>CM053784.1:556117411-557317411 GCA_028749045.1 Cupressus sempervirens | reverse complement strand
TGACTCTTTAAGTTCATTCATCAAGTCACCTTGCTAGGTCAGCCCACCAAGTACTCTCACCAAGTTGACTCTTTATGTTTGTTTAGGCTAGCCAAGTCCACTTGCCAAGTCATCTCACCACCAGGCTAGCCAGCTTCACTCGCCAAGTCATCTCACCATGTGGGCTCACCAAGTCACCCGAGAAGGTTTCCTGAGTGATATGAACATTTAAGTCCACTCACCAAGTTAGCTCACCACATTAACTTACTATGTCGCCTTACCAAGTTGCCCCATCAAGTCAAGTCTTGAAGTTTTCTCACCATGTTAGATTTCCAGCTCGGTTCCCCAAGTTAGCTCACCAAGTCAAAATTTCAATTGCACCAAAAAAAGTTGAATCTTTAATTTCGCTCACCAAGTCATCTCACTAGGTTGGCCCATCAAGTTGTCTCTTTAAGTTCATTAATCAAGTCACCCGGCTAGGTTGGCCCACCAAGTAGTCTCACCAAGTTGACTCTTTAAGTTCCTTCATCTAGTCACCCTACTCGGTTGGCCCACCAAGTGCTCACACCAAGTCAACTCCTTAAGTTCATTCATCAAGTAACCCTACCAGGTTGGCCCACCAAATAGTCTCACCAAGTGAAATCTTTAAGTTTGTTCATCAAGTCACCCCACCAATTACTCTCACCAAGTTGACTCTTTAAGTTCGTTCATCAAATCACCCCGCCAGGTTGGCCCACCAAGTACTCTCACCAAGTTGACTCTTTAAGTGCATTCATCAAGTCACTCGACTAGGTTGGCTCACCAAGTCAGCTATTTATGTTCATTCATCAAGTCACCCTACTAGGTCGACCCACCAAGTACTCTCACTAATTCAACTCTTTAAGTTCATTCATCAAGTCACCCTGCTAGTTTGGCCCACCAAGTCAACTCTTTAAGTTCATTCATCAAGTCACCCTTTCAAGTCGGCCCACAGAGTACTCTCACCAAGTTGACTCTTTAAGTTTGTTCATCAGGTCACCCCGCTAGGTCAGCCCACCAAGTACTCTTACCAAGTTGACTATTTAAGTTTGTTCACCAAGTCACGTCGCTAGGGTGGCCCACCAAGTACTCTCACCAAGTCAACTCTTTAAGTTCTTTCATCAAGTCAACCCACCAAGTACTCTCACCAAGTCGACTCTTTATGTTCATTCATCAAGTCATCCCATGAGGTTGGCCCACCAAGTCAACCCTTTAAGTTTGTTCATCAAGTCACCCTGCCAGGTAGGCCCACCAAGTACTCTCACCAAGTCAAATCTTGAAGTTCATTCATCAAGTCACCTGACCAGGTCGGCCCACCAAGTACTCTCAACTAAGTTGACTCCTTAAGTTCATTCATCAAGTCACCCATCTAGGTCATCCCACCAATTACTATCACCAATTTGACTCTTTAAGTTCGTTCATCAAGTTGCCCCACAAGGTCGGCCCACCAAGTACTCTCACCAAGTTGACTCTCTAAGTTCATTCATCAAGTCACCCCACTAGTTTGGCCCACCAAGTACTCTCACCAAGTTGACTCTTTAAGTTAATTTATTGAGTCACCCCACCGGGTCGACCCATCAAGTTGACTCTTTAAGTTTTTTCATCAAAGTCACCTGGCTAGGTCCGCCCACCAAGTATTCTCACTAAAACAGCTCTTTAAGTTCGTTTGTCAAATCACCCTGCCATGTCGGCCCACCAAGTACTCTCACAAAGTCGACGCTTTAAGTTCATTCATCAACTAACCTTGCCAGGTCAGCCCACCAAGTACTGTCACCAAGTTGACTCTTTAACTTTGTTCTTTAAGTCACCCTGCTAGGTCGGCCCACCAAGTCAATTCTTTAAGTTCTTTCATCAAGTCACCCCACCAAGTACTCTCACCAAGTTGACTCTTTAAGTTATTTCATCAAATCACCCCACCAAGTCATCCCACCAAGTACTCTCACCAAGTCAGCTCTATAAGTTCATTCATCAAGTCACTTGACCATGTCGACCCACCAAGTTGTTTCTTTAAGTTCATTCATCAAGTCACCCCGCTAGGTCGGCCTGCCAAGAACTCTCACCAAGTGGACTCTTTAAGTTTATTCATCAAGTCACCCCGCCAAGTCGGCCCACCAAGTCGATTCTTTATGTTCATTCATCAATTCACCTCGCTAGGTTGGCCCACCCAGTACTATCACCAAGTTAATTCTTTAAGTTTGTTCATCATGTCACGGGACCAGGATGGCCCACCAAGTTGACTCTTTATGTTCATTCAATTAGGTCACCCTGCTAGGTCATCGTACCAAGTTGACTCTTTATGTTTGCAGCATGGACCAAGTACTCTCACCAAGTTGACTCTTTAAGTTTGTTCATCAAGTCACCCCATCAAGTACTCTCACCAAGTCAACTCTTTAGGTCCGTTCATAAAGTCACCCCACCAAGTTGACCCTTCAAGTGCTTTAATCAAGTCACCCCACCAAGTACACTAACCAAGTCAACTCTTTAAGTCTATTCATCAAGTCACGCCACGAAGTACTCTCACCAAGTCAACTCTTTAGGTTTGTTTATCAAGTCACCCTGCCAAGTCGACCCTTTAATTCCATTCATTAAGTCACCCCACCAAGTACTCTCATGAAGTTGACTCTTTAAGTCCTTTCATCAAGTTACCCCACCGTGTCGACTCTTTAAGTCCTTTCATCAAGTCACTAGAATAAGTACTCTCAAAAAGTTGACTCTTTAAGTCCATTCATCATGTCATGCCACCAGGTCGGCCCACCAACTACTCTCACCAAGTTGACTCTTTACTTCCGTTCATCAACTCACCAGAACAAGTACTCTAACCAAGTCAACTCTTTAACTCTATTCATCAAGTCACCCCACTAGGTCAGCCCACCGAGTACTCCCACCAAGTCGACACTTTAAGTTTGTTCATCAGATCACCCCGCCAAGTACTCTCACCATGTTGACTCTTTAAGTCTGCTCATCAAGTCGTGCCACCAAGTACTCTCACCAAGTCGACTCTTTAAGTCCATTCATCAAGTCACCCCACCAAGTACTCTAACCAAGCTGATTCTTCAACTGCATTCATCAAGTCACCCCACCAAGTACTCTCACCAAGTCTACTCTTTAAATTTGTTCATCAATTCATCCCACCACGTACTTTCACCAAGTCAACTCTTTAGGTCCGTTCATCAAATCACCCTGCCAAGTTGACACTTTAAGTCCGTTCATCAAGTCACCCCACCAAGTACTCTCACCAAGTCGACTCTTTAAGTCCTTTCATCAAGTCACCCCACCAAGTTGACTCTTTAAGTCCGTTCATCAAGTCACTAGAACAAGTACTCTCACCAAGTCGACTCTTTATGTCTGTTCATCAAGTCGCCACACTAGGTCGGCCCACCAAGTAATCCCACCAAGTCAACTCTTTAAGTTTGATCTTCAGTTCACCCCACCAAGTACTCTCACCAAGTTGACTCTTTAAGTTTGCTCATCAAGTCGAGCCACCAAGTACTCTCACCAAGTTGACTCTTTGAGTCTATTCATCATGTCACCCCACCAAGTACTCTAACCAAGTTGATTCTTCAAATGCATTCATCAAGTCACCCCAGCAAGTACTCTCACCAAGTCAGCTCTTTAAGTCTATTCATCAAGTCACCCCACCAAGTACTCTCACTAAATCAATGCTTTAGGTCCGTTCACCAAGTCACCCCACCAAGTTGACCCTTTAAGTCTGTTCATCAAGTCACCCCACAGAGTAATCTCACCAAGTTGACTCTTTAACTCCTTTCATCAAGTCACCCCACCAAGTTGATTCTTTAGGTCTATTCATCAAGTCACCAGAACAAGTACTCTGACCAAGTAGACTCTTTATGTCCATTCATCAAGTCACCCACCAGGTCAGCCCACCAAGTACTCCCACCAAGTTGAATCTTTAAGTCTGTTCATTAGTTCACCCTGCCAAGTACTCTCACCAAGTGGACTGTTTAAGTCTTCTCATCAAGTCGAGCCACCAAGTACTCTGACCAAGTCAACTCTTTTAGTTCGTTCATCAAGTCACCTCACCAAGTACTCTAACCAAGTCGATTCTTCAAGTGCATTCATCAAGTCACCCCACCAAGTACTCTCACCAAGTAGACTCTCTAAGTCTGTTCATCATGTCACCCCACCAAGTACTCTGACCAAGTCAACTCTTTAATTCCGTTCATCAAGTCACCCCACCAAGTTGACCCTTCAAGTGCGTTCATCAAGTCGCCCTACCAAGTACTCTCACCAAGTACTCTCACCAAGTTGACCCTTCAAGTGCGTTCATCAAGTCGCCCTACCAAGTACTCTCACCAAGTTGACCCTTTACGTCTATTCATCAAGTCACCCCACCAAGTACTCTCACCAAGTCGACTCTTTAAGTCCTTTCATCAAGTCACTACACCAAGTTGACTCTTTATGTCTATTCATCAAGTCACTAAAACAATTACTCTCACCAAATTGACTCCTTAAGTCCATTCATCAAGTCGCCCCACTAGGTCGGCCCACCAAGTACTCTGGCCAAGTTGACTCTTTAAGTCCATTCATCAGTTCACCCCACCAAGTACTCTCAAGAAGTTGATTCTTTAAGTCCGATCATCAAGTCGCACCACCAAGTACTCTCACCATGTCGACTCTTTACGTCTGTTCATCAAGTCACTAGATCAAGTACTCTCACCAAGTTGAATCTTTAAGTCCATTCATCAAGTCACCCCACCTAGTTGGCCCACCAAGTACTCCCACCAAGTTGACTCTTTAAGTTCTTTCATCAGCTCACCCCGCCAAGTACTCTCACCAAGTTGACTCTTTAAGTCTTCACATGAAGTCGAGCCACCAAGTACTCTCACCAAGTTGACTCGTTAATTTTGTTCATCAAGTCTCCCCACCAAGTACTCTAACCAAGTTGATTCCTCAAGTGTGTTCATCAAGTCACCCCACCAAGTACTCTCACCAAGTTGACTCTTTAAGTCTGTTCATCAAGTCACCCCACCAAGTACTCTCACCAAGTCAACTCTTTAGGTCCATTCATCAAGTCACCCTACAAAGTCGACCCTTTAAGTTCATTCATCAAGTCACCCCACCAGGTACTCTCACCAAGTCAACTCTTTAGGTATGTTCATCAAGTCACCCTGCCAAGTCATCCCTTTAAGTCCGTTCATCAAGTCACCCCACCAAGTACTCTCACCAGGTTGACTCTTTAAGTCCTTTCATCAAGTCACCCCACCAAGTCGACTCTTTAAGTCCTTTCATCAAGTCAAACCACCAAGTCAGCCCACAAAGTACTCTCACCAAGTCAACTCTTTAAGTCCGTCCATCAGTTCACCCCGCAAAGTACTCTCACCATATTGACTCTATATTTATGCTCATCAAGTCGGGCCACCAAGTACTCTCACCAAGTTGACTCTTTCAGTCGATTCATGAAGTCACCCCACCAAGTACTCTAACCAAGTCAATTCTTCAAGTACGTTCATCAAGTCACCCCGCCAAGTACTCTCACCAAGTTGACTCTTTATGTCTGTTCATCAAGTCACCTTACCAAGTACTCTCACCAAGTCAACTCTTTAGGTCCATTCTTCAAGTCACCCTGTAGTGTTGATCCTTTAAGTTCATTCATCAAGTCACCCCACCAAGTACTCTTACCAAGTTGACTCTTTAAGTGCTTTCATCAAGTCACCCCACGAAGTTGACTATTTAAGTTCGTTCATCAAGTCACCAGAACAAGTACTCTCACTAAGTCGACTCTTTAAGTCCGTTCATCAGTTCACCTTGCCAAGTACTCTCACCAAGTGGACTCTTTAAGTTTTCTCATCAAGTTGAGCCACCAAGTACTTTGACCAAGTTGAGTCTTTGAGTTCATTCATCAAGTCATCCCACCAAGTACTCTCACCAAGTCCACCCATTAGGTTGGTTCATCAAGTCACCCCACCAAGTCGACCCTTTAAGTCTATTCATCCGGTAACCCCTCAAAGTACTCTCATGAAGTCGACCCATTAAGTCCTTTCATCAAGTCACCCCACCAAGTCAACTTTTTGATTCCATTCATCAAGTTACCAGAACAAGTACTCTCACCAAGTTGACTCTTTATGTCCGTTCATCAAGTCACTGCACCAGGTCGGCCCACCAAGTACTCCCACCAAGTCGAATCTTTAAGTCTGTTCATCAGTTCACCATGCCAAGTAGTCTCACCAAGTGGACTCTTTAAGTCTCCTCATCAAGTCGAGCCACCAGGTAATCTCACCAAGTCAACTCTTTGATTTCATTCATCAAGTCAACCCACCAAGTACACTAATCAAGTTGATTCTTCAAGTGCGTTCATCAAGTCACCCCACAAAGTACTCTCACCAAGTCGACTCTTTAAGTCTATTCATCAAGTCACCCCACCAAGTACTCTCACCAAGTCAACTCTTTAGGTCCGTTCATCAAGTAACCCCACCAAGTTGACCCTTCAAGTTCTTTCATCAAGTCACCCCACCAAGTACACTCACCAAGTTGACTCTTTAAGTCTATTCATCAAGTCACCTGACCAAGTACTCTCACCAAGTCAACTCTTTAGGTCTGTTCATCAAGTCACCCCACCAAGTCGACCCTTTAAGTCTGTTCATCAAGTCACCTCACAAAGTACTCTCACCAAGTCGACTCTTTAAGTCCATTCATCAAGTCACTAGAACAAGTACTCTCACCAAGTTGACTCTTTAAGTCCATTCATCATGTCACGACACCAGGTCAGCCCACCAAGTACTCTCACCAAGTCGACTCTTTACATCCGTTCATCAAGTCACCAGAAGAAGTACTCTCACCAAGTCGAATCTTTAAGTCTATTAATCAAGTTATCCCACCAGGTCAGCCCACCAAGTACTCCCACCAAGTCGACTCTTTAAGTTCATTCATCAGTTCACCCCACCAAATACTTTCACCAAGTTGACTCTTTAAGTCCGCTCATCAAGTTGTACCACCAAGTACTCTCACCAAGTCAACTCTTTAAGCTCATTCACCAAGTTATCCCATGAAGTACTCTAACCAAGTCGATTCTTCAAGTGTGTTCATCAAGTCACCTCACCAATTACTCTCACCAAGTCGACTCTTTAAGTCTATTGATCAAGTCACACCACCAAGTACTCTCACCAAGTCAATGCTTTAGGTCTGTTCATCAAATCACCCTGCCAAGTCAACCCTTTAAGTCCATTCATCAAGTCACACCACCAAGTACTCTCACCAAGTCGACTCTTTAAGTCTATTCATCAAGTCACCCCACCAAGTCAGCCCACCAAGTACTCCCACCAAGTCGACTCTTTAAGTTCATTCATCAGTTCACCTCGCCAAATACTTTCACCAAGTTGACTCTTTAAGTTCGGTCATCAAGTTGCACCACCAAGTCCTCTCACCAAGTCAACTCTTTAAGTCCGTTCATCAAGTCACCCCACCAAGTACTCTATTCAAGTTGATTCTTCAAGTGCATTCATCAAGTCACCTCACCAATTACTCTCACCAAGTCGACTCTTTAAGTCTGTTAATCAAGTCACACCATGAAGTACTGTCACCAAGTAAACTCTTTAGGTCCATTCATCAAATTACCCTGCCAAGTCAACCCTTTAAGTCCGTTCATCAAGTCACCCCACCAAGTACTCTCATCAAGTTGACTCTTTATGTTCATTCATCAAGTCACAAGAACAAGTACTCTCACCATGTTGACTCTTTAAGTCTATTCATCAAGTCACCCCACCAAGTACTCTCACCAAGTCAAATCTTTAGGTCCATTCATCAAGTCACCCTGCCAAGTTGACCCTTTAAGTTCATTCATCAAGTCACCCCACCAAGTACTCTCACCAAGTCGACTCTTTAAGTCCTTTCATCAAGTCACCCCACCAAGTCGACTCTTTAAGTCTATTCATCAAGTCACTAGAACAAGTACTCTCACCAAGTTGATTCTTTAAGTCCACTAATCAAGTCGTGCCACCAAGTACTCTCACCGAGTTGACTCTTTACGTCCATTCATCAAGTGACCAGAACAAATGCTCTCACCAGGTTGACTCTTAAAGTCTATTCATCAAGTCACCCCACCAGGTTGGCCTACCAAGTACTCCCACCAAGTCAACTCTTTAATTTCATTCATCAATTCACGCCACCAAGTAGTCTCACCAAGTTGACTCTTTAAATCCTCTCATCAAGTTGCGACACCAAGTACTCTCACCAAGTTGACTCTTTAAGTTCTTTCATCAAGTCACGCCACCAAGTACTCTAACCAAGTCAATTCTTCAAGTGCATTCATCAAGTCACCCCACCAAGTACTCTCACCATGTCGACTCTTTAATTCTATTCATCAAGTCACTTGACCAAGTACTCTCACCAGGTCAACTCTTTAGGTCCGTTCATCAAGTCACCCTGCCAAGTCGACCCTTTAAGTCCATTCATCAAGTTACCCGAATAAGTATTCTCACCAAGTTGAATCTTTAATTCCTTTCATCAAGTCACCCTAGCAAGTCAACTCTTTAAGTCTGTTCATGAAGTCACCAGAACAAGTACTCTCACCAAGTCAACTCTTTATGTCTGTTCATCAAGTCATCCCACTAGGTTGGCCCACCAAGTACTCCCACCAAGTCAACTCTTTAAGTCCATTTATCAGTTCACCCCGCCAATTACTCTAACAAAGTTGATTCTTCAAGTGCCTTCATCAAGTCACCCCATTAAGTACTCTCACCAAGTCAACTCTTTAAGTCTATTCATCAAGTCACCCCATCAAGTACTCTCACCAAATAACCTCTTTAGGTCCGTTCACCAAGTCACCCCACCAAGTTGACCCTTTATGTTTGTTCATCAAGTCACCCCACCAAATACTCTCACCAAGTCGACTCTTTAAGTCCTTTCATAAAGTCACCCCACCAAGTCGACTCTTTAAGTCCATTCATCAAGTCACCAAAACAAGTACTCGCACCAAGTCAACTCTTTCTATCTGTTTATTAATTCTCCCCACCAGGTCGGCCCACCAAGTACTCCCACAAAGTTGACTCTTTAAGTCCGTTCATTAGTTCACCCTGCCAAGTACTCTCACCAAGTGGACTCTTTAAGTTTTCTTATCAAGTCGAGCCACCAAGTACTCTCACCAAGTTGACTCTTTGAGTCTGTTCATCAAGCCACCCCACCAAGTACTCTAACCAAGTTGATTCTTCAAGCACGTTCATCAAGTCACCCCACCAAGTATTCTCACCAAGTCGACTCTTTAAGTCTGTTCATCAAGTCACCCCACCAAGTAATCTCACCAAGTCAACTCTTTACGTCAATTTATCAAGTCACCCCACCAAGTCAACCCTTCAAGTGCATTCATCAAGTCACCCCACCAAGTACTCTCACCAAGTCGACTCTTTAAATCTATTCATCAAGTCACCCCACCAAGTACTCTCACCAAGTCAACTCTTTAGGTCCATTCATCATGTCAACCCACCAAGTTGACCCTTTAAGTTCGTTCATCAAGTCACCCCACCAAGTACTCTCACTAAGTCAACTCTTTAAGTCCTTTCATCAAGTCACCTCACCAAGTCGACTCTTTAAGTTTGTTCATCAAGTCACTAGAACAAGTACTCTCACCAAGTTGAATCTTTAAGTCCATTCATCAAGTCACCGTACTAGGTCAGCCCACCAAGTACTCTCACAAAGTCGACTCTTTAAGTCCATTCATCAGTTCACACTGCCAAGTACTCTCACCAAGTTGATTCTTTAAGTACGCTCATCGAGTCGTGCCACCAAGTACTCTGACCAAGTCGACTCTTTATGTCCATTCATCAGGTCATGAGAACAAGTACTCTCACCAAGCTGACTCTTTAAGTCCATTCATCATGTCACCCCACCAGGATGGCCCACCAAGTACTCCCACCAAGTTAACTCTTTAAGTTCATTCAAATTGGGTTGCCTACGATACAAAATTTAAGCTAAGCCATAATTTTCAAATTTGGGTAGCATGCGATATAAAATGGGTACCTGAGCCATTCTACTTGAGTCATAATTCTCAAATAGGTGAGCTTTTGATATCAAATTGCCTAACCAATGCCAATCTTTGTCTCCATTGACAACCTCATCAAAAATGCGGTCGTCGATGGCTATTCGATCACATTTTTCATTGAATTGGGTTTTAAGGTACTTGTCCACTGAATGTACATTTCTAATGTAGAGTAAGCCTTGCACTAATAGCTTATATAGGAGATGTATTGTGCTTGAAAAATGGTGGGCGAGCCAGCCTGGCCGACCCAATCTGGGCGAGCCATGCTGGCCGACCCGATCTGGCTAACCCGATCTGTGAAGCTATTCTGGTCGACCCGATCTGGCCAAACAATTCTAGCTGACCTGATCTGGCCGAACTATTTTCGTTGACCTGATCTGGCTGAGCTCCAAAAAATGGATGGTTGTTTAGTCACATTTTTCATTGAATTAGATTTTTAAGGGATTTGTCCATGCTATCGCAGATTTCAAATGTAGGAGCCTCAAACTAATAGCATATATAGGAGAGGTGGTTGTCACAAGCCTCTCCCATGCCCCTTTCATTGATTCAACATTGGTGTCTAGGAAGATCAGATTGTTGGATTTTCAAGTGGTGTATGCTGATGTTGAATCAATGAAAGGGGCATGAAGTGATCTCTGAGTGCTTTTCCTCGGCTCTCCTTTAGATCGTGTTTTTTGATGACTCAATTTTGGAAAAGGTGAGGCAGCGGTTGCTGATCCATGGCATGTATTTTTGGTGATTTTAAAACTTGATCTAAATGTGAGCCCTTATCTAGTACTCTGACATTTCTTGGTATAATGACAATTTGCTATGGGTGCTCAGCACTATAGCAATTTGTCATGGTTTACTTATCATAGCTACATGGGAGCTTTAATACTAGAAGCTCTTGGCAAAAATTGGTGGCCGAGCTATACTGGTTGGCCGACCCAATCTGAGCGAGCCATGTTGGCCGACCCAATCTAGGCGAGCCATGCTAGTCGACCCGATCTGGTCGAGCTCCAAAAATGGTGTCATGGATGGCTGTTTGGTCACATTTTTCATTGAATTGGATTTTTAAGGGATTTGTCCATGCTATCGCAGATTTTGAATGTAGAAGGAGCCTTGCACTAATAGGTTATATAGGAGAGGTGGTTGCCACAAGCCTCTCCCATACCCCTTTCATTGATTCAACATTGGTGTCTAGGCAGATCGGATTGTTAGATTTTCAAATGGTGTATGCTGATGTTGAATCAATGAAAGGGGCATGAAGTGATCTCTGAGTGCTTTTCCTCGGTTCTCCTTTAGATCATGTTTTTTGAAGACTCAATTTTGGAATAGGTGAGGCAGCAATTGTCAATCCATGGTGTGTCTTTTTGGTGATTTTAAAACATTATCTAAACGTGAGCCCTTGTTTAGCAGTTCGACATTGCTTGGTATAATGGCAATTTTCTATGGGTGCTTGGCACTCTAGAAATTTTTCATGTTGTACTTATCGCGGCTACATGGGAGCTTTAATACTGAAAGCTCTCAGCAAAAAATGGTGGGCAAGCCATGCTGGCCGACTGGATCTAGGTGAGCCATGATGGTTGACCCGATTTGGGCGAGCCATTCTAGCCAACCTGATCTGGCTGAGCTCCAAAAATAGTGTCGTGGATGACTATTTGGTCACATTTTTCATTGAATTGGATTTTTAAGGGATTTTTTCATGCTATCGTACATTTCAAATGTAGAAGGAGCCTCACACTAATAGTTTATATAGGAGAGGTGGTTGCCATGAGCCTCTACCATGCCCCTTTCATTGATTCAACATTGGTGTCTAGGCGGATCAGATTGTTAGATTTTTAAAGAGTGTATGCTAATGTTGAATCAATGAAAGGGGCATGAAGCGATCTCTGAGTGCTTTTCCTTGGCTATCCTTTAGATCATGTTTTCTGATGATTTAATTTTAGAAAAGGTGAGGCAATAGTTGTCGATCCATGGCATGTCTTTTTGGTCATTTTAAGACTTGATCTAAATGTGACCCCTTGTCTAGCACTTCGGTGTTGCTTGGTATAATGGAAATTTGGTATGGGTGCTTGGCCCTCTAGCAATTTGTCATAGTGTACTTATCACAACTACACAGGAGCTTTAATATCAAAAGCTCTCGGAAAAAAATGGTGGCTGAGCCATGCTGGCTGACCCAATCTGGGAAACCCATTCTGGGTGAGCCATGCTGGTCAACCCGATCTAACCGAGCCATTCTGGCTAACCCGATCTTGTCAAGCTCCAAAAACAGTGTTGTGGATGGCTATTTGGTCAGATTTTTCATTGAATTGGATTTTTAAGGGATTTGTTTGTGCTACCACAAATTTCAAATGTAGAAGCAGCCTTGCACTAGTAGGTCATATAGGACAGGTGGTTGCCGCAAGCCTCTCCCATGCCCCTTTTATTGATTCAACATTGGTGTCTAGGCAGATCAGATTGTTGGATTTTCAAACAGTGTATGCTGATATTGAATGAATGAAAGGGGCATGAAGCAATCTCTGAGTGCTTTTCCTTGGCTCTCCTTTAGATCATGTTTTCTGATGACTTAATTTTTGAAAAGGTGAGGCAGTCGTTGCTGATCCATGGCATGTCTTTTTGGTGATTTTAAAAATTGATCTAAACGAGAGCCCTTGTCTAGCACTTCGACGTTGCTTGGTATAATGGCAATTTGTTGTGGGTGCTCGGTGCTCTAGCAATTTGTCATGGTGTACTTATCGCGGCTACATGGGAGCTTTAATATCAAAAGCTCTTGGAAAAAAATGGTGGTCGAGCCATGCTGGCTGACCTGATTTGGGCGAGCCATGCTATTCAACCCAATCTCGCCTAGCCATTTTTGTCGACCCGATCTTGCCGAGCTCCAAAAATAGTGTCGTGGATGGCTTTTTGGTCACATTTTTCATTGGATTGGATTTTTAAGGGATTTTTTCGTGCTATCGCCGATTTCAAATGCAGAAGGAGCCTTGCACTAATAGCTTATATAGGAGAGGTATTTGCCATGAGCCTCTCCCATGCCCCTTTCATTGATTCAGCATTGGTGTCTAGGCAGATCGGATTGTTGAATTTTCAAATGGTGTATGCTGATGTTAAATCAATTAAAGGGGCATGAACTGATCTCTGAGTGCTTTTCCTCGGCTCTCCTTTACATCATGTTTTCTGATACCTCAATTTTGGAAAAGGTGAGGCAACTGTTGCCAATCCATGGCGTGTGTTTTTGGTGATTTTAAAACTTGATCTAAACCTGAGCCCTTGTCTAGCACTCCGGTGTTGCTTGGTATAATGGCAATTTTCTATGGGTGCTCGGCACTCTAGCAATTTTTCATGGTGTACTTATCGCGGCTACATGGGAGGTTTAATATTGAAAGCTCCTGGCAAAAAATGGTGGCTAAACCATGCTGGCCAACCTAATTTGGGCAAGCCATGCTGTCTGACCCAATTTGGCCTAGCCATTTTCATCAAACTGATCTTGCCGAGCTCCAAAAACGGTGCCGTGGATGGCTGTTTGGTCACATTTTTCATTGAATTGGATTTTTAAGGGATTTTTTCATGCTATCATAGATTTTGAATGTAGAAGGAGCCTCACACTAATAGCTTATATAGGAGAGGTAGTTTCCGTGAGCCTCTCCCATGCCCCTTTCATTGATTCAACATTGGTGTCTAGGTGGATCAGATTGTTGGATTTTCAAATGGTGTATGCTGACGTTGAATCAATGAAAGGGGCATGAAGCAATCTTTGAGTGCTTTTCCTTGGCTCTCTTTTAGATCATGTTTTTTGATGACTCAATTTTGGAAAAGGTGAGACAGCGGTTTTTGATCCATGGCATGTCTTTTTGGTGATTTTAAAACTTGATCTAAACGTGAGCCCTTGTCTAGCACTCCAGCGTTGCTTGGTATAATGGAAGTTTTCTATGGGTTCTTGGCGCTCTAGCAATTTTTCATGGTTTACTTATCAAGGGTACATGGGAGCTTTAATACCAAAATCTCTCGGCAAAAAATGGTGGCCGAGCCATTCTGGCCGACCCGATTTGGTCGAGCCATTTTCGTCGACCCGATCTGGCTGGGCTCCAAAAATGGTGTCATGGATGACTGTTTGGTCACATTTTGGATTTGTCTGAGCTATCAAAAATTTCAAATGCAAAAGGAGCCTCACACTAATAGCTTATATAGGAGAGGTGGTTGCCGCGAGCCTCTCCCATGCCCCTTTCATTGATTCAACATTAGTGTCTAGGTAGATCAGATTGTTGGATTTTCAAACAGTGTATGCTAATGTTGAATCAATGAAAGGGGCATGAAGTGATCTCTAAGTGCTTTTCCTTGGCTCTTCTTTAGATCATGTTTTCCGATGACTCAATTTTGGAAAAGGTGAGGCAGCGATTGCTGATCTGTGGTGTGTCTTTTTGGTGATTTTAAAACTTGATCTAAATGTGAGCCCTTGTCTAGCACTCCGACGTTGCTTGGTATAATGGCAATTTTCTATGGGTGCTCAGTGCTGTAGCAATTTTTCATGGTGTACTTATCATGGCTACATGGGAGCTTTAATACCAAAAGCTCTTGACGACCCTACAAGCCATTTTTGTCCCCCTCTTTCCTATTCAACCTATCCCCAAAAAGCTATTGAGGAAACTCCAAATGTCAAGCCGGTCTCATCCTCTGTCAATGTTAATCAACCTAACATCGTAAACACCAGCCGTCTACCATGGACACTCTAAATGCCAAGCCGATCTCATCCTCTGTCAATGTCAATCAACCTAAGATCACAAATCCCATCCAGCTGCCATAAACACTCCAAATGTCGAGACATTTTTACCATGCCATCCTACTCGGACTCCTAGATGATCAAGGCCATTTTTGATCCACTCGAGCCAAGCTATTCTACCTAATCTCCAAAAGTTGGCCATTTCACTACCTTGGCTCCATGAATTCACATCTTCAAACTGATGACAATCTTTTGCTCCTCTGCCGACCTCATAAAAAATGGAGTCATGGATGGCTATTTGGTCACCTTTTTCAATGAATTAGATTTTTAAGGCAGTCGATAGTGTGTTCACTAATTTCTAATGCAGAGTGAGCCTCACACTAATAACTTATATAGGAGAGGTGGTTACTGTGAGCCTCTCCCATGCCCCTCTCATTGATTCAATGTTGTTGTCAAGGTGGATGGATATGTCATATTTTGAAATGGTTGATGTTGACATTGAATCAATTAGAGGGCATGAAGCCCACCCTCGAGGTGCTATTCATCGACTCTCCTTTAGATCATATTTTCTTGTCACTCAGCTAGTGCAATTTTGGAAAAAGGTTTGGCAGCAGTTGCCAACCCTCACCACGTCTACTTCATGATTTTAAAACTTGATGTAAATGGGAGCCCTCGTCTAGCACCTCCGTCCAGTGTTGCTTAGGTATTACATAATTTTTTTGCTATTAGTGTGAATCCCCCAATGAATGCCTACCCTTGGACTCTCTCTTAGATCACCTTCTTTGATCACTTGACCACCGCAATTATGGAAGAGACTTGGTAGTGGTTGCCATTCTATAGCGTGTCTGTTCAGTGATTTTGAAGTTGATCTAATGGTGAGCCCTTGTCTAGCCATGAGGTGGGTGCTTGGCGCTCTAGCAATTTTTTGGGTGCCTATTGCGGCTATAATGAGAGCTTTGATAACAAAAGCTCTTGGAAACCCTCCACAATAGAATCAGTGTTGGTGTTCGAGAAAGACACGTTATTCAGATTTTAAATATTGGCACCAGCATCATTTCTATTGGGAGGGCCGTGAAGCCATCCCGATTTCTATGTGAGGGATCTCTCCCCAGAGTCATTCTCTTTGAAAAAACTTCTTTGGCACAAAGTTTTTGGAATGGTTCGGTAGTGGTTGTAATTCCAATGGTGCCATTGTGGTGGTTTCCTAGGCAGCGATCTGAAGGGTGAGCCATCATCTAGCAATTGGGCTGTGCATCATGAGTGACAAGGGAGCCTTTGTTATTGGAAGCTCCTCGTGTCCATTCGATGAGAAGAGCCATTGCTTGTGTGAGAAAGGATGAATGCAGCCTCAGATTCCAAATCAAATCAACAACATTGGATCTATATAAGAGTGGAATGAAGCAGCAACTCATTTGCTATGCACGGCTCCCCAAAGTTGCTCTTCTTTCTCACTCCATTGGCACAAATTTGGGAGTTGTTTGACAATGGTTGTCATTCTAATGTGTCATTGTGGTGATCTAGAGAGCAATGCTAAGGGTGGGAGCTTGTGTCTAGCATTTGGGATGTTTCTGCAAGTGAGTAGGGGAGCTTCTCTTATCGGAACCTCTCCATGGCCTTTGAATATAGACCCTGTGCCAATGATATCGATGGATACGAGCCTTGGATTCTAAATTTGTTCAGCTAACATTAGTTTTTGTGAGAGATGGATATGAAAGCACATCCTGATTGATAAGCGGGAGCTTCCTAAGGTTGGATCTATGCACCCTCGATCGACACAACATTGGGAATGGTTTGACAGTGGTTTCCATTCCAATGTGTCATTGAGATGTCTTGGAAAGTGGTCTTTCAAGGGCGAGCTTGCATCTAGCACTTGGATTGTGTGTCGCATCACAAGTGAATTGGGAGATCTCTCTATGAACGATGACATGGTGATTGCAAGAGAAAATTGACTTAGTTGAAGCATTGGCCTCGGGCCATTGTGATGGCCTTTGCAATTTCTCTTTAATTGCAACCTATGTTTGTGCAGTAGCAGAGTTTGCATGTAGGATTGGCCTTGTTCTTGATAGTTCCAAGAGATGACCTCTGGAACTTTTGGATTGGGCCCCTTCAAGGTGAAATTCATCCAGTTGATCGGATGAGCTCGATGACCATTTCACTCCCTTGGCTCCATGAATTCACATCTCCTAACCGATGACAATCTTTTGCTCCTCTGCTGACCTCATAAAAAATTGGGTCATGGATGGTTGCTTGGTCACAATTTTCAATGATTTGGATTTTTAAGGTAGTATTGAGTGTGTTTACTAATTTCTAATGTAGAGAAAGCCTTGCACTAATAGCTTATATAGGAGAGGTGGTTTCCGCGAGCCTCTCCCATGCCCCTCTCATTGATTCAATGTCGATGTCAGGGTGGATGGATATGTTAGATTTTGAAATGGTGGACACTGACGTTGAATCAATTAGAGGGGCATGAAGCCCACCCTCAAGGTGCTATTCCTTGAGTCTCCTTTAGATCATGTTTTCTTGTCACTCTTTTGGTGCAATTTCAAAAAAGGGTATGGCAATAGTTTCCAGCCCCTCACCGTGTCTACATGGTGATTTTAAAACTTGATCTAAAATGGGAGCCCTTGTCTAGCACCTCTGTCTGATGTTGCTTGGGTATTTCATAATTTTTTTCTATCGGCACGAATCTCCCAATGAATGCCTACCCTTGAACTCTCTCTTAGATCACCTTCTTCAATCACTCAACCGATGCAATTATAGAAGAGACTTGGTAGCAGTTACCATTCTACAACACATCTATTCAATGATTTTGAACTTGATCTAATGGCGAGCCCTTGTCTAGCCATGAGGTGGGTGCTTGGAAGTCTAGCAATTTTTTGTGTGCCTATCGCGGCTACAATGGGACCTTTGATAAAAAAAGCTCTTGAAAACCCTCCCCAATAGAATTAGTGCTGGTGTTTGAGAAAGACAGGTTATTTGGATTTTGAATATTGGCACTAGCATCATATCTATTGGGAGGGCCGTGAAGCCATCCCGATTGCTATGCGAGGGCTCTCTCCCCAAAGTCGTTCTCTTTGCAACAACTTCTTTGGAAAATTTTTTTTGGAATGGTTTGGCAGCGGCTGTCATTCCAATGGTGCCATTGTGGTGGTTGCCTAGGCAGTAATCTGAAGGGTGAGCCATCCTCTAACAGTTGGGCTGCACATCACAAGTGACAAGGGAGCCTTTGTTATCGGAAGCTCCCCATGGCCATTCGATCAGAAGAGCCATTGGTTGTGTGAGAAAGGAAGAATGTAGCCTTGGATTCCAAATGAAATCAACAATATTGGATCTATAAAAGAGCAAAATGAAGTAGTAGCCCATTTTCTATGCGCAGCTCCCCAAAGTTGCTCTTCTTTCACACTCCATCGTCACAAAGTTGGGAGTTGTTCGACAATGATTTTTAGTCCAATGTGTCATTGTGGTGATCTGGAGAGCAATGCTAAGGGTAGGAATCTAACCAAGTTAACCCTTCAAGTGCATTCATCAAGTCACCCCACCATGTACTCTCACCAAGTCAACTCTTTAAGTGTGGTCATCAAGTCACCCTGCCAAGTACTCTCGATAAGTCAACTGTTTAGGTCCATTCATCAAGTCACCTTGCCAAGTCGACCCTTTAAGTCTATTCATCAAGTCACCCAACCAAGTACTCTCACCAAGTCAACTCTTTAAGTCCTTTCATCAAGTCACCCAACCAAGTCAATTCTTTAAGTCCATTCATAAAGTCACCATAACAAGTACTCTCACAAAGTTGTCTCTTTAATTTCATTCATGAAGTCACCCCACCAGGTCGACCCACCAAGTACTCTCACCAAGTTGACTCTTTAAGTCTGTTCATCAGTTCACTCTACCAAGTACTCTCACCAAGTTGACTCTTTAAGTCCGCTCATCAAGTCGTGCCACCAAGAACTCTCACCAAGTTGACTCTTTACATCTGTTCATCAAGTCACTAGAATAAGTACTATCACCAAGTTGACTCTTTAATTCTGTTCATCAAGTCACCCCACCAGGTCAGCCCACCAAGTTCAATCTTTATGTTTGTTCATCAGTTCACACTGCCAAGTACTCTTACCAAGTTGACTCTTTAAGTTCACCCATCAAATTGTGCCACCAAGTACTCTCAGCAAGTTGACTCTTTAAGTCTGCTCATCAAGTCACAGCACCAAGTACTCTCACCAAGTTGACCCTTTAAGTTCTTTCATCAAGTCACCCCACCAAGTACACTAACCAAGTTGATTCTTTAAGTGCATTCATAAAGTCACCACACCAAGTACTCTCACCAAGTTGACTCTTTAAGTTTGTTCATCAAGTCGCCCCACCAAGTACTCTCACCAAGTCAACTCTTCAAGTTCATTCATCAAGTCACCCCGCTAAGTCAACCCTTTAAGTCTGTTCATCAAGTCACCCCACCAAGTACTCTAACCAAGTCAACTCTTTAAGTCCTTTCATCAAGTCACCCCACCAAGTCGATTCTTTAAGTCTATCCATCAAGTCACCAAAACAAGTACTCTCACCAAGTCTACTCTATATGTCCGTTCATCAAGTCACCCCACCAGGTCATCCCACAAAGTACTCCCACCAAGTCATTTCTTTAAGTTCGTTCATCAGTTCACCCCACCAAGTACTCTCACCAAGTTGACTCTTTAAGTCCTCTCATCAAGTCGCGCCACCAAGTACTCTCACCAAGTCGACACTTTAAGTTCTTTCATCAAGTCACCCCACCAAGTACTCTAACCAAGTCGATTCTTCAAGTGCGTTCATCAAGTCACCCCACAAAGTACTCCCACCAAGTTGAGTCTTTAAGTCTATTCATCAAGTCACCCCACCAAGTACTCTCACCAAGTCAACTCTTTACATCCATTTATCAAGTCACCCCGCCAAGTCGACCCTTTAAGTTCGTTCATCAAGTCACCCCACCAAGTACTCTAACCAAGTCATTTCTTCATGTGCATTCATCAAGTCACCCCACCAAGTACTCTCACCAATTCGACTCTTTAAGTCTATTCATCAAGTCACCCCACCATGTATTCTCACCAAGTCAACTCTTTAGGTCTGTTCATCAAGTCACCCTGCCAAGTTGACCCTTTAAGTTCATTCATCAAATCACCCCACCAAGTACTCTCACCAAGTGGACTCTTTAAGTCCTTTTATTAAGTCACCCCACCAAGTTCACTCTTTAATTCTATTCATCAAGTCACCAGAACAAGTACTCTCACCAAGTCGACTCTTTATATAAGTTCATCAAGTTACCTCACCAAGTTGGCCCACCAAGTACTCTCACCAAGTTGACTCTTTAAGTCCGTTCATCAGTTCACCTGGCCAATTACGCTCACAAAGTTGAATCTTTAAGTCTGCTCATGAAGTTGTGCCACCAAGTACTCTCACCAAGTTGACTCTTTTAGCTTGTTCATCAATTCACCCCACCAAGTACTGTAACCAAGTCGATTCTTCAAGTGCGTTCATCAAGTCACCCCACCAAGTACTCTCACCAAGTCAACTCTTTAGGACTATTCATCAAGTCACCTCACCAAATACTCTCACCAAGTCAACTCTTTAGGTCTGTTCATAAATTCACCCCACCAAGTCGACCCTTTAAGTCTGTTCATCAAGTTACCCCACCAAGTACTCTCACCAAGTTGGCTCTTTAAGTCCTTTCATCAAGTCACCCCACCAAGTCAACTCTTTAAGTCTGTTCATCAAGTCACTAAAACAAGTACTCTCACCAAGTCGACTCTATAAGTCCATTCATGAAGTCACCCCACCAGGTCAACCCACGAAGTACTCTCACCAAGTTGACTCTTTAAGTCTGTTCATCAGTTCACCCTGCCAAGTACTCTCACCAAGTTGACTCTTTATGTCTGCTCATCAATTTGAGCCATCAAGTACTCTCACCAAGTCGACTCTTTGAGTCCATTCATCAAGTCACCCCACCAAGTACTCTAATCAAGTCGATTCTTCAAGTATGTTCATCAATTCACCCCACCAAGTACTTTCACCAAGTCAACTCTTTAGGTGTGTTCATCAAGTCACCCCACCAAGTACTCTCACCAAATCAACTCTTTAAGTCCATTCATCAAGTCACCCCGTAGGGTCAACCCTTTATGTCCGATCATTAAGTCACCCCACCAAGTACTCTCACCAAGTTGACTCTTTAACTCCTTTTATCAAGTCACCCCACCAAGTCAACTCTTTAAGTCCCTTTATCAAGTGACAAGAACAAGTACTCTCACAAAGTTGACTCTTTAAGTCCGTTCATCAAGTCACCCAACTAGGTCGGCCCACCTAGTACTCCCACCAAGTTGACTCTTTAGGTTCGTTCATCAGTTCACCCTGCCAAGTACTCTCACCATGTGGACTCTTTAAGTTTGCTCATCAAGTCAAGCCACCAAGTACTCTCACAAAATTGACTCTTCAAGTCTTCTCATCAAGTCGAGCCACCAAGTACTCTCACCAAGTTGACTCTTTGAGTCTGTTCATCAGGTCGCCCTACCAAGTACTCTAACCAAGTTGACTATTCAAGTGCATTCATCAAGTCAATCCACAAAGTACTATCACCAAGTCGACTCTTTAAGTCTTTTAATCAAGTCACCCCACCAAGTACTCTCACCAAGACAACTCTTTAGGTCCGTTCATCAAGTTACCCAACCAAGTCAACCCTTCAAGTTCGTTCATTAGGTCACCCCACCAAGTAATCGCACGAAGTTGACTCTTTAAGTCCTTTAATTAAGTCACCCCAACAACTAGACTCTTTAAGTGTATTCATCAAGCCACCAAAATGAGTACTCTCACCAAGTCGACTCTTTATTTCTATTCATCAAGTCACCCCATGAGGTCGGCCGACCAAGTTGACTCTTTAAGTCCTTTCATCAAGTCACCCCACCAAGTCGACTCTTCAAATCCATTTATCAAGTCACCAGAATAAGTACTCTCACCAAGTTGACTCTTTATGTCCATTTATCAAGTCACCCCACTAGGTCGGCCCACCAAGTACTCCCACCAAGTCGACACTTTAAGTGCGTTCATTAGTTCACCTCGCCAAGTACTCTGACCATGTGGACTCTTTAAATTTTCTCATTAAGTCGAGCCACCAAGTACTCTCACCAAGTTGACTCTTTGAGATCGTTCATCAAGTCACATGAACAAGTGCTCTCACCAAGTCGACTCTTTATGACTGTTTATGAGGTCACCCCACAAGGGTGGCTCACCAAGTACTCTCAACAAGTCAACTCTTTAAGTCTGTTCATCAGTTCACCCTGCCAAGTACTCTCACCAAGTTGACTCTTTAAGTCTGCTCATCAAGTCAAGCCACCAAGTACTCTTACCAAGTAAATTCTTTGAGTCTTTGCATCAAGTCACCCCACCAAGTACTCTAACCAAGTCAATTCTTCCAGTGCATTCATCAAGTCACCCCACCAAGTACTCTCACCAAGTCGACTCTTTAAGTCTATTCATCAAGTCACCCCACCAAGTACTCTCACCAAATAAACTATTTAGGTTAGTTCACCAAGTCACCCCACCATGTAGACCCTTTAAGTCCGTTCATTATGTCACCCCACTAAGTACTCTCACCAAGTTGACTCTTTAAGTCCTTTCATAAAGTCACCCCACCAAGTCGACTCTCTATTTCCATTCATCAAGTCACCAAAAAAAATACTCTCACCAAGTTGACTCTTTCTGTCCATTCATTAAGTCACCCCACAAGGACGGCCCACAAAGTACTCCCACCAAGTTGACTCTTTAAGTCTATTCATTAGTTCACCCTACTAAGTACTCTCACCAAGTGAACTTTTTAAGTTTTCTCATCAAGTCGAGCAACCAAGTACTCTCTCTAGGTCGACTCTATGAGTCCGTTCATCAAGTCACCCCACCAAGTGCTCTAACCAAGTCGATTCTTCAAGTGTGTTAATCAAGTCACCCCACCAAGTATTCTCACCAGGTCAACTCTTTAGGTTCGTTCATCAAATCACCCCATAGGGTCAACCCTTTAAGTCCATTCATCAAGCCACCCCACCAAGTACTCTCACCAAGTTGACTCTTTAACTCCTTTTATCAAGTCACCCCACCAAGTCAACTCTTTAAGTCCATTCACCAAGTCACCAGAACAAATACTCTCACAAAGTCCACTCTTTAAGTCCGTTCATCAAGTCACCCCACCTGGTCAGCCCAACAAGTACTACCACCGAGTTGACTCTTTAGGTCTGTTCATCAGTTCACCCCACCAAGTACTCTCACCTAGTGGACTATTTAAGTTTTCTCATCAAGTCAAGCCACCAAGTACTCTCACCAAGTTGACTCTTTGAGTTCGTTCATCAAGTCACCAAAACAAGTACTCTCACCAAGTTGACTCTTTAAGTCTGTTCATCAAGTCACCCCACCAGGGTGGCCCACCAAGTACTCTCACCAAGTTGACTCTTTAAGTCTGTTCATCAGTTCACCCTACCAAGTACTCTCACCAAGTTGACTCTTCAAGTTTTCTCATCAAGTTGACCCACCAAGTACTCTCACCAAGTTGAATCTTTGAGTTCATTCATCAGGTCACCCTGCCACGTACTTTAACCAAGTCGACTCTTCAAGTGCATTCATCAAGTCACCCCACCAATTACTCTCACCGAGTCGACTCTTTAAGTCTGTTCATCAAGTCACCCCACCAAGTACTCTCACCAAGTAAACTCTTTAGGTCCATTCATCAAGTCACCCTACCAAGTCGACCCTTCAAGTGTGTTCAACAAGTCACCCCAACAATTACTCTCACCAAGTTGACTCTTTAAGTCCTTTCATCAAGTCACCCCAATGAGTCAACTCTTTAAGTCTATTCATTTAGTCAACAAAACAAGTACTCTCACCAAGTCAACTCTTTATGTCCATTCATCAAGTCACCCCACTAGGTCGGCCCACCAAGTTGACTCTTTAAGTCCTTTCATCAAGTCACACCACCAAGTCAACTCTTCAAGTCCGTTCATCAAGTCACCAGAACAAGTACTCTCACCAAGTTGACTCTTTATGTCTGTTCATCAAGTTACCCCGCCAGGTCAGCCCACTGAGTACTCCCACCAAGTTGACTCTTTAGGTCCGTTCATTAGTTCACCCCACTAAGTACTCTCACCAAGTGGACTCTTTAAATTTTCTCATGAAGTGAAGCCATCAAGTACTCTCACCAAGTCAAGTCTTTGAGTTTGTCCATCAAGTCACCAGAACAAGTACTCTCACCAATTTGACTCTTTGAGTCCATTCATCAAGTCACCCCACCAAGGCAGCCCACCAAGTACTCTCATCAAGTTGACCCTTTAAGTCCATTCATCAGTTCACCCTACCAGGCACTCTGACCAAGTTGACTCTTTAAGTCTTCTCAACAAGTCGAGCCACCAAGTATTCTCACCAAGTTGACTCTTTAAGTCTGTTCATCAAGTCACACCACCAAGTACTCTAACCAAGTCAATTCTTTAAGTGCATTCATGAAGTTACCCCACCAAGTACTCTCACTAAGTCATCTCTTTAAGTCTATTCATCAAGTCACCCCACCAAGTACTCTCACCAAGTCAACTCTTTAGGCCCGTTCATCAAATCACCCCGCCAAGTCCACCCTTTAAGTCTGTTCATCAAGTCACCCCACCAAGTACTCTCACCAAGTGGACTCTTTAAGTCCTTTCATCAAGTCACCCCACTAAGTTGACTCTTTAAGTCTGTTCATCAAGTCACCAGAAAAAGTACTCTCACCAGGTCAACTCTTTAAGACTGTTCATCAAGTCTCCCCACCAAGTTGGCCCACCAAGTACTCTTACCAAGTTGAATCTTTAGGTTTGTTCATCAGTTCACTCTGCCAAGTACTCTCACCAAGCTAACTCTTTAAGTCCACTTATCAAGTTGCGCCATGAAGTACTCTCACCAAGTCGACTCTTTAAGTTCTTTCATCAAGTCACCCCACCAAGTACTCTAAACAAGTTAATTCCTCAAGTGCGTTCATCAAGTCACCCAACGAAGTACTCTCACCAATTCGACTCTTTAACTCTGTTCATCAAGTCACCCCACCAAGTACTTGCACCAAGTCAACTCTTTAGGTCTGCTTATCAAGTCACCCACCTGAGTTGACCCTTCAAGTGCGTTCATCAAGTCACCCCACTAGGTACTCTCACCAATTCGACTCTTTAAGTTTGTTCATCAAGTAACTGCACCAAGGACTCTCACCAAGTCAACTCTTTAGGTCCGTTCATCAAGTCACCCCACCAAGTACTCTCACCAAGTCAACTCTTCAAGTCCTTTCATCAAGTCACCCCACCACATCAACTCTTTAAGTCTGTTCATCAAGTCACTTGAATAAGTACTCTCACCAAGTTTATTCTTTAAGTCCATTCATCAAGTCAGGCCACCAAGTACTCCTACCAAGTCAACTCTTTAGGTCGGTTCATCAATTCACGCTGCCAAGTCGATCATTTAAGTCCATTCATGAAGTCAACCCACCAAGTACTCTCACCAAGTCGACTCTTTAAGTCCTTTCATCAAGTCACCCCACCAAGTCGACTCTTTAAGTCCGTTCATCAAGTCACTAGAACAAGTACTCTCATCATGTCAACTCTTTATGTCTGTTCATCAAGTCACCCCACCAGGATGGCCCACCAAGTACTCCCACCAAGTTGACTCTTTAAGTTCATTCATCAGTTCACCCTGCCAAGTACTCTCACCAAGTTGACTCTTTAAGTCTGCTCATCAAGTTGCACCACAAAGTACTCTCACCAAGTCGACTCTTTAAGTTCATTCATCAAGTCACCCCACCAAGTACTGTAACTAAGTTGATTCTTCAAGTGTGTTCATCAAGTCACCCGACCAAGTACTCTCACCAAGTAGGGTCTTTAAGTTTGCTTATCAAGTCACCCCACCAAGTACTCTCACCAAGTCAACTCTTTAAGTCTGTTCATCAAGGCACCCCACCAAGTTGACCCTTTAATTCTGTACATCAAGTCACCCCACCAAGTACTCTAGTCAATTTCACTCTTTAAGTCCTTTCATCAAGTCACCCCACCAAGTTGACTCTTTAAGTCTATTCATCAAGTCACTAGAACAAGTACTCTCACCAAGTTGACTCTTTAAGTCTGCTAATCAAGTTGCGCTACCAAGTACTCTCACCAAGTTGACTCTTTATGTCCATTCATCAAGTCACCAGAAGAAATACTCTCACCAAGTTGACTCTTTAAGTCCATTCATCAAGTCACCCCACCAAGTACTGTAACCAAGTCAATTCTTTGAGTACGTTCATCAAGTCACCCCACCAAGTACTCTCACCAAGTTGACTCTTTAAGTCTATTAATCAAGTCAACCCTCCAAGTACTCTCACCAAGTCAACTCTTTAAGTCCTTTCATCAAGTCATTCGACCAAGTTGACTCTTTAAGTCCGTTCATCAAGTCACTAGAACAACTACCCTCACCAAGTTGACTCTTTATGTCCATTCATCAAGTCACCCCACCAGGTTGGAAAACCAAGTGCTCCCACCAAGTTGACTCTTTAAGTCTAGTCATCAGTTCACCCTGTGAAGTACTCTCATCAAGTTGACTCTTTAAGTCTGCTCATCAAGTTGAGCCACCAAGTACTATCACCAAGTCGTCTCTTTAAGTTCATTCATGAAGTCACCCCACCAAGTACTCTAACCAAGTTGATTCTTCAAGTGCGTTCATCAAGTCGCCCCACCAAGTACTCTCATCAAGTACACTCTTTAAGTATGTTCATCAAGTCACCCCACCAAGTACTCTCACCAATTCAACTCTTTAGGTCCGTTCATCAAGTCACCCCGCCAAGTCAACCCTTTAAGTCTGTTCATCAAGTCACCCCACCAAGTACTCTCACCAAGTTGACTCTTTAAGTCCTTTCATCAAGTCACCCTACCAAGTCGACTCTTTAAGTGTGTTCATCAAGTCGCCAGAACAAGTACTCTCACCAAGTTGACTCTTTAATTTCATTCATCAAGTCAACCCACCAGGTCAGCCCTCCAAGTACTCTCATCAAGTCTAATCTTTAAGTCAATTCATCAGTTCACCCTTCCAAGTACTCTCACCAAGTTGACTCTTTAAGTTCGCTCATCAAGTAGCGCAACCAAGCACTCTCACCAAGTCAACTCTTTAAGTTCGTTCATCAAGTCACACCACCAAGTAATCTAACCAAGTCGATTCTTCAAGTGTGTTGATCAAGTCACCCCACCAAGTACTCTCACCAAGTTGACTCTTTAACTCTCTTCATCAAGTCACCCCACCAAGTACTCTCACCAAGTCAACTCTTTAGGTCCGTTCATCAAGTCACCCCAACAAGTCGACCCTTCAAGTGCATTCATCAAGTCACCCCACCAAGTACTCTCACCAAGTTGACTCTTTAAGTCTGTTCATCAAGTCACCCCACCAAGTACTCTCACCAAGTCAACTTTTTAGATCCGTTCATCAAGTCACCCCACCAAGTTGACCCTTTAAGTCTGTTCATCAAGTCACTCCACCAATTACTCTCACCAAGTTGACTCTTTAAGTCCTTTCATCATGTCACCCCACCAAGTGGATTCTTTAAGTCCATTCATCAAGTCACTAGAACAATTACTGTTAGCAAGTCGACTCTTTACATCTGTTCATCAAGTCACCCCACCAAGTTTACCCTTCAAGTTCATTCATCAAGTCACCCCACCAAGTACTCTCACCAAGTCAACTCTTTAAGTCTGCTCATCAAGTGACCCCACCAAGTACTCTCACCAAGTCAACTCTTTAGGTCTGTTCATCAAGTCACCCTGCCAAGTAAAGCCTTTAAGTCCATTCATCAAGTCTCCCCACCAATTACTCTCACCAAGTTGACTCTTTAAGTCCTTTCATCAAGTCACCTCATGAGGTTGACTCTTTAAGTTTGTTGATCAAGTCACCAGAGCAAGTACTCTCACCAAGTTGACTCTTTAAGTCTGTTCATCAAGCCAGCCCACCAGGTCAACCCACCAGGTACTCTCACCAAGTCGATTCTTTAACTCTGTTCATTAGTTCACCCCACCAAATACTCTCACCAAGTTGACTCTTTAAGTCTGGTCATCAAGTCGCACCACCGAGTACTCTCACAAAGTTGACTCTTTACATCTGTTCATCAAGTCACCAGAACAAGTACTCTCACCATGTCAACTCTTTAAGTCTATTCATCAAGTCACCCCACCAAGTCGACCCACCAAGTACTCCCACCAACTTGACTCTTTAAGTCTATTCATCAGTTCAGCCCACCAAGTACTCTCACCAAGTTAACTCTTTATGTCCGCTCATAAAGTCCTGCCACCAAGTACTCTCACCAAGTTGACTCTTTAAGTTTGTTCATCAAGTTATCCTGCTAGGTTGGCCCACCAAGTCGACTCTTTAGGTTTGTTTATCAAGTCACCCTACTAGGTTAGCCCACCAAGTTGACTCTTTAGGTTTTTTCATCAAGTCACCCCATCAAGTACTCTCACGAAGTTGACTCTTTATGTTCATTCATCAAATCACCCCACTAGGTCTGACCAGCAAGTACTCTCACCAAGTCAACTCTTTAGGTTTTTTCATCAAGTCACCCCACCATGTCAGCCCACCAAATGGACTCTTTCAGTTCATTCATCAAGTCACCTAGCCAAGTTGGCCCACCAAGTCACCAAGTACTCTCCCCAAGTTGACTCTCTGAGTTCATTCATCAACTCACCTCACCAGGTCAGCCCACCAAGTCGACTCTTTAAGTTTGTTCATCAAGTCACCCTGCTAGGTCAACCCACCAAGTTGACTCTTTAAGTTCATTCATCAAGTCAGCCCACTAGGTTAGCCCACCAAGTACTCTATCCAAGTTGACTCTTTAAGTTTGTTTAGGCTAGCCAAGTTGACTAGCCAAGTTATCTCACCACTAGGCTAGCCAGCTCTGCTCACCGAGGCATCTCACCATGTGGGCTTGCCAAATCACCCTAGAAAGTCACCTCAATGAGTTGACTCTTTATGTCTACTCACCAAGTCAACTCACCACATTGAATTACCATGTCATCTTACCAAGTTGTCCCACCTGATAACGTCTTGAAATTTGCTCACAATGTCAGATTTCTAGCTCAATTGCCCAAGTCAGCTCACCAAGGTGGCTCATGAGTCAAAACTTCAAGTGCACCTTCCAAGTCAAGTCTTTAAGTTCGCCCACCAAGTCTTCTCGCTAGGTCGGCTCACTGAGTCAAGTCGTCTCACCTAGTTGACTTACCATCTTTCCTCACCATCAATTTACTCCCATGGTTCATGAAATCATGCCACCTAACCGATGTCAATTTTTGGCTCTACTGTCAAATTCAGCAAAAATGGGGTCGTGGATGGCTATTTGGTTACATTTTTCAATGAATTGATTTTTTTAAGGCACTTGTCTACGTGAATGCATATTTTTGAATGCAGAGCAAGCCTTGCACTAATATCTTATATAGGAGAGGCAATGTGCTCAAAATAAAGTCAATTCATAATTTCCAAATCAGGTAGCCTTGTATATAAAATGGAAGTTGAGCCGTTCTAGCCAAGCCATAATTTTCAAATTGGGTTGCCTACGATACAAAATTCAAGCCGAGCCTTAATTTTCAAATTTGGGTAGCTTGCGATATAAAATGGGTACCCGAGCCATTCTACTTGAGTCATAATTCTCAAATTTGGTAGCTTTCAATATAAAATGGCCGTAGAGCCATTCTAGTCGGTCTCAAAAAATTGATCAATTTACTCCCCTGATTGATGCAATCAAATTGCCTAACCAATGCCAATCTTTGTCTCCATTGACAACCTCATCAAAAATGGGGTCGTGGATGGCTATCCGGTCACATTTTTCATTGAATTGGGTTTTAAGGTACTTATCCACTGAATGTACATTTCTAATGTAGAGTAAGCCTTGCACTAATAGCTTATATAAGGGAGGTATTGTGCTTGAAAAATGGTGGGCTAGCCAGCCTGGCTGACCCAATCTGGGCGAGCCAGCTTGGCCAACCCAATCTAGGCAAGCCATGATGGCCAACCCGATCTGGGTGAGCTATTCTGGCTAACCCAATCTAGCTGAGGCATTCTAGCTGACCTGATTTGGCCAAGCTCCAAAAATGGTGTCGTGGATGGCTGTTTGGTCACATTTTTCATTGAATTGGATTTTTAAGGGATTTGTCCGTGCTATCATAGATTTCAAATGAAGAAGGATCCTTGCACTAATAGCTTATATAGGAGAGGTGGTTGCCACGAGCCTCTCCCATTCCCCTTTCATTTATTCAACATTGGTGTCTAGGCGGATTGGATTGTTGGATTTTCAAACGGTGTATGCTGATGTTGAATCAATGAAAGGGGCATTAAGCGATCTCTGAGTGCTTTTCCTCGGCTCTCCTTTAGATCATGTTTTTCGATGACTCAATTTTGGAAAATTTGAGGCAATAGTTTTCGATCCATTGCATGTCTTTTTGGTGATTTTAAAACTTGATCTAAACGTGAACCCTTGTCTAGCACTCCTACGTTGCTTGGTATAATGGCAATTTGCTATGGGTGCTCAGCCCTCTAGTAATTTGTCATGGTGTACTTATCATGGCTACATGGGAGCTTTAATACAAAAAGCTCTACATGAAAAATGGTGGCCGAGCCATGCTGGCCGACCTAATCTGGGTGAGCGATGCTAGCCAACCCAATTTGATCGAGCTCCAAAAATGGTGTCATGGATGGCTATTTGGTCACATTTTTCATTGAATTGGATTTTTAAGGGATTTATCCGTGCTATCGCAAATTTTGAATGCAGAAGGAGCCTTGCACTAATAGCTTATATAGAAGAGGTGGTTGTCGCGAGCCTCTCCCATGTGCCTTTCATTGATTCAACATTGGTGTCTAGGCGGATCGGATTCTTGGATTTTCAAATGGTGTATGCTGATGTTGAATCAATGAAAGGGGCATGAAGCGATCTTTGAGTGATTTTCCTTGGCTCTCCTTTAGATCATGTTTTTTGATGACTCAATTATGGAAAAGGTGAGGCAGTGGTTGCCAATCCATGGCGTGTCTATTTGGTGATTTTAAAACTTGATCTAAACGTGAGCCCTTGTCTAGCACTCTGGTGTTGCTTGGTATAATGGCAATTTTCTATGGGTGCTTGGCACTCTAGCAATTTGTCATGGTGTACTTATCGTGGCTACATGGGAGCTTTAATATTGAAAGCTCTCCGCAAAAAATTTTGGCCAAGCCATGCTGGCCAACCCGATCTGGGAAAGCGATGCTGCCCGACCCAATCTGGCCAAGCCATTTTTGTCGACCCGATCTTGCCGAGCTCCAAAAATTGTGTCATGGATGGCTATTTGGTCACATTTTGGATTTATCTCTGCTATGATAGATTTTGAATGCAGAAGGAGTCTCTCACTAATAGCTTATATAGGAGAGGTGGTTGTCGCAAGCCTCTCCCATGCCCCTTTCATTGATTCAAGATTTTTGTCTAGGTGAATCAGATTGTTGGATTTTGAAATGGTGTATGCTGATGTTGAATCAATGAAAGGGGCATGAAGCGATCTCTAAGTGCTTTTCCTTGGCTATCCTTTAGATCATGTTTTTTGATGACTCAATTTTGGAAAAGGTGACGTAGTGGTTGCTGATCCTTGATGTGTCTTTTTGGTGATATTAAAACTTGATCTAAACGGTCTCATCCTCTGTCAATGTTAATCAACCTAACATTGCAAACCCCACCCGTCTAACATGGACACTCCAAATTCTAAGCTGATCTCATCCTCTATCAATGTCAATCAACCTAAGATCACAAATCCCATCCAGCTGCCATAGAAACTCCTAAAGCTCAGCCGTTGTTACCATGCCATCCTACTTAGACTCCTAGACAATCAAGGCTGACATTGTGTTTGCTCCTCTCAAGTAAACCTCAAAAAAAGGCATCGAGGCAAATGGTATTGTCGAGTCATCCTACCTGAGCTATTCCACTCGAGCCAAGTTGTTATGCCCGATCTCCAAAAGTTGACCATTTCACTACCTTGGCTCCATGAATTCACATCTCCAAACTGATGACAATCATTTGCTCCTCTATCGACCTCATAAAAAATAGGGTAATGGATGGGTATTTGGTTGCCTTTTTCAATGAATTGGATTTTTAAGGCAGTTTTTGGTGTGTTCACTAATTTCTAATGTAGAGTGAGCCTCACACTAATAGCTTATATAGGAGAGGTGGTTGTCGTGAGCCTCTCCCATGCCCCTCTCATTGATTCAACGTTGTTGTCAAGGTGAGTGGATATGTCAAATTTTGAAATGGTGGACGTCGACGTTGAATCAATTAGAGGGCATGAAGCCCACCCTGGAGGTGCTATTCCTTGACTCTCCTTTAGATCATGTTTTCTTGTCACTTAGCTGGCACAATTTTGGAAAAAGGTTTGGCAGTGGTTGCCAGCCCTCACTACGTCTACTTCATGATTTTAAAACTTGATGTAAATGAGAGCCCTTGTCTAGCACCTCCGTCCGGTGTTGCTCCGATATTACATAAATTTTTTGCTATGGGGGCGAATCCCCCAATGAATGCCTACCCTTGGAATCTCTCTTAGATCACCTTCTTTGATCACTCGATCGACGCAATTACAGAAGAGACTTGGCAATGGTTTCTATTCTACGATGTTTTTGTTCAGCGATTTTGAAGTTGATCTAATAGTGAGCCCTTGTCTAGCCATGAGGTGGGTGCTTGGCGCTCTAGAAATTTTTTGTGTGTCTATCGTGGATACAATGGGAGCTTTGATAAAAAAAGCTCTCGGTGACCCTACACAATAGAATCAGTGCTGGTGTTCAAGAAAGACATGTTATTCAGATTTCAAATATTGGCACCAGCATTGTTTCTATTGGGAGGGCCATGAAGCCATCTCAATTTTTGTTTGAGGGCTCTCTCCTTAGAGTCATTCTCTTTGCAACAAATTCTTTGGCACAAAATTTTTAGAATGGTTCAACAGCGGTTGTTGTTCCAATGGTGTCATTGTGTTGGTTGCCTGGATAGTGATCGTAAGGGCAAGCCATCATCTAGCAGTTGGGCTGCACATCACGAGTGACAAGGGAGCCTTTGTTATTGGAAGCTCCCCATGGCAATTCAATGAGAAGAGCCATTGCTTGTGTGAGCAAGGATGAATGTAGCCTCAAATTCCAAAAAAAATCAATGACATCAGATCTATATAAGAGAAAAATGAAGCAGTAGCCCATTTGCTAAGCATGGCTCCCCAAAATTGCTCTTCTTTCTCACTCCATTGGCACAAATTCGGGAGTTGCTCGATAATAGTTGCTATTCCAATGTGTCATTGTAGTGATCTGGAGAGCGATGCTAAGGGCAGGAGCTTGTGTCTAGCATTTGGGATGTTTGTGCAAGCAAGCAGGGGAGCTTCTCTTATCAGAACCTCTCCGTGGCCTTTGAATATAGACCCAGTACTAACGATATTGATGGATACGAGCCTTGGATTCTAAATTTTTTCACTAACATTGGTTTTTGTGAGAGATGGGTATGAAAACACATCCTGATTGCTATGTAGGAGCTCCCTATGGTCACCTTTTTGCCAACTCAATCGGCACAACATTGGGAATGGTTTGACAGTAGTTTTCATTCCAATGTGTCATTGGGATGTATTGGAAAGTTCTCTTTCAAGGGTGAGCTCGCGTCTAGCACTTGGATTGTGCATCGCATCACAAGTGAATGGGGAGACCTCTCTATGAACGGCGGCATGGTGATTGCAAGAGAAAATTGACTTAGTCAGAGCATTGGCCTCGGGCCATTGTGACAGCCTTGAAATTTATCTTTAATTGCAAGCTATGTTTGTGCAGTAGAAGAGTTTGCATGTAAGATTGGCCTTGTTCTTCACAATTCCAGGAGATGACCTCCAAAACTTTCGAATTGGGCCCCTTCAAGGTGAAATTCATCCAGTTGATGGAATGAGCTCAACGACCATTTCACTCCCTTGGCTCCATGAATTCACATCTCCTAACCGATGACAATCTTTTGCTCCTCTGCTGACCTTGTAAAAAATTGGGTCGTGGATGGCTGTTTGGTCACAATTTTCAATATTTTTTGATTTTTAAGGTAGTTGTTGGTGTGTTCGCTAATTTCTAATGCAGAGCAAGCATCACACTAATAGCTTATAAAGGAGAGGTGGTTGTCACAAGCCTCTCCCATGCCCCTCTCATTGATTCAACACCGGTGGTAGGCCGGATGGATATGTCAGATTTTGAAATGGTGGACGCCGATGTTGAATCAATTAGAGGGGCATGAAGCCCACCCTTGAGGTGCTATTCCTCGACTCTCCTTTAGATCATGTTTTCTTGTCACTTAGCTAGTGTAATTTTGGAAAAAGGTTTGGTAGCAGTTGCCAACCCCTCACTACATCTACTTGGTGATTTTAAAACTTGATCTAAAATGGGAGCCCTCATCTAGCAACTCTATTCGGTGTTGCTCGTGTATTTCATAAATTTTTGCTATCGACGCAAATCCCCCAATGAATGCCCACCCTTGAAATCTCTCTTAGATCACCTACTTTGATCACTTGACCAACACAATTATAGAAGAGACTTGGTAGCAGTTACCATTCTACAGTGCATCTGTTCAGTGATTTTGAAGTTGATCTAATGGCGAGCCCTTGTCTAGCCATGAGGTGGGTGCTTGGCGCTCTAACAATTTTTTTTGTGCCTATCGTGGCTACAATGGGAGCTTTGATAACAAAAGCTCTCAGTGAACCTCCCCAATAGAATTAGTGCTGGTGTTCAAGACACATTATTTAGATTTTGAATATTGACACCTGCATCATCTCTATTGGGAGGGCTGTGAAGCCATCCCAATTGCTATGCCAGAGCTCTCTCCCCAATGTCATTCTCTTTGCAACAACTTCTTTGGCACAAAATTTTTAGAATGGTTAGGCAGTGGTTGTCATTCCAATGGTATTGTTGTGGTGGTTGCTTGGGCAACAATCTGAACGCCAAGCCGTCGTCTAGCAGTTGGGTTGTGCATCATGAGTGACAAGGGAGCCTTTGTTATCGGAAGCTCCCTGTGGCCATTCGATCAGAAGAGCCATTGCTTGTGTGAGAAAGGACGAATGTAGCCTCAGATGCCAAATGAAATCAATGACATCAGATCTATATAAGAGTAGAATGAAGTAGCAACCCGTTTGCTATGCATAGATCCCCAAAGTTTCTCTTCTTTCCCACTCCATCAACACAAATTTGGGAGTTGTTTGATAGTGCTTGTCATTCCAATGTGTCATTGCGGTGATCTGCAGAGCGATACTAAGTGTGGGAGCTTGTGTCTAGCATTTGGGATGTTTGTGCAAGCAAGCAAGGGAGCTTCTCTTATCAAAACCTCTCGTGGCCTTTGAATATAGACCCAGTGCTGACAATATTGATGGATACAAGCCTTGGATTCTAAATTTGTTTAGCTAACATTGGTTTTTGTGAGAGATGGGTATGAAAGCACATCCCGATTGCTATGTAGGAGCTCCCTAAGGTCACCTCTGTGTAGCTCGATCGTACAACATTGGGAATGGTTTGACAGTGGTTGTCGTTCCAATGTGTCATCGAGATGTCTTGGAAAGTGGTCTTTCAAGGGTGAGCTCATGTCTAGCACTTGGATTGTGCATCGTCACAAGTGAATGGGAAAATCTCTCTATCAATGGCAGCATGGTGATTGTAAGAGAAAATTGACTTAGTCAGAGCATTGGCCTTGGGCCATTGTAAAGGCCTTGCAATTTCTCTTTAATTGCAACCTATGTTTGTATAATAGCAGAGTTTGCATGTAAGATTGGCCTTGTTCTTGATAGTTCCAGGAGATGACCTCCAAAACTTTTGGATTGGGTCCCTTCAAGGTAAAATTCATCTAGTTGATCAAATGAGCTCAATGACCATTTCACTCCCTTGGCTCCATGAATTCACATCTCCTAACTGATGACAATATTTTGCTCCTCTGTCGACCTCATAAAAAATGGGTCCGTGGATGGCTATTTGGTCACATTTTTCAACGATTTAGATTTTTAAGGCAGTTGTCCATGTGTTCACTAATTTCTAATGTAGAGCGAGTGTCGCACTAATATCTTATATAGGAGAGGTGGTTGTTGCAAGCCTCTCCCATGCCCCTCTCATTGATTTGATGTTAGTTGCAAGGCGGATGGATATGTCAAATTTTAAAATGGTGGACGTTAATGTTCAATCAACTAGAGGGGCTTGAAGCCCACCCTCGAGGTGCTATTCCTTGACTCTCCTTTAGATCATGTTTTCTTGTCACACAGCTGGCACAATTTCAAAAAAAGGTTTGGCAACGATTGCTAGCCCTAACCGCATCTACTTGGTGATTTTAAAACTTGATCTAAAATGGGAGCCCTCGTATAGCACCTCTGTACGGTGTTTCTCATGTATTGCATAAATTTTTGCTATTGGCATGAATCCACTAATGGATGCCTACCCTTGGACTCTCTCTTAGATCACCTTCTTCGATCACTTGATAGACATAATTAGGAAAGAGACTTAGTAGCGATTTCCATTCTACCGCACATCTGTTTAGCGATTTTGAAGTTGATCTAATGGCGAGCCCTTGTCTAGCCATGAGGTGGGTGCTTGGCACTCTAGCAATTTTTTGTGTACCTACCATGGTTACAATGGGAGTTTGATAACAAAAGCTCTCGATGACCCTCCCCAATAGAATCAGTGCTGGTGTTCAAGAAAGATATGTTATAAAAATTTTGAATATTCACACTAGCATCATTTCTATTGGGAGGTCCATGAAGCCATCTCGATTGCTATGCGAGGGCTCTCTCCCCAAAGTAGTTCTCTCTACAAAAACTTCTTTGGCAAAATTTTTTTGGAATGGTTCAGAAGTGGTTTTCGTTCCAATGGTGCCACTTTGGTGGTTTCCTGGGAAGCGATCTAAAGGGCAAGCCGTCATCTAGTAGTTGGGCTGCGCATCACGAGTGACAAGGGAGCCATTATTATTGGAAGCTCCCCATGGCCATTCGATGAGAAGAGCCATTTCTTGTGTGAGAAAGGATGAATGTAGCCTTAGATTCCAAATGAAATCAATGACATTGGATCTATATAAGAGAGGAATGAAGCAGCAGTCCATTTGCTATGCCTGGTTCCCCAAAGTTTCTCTTCTTTCTCACTCCATCAACACAAATTCAGGAGTTGTTCGACAATGGTTATTGTTCCAATGTGTCATTGTGGTGATCTGGAGAGTGATGCTAAGGTCAAGATCTTGTGTCTAGCATTTGGGATGTTTATACAAGTGAGCAGGAGAGCTTCTCTTATCAGAACCTCTCCATGGCCTTTGAATATAGACCCAGTGCTGACAATATCGATGGATATGAGCCTTGGATTCTAAATTTGTTCAGCTAACATTGGTTTATGTGAGATATGGGTATGAAAGAACATCCTAATTACTACACAGGAGCTCCCTAAGGTTGCCTCTATGCAACTCAATCAACACAACATTGGGAATGGTTCGACAGTGGTTGTCATTCCAATGTGTCATCGAGATTTCTTGGAAAGTGGTCTTTCAAGGGTGAGCTCACGTCTAGCACTTGGATTGTGCATTGTCACAAGTGAATGGGGAGATCTCTCTATGAATGGTGGCATGATGATTGCAAGAGAAAATTGACTTAGTCAGAGCATTGGCCTCAAACCATTGTGACGGCCTTGTAATTTCTTTTTAATTGCAACCTATGTTTACGCAGTAGTAGAGTTTGCATGTAAGATTAGCCTTGTTCTTGATAGTTCTAGGAGATGACCTCTGAAATTTTTGGATTGGGCTCCTTCAAGGTGAAATTCATCTAGTTGATTGGATAAGCTTGGGGGAGTATGGTCGCAAGGCTAAAACTTAAAGGAATTGATGAAAGGGCACCACCAGGAGTGGAGCCTGTGGCTTAATTTGACTCAACACGGGGAAACTTAGCAAGTCCAAACATAGTAAGGATTGATAGATTGAGAGCTCTTTCTTGATTCTATGGGTGGTGGTACATGGCTGTTCTTAGTTGGTGGAGTGATTTGCCTGGTTAATTATGTTAATGAATGAGACCTTAGCCAGCTAACTAGCTACACAGAGGTTCCCCTTTGTGGCCAGCTTCTTAGAGGGACTATGCCCTCCTAGGCCATGGAAGTTTTGGGAAATAATAGGTCTATGATGCCCTTAGATGTTTTGGGCCACATGTGTGCTACACTAATGCAACCAACAAGTTTCTCTCCCTGGCCTGAAAGGTTTGGGAAATCTTGCCAAATTGCATCATGATGGGGATAGACCATTGCAATTATTGATCTTCAAAGAGGAATTCCTAGTAAGCGCGAGTCATCAGCTCGCATTGACTATGTCCCTGCCCTTTGTACACATTGCCTATCACTGCTACCAATTGAATGATCCGGTAAAGTGTTCAAATCACAGCAGTGACGATAGTTCCTGTCAGTGACATCATAAGAAGTTTATTGAACCTTATCATTTAGAGGAAGGAGAAGTCATAACAAGGTGACCGTAGGTGAACCTGTGGTAGGATCATTGTTTGTTTGAGAACCTAAATTGTATAGGGGATGGAGCTGGCCTCTTCCCCATTCCCAAAATCTTGGTGACATGTAGACACTTGGCCCTGCAACGATGTGCTAGATAGCCAAGCTATGGGTCCTGCACTGTCAAGGTCGATAGTCACATCAAATGTAATGATTGAAAGCATGGATTCCCTGCGAGGTAGAGAAGAGACTCAGATGCAATTTGGATTAGGATAGGTGCCTTTGAACGATGTCTACATCATAGCAAGAGGTCTCTGCTCAATTTTAGTTTAGAGGGGGTTTGGGCCTCATCCCCCTTTGATATTTCATGGTCCAATCACATGCGCGACGCTGTGCCAGTGATCCTTCATTTCAACGGTGGCAAGTTGGGACTGTTGCAACCCCTCATTGCCTTGCCCAAGTGTGTTGACTTGTCGCTTGGAGCATTCTATGTTTAGGATGGGTGTACTCGCATGATTTTTGGGGCAAGGGCCCCATCCTCTGACATAGCTCTCCCATGTGTCGGCTACCCCCTTTACGAGGTAATGGGGTAGGGACACACCACAATGTTCCTTTTCGCACCCATTGGGTGCTAAGGGTTTGGGATGTGTCAACACCCAACACATGCGTGCATCGCACACCTTAAAAATCCAAAGAATGAAGCATGATCTAGCACCTTGCATGCTTTGGTTTCCAAAAGACAAAAACATAAAAAAATCATGACACTTGACAATAGATATCTTGGCTCTAGCCACAATGAAGAATGTAGAAAAATGCGATACTTAGTATGAATTGCAGAATCTCGTGAATCATCAAGTCTTTGAATGCAAGTTACACCAAAGGCCTCAGCCAAGAGCACATCTACTTAGGCATCACACTACAAAATTGCCCTCCCTAGTGAGGAGCAGAGATGGCCGTCCGTGTCCATAAGTGGCATGGTTGCCTAAAATGAGCACGAGGTCTATCGATCCATCGCAACAAGTGGTGGCTCGCAAAGGCTGGTGTTGGTTTGCACTGATCGAATGATTCCTCGTGAGGAACTTTATTCTAGTTTTAGCAGCCTGCCATAGTGTAGGCATGTTGCATCTCTATTGCATCCCCAAGTCAGGCATGAATACCTACTGAGTTTAAGCATATCAATAAGTGGAGGAAACAAAACTAACCAGGATTCCCCTAGTAACGGTGAGTGAACTGGGAAGATCCCAACATGAAAATCGATGGCTGCACCTATTGAATTGTAGTCTGTAGAAGCATCCTCAGCAATGGACTAGGCCTAAGTCCCCTAGAAGGGGGAACCAGAGAGGGTGAGAGCCTTGTTAGGCCTGGACCCTATCGCACCACGAGGCACTGTTAGCGAGTTGGGTTGTTTGGGAATGCAGCCCTAATCAGGTGGTAAATTTTGTCCAAGGCTAAATACGGGTGAGGGACTGATAGCAAACAACTACCATGAGGGAAAGATGAAAAGGACTTTGAAAAGAGAGTTAAAGAGTGCTTGAAATTGCCAGGAGGGAAGTGAATGGAGGTTGGCGATGTGCCCCGGTTGGATGCAAAATTGTGTGAGCTAGTCTACCACTCGGTTTGAGGGATGTGCCAGCACGGGCTATCACGGCAGAACAAGCATGACCTTCTAGTCAAACAAATACTTTCGTCACAGTAGTCAAGGAGTGAAGCACACACCTTTACAGTGGGCTCTCGGGCACCTATGCTCTCATGGCACTGGCCAGCGGGCTTTCCATCTGACCAATCTTGAAACACAGACCAAGGAGTCTAACATGTGTGCGAGTTGGCATGTTGGGAAAACTTGTGAGGTGCAAGGAAGCTAACTGGTGAGATCAACTCTTGGGGGGTGCACCGTCGATCGACCCTAATCTTCTGTGAAGGGTTTGAGTGCGAGCACACTTGTTGGGACTCAAAAGATGGTGACCTATGCCTGAGCAAGGCGAACCCAGAGGAAACTGTGGTGGAGTCCTGTAGCGATACTAATGTGCAAATCATTCATCTAATTTGGGTATAGGGGTGAAAGACTAATCAAACCATCTAGTAGCTAGTTTCCTTTGAAGTTTCCCTCAGGATAGCTAGAGCTCACGTGCAAGTTTTATCGGGTAAAGTAAATAATTAGAGGCATCGGGGGTGTAATGCTTTTGACCTATTCTCAAACTTTAAATAGGTAAGTTGACATGGCTGCTCTATTGAGCTACACCACAAAATTGTGAGCTCCAAGTGGACCATTTTGGGTAAGCAGAACTAGCGATGTGGGATGAATCGAAAGCCAAGTTACGGTGCCAAATTGCACGCTAATCTAGATCCCAAAAAGGGTGTTGGTTGATTAAGACAGCATGATGATGGTCATGGAAGTTAAAATCCACTAAGGAGTGTGTAACTACTCACTTGCAGAATCAACTAGCCCCGAAAATGGATGGCACTAAAGCGCACAACCTATACTCGGCCATCGGGGAAAGTGCCAGTCTTTGATGAGTAGAAGGATGCGGGGGTTGTTGTGAAACCTTAGGCATGAGCCTGGGTAGACTGGCCACCAATGTAGATCTTGGTGGTAGTAGCAAATATTCAAATGAGAAATTTGAAGATTGAAGTGGGGAAATGTTCCATGTGAACAGCACTTGGACATGGGTTAGTCGATCCTAAGAGATGGGGAAACCCTGTTTCAAGGGTGCACTTTGCGCGATCATTGAAAGGGAATTGAGTTAATATTCCCAAACTGGGATGTGGCAACGGATGCAAATGTTAGGAAATTTGGAGATGTTGGCAGGGGCCCTAGGAAGAGTTATCTTTTCTTTTTAATAGGCTACCCACCCTGAAATTGGTTCAATCAGAGATAGGGTGCAGTGACTGGAAGAGCACCACATGTCCCATGGTGTTCAGTGCACCTTTAGCAACCCTTAAAAATCTTGAGGACTGAGTACTATTCACACTTGGTCGTACTCATAACCGCATCAGGTCTCCAAGGTGAACAACCTCTGGTCAATAGAACAATGTAGGTAAGGGAAGTTGGCAAAATGGATTCGTAACTTTGGGAAAAGGATTGGATCTGATGGTTGGGCCTAGGGGTCTACACCCCGAACTTGTAAGCTATTGGTAGCCTACCTAAGCTACTCCCATGATGAGGGCAGGCCATTGTGTGCCGATCAGGCAATGGACACAGGATGCCCCCTTCGGAGGGCTTTCCCTAGGTGGCAAACAGTCAACTCAGAACTAGTATGGAAAAGGGGAATTTGACTATTTAATTAAAACAAAGCATTATGATGGTCCCTACAGATGCTGACATAATGTGATTTTTGCCCAATGCTCTAAATGTAAAAGTGTAGAAATTCAACCAAACACGAGTAAACGGTGAGAGAAACTATGACTCTCTTAAGGTAGCCAAATGCCTCCTCATCTAATTAGTGATGTGCATGAATGGATTAATGAGATTCCCACTATCCCTATCTACTATCTAGTGAAACCACAACCAAGGGAACAGGCTTGGCAGAATTAATGGGGAAAGAAGACCCTGTTGAGCTTGACTCTAGTCCGACTTTGTGAAATGACTTGAGAGGTGTAGAATAAGTGGGAGCTTTTGGGCGCAAGTGAAATACCACTACTTTTAATGTTATTTTACTTATTTCATGAGGAAAAGACCAAGAAATGCCCCTATTTTTGGCCTTAAGGTGCATCTAGGTGTGTCAGTCCAAGTGGAAGACATTGTTAGGTGGGGAATTTGGTTGGGGTGGCACATCTATTAAAAGATAATGCAGGTGTCCTAAGATGAGCTCAAGGAGAACAGAAATCTCGTGTGGAACAAAAGGGTAAAAGCTCATTTGATTTTGATTTTTAGTATAAATAAAAATCGTGAAAGCATGGCCTATCGATCATTTAGACTTTCAAAAGTTGAAGCTAGAGGTGTCAAAAAAGTTATCACAGGGATAACTAGCTTGTGGCAGCCAAGCGTTCATAGCGACGTTGCTTTTTGATCCTTCGATGTCAGCTCTTCCTATCATTGTGAAGTAGAATTCACCAAGTGTTTGATTGTTCACCCACCAATAGGGAATGCGAGCTGGGTTTAGACCTTCATGAGATAGGTTAGTTTTACCCTATTGATGATCTGTGTCGTGATAGTAATTCAGCTTAGTATGAGAGGAACCATTGATTCACAGATTTGGTCATCGTGCTTGGTTGAAATGCCAGTGGCGCGAAGCTACCGTGTGTTGGATTATGATTGAATGCCTCTAAGTTAGAATCCATGCTAGATGCAGTACATATCTCTCTCTGGCTACATCACGACCCACAGTAGGGGTGCTCTTGCACTCCCTAGGGCTTGTGCCATTGGTCATCTACGATTGACGCATTGGCCCATTGGAGAAACCTTGTATATTAATTTCAAGCGATCGGCAAGAAGAATCTTTTGTAGACAACTTAAATAAGTGAAGGGGTATTGTAAGTGGTAGATTGGCCTTGCTGCCATGATCCATTGAGATTTTGCCCTCTGTCACCTCGATTCGTAAAACCCTTTTCAACTCCAAAGTGGGTGGGGTTTGTAATTTGTGCGAGGGCAAGAAAATCTTCCAAGTGCCAAATTTTGGATGGGTGGGGTTTGCAAATTGTTTTGCGAGGGCGTAAAAATCTCTCAGGTGCCAAATTCCTGGCGAGTGGGGTTTGTAATTTGTGCGAGTGCGGGAAAATCACCAAAGTGCCAAATTCCCGACGGGTGGGGTTTGGTAAAGATTTCTGCAAGGACGAAAAAATCTCCCAAGTGCCAAATTCTTGGTAGGTGGGGTTTGTAATTTTTGCTAGGATGGAAAAATCTCCCAAGTGCCAAATTTTGAGGGAGTGGGGTTTTGTGAAAATTTCCGCGAGGGAAAAAAATCTCCCAAGTGCCAAATTCTTGGCAGGTGGGGTTTTGTAAAAATTTCCACGAGGGCAAAAATCTCCCAAGTGCCAAATTCTCGGTCGGTGGGGTTTTGTAAAAAATTTCTACAAGGGAAAAAAAATCTCCCAAGTGCCAAATTCTCAACGGGTGGGGTTTATAATTTGCACAAGGGCGAGAAAATCTTCCAGGTGCCAAATTTTGAGTGGGTGGGGTTTGCAATTTTCATGAGGGCAGAAAAATCACCTAGGTGCCAAATTCCCGATGGGTGGGGTTTGTAATTTCTATCGGGGTGGAAAAATCTCCCAAGTGCCACATTCCGACCAGGTGGGGTTTTGTAAAAATTTTCATGAGGGCGAAAAAATCTCCCAAGTGCCAAATTCTCAGTGGGGGGGGGTTTGCAATTTTTGCGAGGGTGTAACAATCTCCCAACTACCAAATTCCTCCCGGGTGGGGTTTTTAATTTCTGCCAGGGCAGAAAAATCTCCTGAGTGCCAAATTTCGAGCGAGTGGGGTTTTGTAAAATTTCCACGAGGGGGAAAAAAATCTCTCAAGTCCCAAATTTTGAGCTGGTGGGGTTTGCAATTTTTGAAAGGGCAAAAAAATCTCCCAAGTGCCAAATTCCCAGCGGGTGGGGTTTCGTGATTTCTGGGAGTGCGAAAAAATCTCTCGAGTGTTGAAGTTTCCTTGAGGGTGAAAAAGTCTTGCAAGTACAATTTCCATGTGGGTCAGGTTTGTAATTAGTGCAATTTCAGGCGGGTCAGGTTTACAATTTCCATGAGGGCAAAAAAATCTTCCAAGTCCAAATTTTGGGCGGGTGGGGTTTCATAATTTCCAAGTGCCAAATTCTGAGTGAGTGGGGTTTGTAAATTCTGTGAGGGCAGAAAAATCTTCCAAGTCCAAATTTTGAGCAGGTGGGGTTTGTAAATTTTTGTGAGGGCAGAAAATTCTTCTGACTACAAATTCTAGGCAGGTGGGGTTTTGTAATTTTCATGAGGGTAGACGACTCATGTACATGATCAAAAATTGGTTAACTTATTTTTTTGGTTAACACCCAAAGTTTTGAACTCAAATCGAGTTGGCTACCCTGACTCGAATCGCCTCTGAATTTTTTGCACAACCCATGTCACCATGCTCGACTTGATTCTAAGTTCCCCGAGTCATGTACGTGGTCCAAAAGAGGTCAACTTTTTTTTTGGGTTAATGCCCAAAGTTTTTAACTCGAACCGTGTCAAAAACCCTGACATGAATCACCCCAACTACCCCAACCCCAACTTGAATCATGTCAAGCCTTAACTACCTCCAATTTTTTTGCATGACTCATGTCACCGTGCTCGACGTGATTCTAAGTGCGCTGAGTCATGTGCGTGATCCAAAGGCAGTCAAATTTTTTTTGGGTTAACGCCCAAAGTTTTCAACCCAAATTGTGTCGGCAACCCTGACTCATATCGCCTTGAGCCTTAACAACCTCCAATTTCCCGTAGGACTCATGTCATCATGCTCGACTTGGTGCCCTGAGTCATGTACATGATCCAAACATGATTAACTTCTTCCTTTTTAGGTTAACACCCAAAGATTTCAACCCAAATCGTGTCAACAACCCTGACTCAAATCACCTCGAGCCTTAATCACCTGCAATTTTTTTGAACCACTCATGTCACCGTGCTTGACTTGATTCTATGCATCGCAAGTCATGTATGTGATCCAAAAGTGATTAACTCTTTTCTTGGCTAACGACCAAAGTTTTTGAATCGACTCAGCTACCCTGACTCGAATTGCCTCGAGCCTTAACCGCCTCCATTTTTTTTTGCTCGACTCATGTAACCACACACGACTTGATTCTAAGTGGCCTGAGTCACTTACGTGATCTAAAATCGAGTAACTTTTTCTTTTTTCTTTTTTCTTTTTTTTGTCAAGTCCCAAAGTTTTGAACTTGAATAGAGCCGGATACCCTGACTCGAGTCATCTCCAAATTTTTTGCATGACTCATGTCTCCATGCTCAACTTGATTCTAAATGCCTCGAGTCATGAACGTGATCCAAAAGCAGTTAAATTTTTATTTTTGGTAGCTAGGTTAGCTCACCAAGTCATCTAACCATGTGGTCTTTATCAAATCATGCCACCAAGTTGCCTCAAAAAATTGACTCTTTAAGTCTGCTCACAGCTCATCAAGCTAGCTCACCAAGATGACTTACCATCTTGCCTCACCAGGTTGCCCCACCAGGTGGCCTCTTCTTTAAGACCACTGACCATGTTGGCTCCCCAAGTCAGCTCATCAAGTTGGCTATTCAGGTTGCCTCACCAAGTTGACTCCTTAAGTTTGCTCACCAAGTCAGCTCCCTAAGTTAGCTCACCAAGTAGACTCACCTAGTCATTTTACCACCATGCCCCAACAAGTGTGCTCACCAAGTTTCCCCATTGAGTTTCTTCTCTAAGCCCACTCACCATGTTAGCTCACCAAGTTAGTTGTTCAAGTATGCTTCCAAGTCAACTCTTTAAGTTCGCTCACTAAGTCAGCCCACCTAAGTTGGCTATTTAAGTTTGCTCGCCAGGTTGTCCCACCCAAGTTGCATTAGCGAGCTAACTCATTGAGTCACGTCACAAAGTTGACTCTTTAAGTGCGCTGACCAAGTCAGCTCACCAAGTTGACTCACCATCTCACCTCGATAAGTTGGCTTGCCCAATTACCCCACCAAGTTGCCTCTTTAAGCCCACTCACCATGTCAGCTCGTCAGGTCACCTCACCAAGTCGACTAATCAAGTAGGCCCATTAAGTCGCCTCACTATGTTGACTCTTTGAGCTCACTCAACAGGTCGCCTCACCAAGTCAACTCGAGTACATTGCTAAGATGACTATTTAAGTTCGCTCGCTAGGTTGACTCACCAAGTCAGCTCACCATGTCATCTCAACGAACCAACTCACTGAGTCACCTCACCACATTGGCTCTCTAATTCCACTTGCCAAGTCGCCCCACCAACTTGCCCTGTTAGGCCCACTCACCATGTCAGTTCGCTAGGTTGGCTCCCCGTGTCAGCTTGTGAAGATGACAATTAAAGCACGCTCACCAAGTCTGCCCCTAGGTCATCTCCCCAGGTCGGCTCACAAGGTAGGCTTGTAAAGTTGCCTTAATGAGTTGACTGTTGATGTTTTCTTGCTAGGTTGACTCCCCAATTTGGCTCGCCAAGTCATCTCACCAAGTTTTCTTGCTAGGTTGCCTCCCTAGTTGGCTCACCATGTCATCTAAACGAACTAACTCATCGAGTCGCCTCACCAAGTTGGCTCTTTAATTCTACTTGCCAAGTTTCCCCACCAACTCGCCTTGTTAAGCCCACTCGCCATGTCAGCTCACCAAACAAGTAATCCCAGCGCGCTCACCAAGTTGACTCTTGCATTTTTCTCACCAAGTGGATTTGACCTTGCTAGATCAACCCCACCAAGTCGCCTCAATGAGTTTACTCTCTAAGTCCACTCACCAAGTTAGCTTAAGCATAAGTGTCGAGAAGTTATTGCAAATTTTCAGTGGAAAAATATGCTAAAAATCTTTAGGCTCACGATTGGAGGCCTTAGAGTGCCCGAATGAGGTTCAAAAAATCAAGGGAAGGGCGCATGCACCATTCCAAGCCTATAGATCAAAAGCTGGCATTTTTGAAAAGTGGTTATAATAGCCAATCGGAGCAACAATTCGTGAGTTATTGCCTTCAAAAGTTGGGCTACTAAAATTTCTAAAATAATTTGTCAAAGATGTATTAGGCAGACTTATGTGTATTGTCTCGATCTTCCACCCATAGGTATTAAGTCTGAGCATCTAGAACCTTCCCGATCGACATACAATTGCCTATTTAAGAAAGGCTCAAATGTTGTCTAGGACAACTCTAGGTGATAGCTGGTAGCTTGTCTTGCAGACTATTGCAGTGTAGGCACCCGTGTGGGTGAGCATATTGTGCTTATGAATTATGCAATTCCACTTCTACGGTCCAAATGACAATACCACATTTTGTTCTTGCATTTTCTATTATTTCAGTGGCTCTATTATAAGTTTATGGTATTAAGGGGACCTTCTTGCATCACCTCATCAAGTCACATCTTAAGCCTTGCTCACCATGTAAGCTTTCCAAGTTAGCTCAACAAGTTGACTGTTCAAGCATGCTCGCCAAGTTTCCACTTTTATTTTAGTTACACGGTCTTCTCACATGGTCAGCTCATCAAGTCACCCCACCAAGTCACCTCAATGACCCAACTCATCTAGTTGCCTCATCAAGTTGACCCTTTAAGTTTGCTCACCAAGTCATCTTGTCAAGTTGCCTCTCCTCAGGGCTGGCGACCAAGGGTTGGATAGCTTCACTCACTGGGTCACCTCACCAAGTGGGGACGCTAGGTCACCCCACCAAGTAGCCTCAACAAGTTGACTCTTTCAGTTTGCTCGACAAGTTGGCTCACCAAGTTGGCCTACCACCTCACCTTGCCAACTTTCCTAACCAAATTTCCTTTTTAAGCTCGCTCAATAATTTGACTCACCAGCTTGGCTCCCCAGGTCGGCACACCAAGTGCTCTCACCAAGTTGACTCTTCAAGTTTGATCATCAAGTCACCCAATGAGGTCAGTGCACCAAGTCAACTCTTTAAGTTTGTTCATTAGGCCACCCCACAAGGTTGACACACCAAGTACTCTTACCAAGTCAACTCTTTAAGTTCGTTTACGAAGTCACCCAACTAGGTCAGCCCACCAAGTACTCTTACCAAGTCAACTATTTAAGTTCGTTCATCAAGTCACCCCACCAGGTTGGCCCTCCAAGTACTCTCACCAAGTCGACTCTTTAAGTCCATTCATCAAGTCACCCCATCAAGTAATCTCACCAAGTTGACTCTTTAAGTCCGTTCATCAATTCACCCCGCCAAGTACTCTCACCAAGTTGACTCTTTAAGTTCGCTCATCAAGTTGTGCCACCAAGTAGACTCTTTATGTCCGTTCATCAAGTTACCCCACCAAGTACTCTAACCAAGTAAATTCTTCAAGTGTGTTCATCAAGTCACCCCACCAAGGACTCTCACCGCGTCCACTCTTTAAGTCTATTCATCAAGTCACCCCACCAAGTACTCTCACCAAGTCAACTCTTTAGGTCTATTCATCAAGTCACCCCACCAAGTCAACCCTTTAAGTTTGTTCATCAAGTCACCCCCCCAAGTACTCTCACCAAGTTGACTCTTTAAGTCCTTTCATCAAGTCACCCCACCAAGTCGACTCTTTAAGTCTGTTCATCAAGTTACCAGAACAAGTACTCTCACCAAGTCAACTCTTTAAGTCCACTCATCAAGTCACCCCAAAAAGTTGACCCTTTAAGTCTGTTCATCAAGTCACCAAACTGAGTACTCTCACCAAATTGACTCTTTAAGTCATTTTATCAAGTCACGCCACCAAGTCAACTTTTTAAGTCCGGTCATCAAGTCACCAGAACAAGTACTCTCACCAAGTGGACTCTTTATGTCCATTCATCAAGTCACCCCACTAGGTCGGCCCACTAAGTACTCTCACCAAAGTTGACTCTTTAAGTCCATTCATTAGTTCACCCCACCAAGTACTCTAACCAAGTCGACTCTTTAAGTTTGCTCATTAAATCACACCACCGAGTACTCTCACCAAGTTGACTCTTTAAGTTCGTTCATCAAGTCCCCCAACCAAGTTCTCTAACCAAGTCAATTCTTCATGTGCGTTTATCAAGTCACCCCACCAAGTACTCTAACCAAGTCGACTCTTTAAGTCTGTTGATCAAGTCAACCCACCAAGTACTCTCACCAAGTCAACTCTTTAGGTCTGTTCATCAAGTCACCCAACCAAGCCGACCCTTTAAGTTCGTTCATCAAGTCACCCCACCAAGTACTCTCACCAAGTCGACTCTTTAAGTTTGTTCATCAGTTCACCCTGCTAGGTACTCTCACCAAGTCAACTCTTTAGGTCCTTTCATCAAGTCACCCTGCCAAGTCGACCCTTTAATTTTGTTCATCAAGTTGCCCCACCAAGTACTCTCACCAAGTTGACTCTTTAAGTCCTTTCATCAAGTCACCCCACCAAGTCAACTCTTTAAGTCTGTTCATCAAGTCACCAGAACAAGTACTCTCACCAAGTCGACTCTTCAAGTTTGTTCATCAAGTCAAGAACCCACCAAGTCAACCCACCAAGTACTCCCACCAAGTTGACTCTTTAAGTTCGTCCATTAGTTCACCTTTCCAAGTACTCTCACCAAGTTGACTCTTTAAGTTTTCTCATCAAGTCTAGCCACCAAGTACTCTCACCAAGTCAACTCTTTATGTCCATTCATCGAGTCACCCCACCAAGTACTCTAACCAAGTTGATTCTTCAAGTGCATTCATCAAGTCACCCCACCAAGTAATATCACCAAGTCGACTCTTTAAGTATGTTCATCAAGTCACCCCACCAAGTACTCTCACCAAGTAAACTCTTTAGGTCCGTTCATCAAGTCACCCTGCCAAGTCGACCCTTTAACTCTGTTCATCAAGTCACCACACCAAGTACTCTCACCAAGTCGACTCTTTAAGTCTGTTCATCAAGTCATCGAAACAAGTACTCTCACCAACTCGACTCTTTATGTCCATTCATTAAGTCACCCCACCAGGTCGGCCCACCAAGTACTCTCACCAAGTTGACTCTTTAAGTCCATTCATCAGTTCACCCCAACAAGTACTCTCACCATGTCAACTCGTTAGATCCATTCATCAAGTCACCCTGCCAAGTTGACACTTTAAGTCTGTTCATCAAGTTGCCCCACCAAGTACTCTCACCAAGTTGACTCTTTAAGTCTGTTCATCAAGTCGCCCCACTAAGTACTCTGACCAAGTTGACTCTTTAAGTCCTTTCATCAACTAACCCCACCAAGTTGACTCTTTAAGTCCATTCATCAAGTCACCAGAACAAGTACTCTCACCAAGTTGACTCTTTAAGTCCGCTCATCAAGTCACCCCACCAGGTTAGCCGACCAAGCATTCCCACCAAGTCGAATCTTTAAGGCCGTTCTTTAGTTCAACCCACCAAGTACTCTCACCATGTTGACTCTTTAAGTTTGCTCATCAAGTCGTGCCACCAAGTACTCTCACCAAGTTGACTCTTTGAGTCCGTTCATCAGGTCAACCCACCAAATACTCTAACCAAGTCAATTCTTCAAGAGCATTCATCAATTCACCCAACCAAGTACTCTCAACAAGTTGAATCTTTAAGTATGTTCATCAAGTCACCCCACCAAGTACTCTCACCAAGTCAACTCTTTAGGTCTATTCATTAAGTCACCCTTCCAAGTCGACCCTTTAAGTCCGTTCATCAAGTCACTGCCACAAGTACTCTCGCCGAGTCAACTCTTTAAGTCCGTTCATCAATTCACCCCACCAAGTCGGCCCACCAAGTTCTCCCACCAGGTTGACTCTTTAAGTCCATTCATCAATTCACCTCACTAAGTACTCTCACCAAGTTTACTCTTTAATTCTGCTCATCAAGTCGAGCCACCAAGTACTCTCACCAAGTCAACTCTTTGAGTTCGTTCATCAAGTCACCCCACCAAGTACTCTAACCAGGTCGACCCTTCAAGTGCGTTCATCAAGTCACCCCACCAAGTACTCTCAGCAAGTCAACTCTTTAAGTCTGTTCATCAAGTCACCCAACCAAGTAGTCTCACCAAGTCAACTCTTTAGGTCTTTTCATGAAGTCAACCCACATAGTCAACCCTTTAAGTCTATTGATCAAGTCACCCCACCAAGTACTCTAACCAAGTCAACTCTTTAAGTCCTTTCATCAAGTCAACCCATGAAGTCAACTCTTTAAGTCCGTTCATCAAGTCACGAGAACAAGTACTCTCACCAAGTCAACTCTTTAAGTTTGTAAATCAAGTCACTTCACCAGGTCAGCCCACCAAGTAATCCCACCAAGTCAACTCTTTAAGTCCATTCATCAGTTCACCTCGCAAAGTACTGTCACCAAGTTGACTCTTTAATTCTGCTCATAAAGTTGCACCACCTAGTACTCTCACCAGGTCAACTCTTTGAGTCAATTCATCAAGTCACCCCACCAAGTACTCTAACCAAGTTTACCCTTCAAAAGCATTCATTAAGTCACCCCACCAAGTACTCTCACCAAGTCAACTCTTTAAGTCTCTTCATCAAGTTACCCCACCAATTGCTGTCACCAAGTCAACTCTTTAGGTCTGTTCATCAAGTCACCTCGCCAAGTCGACCGTTTAAGTCCATTCATCAAGTCACCCCACCAAGTACTCTAACCAAGTTGACTCTTTAAGTCCTTTCATCAAGTCACCCCACCAAGTCGACTCTTTAATTCCATTCATCAAGTCACCATAACAAGTACTCTCACCAAGTTGACTCTTTAAGTTCGCTCATCGAGTCAACCCACCTGGTCAGCCCACCAAGTACTCTCACCAAGTTGACTCTTTATGTCTATTCCTCAAGTCAACCCACCAAGTACTCTAACCAATTTGATTCTTCAAGTGCATTCATCAAGTAACCCACCAAGTACTCTCACCAGTTCAACTCTTTAAGTCTTTTCATCAAGTCACCCCACCAAGTACTCTCACCAAGTAAACTCTTTAGGTCTGTTCATCAAGTCACCCTGCCAAGTCAACCCTTTAAGTCTGTTCATCAAGTCATGCCACCAAGTACTCTCACCAAGTCGACTCTTTAAGTCCTTTCATCAAGTCACTCCACTAAGTCGACTCTTCAAGTTCATTCATCGAGTCACCAAAACAAGTAATCTCACCAAGTCAACTCTTTATATCCATTCATCAAGTCACCCCACTAGGTCAGTCCACCAAGTACTCTCACCAAGTTGACTCTTTAAGTCTGTTCATCAGTTCACCCCACTAAGTACTCTCACCAAGTTGAGTCTTTATGTTTGCTCATCAAGTTAAGCCACCAAGTAGTCTCACCAAGTCAACTCATTGAGTCCATTCATCAAGTCACCCCACCAAGTACTCTAACCAATTTGATTCTTCAAGTACGTTCATAAAGTCACCCCACCAAGTACTCTCACCAAGTCGACTCTTTAGGTTTGTTCATCAAGTCACCCCACCAAGTACTCTCACCAAGTCAACTCTTTAGGTCTGTTGATCAAGTCACCCTGCAGGGTCGACCCTTTAAGTCTGTTCATCACGTCACCCCACCAAGTACTCTCACCAAGTGGACTCTTTAAGTCCTTTCATCAAGTCACCCCACCAAGTTGACTCTTTAAGTCCGTTCATCAAGTCTACAGAAAAATTACTCTCGCCAAGTTGACTCTTTATGTCCATTCATCAAGTCACCCCACCAGGTTAGCCCACCAAGTACTCTCACCAAGTTGACTCTTTAAGTTCGTTCATCAGTTCCCCCCACCAAGTACTCTCACCAAGTTGACTCTTTAAGTCCACTGATCAAGTCACGCCCCCATGTAATCTCACCAAGTCGACTCTTTACGTCCATTCATCAAGTCACTAGAACAAATAGTCTCAACAAGTTGACTCTTTAAGTCCAATCATTAGTTCACCCTGCCAATTACTCTCACCAAGTTGACTCTTTACGTCCACTCATCAAGTCGCAACACCAAGTACTCTCACCAACTTGACTCTTTATGTTCATTCATCAAGTCACCCCACCAAGTACTCTAACCAAGTTGATTCTTCAAGTGCGTTCATCAAGTCACTCCACCAAGTACTCTAACCAAGTCGATTCTTTAATTGCGTTCATCAAGTCACCCCACCAAGTACTCTCACAAAGTCAACTCTTTAAGTTTTTTCATCAAGTCACTCGACCAAGTACTCTTACCAAGTCAACTCTTTAGGTCCGTTCATCAAGTCACCCTCCCAAGTCAACCCTTTAATTTTGTTCATAAAGTCACCCTACCAAGTACTCTAACCAAGTCGATTCTTCAAGTGCGTTCATCAAGTCACCCCACCAAGAACTCTCACCAAGTCGACTCTTTAACTCTATTCATCAAGTCACCCCACCAAGTGCTCTCACCAAGTCAACTCTTTAGGTCTATTCATCAAGTCACCTGACCAAGTCGACCCTTTGAGTGCATTCACCAAGTCACCCCACAAAGTACTCTCACAAAGTTGACTCTTTAAGTATATTCATCATGTCACCCCAGCAAGTACTCTCACCAAGTCAACTATTTAGGTCCATTCATCAAGTCACCGGACCAGGTCGGCCCACCAAGTACTCCCACCAAGTTGATTCTTGAAGTCTGTTCATCAGTTCATCCTGCCAAATACACTCACCAAGTTGACTCTTTGATTTCGTTCATCAAGTCACCCCGCCAAGTACTGTAACCAAGTCGATTCTTCAAGTGCGTTCATCAAGTCACCCCACCAAGTACTCTTACCAAGTCGACTCTTTAAGTCTTTTCATCAAGTCACCCCACCAAGTACTCTCACCAAGTCAACTATTTAGGTTCATTCATAAAGTCATGCTGCCAAGTCGACCCTTTAAGTCCATTCATCAAGTCACCCCACCAAGCACTCTCACAAGGTCGACTCTTTAAGTCCTCTCATCAAGTCACCCCACCAAGTCGACTCTTTAAGTCCATTCATCAAGTCACTAGAACAAGTACTCCCACCAAGTACACTCTTTATATCTGTTCATCAAGTCACCCCACCAAGTACACCCACCAAGTCAAATCTTTAAGTTAGTTCATTAGTTCACCCCGCCATGTACTCTCACCAAGTTGACTCTTTAAGTCTGCTCATCATGTCGAGCCACCTGGTACTCTCACCAAGTCGACTCTTTGAGCCTTTTCATCAAGTCACCCCACCAAGTACTCTAACCAAGTCGATTCTTAAAGTGTGTTCATCAGGTCACCCCACCTAGTACTCTTACCAACTTGACTCTTTAATTCTTTTCATCAAGTCAACCCACCAAGTACTCTCACCAAATCAAATCTTTAGGTACGTTCACCAAGTCACCCCAACAAGTCGACCCTTTAAGTCCGTTCATCAAGTCATGCCACCAAGTACTCTCACCAAGTCGACTCTTTAAGTCCTTTCATAAAGTCACCCAACCAAGTCGACTCTTTAAGTTCATTCATCAAGTCACCAAAACAAGTACTCTCACCAAGTTGACTCTTTCTGTTTGTTCATTAAGTCACCCCACGAGGTCGACCTACAAAGTACTCCCACCAAGTTGACTCTTTAAGTTTGTTCATTAGTTCACCCCACCAAGTACTCTCACCAAGTGGACTCTTTAAGTCGCCTCATCAAGTCGAGCCACCAAGTATTCTCACCAAGTTGACTCTTTGAGTCCATTGATCAAGTCACCCCACCAAGTGCTCTAACAAAGTTGATTCTTCAAGTACATTCATCAAGTTACCCCACCAAGTACTCTCACAAAGTTGACTCTTTAAGTCTGTTCAACAAGTCACCCCACCAAGTACTCTCACCAAGTCAACTCTTTAGGTCTATTTATAGAGTCACCCCACCAAGTTAACCCTTTAAGTGCATTCATCAAGTCATCCCACCAAGTACTCTCACCAAGTTGACTCTTTAAGTCTATTCATCAAGTCACCCCACCAGGTACTCTCACCAAGTCAACTCTTTAGGTTCGTTCATCAAGTCACCCTGCCAAGTTGACCCTTTAAGTTCGTTCATCAAGTCACCCCACCAAGTACTCTTACCAAGTCGAATCTTTAAGTCCTTTTATCAGGTCATCCCACCAAGTTGACTCTTTAAGTCTATTCATCAAGTCACTAGAGCAAGTACTCTCACCAAGTTGACTCTTTAAGTCTGTTCATCAAGTCACCCCACGAGGTCGGCCCACCAAGTACTCTCACCAAGTCGACTCTGTAAGTTCGTCTTTCAGTTCACCCCGCCAAGTACTCTCACCAAGTCGACTCTTTAAGTCTGCTCATAAAGTTGCGCCATGAAGTACTCTCACCGAGTCGACTCTTTTAGTCCATTCATCAACTCACCCCACCAAGTACTCTAACCAAGTCGATTCTTCAAGTCCATTAATCAAGTCACCCCACCAAGTACTCTCACCAAGTCGACTCTTTAAGTCTGATCATCAAGTCAACCCACCAAGTACTCTCACCAAGTCAACTCTTTAGGCCCATTCATCAAGTCACCCCGCCAAGTTGACCCTTTAAGACCGTTCATCAAGTCAACCCACCAAGTACTCTTACGAAGTTGACTCTTTAAGTCCTTTCATCAAGTCACCCCACCAAGTGAACTCTTTAACTCCATTCATCAAGTCACAAAAACAACTAATCTCACCAAGTTGACTCTTTATGTTTGTTCATCAACTCACCCCACTAGGTCGGCCCACCAAGTACTCCCACCAAGTTGACTCTTTATGTTCATTAATCAGTTCACCCTGTCAAGTACTCTCACCAAGTTTACTCTTTAAGTCTGCTCATCAAGTTGAGCCACCAAGTACTATCACCAACTTGACTCTTTCAGTCTATTCATCAAGTCACCCCACCAAGTACTCTAACCAAGTCGATTCTTCCAGTGTGTTCATCAAGTCACCCCAACAAGTACTCTCACCAAGTCTACTCTTTAAGTTTGTTCATCAAGTCACCCAACCAAGCACTCTCACCAAGTCAACTCTTTAGGTTCGTTCATCAAGTCACCCCACCAAGTCGACCCTTTAAGTCCATTCATCAACTCACCACACCAATTACTCTCACCAAGTTAACTCTTTAAGTCCTTTCATCAAGTCACCCCACCAAGTTGACTCTTTATGTCTATTCATCAAGTCACCAGAACAAGTACTCTCACCAAGTTGACTCTTTAAGTCCATTCATCAAGTTACGCCACCAGGTCGGCCCACCAAGTACTCTCACCAAGTCTTCTCTTTAATTTTGTTCATCAAGTCACCCCTCCAAGTACTCTAACCAAGTTGATTCTTCAAGTGCGTTCATCAAGTCACCCCACCAATTACTCTCACCAATTCAACTCTTTAACTCTGTTCATCAAATCACCCCACCAAGTACTCTCACCAAGTAAACTCTTTAGGTCCGTTCATCAAGTCACCCCACCAAGTTGACCCTTCAAGTGCGTTCATCAAGTCACCCCACCAACTACTCTCACCAAGTCGACTGTTTAAGTCTTTTCATCAAGTCACCCCACCAAGTACTCTCACCAAGTCAACTCTTTAGGTTTTTTCCTTTAAGTAAGTTCATCAAGTCACCCCATGAAGTACTCTCACCAAGTTGACTCTTTAAGTCCTTTCTTCAAGTCACCCCACTAAGTTGACTCTTTAAGTCTGTTCATCAAGTCACCAGAACAAGTACTCTCACCAAGTCTACTCTTTAAGTTCATTCATCAAGTCACCCCACTAGGTCAGCCCACCAAGTACTCTCACCAAGTTGACTCTTTAATTCTATTCATCAGTTCACCCCACCAAGTACTCTCACCAAGATGACTCTTTAATTCTACTCATCAAGGTACGCCACCAAGTACTCTCACCAAGTCAAATCTTTATGTCCGTTCATCAAGTCACCAGAATAAGTACTCTGACTAGGTCAACCCTTTAAGTCCATTCATCAAGTCACCCCACCAGATCAGCCCATCAAGTTCTCCCACCAAGTTGGCTCTTTAAGTCCGTTCATCAGTTCACCCCACCAAGTACTCTCACCAAGTTGACTCTTTAAGTCTACTCATCAAGTCCTACCACTAAGTACTCTCTCCAAGTTAACTCTATAAGTTTGTTCATCAAGATACCTTGCTAGGTTGGCCCACCAAGTCAACTCTTTAGGTTCATTCATCAAGTCACCCTGCCACGTCGGCCCACCAAGTCGGCTCTTCAGGTTTGTTCATCAAGTCACCACACCAAGTACTCTCACAAATTTGACTCCTTAAGTTCATTCATCAAAACACCCCTCCATTGCTGACCACTGAGTATTCTCACCAAGTCGACTCTTTAGGTTCTTTCATCAAGTCACCCCACCAAGTTGGCCCACCAAGTGAACTCTTTAAGTTCATTCATCAAGTCACCCGAAGAGGTTAGCACACCAAGTCACCAAGTACTCTCATCAAGTCGATTCTCTAAGTTTTTTCATCAAGTCACCCTGCTAGGTCGGCCCACCAAGTCCACTCATTAAATTTGTTCATCAAGTCGCCTCGCTAGGTTGGCCCACCAAGTTGACTCTTTAAGTTTTTTCATCAATTCACCCCACTAGGTCGGCCCACAAAGTTGAGTCTTTAAGTTTGCCCACCAAGTCTGCTTGCTAGGTCGGCTCACTAAGTCAAGTCATCTCACCCAGCTGACTTACCATCTTTCCTCACTGTCAATTTACTTCTGTGGCTCATGAAATCATGCCACCTAACCGATGTAAGTTTTTGGCTCCATTGTCAAATTCAGAAAAAATGGGGTCATGGATGGCTATTTGGTTACATTTCTGAATGAATTTATTTTTTTAAGGCAGTTGTCTGCATGAATGCATATTTTTGAATGCAGAGTAAGCCTTGCACTAATATCTTATATAGGAGAAGCAGTGTGCTCGAAATAAAGTTGAGTCATAATTTTCAAATTGGGTAGCCTTGGATATAAAATGGAAGTTGAGTCGTTCTAGCCGAGCCATAATTTTCAAATTGGGTTGCCTACAATACAAAATTCAAGCCAAGCCATAATTTTCAAATTTGTGTAGCATACAATATAAAATGGGTACCTGAGCCATTCTACTTGAGTCATAATTCTCAAATTCAGTGGCTTCTGATATAAAATGGTCGTCAAGCCATTCTAGTCGGTCTCCAAAAATTGATCAATTTACTCCCCTAACTGATGCCATCAAATCGCCTAACCAATGCCAATCTTTGTCTCTGTTGACAACCTTATCAAAAATGGGGTTGTGGATGGCTATTCAGTGACATTTTTCATTGAATTGGGTTTTAAGGTACTTGTCTACTAAATGTACATTTCTAATGTAGAGTAAGTCTTGCACTAATAGCTTATATAGGGGAGGTAGTATGCTTGAAAAATGGTGGGCAAGCCAGCTTGGTCGACTTGATCTAGGTGAGCCAGCCTGGCCGACTCGATCTGGCTGACCCGATCTGGGGGAGGCATTTTGGCTGACCTGATCTGGCCGAGCTGTTCTGGCTGAGCCATTTTCATCGACCCAATCTGGCCGAGGTCCAAAAATGATGTCGTGGATGGCTGTTTGGTCACATTTTTCATTGAATTGGATTTTTAAGGGACTTGTCCATGCTATCACAGATTTCAAATGTAGAAGGAGCCTCACACTAATAGCTTATATAGGAGAGGTGGTTGTCACGAGCCTCTCCCATGCCCATTTCATTGATTCAACATTGCTGTCTAGGTGGATCAAATTGTTGGATTTTCAAACGGTATATGATGATGTTGAATCAATGAAAGGGGCATGAAGTGATCTCTGAGTGCTTTTCCTCAGCTCTCCTTTAGATCATGTTTTTTGATGAGTCAATTTTGGAAAAGGTGAGGTAGCGGTTGCTAATCCATGGCATGTCTTTTTGGTGATTTTCAAACTTGATCTAAATGTGAGCCCTTATCTAGCACTCTGGCATTGCTTGGTCTAATGGCAATTTGCTATGGGTGGTCAGCACTCTAGCAATTTGTCATGGTGTACTTATCACGGCTACATGGGAGCTTTAATACCGAAAGCTCTCATCAAAAAATGGTGGCTGAGCCATGCTGGCCAACCTGATCTAGGTGAGCCATTCTGGCTGACTTAATTTGTGCGACCCATGCTGGTTGACCCGATCTGGGGGAGCCATGCTGGCCAACCGGATCTAGCCAAGCTCCAAAAATGGTGTCATGGATTGTTGTTTGGTCACATTTTTCATTGAATTGGATTTTTAAGGGATTTGTCCATGCTATCTCAGATTTTGAATGCAGAAGGAGCCTTGCACTAATAGCTTATATAGGAGAGGTGGTTGCCGTGAGCCTCTCCCATGCCCCTTTAATTGATTCAACATTTGTGTCTAGGCAGATCGGATTGTTGGATTTTTAAACGGTGTATGCTGATATTGAATCAATGAAAGGGGCATGTAGCGATCTCTGAGTGCTTTTCCTCGGCTCTCCTTTAGATCATGTTTTTTGATGAATCAATTATGGAAAAGGTGAGGCAGTGGTTGTCGATCCATGGCGTGTCTTTTTGGTGATCTTAAAACTTGATCTAAACGTGAGCCCTTGTCTAGCATTCCGACATTGCTTGGTATAATGGCAATTTTATATGGGTGCTTGGCGCTCTAGCAATTTGTCATGGTTTAGTTATCATGGCTACATGGGAGCTTTAATACCGAAAGCTCTCGATGAAAAATTGTGGCCAAGCCATTTTGGCTAACATTATCTAGGCAAGCCATGCTAGGTGACCCAATCTGGGTGAGCCATTCTGGCCGACCTAATCTGGCTGAGATGATTTCGTCAACCCGATCTGGTCAAGCTCCAAAAATGGTGTCGTGGATGGTTGTTTGGTCAGATTTTTCATTGAATTAGATTTTTAAGGGATTTGTTCATGCTATCACAGATTTTGAATGCAGAAGGAGCCTCACACTAATAGCTTATATAGGAGAGGTGGTTGCCGTGAGCCTCTCCGATGCCCCTTTCATTGATTCAACATTGGTGTCTAGGCAAATTGGATTGTTGGATTTTCAAACGGTGTATGCTGATGTTGAAGCAATGAAAGGGGCATGAAGCGATCTCTAAGTGCTTTTCCTCAACTCTCCTTTAGATCATGTTTTTCGATGACTCAATTCTAGAAAAGGCGAGGCAGCAGTTGCCGATCCATGGCGTTTCTTTTTAATGATTTTAAAACTTGATCTAAACATGAGCTCTTGTCTAGCACTCTGGTGTTGCTTGGTATAATAGTAGTTTTCTATGGGTGCTTGGTGCTCTAGAAATTTATCATGGTGTACTTATCATGGCTACATGGGAGCTTTAATATCAAAAGCTCTCAACAAAAAATGGTGGCCGAGCCATGCTGGCTGACCTGATCTGGGCGAGCCATGCTAGCCAACCCGATCTGGTCGAGCCATTTTCGTCGACTCGATCTTGCCGAGCTCCAAAAATGGTGTCATGGATGGCTGTTTGGTCACATTTTGGATTTGTCTTTGCTATCACAAATTTTGAATGTAGAAGGATCCTTGCACTAATAGCTTATATAGGAGAGGTGGTTTCCGCGAGCCTCTCCCATGCCCCTTTCATTGATTCAACATTGGTGTCTAGGTAGATAGGATTGTTTGATTTTCAAACAGTGTATGCTAATGTTGAATTAATGAAAGGGGCATGAAGTGATCTCTGAGTGCTTTTCCTTGGCTCTCCTTTAGATCATGTTTTTTGATGACTCAATTTTGGAAAAGGTGAGGCAGTGGTTGTCGATCCAGGGCATGTCTTTTTGGTGATTTTAAAACTTGATCTAAATGTGAGCCCTTGTCTAGAACTTTGGTGTTGCTTGGTATAATTGAAATTTTCTATGGGTGCTCAGCACTCTAGCAATTTGTCATGGTGTACTTATTGTGGCTACATGGGAGCTTTAATACCGAAAGCTCTTGGTGGCCCTGCAAACCATTTTTGTCCCTATCTTTTCTATTCAACCTATCCCCAACAAGCTGCTGAGAAAACTCCAAATGTCGAGCTGGTCTCATCCAATGTCAATGTTAATCAACCTAACATCACAAACCCCACCCGTCGACCATGGACACTCCAAATGCCGAGCCAATCTCATCCTCTATCAATGTCAATCAACCTAACATCACAAATCCCATCCAGCTACCATAGACATTCCAAATGTCAAGCCGTTGTTACCATGCCATCCTACTCAAACTCCTAGATGATCAAGGCCAACATTGTGTCCGCTCCTCTCAAGTAAACCTCAAAAAAGGAACCGAGGCAAATGGTATTTTCGAGTCATCCTACCCGATCTGTTCCACATGAGCCGAGCTATTTCGCCCGATCTCCAAAAGTTGGCCATTTCACTACCTTGGCTCCATGAATTCACATCTCCCAACTGATAACAATCTTTTGCTCCTCTTTAGACCTCATTAAAAATAGGGTCGTGGACAGCTGTTTGGTTACATTTTTCAACAATTTGGATTTTGAAGGCATTTGTCGATGTGTTTGCTAATTTGTAATGCAGAGCAAGTGTCACACTAATAGCTTATATAGGAGAGTTGGTTTTCGTGAGCCTCTCCCATGCCGCTCTCATTGATTCAATGCTGATGTCAAGGTGGATGGATATGTCAAATTTTGAAATGGTGGACGCCGACATTGAATCAGTTAAATGGGCATGAAGCCCACCCTCATGGTGCTATTCCTCAACTCTCCTTTAGATCATGTTTTCTTGTCACTCAACTGGCACAATTTTGGAAAAAGATTTTGTAGTGGTTTCCAGCCCTCACCACATCTACTTGGTAATTTTAAAACTTGATCTAAAATAGGAGCCCTCGTCTATCACCTCTGTCTAGTGTTCCTCGGGTATTGCATAAATTTTTGCTATTAGTGCAAATCCCCCAACGAATGCCTACCCTTGGACTCTCTCTTAGATCACCTCCTTCAATCACTCAACCAACATAATTACGGAAGAGACTTTGCAGTGATTTCCATTCTATAGTGCATCTGTTTAGCAATTTTGAAGTTGATCTAATGGCGAGCCCTTGTTTAGCCATGAGGTGGGTGCTTGGTGCTCTAGTAATTTTTTGTGTGCCTATTATGGCTACAATGGGAGAGGTGGTTGCCTTGAACCTCTCCTGTGCCCCTCTCATTGATTCAACACTAGTGTCAAGGCGGATGGATATGTCAGATTTTGAAATGGTGGATGCTGACGATGAATTAATTAGAGGCCCATGAAGCCCACCCTCAAGGTGCTATTCCTCAACTCTCCTTTAGATCATGTTTTCTTTTCACTCAGCTAGCACAATTTTGAAAAAAGGTTTGGCAGCGGTTGCCAGCCCTCACCGCATCTACTTGGTGATTTTAAAACTTGATCTAAAATGGGAGCCCTCATCTAGCACCTCTGTCCAGTGTTGCTCGAGTATTGCATAAATTTTTTCTATTGGCACGAGTCCCCCAATGAATGCCTACCCTTGGACTCTCTCTTAGATCACCTTCTTCGATCACTTGACTGACACAATTATGGAAGAGACTTGGCAGCGGTTGACATTCTATAGTGTGTCAGTTCTGTGATTTCAAAGTTGATCTAATGGCAAGCCCTTGTCTACCCATGAGGTGGGTGCTTGGTGCTCTAGCATTTTTTTGTGAGCCTATCACAGCTATAATGGGAGAGGTGGTTGCCACAAGCCTCTCCCATGCCCCTCTCATTGATTCAACATCGGTGTCAAGGTGGATGGATATGTCAGATTTTGAAATGATCGACATTGACATTGAATCAATTAGAGGGGCATGAAGCCCACCTTGAGGTGTTATTCCTTGACTCTCCTTTAGATCATGTTTTCTTGTCACTCAGCTGGTGCAATTTTGGAAAAAGGTTTGGTAGCAGTTGCTAGCCCTCATCACATCTACTTGGTGATTTTAAAACTTCATCTAAAATGAATGCCTACCCTTGGACTATCTCTTAGATCACCTTCTTCAATTACTTGACCGACATAATTACGACAGAGACTTGGCAACGGTTACCATGCTACAATGCGTCTGTTTAACTATTTTTAAGTTGATCTAATAGCAAGCCCTTGTCCAGCTATGAGGTGGGTGCTTGGTGCTCTAGCAATTTTTTGTGTGCCTATTGTAGCTACAATGTGAGCTTTGATAATAAAAGCCCTCGATGACCCTCCCCAATAGAATTAGTGTTGGTGTTCAAGAAAGACCCGTTATTCAGATTTTGAATATTGGGACCAACATCGTTTCTATTGGGAGGGCCGTGAAGCCATCTCGATTGCTATGCAAGGGCTCTCTCCCCAAATTCATTCTCTTTGCAATAACTTCTTTGGCACAAAATTTTCAGAATGGTTCAGCAATGGTTGTCATTCTAATGGTGCCCTTGTGGTGGTTGTCTAGGTAGTGATCTGAAGGGCAAGCCATCATCTAGCAGTTGGTTTGCACATCACAAGTGAGAAGGGAGACATTGTTTTCAAAAGCTCCCCATGGCCATTCGATTAGAAGAGCCGAATCTTGTGTCTAGAATTTGGGATGTTTGTGCAAGTGAGTAGGGGAGCTTCTCTTATCAAAACCTCTCGATGGCATTTGAATATAGACCTAGTGCTGACGATATCGATCGTTACAAGCCTTTGATTCTAAATTTGTTCAGCTAACATTGGTTTTTTTAAGAGATGTGTACGAAAGCACATCCTAATTGCTATGTTGGAGCTCCCTAAGGTTACCTCTGTGCAACCTGATCAACACAACATTGTGCTTGGTTTGACAGTGGTTGTCATTCCAATGTGTCATCAGGATGTCTTGGAAAGTGGTCTTTCAAGGGTGAGCTCGCATCTAGCACTTGGATTGTGTGTCATCACAAGTGAATGAGGAGATCTTTCTATGAATGAGGGCATGGTGATTGCAAGATAAAATTGACTTAGTCGGAGCATTTTCCTTGGGCCATTGTGACGACCTTGCAATTTCTCTTTAATTGCAACCTATGTTTATGTAGTAGCAGAGTTTTCATGTAAGATTGGCCTTGTTCTTGATAGTTCTAGGAGATGACTTCTGGAACTTTTGGATTGGGCCCCTTCAAGGTGAAATTCATCCAGTTTATTGGATGAGCTTGATGTGCTTTTATCTATTCTAAGAGGGTAATGATGGTCATTAATCTGTGGCGGTAAGTATATCCCATTTGGTAATCGCAATGACAGAGCTGGTGGGAAGTACTTGTCACTTTGCTTTGTTGGATACCCTATATGTAGGTGTCTACATGGCTTGCAACACACTACACATTTGGTGTTAGATTCTAATATGTGCTTGTTGTTGAGTGTATGGAGTTTTATCTTTTAGCCAAGGGCTCCATCTCTTGGCATGTTCTATCATTGCATTTTTATCCTGCCCGGATGACAAGAAGGAAAGAGATGGTTGCACGGGTGCATTGCATGATGTCCCTAATTTCATCAAGGGTCCACTCTCCACCCTATGTTTTTCCTGATTGGTAGAGTCTTTGGATTGAGAGGGGGGCCGACAAAAGGTTTGGTTGCTGCATAATTTATTTGCTAGTGCATTCTTGGTGCATGCTCATCTCTTCACTGTCTCATTCTACAGAAGTGCATGGCACTGTCGTGACAACTTTTGTGGTCTGGGCCAGTAGAAGCATAGAGTATTACCATTAATTTTTTTTTGGATGTGGAAACTCTCCATGCCCTGTCCTGCACGTGCGATCCAAACGACTGCGGCTCATGGGTTTTGTGGTAGATACTCTCCTTTAGCTTCCCCCTAAAGAGAGTGTTTGATGTTTGCATTGTGTGAAAAAAAAGCCCAAGGTATTTCATCTCTCTTCAGATGCAAAATTCTAGGAGGGCTTGTTGAAGTATGGCTGTTTATATGGGGTGCACCAAAAAGTGTGTAGGGGGCATATGCCTGGGAAATGGATGTCTCTGAGTGTCCCTACTCGGTTGCATGCGTAGTGTACATCTTTGTATTATGACTCTACTGTGAGCATTTATGATTTGAGCATTTTGGGGGAACAAGTTTCGTATGAGATGTTCTTCTTAGGCTTGTGTGAACTAGAGTGCTCATCTTTACAATGCTCCATCAAGTGTAGGTGCAATGTGTCTGTCTAGGGGAAGAAACCGTACGAATGCTTTTTGCTAAGATGTGGGTGCTCATGGGTGGTTCCCTTGTGGTGTAGTTCTTCAATATGTGCATCTGCATGAGATTGAAGCTTGTTCAACAACACTAGTGTGAGTGTTCACCCATAGGAACTTTTTTGTACCTGCTCTGGCAGATCATGTGTCATGGGGAACGGTTAGCGAGGTTGTGCTGCGAAAGGAGATATTTTCCAGAGGCTAGACATGTCTATGTATGTGGGTGGGCTCTCATCACCTATAAATGTGTGTAGGGGGTGTTATACATGATTCCCTTGAGTGGCCTTATAACTAAGGTGGTCACGTGCATAGTAAAGCCCCCGCCAATCGCATAACTAGCCATGTTTTTGACTTGGATGACCCTTCACCCTTCAGCACAATGGTCTCCGTTGGCACTTTGGCAACTAGCTCTTCGTCATGGCAAAATGTTTGATGTGATTGAGAAGGCTTTAGTCTATGCAGGTGCACCTCAATAGGTGTGTAGGAGACATATTCCTAGGAAATGGATGTCTCTGAGTGGCCTTACAATTGAGGTGGCTACGTGTGTGGTGCATCTTGTATAGACTGGAGGCTTCTTTCTGAGTAGTGGCGATTGTGAGGTCAAGGGTAAAGGGTTCTGTATGAGATGTTCTTCCCAAGTGCCTATGAACTGAGGCTCCGTGTTTGGCCCTCTTTGGTTGATGATGGGATACCTTCCTCTTGTGTGAAATCTTTGAGCATTGCGAGTCCTGCTTGTGCTGTGAACGTCATTCTTGTTGCTTGTATGGTGGATTATGTTTGGATGCATGATGGAGCGAATGCAAATTTTGGTTTCCCATCACGGTAGGCATCCCTTGGCTATAGCAGGTCTTGAGGGTCCCCTTGTTGTTAGAAGCTACCTGGTCGATCCTGCTAGTAGTCATATGCTTGTCTCAAAGATTAAGCCATGCATGTCTAAGTATGAACTATTTCAGACTGCAAAACTGCGGATGGCTCATTAAATCAGTTATAGTTTCTTTGATGGTACTTTTCTACTTAGATAACCGTAGTAATTATAGAATTAATATGTGCACCAAATCCTGATTCTTAGAAGGGATGCATTTATTAGATAAAAGGCTGGTGTGGGCTCGCTCGCTATTTTGGTGATTCATGTTAATTTGCCGGATCGCATGGCCTTTGTGCTGGCAATACTTCATTCAAATTTCTGCCCTATCAACTTTCAATGGTAGGATAGAGGCCTACCATGGTGGTGATAGGTGACAAAGAATTAGGGTTTGATTTCAAAGAGGGAGCTTGAGAAATGACTACCACATCTAAGGAAGGCAACAGGCGTGCAAATTACCCAATCCTGACATGGGGAGGTAGTGACAATAAATAACAATACTGGGCTCATCGAGTATGGTAATTGGAATGAGTACAATCTAAATCCCTTAAGGAGGATCCATTGGAGGGCAAGTCTGGTGCTAGCAACCATGGTAATTCCAGCTCCAATAGCATATATTTAAGTTGTTGCAGTTAAAAAGCTCATAGTTGGACCTTGGGTCGTCACAGTTGGTCCACCTTTTGGGTGTGCACTGGCCCTCATGTCCCTTCTTTTGGCGGTGTGTTCCTAGCCTTAATTGGCTAGGTCGCAGTTTTGGTGCCATTACTTTGAAAAAATTAGAGTGCTCAAAGCAAGGCTACGCTTTGAATACATTAGCATGGAATAATGCGATAGGAGTTCGGTCCTATTCTGTTGGCCTTCAAGATTGGAGTAATGATTAATAGGGACTGTCGAGGGCATTCGTATTTCATTTTCAGAGGTGAAATTCTTGGATTTATGGAAGATGAACCACTGCGAAAGCATTTTCCAAGGATGTTTTCATTAATCAAGAATGAAAGTTGGGGGCTCGAGTCATCAATGAGGAATTACTAGTAAGCATGAGTCATCAGCTCGCATTAACTACATCCCTGCCCTTTGTACACATCGCTTGTCACTCCTACAGATTGAATGATCTGGTGAAGTGTTTGGATCATGGCAATGATGGTAGTTCCTTTCGACGACATCGTAAGAAGTTCATTGAACCTTATCATTTAGAGGAAGGAGAAGATGTAACAAGGTTACCGTAGGTGAACTTGCGGTAGGATCATTGTTGGTTCAAGACCCTAAATTGTGTAGGCAATAGAGCTAGCCTCCTCCCTACCCCCAAAATCTCTGTGACATGTAGACACTTGGCCCTTCAGTGATGTGCTAGATGGCTAAGCTATGGGTCTAGCACCATTGAGGTCGAGGGTCACATCGAATGCCATGATCGAAAGCGTGGATTCCCCGTGGGGTGAAGAAGAGACTTGGATGCAATCTAGATTAGGATCGGTGCCTTCGAGTGATGTCTTCATAAGAGTGAGAGGTCTCTGCTTGGTTGTAGTTCAGAGGGGGTCTAGGCCTCATCTCCCTTTGAGATTTCATGGTCCAATCACATGCGAGGCACTATGCCAGGGATCCGTCATTTTGACAACGGTAAGTCTGGAATGCCACAACCCCTCGTTGCCTTGCCCAGGTGTGTTGACTCATCACTTGGAGCGTTGTATGTTTAGGATGGGTGCACTCACATGATTTGCAAGGTAGGGGCCCCATCCACTAACATGGCTCTCCCATGCATTGACTCCCATTTTTGAAAGGTGATGGGGTAGGGACACACCACAACATTCCTCGTCGCACCCATTGGGTGCTTGAGGTTTGGGATGTGTCAACACCCAACACACAGGTGCATCGCGCACCTTAGAAATCCAAAGAATGAAGCATGACCTAGCGCCTTGCACTCTTGGGTCATCAAAAGGAAAAAAATAACAAAATCATGACTCTCGGCAACGGATATCTTGCCTCTTGCCATGATGAAGAATGTAGCAAAATGTGATACTTAGTGTGAATTGCAAAATCCCATGAATGATCAAGTCTCTGAACGCAAGTTGTGCCTGAGGCCTCGGCCAAGGGCACATCTTCTTGGGCATTGTACTAAAAAATTGCCCTCCCTAGCGAGGAGCAGAGATGGCCATCCATGTCCGCAAGTGGCATGGTCAGCTGAAATGAGCACAAGATCCGTCGATCTGTTGCGACGAGCGGTGGCTCACAAAGGCCAGCATTGGTTTGTGCTAATTGAACGATTCCTCACAAGGAACTTTATTTTGGGTTCAGCGGCCCACCACAGTGTGGGCATGCTGCATCTCTACCACGTCCCTAAGTCAGGCATGAATACCTACTGAGTTTAAGCATATCAATAAGCAGAGGAAAAGAAACTTACCAAGATTCCCCTAGTAATGGCGAGTGAACCAAGAAGAGCCCAACATGAAAATTGAAAGCCGCGCCTGCCAAATTGTAGTCTATACAAGCATCCTTAGTGATAGACAAGGCCCAAGTCCCCTGGAAGGGGGTGCCAAAGAGGGTGAGAGCCTCGTCAGGCCCAGACCCTATCACACCATGAGGCGCTATCGGTGAGTCGGGTTGTTTGGGAATGTAGCCCTAATCGGGTGGTAAATTCTGTCCAAGGCTAAATACGAGCGAGAGACTGATATCGAACAAGTACCACAAGGGAAAAATGAAAAGGAATTTAAAAAGAGAATTAAAGAGTGCTTGAAATTGTCGAGAGGGAAGCAGATGGAGGTCGGCGATGTACCCCAGTCAGATGCGGAACAGTGTGAGCCGGTCCACCACTCGATTCAGGGGACGTGCCAGCATGGGCTGTTGTGGTGGCACAAGCACGACCTTCTGGTTGCACAAATACTTTTGTTGCACCAATCAAGGAGTGAAGCACACACCTTTTCAGTGGGCTCTTAGGCATGTGTGCACTCGTGGCATTGGCCAACGGGCTTTCCATCTGACCCATCTTGAAACATGGACCAAGGAGTCTAACATGTGTGCGAGTTGGAGGGTTGGAAAAACCCACGAGGCACAAAGAAGCTGACTGGCAAGATCCCCTCTTGGGGGGTGTACTGCCAACTGACCTTGATCTTCTATGAAGGGTTCAAGTGCGAGCACACCTGTTGGGACTTGAAAGATGGTGAACTATGCCTAAGCAGGGTGAAGCCAGAGGAAACTCTGGTGGAGGTTCACATCGATACTGATGTGCAAATCATTTTTTTGACTTGGGTATAGGGTTGAAAGACTAATTGAATCATCTAGTAGTTGGTTTCTTTCAAAGTTTCCCTTAGGATAGCTAGAACTCATGTGCGAGTTTTATCGAGTAAAGCAAATGATTAGAGGCATCAAGGGCGTAATGCCCTTAACCTATTCTCAAACTTTAAATAGGTAAGTTGGCCCAGCTACTCTATTGAGCAGCACCACAAAATCGTGAGCTCCAAGTGGCAAACTGGCAATGCAGGATGAACCAAAAGTCGAGTTATGGTGCCAAATTGCACACTAACCTAGATTCTACAAAGGGTGTTGGTTGATTAAGATAGCAGGACGATGGTCATGGAAGTGGAAATCCGCTAAGGAGTGTGTAACAACTCACCTGCCAAATCAACTAGCTCCGAAAATGGATGGCGCTAAAGTGCGCAACCTATACTCGATCGTCGGGGCAAGTGCCAGGCTCCAATGAGTAGGAGGACATGGGGGTTGTTGCAAAACCTTGGGCATGAGCCTGGGTGGACCGGCCCCTAGTGCAGATCTTGGTGATAGTAGCAAATATTTAAATGAGAACTTTGAAGACTGAAGTGGGGAGAGGTTCCATGTGAATAGCACTTGGACATGGGTTAGTCGATCCTAAGAGATGGGGAAACCTTGTTTCAAGGGTGCACTTTGGATGATCATCGAAAGGGAATAGGGTTAATATTCTTGAACTAGGATGTGGCAGTAGATAGCAACGTTAGGAAATCTAGAGATGTCGACAGGGGCCCCAGGAAGAGTTATCATTTCTTTTTAACAACCTACCCACCCTGAAATCAGTTCAACCAAAGATAGGGTCCAGTGGCTGGAAGAGCACTGCATGTCCTATGATGTCTGGTGCACCTTTGGAAGCCCTTGAAAATCTAGAGGACTGAGTACCATTCACACCCAGTCATACTCATAATCGCATCAGGTCTCCAAGGTGAATAGCCTCTGGTCAATAGAATAATGTAGGTAAGGGAAGTCAGCAAAATGGATCTATAACTTCAAGAAAAGGATTGGCTTTGAGGGCTGGGCCTAGGGATTTATGCCCCAAATTGGTGGGCTATTGGCAGCCTGCCCAAGCTGCTCCCATGGTGACTGCGAGCCGTCGCGTGCCGATCAGGCGATGGACACAGGATGCCCCCTTCAAAGGGCTTTCCCTAGGTGGTGAACAATCAACTCAAAACTGGTATAGACAAGGGGAATCCGACTATTTAATTAAAATAAAGAATTGCAATGGTCCCTGTGGATGCTAATGCAATGTGATTTTTTCCCAGTGCTCTGAATGTTAAAGTGAAGAAATTCAACCAAGCACGGGTAAATGGCGAGAGTAATTATGACTCTCCTAAGGTAGCCAAATGCCTCGTCATCTAATTAGTGACATGCATGAATGGATTAATGAGATTCCCACTATCCCTATCTACTATCTAGAGAAACCACAGCCAAGGGAATGGGCTTGGTGGAATTAGCAGGGAAAGAAGACCTTGTTGAGCTTGACTCTAGTACAACTTTGTGAAATGACTTGAGAGGTGTAGAATAAGTGGGAGCTTTTAGGCACAAGTGAAATACCACTACTTTTAACATTATTTTACTTATTTCATGAGGCAGGGATTGGGCAATGCCCCTATTTTTGGCCTTAAGGTACATCTAGGTATGCTAATCCGCACAGAAGACATTATCAGGTGGGGAGTTTGGCTGGGGCAGCACATCTGTTAAAAGATAACGTAGGTGTCCTAAGATGAGCTCAACAAGAATAGAAATCTAATGTGGAACAAAAGGGTAAAAGCTCATTTGATTTTGATTTTTAGTATGAATGTAAACCGTGAAAGCGTGGCCTATCGATCCTTTAGACTTTCAAAATTTGAAGCTAGAGGTTTCAAAAAAGTTACCACAAGGATAACTAGCTTGTGGCAGCCAAGCGTTTATAGCAACGTTGCTTTTTGATCCTTCGATGTTGGCTCTTCCTATCATTGTGAAGTAGAATTCACCAAGTGTTGGATTGTTCACCCACCAATAGGGAATGTGAGCTAGGTTTAGACAATCATGAGATAGGTTAGTTTTACCCTACTGATGATCCATGCCATGATAGTAATTCAGCTTAGTATGAGAGGAACCATTGATTCACACATTTGGTCATCGCACTTGGTTGAAAAGCCAGTGGCGCAAAGCTATCGTATGTAAGATTATGACTGAATGCCTCTATGTTAGAATTCATGCTAGATGCAGCACATATCTCTCTTTGATTGCTTCATGACCCGTAGTAGGGGTGCTCTTGCACTCCCAGGGGCCCATGTCATTGGCCATCTCCGATCGGTGCATTAGCCCATTGGAGCAACCTTAGATATTAATTTCAAGCGATCGACGAGAAGAATCTTTTGCAGACGACTTAAATAAGTGATGGGGTATTGTAAGTGGCAAAGTGGCCTTGCTGCCATGATCCACTAAGATTCTGCCCTCTGTCACCTTGATTTGTAAAACCCTTTTCAACTTTGAAGCGGGTAGGTTTGTAATTTTTGCAAGGGTGAGAAAATCTTCCAAGTGCGAAATTTTGGATGGGTGGGGTTTGCGAATTTTTTCGTGAGGGCACAAAAATCTCTTGGGTGCCAAATTCTTGGTGGGTGGGGTTTGTAATTTGTGCGAGTGTGGGAAAATCTCCCAAGTGCCAAATTCCCGGCGGGTGGGGTTTTGTAAAAATTTCCGCGAGGGTGAAAAAATCTCCCAAGTGCCAAATTCTCGACAGGTGGCGTTTGTAATTTCTACCAGGACAAAAAAATCTCCCAAGTGCCAAATTTTGAGGGGGTGGGGTTTTGCGAAAATTTCCACGAGTGCGAAAAAATCTTCCAAGTTCCAAATTCTCGACGGGTGGGGTTTTGTAAAAATTTTCGCGAGGGCAAAAAAATCTCCCAAGTGCCAAATTCTTGATGGGTGGGGCTTTGTAAAAAATTTCTGCAAGGGCAAAAAAATCTCCCAAGTGCCAAATTCTCGGCGGGTGGGGTTTGTAATTTGTGTGAGGGCGGGAAAATCTTCCAGGTGCCAAATTTTGAGCGAGTGGGGTTTACAATTTTCATGAGGGAAAAAAAATCTCCCAGGTGCCAAATTCTCGACAGGTGGAGTTTGTAATTCTTGCCAAGGCGGAAAAATCTCCCAAGTGCCACATTCTAGGTAGGTGGGGTTTTGCAAAAAAATTTGCGAGGGCAAAAAAATCTCCCAAGTGCCAAATTTTGGGCAGTGGGGTTTTCAATTTCTACGACGAAAAAAAAATCTCCCAAGTGCCAAATTCTCAATTGGTGGGGTTTGCAATTTTCACGAGGGCATAAAAATCTACCAGGTGCCAAATTCCTGGTGGGTGGGGTTTGTAATTTCTGCTAGGGCAAAAAAATCTCCCGACTGCCAAATTTCGGGTGGGAGGGAGGGGTTTTGTAGAAATTTCTGCCAGGGCAGAAAAATCTCTCGAGTGCCAAATTTTGGGTGAGTGGGGTTTTGTAAAATTTCCACAAGGGGGAAAAAAATCTCCCAAGTCCCAAATTCTGAGCTAGTGGAGTTTGCAATTTTTAGAAGGGTGGAAAAATCTCCCAACTGCCAAATTCCTGGCGGGTGGGGTTTCATGATTTTCACGAGTGTGAAAAAATCTCTCGAGTGCCAAAGTTTCCTCGAGGGTGAAAAAGTCTTCCAAGTGCAATTTCCATGTGGGTCGGGATTGTAATTAGTGCAATTTCAGGGTTTGCAATTTTTGTGAGGGCAAAAAAACTTCCAAGTCCAAATTCTGAGTGGGTGGGGTTTCATAATTTCCAAGTGCCAAATTTTGAGCAGGTGGGGTTTGTAAATTCTGTGAGGGCCAAAAAATCTTCCAAGTCCAAATTTTGAGTGGGTGGGGTTTGTAAATTTTGATGAGGGCAAAAAATTCTTTCGACTACAAATTCCAAGTGGGTGGGGTTTTGTTATTTTCATGAGGGCAGACGACTCATGTACGTGATCCAAAATCGGTTAACTTATTTTTTTGATTAATGGCCAAAGTTTTGAATTCAAATCGAGTTGGCTACCCCGACTCATGTCACCATGCTCGACTTGATTCTAAGTTCCCTGACCCACCTTGGAAACCTTGACTCGAAGCGCCTCGAGCCTTAATGGCCTCCAATGTTTGTGCATGACTCATGCCATCTTCAACTTTTCGCTCGAATCATGTCACTTAGGGCACCTCAATGCTACGTGACCCGAGCCCTGTGCGTGATCCAAAACTGGGTAACATTTTTTTTTTAACTCCAAAAATTTCATTCTTTTTCGCCTTACGGGGCCTATCATGATCTCTTTTTATAAAGAAAATTCTCAAATTAGATCATTTTGGGTACCCTACCTCGAATCTGGCTACCTAGGTGTAACGCCTCGAGTCGGCTTAGCAATACGTGAACTGAAACCTATGCGTGATCCAAAAGTGGGTAACTTGTTTTTTTTTTTTGTAATGTCCAAAATTTATCACTTTTTGCTGTATAGGGCCTCCCATGATTTTTTTTCCCTCGTCGACCCACTCTGGCAACCTAGTCGGGTCACCCGAGGCTGGGCAACGGAGATGGGTTGACCTAGTTAGGTGACCCAAGTTGGGTTGATCTAGGTGTGGGATCCTGGCTAGGGATAACAAGTCAATTCTATAAGTTTGCTTGCAAATTTTTTTAGCTAGGTTAGCTCACCAAGTCATCTAACGATGTGGTCTTTGCCAAATCACCCCACCAAGTTGCCTCAAAGAATTGACTCTTTAAGTCCACTCACAGCTTGTCAAGCTGGCTCACCAAGATTATTTACCATCTCGCCTCACTAGGTTGCCCTACCAGGTCACCTCTCCTTTAAGACCGCTCACCATGTTGGCTTCCCAAGTCAGCTCACCGAGTCAACTATTTAGGTTGCCTCACCAAGTCGACTCCTTAAGTTTGCTCACCAAGTCAGCTCCCTAAGTTAGCTCACCAAGTCGACTCACCTAGTCATTTTACCACCTTGCCCCAGCAAGTGTGCTTGCGAAGTTGCCCCATCGAGTTGCTTCTCTAAGCCCACTCACCATGTTAGCTCACCAAGTTAGTTGTTCAAGTACGTTGCCAAGTCAACTCTTTAAGTTTGCTCACTAGGTCAGCCTGCCCAAGTCGGCTCTTTAAGTTCACTCACCAGGTCGGCCTGCCCACGTCGCATTAGTGAGCTAACTTGCTAAGTCACCTCACAAAGTTGACTCTTTAAGTGCGCTCACCAAGTTAGCTCACCAAGTCGACTCACCATCTCACCTTGATAAGTTGGCTTGCCGAGTTACCCCACCAAGTCACCTCTTTAAGCTTGCTCACCATGTTAGCTCGTTAGGTTGCCTCACAAAGTCAACTAATCAATTAGGCCCACCAAGTCACCTCACCATGTTGACTCTTTCAGCTCGCTCGCCAGGTCACCTGACCAAGTTGACTCGAGTATGTTGCCAAGTCAACTCTTTAAGTTTTCTCGCCAAGTCGACTCGCCAAGTCAGCACACCATGTCATCTCAACAAACCAACTCACTGAGCTGTCTCACCAAGTTGACTCTCTAATTCCACTCTCCAAGTTGCCCCACCAAATTGCCCTATTAGGCCCACTCAACACCTCGATTCGCTAGGTTGGCTCCCCGTGTCAGCTTTCCAAGATGACAATTCAAGCACGCTCACCAAGTCTTCCCCTAGGTCATCTCCCCAAGTTGGCTCACAAGGTGGACTTGAAAAGTTTCCTTAATGAGTTGACTCTTCAACTTTGCACGCAAGGTTGACTCCCTAATTCAGCTTGCTAAATCAGCTCACCAAGTTTGCTCACCAGGTCGCCTCCCTAGTTCAGCTCACCATCTCATCTAAAAAAACTAACTCACTTAGTTGCCTCACCAAGTTGTCTCTTTAATTCCACTCACCAAGTTGCCCCATGAACTCACCTCGTTAAGCCCACTCGCCATGTCAGCTAGCCAAGCTGACAATTCCAGTGTGCTCACCAAGCCAACTCTTGCAGTTTTCTCACCAAGTGGGTTTCACCTTGCCAGGTCAACCCCACCAAGTCACCTCAATGAGTTGACTCTCTAAGTCTGGTCAACAAGTTACCTTTAGCATAGGTGTTGAGAAGTTATTGTAGATTTTTGGTGGAAAAATATGCTAAAAATATTTAGGCTCACCATTGGAGGCCTTAGAGTGCCTGGATGAGGTTTGAAAAATTGAGGGAAGGACACATCCACCGTTTTGAAGCTATAGATCAAGAGCTGGCATTTTTGAAAAGTGGCTATAATAGCCAATTAGAGCAATGATTTGTGAGTTATGGCCTTAAAAAGTTGGGCTACTAAAATTTCTAAAATAATTTGTCAACGATGTATTAGGTAGACTTATGTGTATTGTCAGGGTCTTCTAGCCATAGGTATTAAGTCTGAGCATCTAGAACCTTCTCGGTCGGCATACAATTGCCTATTTAAGAAAGGCTCGAACATTATCTAGGACAACTCTAGGTGATAGCTGGCAGCTTGTCTTGAAAATTGTTGCAGTGAAGGGGCCCATGTGGGTTAGCATATTGTGCTTATGAATTATGTAATTCCACTTTTGTGGTCCAAATGAAAAGACCACATTTTGTTCTCGCATTTTCTATTATTTCTATGGTTTTGTAATAAGTTTATGGTATTAAGGGGACCTTCCTATGTCACCTCACCAAGTCACATCTTAAGCCCTGCTCACCATGTCAGCTTTCCAAGTTAGCTCAACAAGTCAACTATTTAAGCATGCTCACCAAGACGACACTTTTATTTTGCTCACAACGTCTTCTCGCATGGTTAGCTCATCGAGTCACCCCACCAAGTCGCCTCAATGACCTAACTCATCTAGTTGCCTCACCAAGTTGACTCTTTAAGTTTGTTCACCAAGTCAAATCATCAAGTTGCCTCTCCTTAGGGCTGGCGACGAAGGGTTGGATAGATTTTCTCACTGAGTTGCCTCACCAAGTGGGGTTGCCAGGTCACCCCACCAAGTAGCCTCAACAAGTTGACTCTTTCAGTTTGCTCGACAAGTTGGCTCACCAAGTCGGCCTACTATCTCGCCTTGCCAACTTTCCCAGCCAAGTTTCCTTTTTAAGCTCGCTCACTAATTTGATTCACCAGCTCGACTCCCCAGGTCGGTGCACCAAGTGCTCTCACCAAGTCGACTCTTTAAGTTTGATCATCAAGTCACCCCATGAGGTCAGTGCACCAAGCTGACTCTTTAATTTCATTCATCAACCCACCCCACAAGGTCAGCACACCAAGTAATTTCACCAAGTTGACTCTTTAAGTCCATTCACAAAGTCACACAACTAGGTCAACCCACCAAGTACTCTCACCAAGTCAACTCTCTAAGTTCGTTCATCAAGTCACCCCACCAGGTCAGCCCACCAAGTACTCTCACCAAGTTGACTCTTTAAGTCAATTCATCAAGTCACCCCACCAAGTAATCTCACCAAGTCGACTCTTTAAGTCTGTTCATTAATTCACACCGCTAAGTACTCTCACCAAGTTGACTTTTTAAGTTCACTCATCAAGTTACACCACTAAGTTGGCTCTTTACATCTGTTCATCAAGTCACTGCACCAAGTACTCTAACCAAGTCGATTCTTCAAGTGCATTCATCAAGTCACCCCACCAAGGACTCTCACCAAGTCGACTCTTTAAGTCTATTCATCAAGTCATCCAACCAAGTATTCTCACCAAGTCAACTCTTTAGGTTCATTCATCAAGTCACCCCACCGAGTCGACCCTTTAAGTCTGTTCATCAAGTCACCCCACCAAGTACTCTCACCAAGTCGACTCTTTAAGTCCTTTCATCAAGTCACCCCATGAAGTTGACTCTTTAAGTCTGTTCATCAAGTCACTAGAACAAGTACTCTCACCAAGTCAACTCTTTAAGTTCGTTCATCAAGTCACCCCACAAAGTTGACCCTTTAAGTCCGTTCATCAAGTCTACAAACCAAGTACTCTCACCAAGTTGACTCTTTAAGTCATTTCATCAAGTCACCCCACCAAGTCGACTCTTTAATTCCATTTGTCAAGTCACCAGATCAAGTACTCTTACCAAGTTGACTCTTTAAGTCTATTCATCAAGTCACCCCACCAGGTCGGCCTGCTAAGTACTCTCGCCAAGTTGACTCTTTAAATCTATTCATTAGTTCACCCCACCAAGTACTCTCACCAAGTCGACTCTTTAAGTCCACTCATTAGGTCGCACCATCGAGTACTCTCACCAAGTCGACTCTTTAAGTTTGTTCATGAAGACCCCCCACCAAGTACTCTAACCAAGTCAATTCTTCAAGTGCATTCATCAAGTCACTCCACCAAGTACTCTAACCAAGTTGACTCTTTAAGTCTGTTCATCAAGTCACCCCACCAAGTACTCTCACCAAGTCAACTCTTTAGGTCCGATCATCAAGTCACCCTACCAAGTCAACCCTTTAAGTTCATTCATCAAGTCACCCCACCAAGTACTCTCACCAAGTTGAATCTTTACATCCTTTCATCAAGTCACCCCACCAAGTTGACTCTTTAAGTCCATTCATCAAGTCACCAGAACAAGTAATCTCACCAAGTAAACTCTTTAAGTTTGTTCATCAAGTCAGCCCACCAAGTCAGCCCACCAAGTACTCCCACCAAGTCGACTCTTTAAGTCCATTCATTAGTTCACCCCACCAAGTACTCTCACAAAGTCAACTCTTTAGGTCCGATCATCAAGTCACCCTGCCAAGTCGACACTTTAAGTTCGTTCATCAAGTCACCCCACCAAGTAATCTCACCAAGTTGACTCTTTAAGTCTGTTATTCAATTCACCCTACACAGTACTCTTACCAAGTTGACTCTTTAAGTTCGCTCATCAAGTCACGCCACCAAGTCAGCTCTTTACGTCCATTCATAGAGTCACCCCACCAAGTACTCTAGCCAGGTCAATTCTTCAAGTGCGTTCATCAAGTCACCCCACCAAGGAATCTCACCAAGTTGACTCTTTAAGTCTGTTCATCAAGTCACTCCACCAAGTACTCTCACCAATTCAACTCTTTAGGTTCGTTCATCAAGTCACCCCACCAAGTCAACCCTTTAAGTCCGTTCATCAAGTCACCCCACCAAGTACTCTCACCAAGTCGACTCTTTAAGTCCTTTCATCAAGTCACCCAATGAAGTTGACTCTTTAAGTCCATTCATCAAGTCACCAGAACAAGTACTCTCACCAAGTCAACTCTTTAAGTCCGTTCATCAAGTCACCCCACAAATTTGACCCTTTAAGTCTGTTCATCAAGTCACCAAAACAAGTACTCTCACCAAGTTGACTCTTTAAGTCATTTCATCAAGTCACCCCACCAACTCAACTCTTTAATTCCATTCACCAAGTCACCAGAACAAGTACTCTTACCAAGTTGACTCTTTAAGTCTATTCATCAAGTCGCCCCACCAGGTTCGCCCGCTAAGTACTCTCACCAAGTCGACTCTTTAATTCTATTCATCAGTTCACCCCACCAAGTACTCTCACCAAGTCGACTCTTTAAGTCCACTCATCAAGTCGCGCCACTGAGTACTCTCACTAGGTCGCCTCTTTAAGTTCGTTCATGAAGACCCCCCACCAAGTACTCTAACCAAGTCAATTCTTCAAGTGCATTGATCAAGTCACCCCACCAAGTACTCTAACCAAGTCAACTCTTTAAGTCTGTTCATCAAGTCACCCCACCAAGTATTCTCACCAAGTCAACTCTTTAGGTCCGATCATCAAGTCACCCTACTAGGTCGACCCTTTAAGTTCGTTCATCAAGTCACCCCACCAAGTACTCTCACCAAGTTGACTCTTTAAGTCCTTTCATCAAGTCACCCCACCAAGTTGACTCTTTAAGTTTGTTCATGAAGTCACCAGAACAAATACTCTCACCAAGTTGACTCTTTATGTTTGTTCATCAAGTCACCCCACCAGGTCGGCCCACCAAGTACTCCCACCAAGTCGACTCCTTAAGTTTGTTCATCAGTTGACCCCACCAAGTATTCTCACCAAGTCAACTCTTTAGGTCTGTTCATCAAGTCAGCCCACCAAATACTCCCACCAAGGGAACTCTTTAAGTCTGTTCATCAGTTCACCCTGCCAAGTACTCTCACCAAGTAAACTCTTTAGGTCCGATCATAAAGTCACCCCACCAAGTACTCTCACCAAGTCAACTCTTTAGGTTCGTTCATCAAGTCACCCTTCCAAGTTGATCCTGTAAGTTCGTTCATCAAGTCACTACACTAATTACTCTCACCAAGTCAACTCTTTAGGTCCTTTTATCAACTCACCTGACCAAGTCGACTCTTTAAGTATGTTAGTCAAGTAACCAGAACAAGTACTCTCACCAAGTTGACTCTTTATGTTCGTTCATCAAGTCACCCCACCAGGTCGGCCAACCAAGTACTCCCACCAAGTTGACTCTTTAAGTCTGTTCATTAGTTCACCCTGCCAAGTACTCTCACCAAGTCAACTCTTTAGGTCCGTTCATCAAGTCATCCTGCCAAGTTGACACTTTAAGTCCATTCATTAGGTCGCCCCACCAAGTACTCTCACCAAGTTGACTCTTTAAGTCCTTTCATCAACTCACCCCACCAAGTCAACTCTTGAAGTCCATTCATCAAGTCAAAAAAACAAGTACTCTCACAAAGTCGACTCTTTAAGTCCATTCATCAAGTCACCCCACCAGGTCAGCCCACCAAGTACTCCCACCAAGTCAACTCTTTAAGTTTTTTCATCAGTTCACCCCGCCAAATACTCTCACCAAGTTGACTCTTTAAGTCTGCTCATCAAGTCACCCCACCAAGTACTCTAACCAAGTTGACCCTTCAAGTGCATTCATCAAGTCACCCCACCAAGTACTCTCACCAAGTCAACTCTTTAAGTCTGTTCATCAAGTCGCCCCACCAAGTACTCTCACCAAGTCGACTCTTTGAGTTTGTTCATCAAGTCACCCCACCGAGTACTCTAACCAAGTTGACCCTTCAAGTGCGTTCATCAAGTCACCCCACCAAGTACTCTCACCAAGTCAACTCTTTAAGTTTTTTCATCAAGTCACCCCACCAAGTACTCTTACCAAGTCGACTCCTTAGGTCCGTTCATCAAATCACCCTGCCAAGTCAACCCTTTAAGTTTGTTCATCAAGTCACCCCACCAAGTACTCTCACCAAGTCAACTATTTAAGTCCTCTCATCAAGTCAACCCACCAAGTTGACTCTTTAAGTCTGTTCATCAAGTCACCAGAAAAAATACTCTCACCAAGTTGACTCTTTAAGTCCGTTCATCAAATCACCCCACCAGGTCGGCCCACCAAGTACTCTCACCAAGTTGACTCTTTAAGTTCGTTCATCAGTTCACCCTACTAAGTACTCTCGCCAAGTTGACTCTTTAAGTCCGCTCATCAAGTCACACCACCAAGAACTCTCACCAAGTCGACTCTTTACGTATGTTCATCAAGTCACCAGAACAAGTACTCTCACCAAGTTGACTCTTTAACTCTGTTTATCAAGTCACCCCACCAGGTCGGCTCACCAAGTTGACTCTTTATGTTTGTTCATCAGTTCACCCTGCCAAGTACTCTCACCAAGTTGACTCTTAAAGTTTTTTCATCAAGTCACACCACCAAGTACTCTCAGCAAGTCGACTCTTTAAGTCTGTTTATCAAATCACCCCACCAAGTACTCTAACCAAGTCGATTCTTCAAGTGTGTTCATCAAGTCACCCCACCAAGTACTCTCACCAAGTCAATTCTTGAAGTGCATTCGTGAAGTCACCCCACCAAGTACTCTTACCAAGTCAACTCTTTAAGTCTATTCATCAAGTCAACCCACCAAGTACTCTCACCAAGTCAACTCTTTAGGTCTTTTCATCAAGTCACCTCGCTAGGTCGACCCTTTAAGTCTGTTCATCAAGTCACCCCACCAAGTACTATCACCAAGTTGACTCTTTAAGTCCTTTCATCAAGTCATCCCACCAAGTCAACTCTTTAAGTCTGTTGATCAGTCACTAGAACAAGTACTCTCACCGAGTTGACTCTTTAAGTCTGTTCATCAAGTCACTCCACCAGGTCGGCCACCAAGTACTCCCACAAAGTTGAATCATTAAGTTCATTCATCAGTTCACCATGCCAAGTAATCTCACCAAGTAAAGTCTTTAGGTCTGTTCATCAAGTCACCCCGCTAAGTCGACCCTTTAAGTTTGTTCATCAAGTCGCCCCACCAAGTACTCTAACCAAGTTGACTCTTTAAGTCCTTTCATCAAGTCACCCCACCAAGTTGACTCTTTAAGTCCATTTATGAAGTCACCAGAACAAGTACTCTCACCAAGTCAACTCTTTAAGTCCATTCACCAAGTCACCCCACCGGGTCAGCCCACCAAGTACTCCTACTAGGTCGACTCTTTAAGTCCGTTCATTAGTCCAGCCTGCCAAGTACTCTCACCAAGTTGACTCTTTAATTTTTCTCATCAAGTCAAGCCACCAAGTAATCTCACCAAGTCGACTCTTTAAGTCTGTTCATCAAGTCACCCCACCAAGTACTCTAACCAAGTCAATTCTTCAAGTGCGCTCATCAAGTCACCCCACCAAGTACTCTCACCAAGTTGAATCTTTAAGTATGTTCATCAAGTCACCCCTCCAAGTACTCTCACCAAGTTAACTCTTTATGTTCATTCATCAAGTCACCCCACCAGGTAAGCCCACCAAGTACTCCCACCAAGTTGACTCTTTAAGTTCATTCATCAATTCACCCCACCAAGTATTCTCACCAAGTCAACTCTTTAGGTCCGTTCATCAAGTCACCCTGCCAAGTAGACACTATAATTCCATTCATCATGTCGCCCCACCAAGTACTCTCTTCAAGTTGAGTCTTTAAGTCCTTTCATCAAGTCACCCCATCAAGTCGACTCTTTAAGTCCATTCATCAAGTCACAAGAACAAGTAATCTCACCAAGTCAACTCTTTAAGTCCGTTCATTAAGTCACCCCACTAGGTTAGCCCACCAAGTACTCCCACCAAGTCGAATCTTTAAGTCTGTTCATTAGTTCACCCCACCAAGTACTCTCACCAACTTGACTCTTTAATTTTGCTGATCAAGTCGAGCCACCAAATACTCTTACCAAGTTGATTCTTTGTGTTCATTCATCAAGTCACCCCACCAAGTACTCTAACCAAGTCGACCCTTCAAGTGCATTCATCAAGTCACCCCACCAAGTACTCTCACCAAGTCAACTCTTTAAGTCTGTTCATTAAGTCACCCCACCAAGTACTCTCATCGAGTCAACTCTTTAAGTTTGTTCATCATGTCACCCTGCCAAGTCAACCCTTTAAGTCTGTTCATCAAGTCACCCCACCAAGTACTCTCACAAAGTTGACTCTTTAAGTCCTTTCATCAAGTCACCCCACCAAGTTGACTCTTTAAGTTCATTCATAAAGTCACCAGAACAAATACTCTCACCAAGTTGACTCTTTAAGTCCATTAATCAAGTCAATCCACCAGGTTGGCCCACCAAGTACTCTCACCAAGTTGACTCTTGAAGTCCGTTCATCAGTTCACCCTACCAAGTACTCTCACCAAGTCAACTCTTTATGTTTTTTCATCAAGTCACCAGAACAATACTCTCACCAAGTTGACTCTTTAAGTCCGTTCATCAAGTCACCCCACCAGGTCGGCCCACCAAGTACTCTCACCAAGTCGACTCTTTAAGTCCGTTCATCAGTTCACCCTGCCAAGTACTCTCAACAAGTTGACTCATTAAGTTTGATCATCAAGTTGCACCACCAAGTACTCTCACCAAGTTGACTCTTTACGTTCGTTCATCATGTCACCAGAATAATTACTCTCACCAAGTTTACTCTTTAAGTCTATTCATCAAGTCACCCCACTAGGTCAGCCCACCAAGTACTCCCACCAATTTGACTCTTTAAGTTTTTTAATCAGCTCACCCTACCAAGTACTCTCACCAAGTTAACTCTTTAAGTCTGCTCATCAAGTCGAGCCACCAAGTACTCTCACCAAGTCAACTCTTTAAGTCTATTCATCAAGTTACCCTACTAAGTACTCTAACCAAGTCAATTCTTCAAGTTCGCTCATCATGTCAACCCACCAACTAGTCTCACCAAGTTGACTCTGTAATTCTATTTATCAAGTCACCCCACCAAGTACTCTCACCAAGTCATCTCTTTAGGTCCATTAATCGATTCACCCTGCCAAGTCGACCCTTTAAGTTTGTTCATCATGTCACCCCACCAAGTACCCTCACCAAGTCAAATCTTTAAGTCCTTTCATCATGTCACCCCACCAAGTCAGCTCTTTAATTCCATTCATCAAGTCACCAGAACAAGTACTCTCACCAAGTTGACTCTTTAAGTCTATTCATCAAGTCACCCCACCAGGTCGGCCCACCAAGTACTCTCACGAAGTCAACTCTTTAAGTTTGTTCATCAGTTCACCCCGCCAAGTTCTCTCACCAAGTTGAATCTTTAAGTTTTCTCATCAAGTCACCCCACCAAGTACTCTCACCAAGTCAACTCTTTACGTTCATTCATCAAGTGACTAGAACAAATACTCTCACCAAGTTGACTCTTAAAGTTCATTCATCAAGTCACCCCACCAGGTTGGCCCACCAAGTACTCCCACCAAGTCAACTCTTTAAGTTCGTTCATCAGTTCACCCCACCAAGTACTCTCACCAAGTTGACTCTTTAAGTCCGATCATCAAGTCGTGGCACCAAGTACACTCACCAAGTCAACTCTTTAATTTATTTCATCAAGTCACCCCACCAATTACTCTAACCAAGTCGATTCTTCAAGTGCGTTCATCAAGTCACCCAACCAAGTACTCTCACCAAGTTGACTCTTTAAGTCTGTTCATCAAGTCACCCCACCAAGTACTCTCACCAAGTCAACTCTTAAGGTCCATTCATCAAGTCACCCCACCAAGTTGACCCTTCAAGTGCATTCATCAAGTCACCCCACCAAGTACTCTCACCAAGTCAACCATTTAAGTCTATTCATCAAGTCACCCTACCTAGTACTCTCATCAAATGAGCTCTTTAGGTCTCTTCATCAAGTCACCCCGCCAAGTCAACCCTTTAAGTCCATTCATCAAGTCAGCTACTCTCACTAAGTTGACTCTTTAAGTCCTTTCATCAAGTCACCCCACCAAGTTGACTCTTTAAGTTCATTCATAAAGTCACCAGAACAAATACTCTCACCAAGTTGACTCTTTAAGTCCGTTAATCAAGTCACTCCACCAGGTTGGCCCACCAAGTACTCTCACCAAGTTGACTCTTGAAGTCCGTTCATCAGTTCACCCTACCAAGTACTCTCACCAAGTTGACTCTTTAAGTCCGCTCATCAAGTCGCGCCACCAAGAACTCTCACCAAGTCAACTCTTTATATTTTTTCATTAGGTCACCAGAACAAGTACTCTCACCAAGTTGACTCTTTAAGTCCATTCATCAAGTCACCCCACCAGGTCGGCCCACCAAGTACTCTCACCAAGTCGACTCTTTAAGTTTGTTCATCAGTTCACCCTGCCAAGTACTCTCAACAAGTTGACTCATTAAGTTCGATCATCAAGTTGCACCACCAAGTAATCTCACCAAGTTGACTCTTTACATTCGTTCATCATGTCACCAGAATAAGTACTCTCACCAAGTTTACTCTTTAGGTCTATTAATCAAGTCACCCCACTAGGTCAGCCCACCAAGTACTCCCACCAATTCAACTCTTTAAGTTTTTTCATCAGCTCACCCTACCAAGTACTCTCACCAAGTTAACTCTTTAAGTCTGCTCATCAAGTCGAGCCACCAAGTACTCTCACCAAGTCAACTCTTTAAGTCTATTCATCAAGTCACCCTACTAAGTACTCTAACCAAGTCAATTCTTCAAGTGTGCTCATCAAGTCAACCCACCAACTACTCTCACCAAGTTGACTCTTTAATTCTATTCATCAAGTCACCCCACCAAGTACTCTCACCAAGTCATCTCTTTAGGTCCATTAATCGAGTCACCCTACCAAGTCGACCCTTTAAGTCTACTCATCATGTCACCCCACCAAGTACCCTCACCAAGTCGACTCTTTAAGTCCTTTCATCATGTCACCCCACCAAGTCAGCTCTTTAATTCCATTCATCAAGTCACCAGAAAAAGTACTCTCACCAAGTTGACTCTTTAAGTCTATTCATCAAGTCACCCCACCAAGCACTCTCACCAAGTCAACTCTTTAAGTATTTTCATCAGTTCACCCCACCAAGTTCTCTCACCAAGTTGAATCTTTAAGTTTTCTCATCAAGTCACCCCACCAAGTACTCTCACCAAGTCAACTCTTTATGTTCGTTCATCAAGTGACTAGAACAAATACTCTCACCAAGTTGACTCTTAAAGTCCGTTCATCAAGTCACCCCACCAAGTTGGCCCACCAAGTACTCCCACCAAGTCAACTCTTTAAGTTCGTTCATCAGTTCACCCCACCAAGTACTCTCACCAAATTGACTCTTTAAGTCCGCTCATCATGTCATGGCACCAAGTACTCTCACCAAGTCAACTCTTTAATTTATTTCATCAAGTCACCCCGCCAAGTACTCTAACCAAGTCGATTCTTCAAGTGCGTTCATAAAGTCACCCAACCAAGTACTCTCACCAAGTTGACTCTTTAAGTTTGTTCATCAAGTCACCCCACCAAGTACTCTCACCAAGTCAACTCTTTAGGTCCATTCATCAAGTCACCCCACCAAGTACTCTCACCAAGTCGACCATTTAAGTCTAGTCATCAAGTCACCCCACCAAGTACTCTCACCAAGTGAACTTTTTAGGTTTGTTCATTAAGTCCATTCATCAAGTCAACCCACCAAGTACTCTCACTAAGTTGACTCTTTAAGTCCTTTCATCAATTCACCCCACCAAGTCGACTCTTTAAGTCCGTTCATCAAGTCACCAGTACAAGTACTCTCACCAAGTTGACTCTTTAAGCCCATTCATCATGTCATGCCAATAGGTCAGCCCACCAAGTCGACTCTTTATGTCCATTTATCAGTTCACCCTGCCAGGTACTCTCAACAAGTTGACTCTTTAAGTCTGCTCATCAAATCATGCCACCAAGTACTCTCACCAAGTTGACTCTTTACATCTGTTCATCAAGTCACCAGAACAAGTACTCTCACCAAGTCGACTCTTTAAGTCTATTCATCAAGTCACCCCACCAGGTAGGCCCACCAAGTACTCCCACCAAGTCAATTCTTTAAGTTTGTTCATCAGTTGACCCCGCTAAGTACTCTCACCAAGTTGACTCTTTAAGTCCGCTCATCAAGTTGCACCACCAAGTACTCTCACCAAGTCGACTCTTTAAGTCTGTTCATCAAATCACCCCATGAAGTACTCTAACCAAGTCAATTCTTCAAGTGCATTTATCAAGTCACCCCACCAAGTACTCACACCAAGTCAACTCTTTAAGTCTGTTCATCAAGTCACCCCACCAAGTACTCTCATCAAATCAACTCTTTAGGTCCGTTCATCAAGTCAACCATTTAAGTTCGTTCATCGAGTCACCCCACCAAGTACTCTCACCAAGTTGACTCTTTAAGTCCTTTCATAAAGTCACCCCATCAAGTTGACTCTTTAAGTCCATTTATCAAGTCACCAAAACAAGTACTCTCACCAAGTCGACTCTTTCTATCCATTCATTAAGTCACCCCACCAGGTTGGCCCACCAAGTACTCCCACCAAGTCGAATCTTTAAGTTCGTTCATTAGTTCACCGTGCTAAGTACTCTCACCAAGTGGACTCTTTAAGTGTGCTCATCAGGTTGAGCCACCAAGTACTCTCACCAAGCCTTCTCTTTGAGTCCGTTCATCAAGTCACCCCACCAAGTGCTCTAACCAAGTCGATTCTTCAAGTGCGTTCATCAAGTCACCCCACCAAGTACTCTCACCAAGTTGTCTCTTTTATGTCTATTCATCAAGTAACCCCACCAAGTACTCTCACCAAGTCAACTCTTTAGGTCCGTTCATCAAGTCACCCCACCAAGTCGACCTTCAAGTGCATCCATCAACTCACCCCACCAAGTACTCTCACCAAGTCATGTCTTTAGGTCCATTCATCAAGTCACCCTGCCAAGTTGACCCTTGATGTCCTTTCATAAAGTCACCCCTCCAATTACTCTCACCAAGTCGACTCTTTAAGTCCTTTCATCAAGTCAGCCCACCAAGTCGACTCTTTATGTCTGTTGATCAAGTCACCAGAACAAGTAGTCTAACCAAGTTGACTCTTTAATTCCATTCATCAGGTCACCCCACCAGGTCGGCCCACCAAGTACTCTCACCAAGTCAACTCTTTAAGTTCATTCATCAGTTCACCCTGCCAAGTACTCTCACCAAGTTGACTCTTTAAGTCTGCTCATCAAGTCATGCCACCAAGTACTCTTGCCAAGTCGACTCTTTATGTCCATTCATCAAGTCACTAGAAAAAGTACTCTCACCAAGTCGACTCTTTAAGTCCTTTCATCAAGTCTTCCCACTAGGTCGGCCCACCAAGTACTCCCACCAAGTTGACTCTTTAAGTTCGTTCATCAGTTCACCCTGCCAAGTACTCTCACCAAGTTGACTCTTTAAGTCTGCTCATCAAGTCCTACCACCAAGTACTCTCACCAAGTTGACTCTTTAATTTTGTTCATCAAGTTACCCTACCAGGTCAGCCTACCAAGTTGACTCTTTAAGTTCGTTCATGAAGTCACCCTACTAGGTCAGCCCACCAAGTTGATTCTTTAGGTTTGTTCATCAAGTCATCCCACCAAGTACTCTTATGAAGTTGACTCTTTAAGTTCATTCATCAAATCACCCTGCCAGGTCTGACCGCCAAGTACTCTCATGAAGTCGACTCTTTAGGTTCATTCATCAAGTCACCCCGCCAGGTCAGCCCACCAAGTGGACTCTTCAAGTTTGTTGATTAAGTGGCCCGGCCAAGTCAGCCCACCAAGACACCGAGTACTCTCACCAAGTCGACTCTCTAAGTTCATTCATCAAGTCACCCTGCCAGGTCGGCCCACCAAGTCAACTCTTTAAGTTCGTTCATCAAGTCACCCCACTAGGTCAGCCCACCAAGTCGACTCTTTATGTTTGTTCATCAAGTCACCTTGCTAGGTTAGCCCACCAAGTAGTCTCGCCAAGTCGACTATTTAAGTTCATTTAGGCTAGCAAAGTTGGTTGACCAAGTCATCTCACCACCAGGCTAGCCAGCTCTACTCGCCGAGGCATCTCACCATGTGGGCTCACCAAGTCACCCCAGAAAGTTGCCTCAATGAGTTGACTCTTTAAGTCTGCTCACCAAGTCAACTCACCACATTAACTTACCATGTCACGTTACCAAGTTGCTCCACCTGGTCACATCTTGAAGTCTGCTCACCATGTCAGATTTCTAGCTCAATTCCCCAACTCAGTTGCTAAGGTGGCTCACAAGTCAAAAGTTCAAGTGCGCCCACCAAGTCCACTTGCCAAGTCAGCTCACTAAGTCAAGTCATCTCATCCAGTTGACTTACCATCTTTCCTCACCATCAATTTACTCCCGTGGCTCATGAAATCATGCCACCTAACCGATGTCAATTTTTGGCTCCATTGTCAAATTTAGCAAAAATGGCGTCATGGATGGCTATTCGGTTAAATTTTTCAATGATTTAATTTTTTTAAGGCACTTGTCTGCGTGAATGCATATTTTTTAATGCAGAGCAAGCCTTGCACTAATATCTTATATAGGAGAGGCAGTGTGCTCGAAATAAAGACGAGTCATAATTTTCAAATTGGGTAGCCTTGGATATAAAATGGAAGTTGAGTCATTCTAGTGGAGCCATAATTTTCAAATTGGGGCGCCTATAATGCAAAATTCAAGCCGAGCCATAATTTTCAAATTTGGGTAGCTTGTGATATAAAATGGGTACCTAAGCCATTCTACTTGAGCCATTCTAGTCAGTCTCCAAAAATTAATCAATTTACTCCCCTGGCTGATGCAATCAAATCACCTAACCAATGCCAATCTTTGTCTCCATTGACAACCTCATCAAAAATGGGGTCATGGATGGCTATTCGATCACATTTTTCATTGAATTGGGTTTTAAGGTACTTGTCCACTGAATGTACATTTCCAATGTAGAGTAAGCCTTGCACTAATAGCTTATATAGGGGAGGTAGTGTGCTTGAAAAATGGTGGGCGAGCCAGCCTAGCTGACCCGATCTGGGTGAGCCATGCTAGCTGACCCAATCTGCGTGAGCCATTCTAGCTGACCTGATCTGGCCAAGCAATTTTGGTTGAGCTATTTTCATCGACCCGATCTAGTGGAGCTCCAAAAACGGTGTCGTAGATGGCTATTTGGTCACATTTTTCATTGAATTGGATTTTTAAGGGATTTGTCCGTGCTATCACAAATTTCAAATGCAAAAGGAGCCTCACACTAATAGCTTATATAGGAGAGGTGGTTTCCACGAGCCTCTACCATGCCCCTTTTATTGATTCAACATTGGTGTCTAGGTGGATCGGATTGTTGGATTTTCAAACGGTGTATGCTGATGTTGAATCAATGAAAGGGGCATGAAGCGATCTTTGAGTGTTTTTCCTCAGCTCTTCTTTAGATCATGTTTTCTGATGACTCAATTTTTGAAAAGGTGAGGCAGTGGTTGCTAATACATGGCATGTCTTTTTGGTGATTTTAAAACTTGATCTAAACGTGAACCCTTGTCTAGCACTTCGGCGGTGCTTGGTATAATGGCAATTTGCTATGGGTGCTCGGTGCTCTAGAAATTTTTCATGGTGTACTTATCGTGGCTATATGGGAGCTTTAATACCAAAAGCTCTTGACAAAAAATGGTGGCCAAGCCATGCTGGTTGACCCCATCTAGGCAAGCCATTCTGGTTGAACTGATATGGGTGAACTATGCTGGCCGACCTGATCTGGCCGAGCTCCAAAAATGGTGTCAGGATGGCTGTTTGGTCACATTTTTCATTGAATTTGACTTTTAAGGGATTTGTCTGTGCTATCAAAAATTTTGAATGTAGAAGGAGCCTTGCACTAATAGCTTATATAGGAGAGGTGGGTTTTGCAAGCCTCTCCCATGCCCCTTTCATTGATTAAACATTGGTGTCTAGGTAGATTGGATTGGTAGATTTTCAAATGATGTATGCTAATGTTGAATCAATGAAAGGGGTATGAAATGATCTCTGAGTGCTTTTCCTCGGCTCTTCTTTAGATCATGTTTTCTAATGACTCAATTTTGGAAAAGGTGAGGCAATGGTTGCCGATCCATGGCATGCCTTTTTTGTGATTTTAAGACTTGATCTAAATGTAAGCCCTTGTCTAACACTCCATCATTGCTTGGTATAATGGCAAGTTGGGGTGGGTGCTTAGCGCTCTAACAATATGTAATGGTGTACTTATCGCAACTACATGGGAGCTTTAATACTAAAAGCTCTTGGTGAAAAATGGTGGTCGAGGCATGCTGGCCGACTTGATCTGGAAGAGCCATGCTGGCTGACCCAATTTGGCCGAGCCATTTTCATTGACCCGATCATGCCGAGCTCCAAAAATAGTGTCGTGGATGGCTGTTTGGCCACATTTTGGATTTGTCTATGCTATTGCAGATTTTGAATGCATAAGGAGCTAAGCCATGCTGGTCAACGTGATCTGGGTGAGCCATTTTGGGCGAGCCATGCTAGCCGACGCAATCTGGGTGAGCCATTTTTGTCGACCCCATCTTGCCGAGCTCCAAAAATGGTGTCGTGGATGGTTGTTTGGTCACATTTTCATTGAATTGGATTTTTAAGGGATTTGTTTGTGCTACCGTAGATTTTGAATGCAGAAGGAGCCTCACACTAATAGCTTATATAGGAGAGGTGGTTGCCGCAAGCCTCTCCCATGCCCATTTCATTGATTCAACATTGGTGTCTAGGTGGATCAGATTGTTGGATTTTCAAATGGTGTATGCTGATGTTGAATCAATGAAAAGGGCATGAAGTGATCTCTGAGTGGTTTTCCTCGACTCTCCTTTAGATCATGTTTTTTGATGACTCAATTTTGGAAAAGGTGAGGCAGCAGTTGTCAATCCATGGTGTGTCTTTTTGGTGATTTTAAAACTTGATCTAAATGTGAGCCCTTGACTACCACTTCATCATTGCTTGGTATAATGGCATTTTGCTATGGGTACTTGGTGCTCTAGCAATTTGTCATGGTTTTCTTATCGCGGCTACATGGGATATTTAATACCCAAAGCTCTTGGCAAAAAATGGTGGCCGAGCCATGCTGGCCAACCCAATCTGGACGGGCCATGCTGGCCAACCTGATTTGGCCGAGCCATTTTCGTCGACCCAATATTGCCGAGCTCCAAAAATAGTTTCATGGATGGTTTTTTGGTCACATTTTGGATTTGTTCATGCTATCATAGATTTCAAATGTAGAAGGAGCCTTGCACTAATAGCTTATATAGGAGAGGTGGTTGTCGCGAGCCTCTCCCATGCCCCTTTCATTGATTCAACATTGGTGTCTAGGCAGATAGGATTGTTGGATTTTCAAACGGTGTATGCTGATGTTGAATGAATGAAAGGGGCATGAAACAATCTCTGAGTGCCTTTTCTCAGCTCTCCTTTAGATCATGTTTTTCAATGACTCAATTTTGGAAAAGGTAAGGCAGTGGTTGCCGATCCATGGCATGTCTTTTTGGTAATTTTAAAAATTGATCTAAATGTGAGCCCTTGTCTAGCACTCCGACGTTGCTTGGTATAATGGAAACTTGCTATGGGTGCTCGGTGCTCTAGCAATTTTTCATGGTGTACTTATTGTGGCTACATGGGAGCTTTAATACCAAAAGCTCTTGGCGACCCTACAAGCCATTTTTGTCCCCGTCTTTGCTATTCAACCTATCACCAACAAGCTGCCGAGGAAACTCCAAATGCTGAGCCAGTTTCATCCTCTGTCAATGTTAATCAACCTAACATCACAAGCCCCACCCGTCTACCATGGACACTCCAAATTCTGAGCCAATCTCATCCTCTATCAATGTCAATCAACCTAACATCACAAATCCCATCCAGCTACCATAGACACTCCAAATGCCGAGCTGTTGTTACCATGCCATCCTAGTCAAACTCCTAGATGATCAAGGCCGACATTGTGTCTACTCCTCTCAAGTGAACCTCAAAAAAGGCATCGAGGCAAATGGTATTGTCGAGTCATCCTACCTGAGCTATTCCACCCAAGCCGAGCTGTTCCACCCGATCTCCAAAAGTTGGCCATTTCACTACCTTGGCTCCATGAATTCACATCTCCCAACTAATGAAAATATTTTGCTCCTTTTCCAATCTCATAAAAAATGGGGTCATGGATGGCTATTTGGTCTCCTTTTTCAATGAATTATATTTTTAAGGCAGTTGTCAGTGTGTTCACTAATTTCTAATGTAGAGGGAGCCTCACACTAATAGCTTATATAGGAGAGGTGGTTGCCGCGAGCCTCTCCCATGCCCCTCTCATTGATTCAACATTTTTGTCAAGGTGGATGGATATGTAAGATTTTGAAATGGTGGACACTGACGTTGAATCAATTAGATGGCATGAAGCCCACCCTCGAGGTGCTATTCCTCTACTCTCCTTTAGATCATGTTTTCTTGTCACTTAGCTGGCACAATTTCGAAAAAAGGTTTGGCAGAGAATGCTAACCCTCACCGCGTCTACTTCATGATTTTAAAACTTGATGTAAATGGGAGCCCTCGTCTAGCACCTCCATTCGATGTAGCTTGGGTATTACATAAATTTTTTTCTATCGGCACGAATCCCCCAACAAGTGCCTACCCTTGGACTCTGTCGTAGATCACCTTCTTCAATCACTTGACCAACGCAATTATGGAAGAGACTTGGCAGCGGTTGCCATTCTACAGAAAATCTGTTCAGTGATTTCAAAGTTTATCTACTGGCAAGCCCTTGTCTATCCATGAGGTGGGTGGTTGGCGCTCTAGCAATTTTTTGTGTGCCTATCACGACTACAATGGGAGTTTTGATAACAAAATCTCTCGATGACCCTCCCCAATAGAATTAGTGCTAATGTTTGAGAAAGACATGTTATTCAAATTTTGAATATTGGCACCAGCATTGTTTCTATTGGGAGGGTCGTGAAGCCATCCCGATTGCTATGCGAGGGCTCTCTCCCAAGAGTCATTCTGTTTGCAACAAATTATTTGGCACAAATTTTTTTGAATGGTTCGATAGCAATTGTCATTCCAATGGTTCCATTGTGGTTGTTGCCTGGGCAGTGATCTGAAGGGCGAGTTGTCATCTAGCAGTTGGGCTAGGCATCATGAGTGATAAGGGTGCCTTTGTTATCAGAAGCTCCCCATGGCCATTCGATGAGAAGAGCCATTGCTTGTGTGAGCAAGGATGAATGTAGCCTTAGATTCCAAACAAAATCAATGACATCAGATCTATATAAGAGTAGGGGAGCTTCTCTTATCAGAACCTCTCTGTGGCCTTTGAATATAGACCCAGTGCCGATGATATCGATGGATATGAGCCTTGGATTCTAAATATTTTTAGGTAACATTGGTTTTTGTGAGAGATGGGTATGAAAGCACATCCCAATTGCTATGTAGGAGCTCCCTATTGTCACCTCTATACCAACTCTATCGAAACAACATGGGGAATGATTCGATAGTGGTTGTCATTCCAATGTGTCATCGGGATGTCTTGGAAAGTGGTCTTTCAAGGGCGAGATTGCATCTAGCACATGGATTGTTTCATCACATCACAAGTGAATGGGGAGATCTCTCTATGAATGGCAACATGGTGATTGAAATACAAAATTGACTTAGTCAAAGCATTGGCCTCGGGCTATTGTGACGGCCTTGCAATTTCTCTTTAATTGCAACCAATGTTTGCGTAGTAGCAAATTTTTCTATCGGCGCGAATCCCCCAACAAATGCCTACCCTTGGAATCTCTCTTAGATCACCTTCTTTGATCACTCGATCGATGCAATTACAGAAGAGACTTGGCTGCGGTTGCCATTCTATAGTGCATCTGTTCAGCAATTTCAAAGTTGATCTAATGGCGAGCCCTTGTCTAGCCATGAGGTGGGTGCTTGGCTCTCTAGCAATTTTTTGTGTGCCTATCATGGCTACAATGGGAGAGGTGGTTACCATGAGCCTCTCTTGTGCCCCTCTCATTGATTCAATGTAGGTGTCAAGGTGGATGGATATGTTTGATTTTGAAATGATGGATGTTGACGTTGAATCAATTAGAGGGGCATGAAGCCCACCCTTGAGGTGCTATTCCTCGACTCTCCTTTAGATCATGTTTTCTTGTCACTCAACTAGTGAAATTTTGAAAAGATGTTTGGCAACAGTTGCCAGCCCTCACCACGTCTACTTGGTGATTTTAAAACTTGATCTAAAATGGGAGCCCTCGTCTAGCACCTCCATTCGGTGTTGCTCAGGTATTGCAGAAATTTTTTCTATCGACGTGAATCCCCCAATGAATGCCTAACCTTGGACTATCTCTTAGATCACCTTCTTTGATCACTCAATCGACGCAATTATAGAAGAGACTTGGCAGCAATTGCCATTCTATAGTGCGTATGTTCAGCGATTTCAAAGTTGATCTAATGGTGAGCCCTTGTCTAGCCATGAGGTGGGTTCTTGGCGCTCTAGCAATTTTTTATGTGCCTATTGCGGCTACAATGGGAGCTTTGATAATAAAAGCTCTTGGCAACCCTCCCCAATAGAATTAGTGCTAGTGTTCTAGAAAGACACGTTATTCAGATTTCAAATATTGGCGACAACATCATTTCTATTGGGAGCGTCGTGAAGCCATCTCAATTGCTATGCAAGGGCTCTCTCCCCAAAGTTGTTCTCTTTGCAACAACTTCTTTGGCACAAAACTTATGGAATGGTTTGGCAGCAGTTGTCATTCCAATTGTGTCATTATGGTGGTTGCCTAGGCAGCGATCTGAAGGGCGAGCCGTCATCTAGCAGTTGGACTATGCATCATGAGTGACAAGGGAGCCATTGTTATTGAAACCTCCCCATGGAAATTTGATCAAAAGAGCCATTTCTTGTGTGAGCAAGCATGAATGTAGCCTTGGATTCCAAATGAAATCAATGACATCAGATCTATATAAGAGTGAAATGAAGTAGCAAAGCGTTTGCTATGTGCAGCTCCCCAAAGTTGCTCTTCTTTCTCACTCCATTGGCACAAATTCGAGAGTTGTTCAATAGTGGTTGTCATTTCAATGTGTCATTGCAGTGATCTGGAGAGTGATTCTAAGGGTAGGAGCTTGTGTCTAGCATTTGGGATGTTTGTGCAAATGAGTAGGGGAGCTCCTCTTATCGAAACCTCTCCTTGGCCTTTGGATATAGACCCAGTGTTGATGATATCGATGGATATGATCCTTGGATTCTAAATTTGTTTAGCTAACATTGGATTTTGTGGTAGATGGGTACAAAATCACATCCCAATTGCTACGCGATAGCTCCCTAAGGTCACCACTATGCAACTCAATCGACACAACATTGGGAATGGTTTGACAGTGGTTGTCATTCCAATGTGTCATCAGGATGTCTTGGAAAGTGGTCTTTCAAGGGCGAGCTCGCGTCTAGCACTTGGATTGTGTGTCATCACAAGTGAATGGGGAGATCTCTCTGTGAATGGTGGCACGGTGATTGCAAGAGAAAATTGACTTAGTTGGAGCATTGGCCTCGGGCAATTGTGACGGCCTCACAATTTCTCTTTAATTGCAACCTATGTTTGCATAGTAGCAGAGTCTGCATGTAAGATTGGCCTTGTTCTTGACAATTCCAAGAGATGACCTTTGGAACTTTTGGATTGGGCCCCTTCAAGGTGAAATTCATCTAGTTGATCGGATGAGGTTGATGTGCTTGTATCTATTCTGAGACTATAATGATGGTCATTAATCTGTGGTGGTGAGTATATCCCATTCAGTAATCACAATGGCGGAGCTAGTGGGAAGTACTTGTCACTTTTTTTTGTTGGATGCCCTATATGTAGGTGTCTGCATGACTTGCAACACACTACACATTTGGTGTTCGATTCTAAGATGCACTTGTTGCTGAGTGTATGGAGTTGTATCTTTTAGCCAAGGGATCTGTCTCTTGGTATGTTCTATCATTGCATTTTTAGCCTGCCTAGATGGCAAGAAGGAAAGAGATGGTTGCACGGGTGCATTGCTTGACGTCCCTAATTTTTGTTTGGATGCAAAAACTCTCCATGCCCTATCCTACATGTGTGATCCAAATGGCTGTGGCTCATGGGTTTTGCGAGAGATGCTCTTCTTCAACTTCCCCCTAAAGAGAGCTTTCAGTGTTTGCATTGTGTGGAAAAAAAGCACAAGGTGTTTCATCTCTCTTCAGATGCAAAATTTTGGGAGGGCTTGTCAAAGTATGGCCATTTGTACGGGGTGCACCAAAAAGCATGTAGTGGGAATATGCCTAGGAAATGGATGTCTCTGAGTGTCCTTACTTAGTTGCATGCGTGGTGTACATCTTTGCATTATGACTCTACTGCAAGCATTTGCGATTCAAGCATTTTGGGGGAACGGGTTTCATATGAGATGTTCTTCTCAGGCTCCTACAAACCAGAGCACTAGTCTTTGCAATGCTCTAACAAGTGCAGGCCCAACATGTCTATCTAGGGGAAGAAATCACATGAATGCTTTTTGCCGAGATGTGGGTGTTTTCGGGTGGTTCCCTCATGGCGTAGTTCTTTGGTATATGCATGTGCATGAGATTGAAGCTTGTTTGATAATGCTAGTGTGAGTGTTCACCCATAGGAACTTTTTTGTACCTGCGCTAGCAGATCATGTGTCACAAGCAATGGTTAGCGAGGTTGTGCTGGGAAAGGAGAAACTTACCAAGTGAAGACATAGTAAGGATTGATAGATTGAGAGATCTTTCTTGATTCTATGGGTGGTGGTGCATGGCCGTTCTTAGTTGGTGGAGCAATTTGTTTGGTTAATTCTGTTAACAAATGAGACCTCAGCCTGCTAAGTAGCTACATGGAGGTTCCCCTTCGCGGCCAGCTTCTTAGAGGGAGTATGGCCTCCTAGGCCATGGAAGTTTGAGGCAATAACAATTTTGTGATGCCCTTAGATGTTCTAGGCCACATGCACACTACACTGATGCAACCAATGAGTTTCTCTCCATAGACCAAAAGGTTTGGGAAATCTTTCCAAATTGCATCGTGATGGGGATAGACCATTGCAATTATTGATCTTCAATGAGGAATTCCTAGTAAGCGCGAGTCATCAGCTTGCATTGACTACATCCCTTCCCTTTGTACACATCGCCCATTCCTCCTACCGATTGAATGATCTGGTGAAGTGTTTGGATCATGGTGAGGATGGCGGTTCTTATTGGTGATGTCACGAGAAGTTCATTGAACCTTATCATTTAGAGGAAGGAGAATTCGTAACAAGGTTACCATAGGTGAAGCTGCGGTAGGATCATTTTCGGTCCAAGACCCTGAATCATGTAGGGGATGGAGCTGGCCTCCTCCTCGCCCCCAAAATCTTGGTGACGTGCAGACACTTGGCCCTACAGTGATGTGCTAGATGGCCAAGCTATAGGTCTAGCATCGTCAAGGTGGAGGGTCACATCGAATGCCATGATCAAAAGCGTGGATTCCCCGCAGGGCGAAGAAGAGACTCGGATGCAATCTAGGTTAGGATTGATGCCTTTGAATGATGTCTGCAACAGAGCGAGGTCTCTACTCAGTTGTAGTTAAGAGGGGGTCCCAGCCTCATCCCCCATTGAGATTTCATGGTCTGATCGTGTGCATGGTTTTGTGCCAGGGATCCCAAGTGCCAAATTCTCGGTGGGTATGGTTTTGTAAAAAATTTTGCGAGGGCAAAAAAATCTCCCAAGTGCCAAATTCTTGGTGGGTGGGGTTTTGTAAAAAATTTCTGCGAGGGAAAAAAAATATCCCAAGTGCCAAATTCTTGGTGGGTGGGGTTTTTAATTTGCGCGAGGGTAGGAAAATCTTCCACGTGCCAAATTTTGAGTGGGTGGGGTTTGCAATTTTCATGAGGGCAAAAAAATCTCCCAGGTGCCAAATTCCCAACAGGTGGGGTTTGTAATTTCTGTCGGGTAGAAAAATCTCCCAAGTACCACATTCCAGGTGGGTGGGCTTTTGTAAAAATTTTCGCGAGTGAAAAAAAATCTCCCAAGTGCCAAATTCTGGGTAGGTGGGGTTTGCAATTTCTGTGAGGGCGAAAAAATCTCCCAAGTGCCAAATTCTTGGCGGGTGGGGTTTGCAATTTTCACGAGGGCATAAAAATCTCCCAGGTTCCAAATTCCTAGCGGCTGGGGTTTGTAATCTCCACTAGGGCAGAAAAATCTCCCGAGTGCCAAATGTCGGGCGAGAGGGAGGGGTTTTGTAGAAATTTTTTTCAGGGCAGAAAAATCTCCCGAGTGCTAAATTTCGGGTGAGTGGGGTTTTGTAAAACTTCCACGAGGGGGAAAAAAATCTCCTAAGTCCCAAATTCTGAGCTGGTGGGGTTTGCAATTTTCGGAAGGGTGAAAAAATCTCCCAAGTGCCAAATTCTTGATAGGTGGGGTTTCGTGATTTCCGTTAGTGCGAAAAAATCTCTCGAATGCTAAAGTTTCCTCGAGGGCAAAAAAGTCTTCCAAGTGCAATTTCCATGTGGGTCAGGTTTGTAATTAGTGCAATTTTGAGTGGGTCGGGTTTGCAATTTTCGTGAGGGTGGAAAAATCTTCCAATTCCAAATTTCAAGAAGGTGAGGTTTCATAATTTCCAAGTGCCAAATTTTGAGGAGGTGGGGTTTGTTAATTCCGTGAGGGCAGAAAAGTCTTCCAAGTCCAAATTTTGAGCGGGTGGGGTTTGCAAATTTTCATGATGGCAAAAAATTCTTTCGACTACAAATTCCAGGCAAGTGGGGTTTTGTAATTTTTGTGAGGGAAAATGACTCATGTACGTGATCCAAAATCGGTTAACTTATTTTTTTGTTTAACACCCAAAGTTTTGAACTCAAATCGAGTTGGCTACCCTGACTTGAATTGCCTCCAAATTTTTCATATAACCCATGTCACCATGCTCGACTTGATTCTAAGTGCCCCAAGTAATGTACATGGTTCAAAAGAGGTCAACTTTTTTTTTTGGGTTAATGCCCAAAGTTTTCAAATCAAACCGTGTCAGAAACCTCAACACGAATTTCCCCAACTACCCCAACCCCGACTCGAATCGCGTCGAGCCTTAACTGCCTCAAATTTTTTTGCATGACTCATGTCACCTGCTTGACATGATTCTAAGTGCGATGAGTTATGTGCGTGATCCAAAGGAAGTCAACTATTTTTTTGGGTTAGCGCCCAAAGTTTTCAGCCCAAATTATGTCGGCAACCCCGACTCGTATCGCCTCGAGCCTTAACTACCTCAAATTTTTTTGCATGACTCATGTCACCGTGCTTGACTTGGTGCCCCGAGTCATGTACGTGATCCAAACGTGGTTAACCTTTCCTTTTTTGGTTAACACCCAAAGATTTCAATCTAAATTGTGTCAGCAACCCCGACTCAAATCGCCTCGAGCCTTAATTGCCTACAATTTTTTTGAACCACTCATGTCACTGTGCTTGACTTGATTCTATGCACCCCAAGTCATGTACGTGATCCAAAAGAGATTAACTCTTTTTTTGGCTAATGGCCAAAGTTTTCAAATCGACTCAGCTACCCTAACTCAAATTTCCTTGATCCTTAACGACCTCCATTTTTTTTTGCTCGGCTCATGTAACCGCACTCGCCTTGATTCTGAGTGGCCCGAGTCACTTATGTGATCCAAAACTGAGTAGCTTTTTCTTTTTTCTTTTTTCTTTTTTTTGTCAATTCCCAAAGTTTTGAACTTGAATAGAGTTAGATACCCCAACTCGAGTCATCTCCAAATTTTTTGCACGACTCATGTCACCATGCTCGACTTGATTCTAAGTGCCCCGAGCTATGTATGTGATCCAAAAGTGGTTAACTTTTTTTTTTGGTTAACGTCCAAAGTTTTCAACCCAAATCACCTCGGCAACCTAGACTCGAAGTGCCTCGAGCCTTAATGGCCTCCAATGTTTTTGCATGACTCATGCCACTGTCAACTTTTCTCTCAAATCATGTCACCTAGGGCACCTCGATGCTACGTGACCCAAGCCCTGTGCGTGATCCAAAATAGGGTAACATTTTTTTTTGAACTCCCAAAATTTCATTCTTTTTTGCCTTACGAGGCCTATCATGATCTCTTTTTATAAAGAAAATTCTCAAATCGGATCGTTTCGGCAACCCTACCTTGAATCTGGCTGGCCAGGCATAACGCCTCGAGTCAACTTGGCAATACGTGAACTAAAACCTGTGCGTGATCCAAAAGTGGGTAACGTGTTTTTTTTTTTTTGTAATGCCCAAAATTTAGTGCTTTTCGCTGTACAGGGCCTCCCATGATTTATTTTTTTCCCTCATTGATCCACTCTGGCGACCCAGTCAGGTCGCCTGAGGCTGGGGTGATAGAGATGGGTTGACCCAGTTGGGTGACCCAAGTTGGGTCGACCTAGGCGTGCGATCCTGCCTCAGGACAAAAAGTTGATTCTATAAGTTTTCTTGGCAATTTTGCTAGCCAAGTCAGCTCACCAAGTCATCTAACCATGTGTTCTTTGCCAAATCACCCCACCAAGTTGCCTCAAAGAATTGACTCTTTAAGTCTGCTGATAGCTCATCAAGCTGGCTCACCAAGATGACTTACCATCTTGCCTCACCAAGTTACCCCACCAGGTCGCCTCTTCTTTAATATCACTCACCATGTTGGCTCCCCAAGTTAGCTCACTGAGTCAACTATTTAGGTTGCCTCACCAAGTCAACTCCTTAAGTTTTCTCACCAAGTCAACTCCCTAAGTCAGCTCACCAAGTCAACTCACCTAGTCATTTTACCACCTTGCCCCAGAAAGTGTGCTCGCCAAGTTTCCCCACCGAGTTGCTTCTCTAAGCCCACTCACCATGTCAACTCACCAAGTTAGTTGTTCAAGTATGTTTCCAAGTCAACTCTTTAAGTTCACCCACTAGGTCAGCCTGCCCAAGTCAACTCTTTAAGTTTCCTCGCCAGGTCGGCCCGCCATGGGTATTAAGTCCGAGCATCTAGAACCTTCCCAGCCGGCATATAATTGTCGATTTAAGAAAGGCCCAAACATTGTCTAGGACAACTCTAATTGATAGCTAGCACCTTGTCTTGCAGACTATTGCAGTGAAGGCGCCCGTGTGGGTTAGCATATTATGCTTATGAATTATGCAATTCCACTTCTGCGGTCCAAATGACAAGACCACATTTTGTTCTTGCATTTTCTATTATTTCTATGGTTCTATTATAAGTTTATGGTATTAAGGGGACCTTCTTATGTCACCTCACCAAGTCACATCTTAAGCCCTGCTCACCATGTCAACTTTCCAAGTCAGCTCAACAAGTCGACTGTTCAAGCACGCTCGCCAAGTCAACACTTTTAGTTCACTCACAAGGTCTTCTTGTAGGTTCAGCTCATCGAGTCACCCCACCAAGTTGCCTCAGTGACCCAACTCATCTAGTTGCCTCACCAAGTTTACTATTTAAGTCCACTCACCAAGTCAGCTTTTCAAGTTGCCTCTCCTTAGGGCTTGCAACCAAGGGTTGGATAGCTTCACTCATCGGGTTGCCTCACCAAGTGGGGTCGCCAAATCACCCCACCTAGTAGCCCCAAAAAGTTTACTCTTTCAGTTTACTTGATAAGTTGGCTCACCAAATTGGCCTACCATCTCACCTTGCCAACTTTCCAAACCAAGTTGTCTTTTTAAGCTCGCTCACCAATTCGACTAACCAGCTCGGCTTTGCAGGTTAGCGCACCAAGTGCTCTCACCAAGTCAACTCTTTCAATTTGATCATCAAGTCACCCAACAATGTTGGCGCACCAAGTTGACTCTTTAAGTCCATTCATCAAGCCACCCCACAAGGTCAGCACACCAAGTACTCTCACCAAGTTGACTCTTTATGTCCGTTCACAAAGTCACCCAACTAGTTTGGCCCACAAAGTACTCTCAACAAGTCGACTCTCTAAGTTCATTCATCAACTCACCCCACCAGGTTAGCCCACCAAGTACTCTCACCAAGTTGACTCTTTAAGTCCGTTCATCAAGTCACCCCACCACGTAATCTCACCAAGTTAACTCTTTAAGTCTGTTCATCAATTTCCCCTGCCAAGTACTCTAGCCAAGTTGACTCTTTAAGTCTTCTCATCAAGTCGCGCCACCAAGTTGACTCTTTAGTCCGTTCATCAAGTCACGCTACCAAGTACTCTAACCAAGTCGATTCTTCAAGTGCGTTCATCAAGTCACCCCACCAAGGACTCTCACCAAGTTGACTCTTTAAGTTTTTTCACCAAGTCACCCTGCCAAGTACTCTCACCAAGTCAACTCTTTAGGTCCGTTCATCAAGTCACCCCACCAAGTCGACCCTTTAAGTTCGTTCATCAAGTCACCCCACCAAGTACTCTCATCAAGTCGACTCTTTAAATCCTTTCATCAAGTTACCCCACCAAGTCGACTCTTTAAGTTCGTTCATCAAGTCACCAGAACAAGTACTCTCACCAAGTCAACTCTTTACATCTGTTCATCAAGTCACCCCACAAAGTTGACCCTTTAAGTCTATTCATCAAGTTACTAGAACAAGTACTCTCACCAAGTCAACTCTTTAATTTCACTCATCAAGTCACCCCACCAGGTTGGCTTGCTAAGTACTCTCAGCAAGTTGACTCTTTAAGTCTGTTCATCAGTTCACCCCGCCAAGTACTCTCACCAAGTTGACTCCTTAAGTCTGCTCATCAAGTCACGCCACAAAGTACTCTCACCAAGTCAACTCTTTAAGTTCGTTCACCAAGTCCCCCCACCAAGTACTCTAATCAAGTCGATTCTTCAAGTGCGTTCATCAAGTCACCCCACCAAGTACTCTAACCAAGTGAACTCTTTAATTTTTTTCATCAAGTCACCCTACCAAGTACTCTGACCAAGTCAAATCTTTAGGTCCATTCATCAAGTCACCCTGCAAAGTTGACCCTTTAAGTTTGTTCATCAAGTCACCCCACCAAGTACTATCAACAAGTCAACTCTTTAAGTCCTATCATCAAGTCAACCCACCAAGTTGACTCTCTAAGTCCATTCATCAAGTCACCAGAACAAGTACTCTCACCAAGTCGACTCTTCAAGTCTCTTCATGAAGTCAACCCACTAGGTGAGCCCACCAAGTACTCCCACCAAGTCGACTCTTTAAGTACATTCATCAGTTCACCCCACCAAGTAATCTCACCAAGTGAACTCTTTAAGTCCGTTCATCAAGTCACCCCACCAGGTTGGCCCACCAAGTACTCCCACCAAGTCAACTCTTTAAGTCCATTCATCGGTTCATCCAGCCAAGTACTCTCAACAAGTTGACTCTTTAAGTCTGCTCATCAAGTTGAGCCACCAAGTACTCTCACCAAGTCAACTCTTTAAGTCCGTTCATCAAGTCACCCCACCAATTACTCCAACCAAGTTGATTCTTCAAGTGCGTTCATCAAGTCACCCCACCAAGTACTATCACCAAGTTGACTCTTTAAGTATGTTGATCAAGTCACCCCACCAAGTACTCTCACCAAGTCAACTCTTTAGATCTGTTCATCAAGTCACCCTGCCGAGTCAACACTTAAAGTTTGTTCATCAGGTCACCCCACCAAGTACACTCACCAAGTTCACTCTTTAAGTTCTTTCATCAAGTCACCCCACCAAGTTGACTCTTTAAGTCCGTTAATCAAATCACTAGAACAAGTACTCTCACCAAGTCAACTCTTTAAGTTCATTCATTAAGTCACCCCACTAGGTCGGCCCTCCAAGCACTCCCACCAAGTCGACTCTTTAAGTTTGTTCATTAGTTCACCCTGCCAAGTACTCTCACCAAGTTGACTCTTTAAGTCCGCTCATCAAGTCATGCCACCAAGTACTCTCACCAAGTCAAATCTTTGAGTCCATTCATCAAGTCACCCAACCAACAACTCTAACCAAGTCGATTCTTCAAGTGCGTTCATCAATTCACCCCACCAAGTACTCTCACCATGTCAACTCTTTAAGCCTATTCATCAAGTCACCCTACCAAGTACTCTCACCAAGTCAACTCTTTAGGTCCGTTCATCAAGTCACCCCACCAAGTTGACCCTTTAAGTCCATTCATCAAGTCACCCCACAAAGTACACTCACTAGGTCGAGTATTTAAGTCCTTTCATCAAGTCACCCCACCAAGTTGACTCTTTAAGTCCGTTCATCAAGTCACCAAAACAAGTGCTCTCACCAAGTCAACTCTTTAAGTCCATTCATCAAGTCACCCCACTAGGACGGCCCACCAAGTACTCCCACCAAGTTCACTCTTTAAGTTTGTTCATCAGTTCACCCCACCAAGTACTCTCACCAAGTTGACTCTTTAAGTCTTCTCATCAAGTTGAGCCACCGAGTACTCTCACCAAGTCAACTCTTTGAGTTCGTTCATCAAGTCACCCCACCAAGTACTCAAACCAAGTCGACCCTTCAAGCGTGTTCATCAAGTCACCCCACCAAGTACTCTCCCCAAGTCAACTCTTTAAGTTTTTTAATCAACTCACCCCACCAAGTACTCTCACCAAGTCAAATCTTTAGGTCTATTCATCAATTCAGTCCGCTAAGTCGACCCTTTAAGTCTGTTCATCAAAACACCCCATGAAGTGCTCCGACCAAGTCGACTCTTTAAGTCCTTTCATCAAGTCACCCCACCAAGTCGACTCTTTAAGTCCATTCATCAAGTCACCAGAACAAGTACTCTCACCAACATGAATCTTTCAGTCCATTCATCAAGTCACCCCACGAGGTTAGCCCACCAAGTACTCTCACCAAGTCATCTCTTTAAGTCCGTTCATTAGTTCAGCCTGCCAAGTACTTTCACCAAGTTGACTCTTTAACTCTGCTCATCAAGTCGCACCACCAAGTACTCTCACCAAGTTGACTCTTTACGTTCGTTCATCAAGTCACAAGAACAAGTACTCTCACCAAGTTGACACTTTAATTCCATTCATCAAGTCACCCCACTAGGTCGGCCCACCAAGTACTCCCACCTAGTCAACTCTTTAAGTTCATTCATCAGTTCACCCCGCCAAGTACTCTCACCAAGTTGACTGTTTAAGTTTGCTCATTAAGTCGTGCCACCAAGTACTCTCACAAAGTCAACTCTTTATGTCCATTCATCAAGTCACCCCACCAAATACTCTAACCAAGTTGATTGTTCAAGTGTGTTCATCAAGTCACCCCACCAAGTACTCTCACCAAGTCGACTCTTTAAGTCTATTCATCAAGTCAACCCACCAAGTACTCTCACCAAGTCAACTCTTTAGGTCCGTTCATAAAGTCACCCCACCAAGTCATCCCTTTAAGACCATTCATCAAGTCATCCCACCAAGTACTCTCACCAAGTCGACTCTTTAAGTCCTTTCATCAAGCCACCCCACCAAGTCAACTCTTGAAGTCTGTTCATCAAGTCACCAGAACAACTACTCTCACCAAGTTGACTCTTTATGTCCGTTCATCAAGTCACCCCACCAAGTCGGCCCACCAAGTACTCCCACCAAGTCAACTCTTTAAATTTGTTCATCAGTTCACCCCATTAGGTACTCTCACCAAGTTGACTCTTTAAGTCTACTCATCAAGTTGAGCCACCAAGTACTCTCACCAAGTTGACTATTTGAGTCCGTTCATCAAGTCACCCAACCAAGTACTCCAAACAAGTTGATTCTTCAAGTGTGTTCATCAAGTCACCCCACCAAGTACTATCACCAAGTTGACTCTTTAAGTATGTTCATCAAGTCACCCCACCAAGTACTCTCACCAAGTCAACTATTTAAGTCCTTTCATGAAGTCACCCCTCCAAGTCGGCACTTTAAGTCTGTTCATCAAGTCACCAAAAAAAGTACTCTCACCAAGTTGACTCTTTAAGTCCATTCATTAGGTCACCCCACCAGGTTGGCCCACCAAGCACTCTCACCAAGTCTACTCTTTAAGTCCATTCATCAGTTCACCCTACCAAGTACTCTCACCAATTTGACTCTTTAAGTTTTCTCATCAAGTCACGCCACCAAGTACTCTCACCAAGTTGACTCTTTAAGTTCGTTCATCAAGTCACCCCACCAAGTACTCTAACCAAGTTGATTCTTCAAGTGCGTTCATCAAGTCACCCCACCAAGTACTCTAACCAAATCGACTCTTTAACTTTGTTCATCAAGTCACCCCACCAAGTACTCTCACCAAGTAAACTCTTTAGGTCTGTTCATCAAGTCACCCCACCAAGTTGACACTTCAAGTGTGTTTATCAAGTCACCCCACCAATTACTCTCACCAAGTCGACTCTTTAAGTTTGTTCATCAAGTCACCCCACCAAGTACTCTCACCAAGTCAACTCTTTAGGTCTATTCATCAAGTCACCCCTCCAAGTTGACCCTTTAAGTCCATTCATCAAGTCACCCCACCAAGTACTCTCACCAAGTCAACTCTTTAAGTCCTTTCATCAAGCCACCCCACCAAGTTGACTCTTTAGGTCCATTCATCAAGTCACCAGAACAAGTACTTTCACCAAGTTGACTCTTTATGTCCATTCATCAAGTCAGCCCACCAGGTTAGCCCACCGAGTACTCCCACCATGTCGACTCTTTAAGTTCGTTCATTAGTTCACCTGGCCAAGTACTCTCACAAAGTTGACTCTTTAAGTCCGCTCATCAAGTCGCACCACCAAGTACTCTCACCAAGTCATCTCTTCAAGTCCATTCATCAAGTCACTAGAATAAGTACTCTCACCAAGTCAACTCTTTAGGTCTTTTCATCAGTTCACCCTACCAAGTACTCTGACCAAGTTGACTCTTTAAGTTCGCTCATCAAGTCCTTCCACCAAGTACTCTCACTAAGTCATCTCTTTAATTTTGTTCATCAAGTTACGCTGCTAGGTTGGCCCACCAAGTTGACTCTTTGAGTTCGTTCATCAAGTCACCCTGCCAGGTTGGCCCACCAGGTCAAGTCTTTAGGTTCCTTCATCAAGTCACCTGACCAAGTACTCTCATGAAGTCGACTCCTTAAGTTCATTCATGAAATCACCCCGACAAGTCTGACCGCTAAGTACTCTCACCAAGTCAACTATTTAGGTTTGTTCATCAAGTCACCCCACTAGGTCAGCCCAACAAGTGAACTCTTTAAGTTTATTCATCAAGTCACCCAGCCAGGTCAGCCCACCAATTCATTAAGTACTCTCACTCCATTGACTCTCTAAGTTCATTCATGAAGTCATCCACTAGTTTGGCCCACCAAGTTGACTCTTTAAGTTCGTTCATCAAGTCACCCCGCTAGGTCGGTCCACCAAGTAGACTCTTTAAGTTCGTTCATCAAGTCACCTCGCTAGGTCAGCCCACCAAGTACTCTCGCCAAGTTGACTCTTTAAGTTCATTTAGGCTAGCCATGTTTGTTGGCCAAGTCATCTCACCACCAGGCTAGGCAGCTATACTGACCGAGGCATCTCACCATGTGGGCTTGCCAAGTCACCCTAGAAAGTTGCCTCAACAAGTTGACTCTTTAAGTCTACTCACAAAGTCAACTCACCACATTGAGTTACCATGTCACCTTACCAAGTTGCCCCACATAGTCACATCTTGAAGTTTGTTCACCATGTCAAATTTCTAGCTTGATTCCCCAAGTCAGCTCACCAAGGTGGCTCATGAGTCAAAAGTTTAAGTGCACCCACCAAGTCGAGTCTTTAAGTTTGAACACCAAGTCCACTCACCAGGTCAGCTCACCGAGTCAAGTCGTCTCACTCAGTTGACTTACCATCTTTCCTCACTGTCAACTTACTCTTATGGCTCATGAAATCATGCCTCCTAACTAATGTCAATTTTTGGCTTTGTTGTCAAATTCAACAAAAATGAGGTCATGAATGGCATTCGGTTAAATTTTTCATTGAATTGGACTTTTAAGGTATTTGTATGTGGTATCGCAGATTTCAAATGCAAAAGGAGCCTCACACTAATAGCTTATATAGGAGAGGTGGTTGCCACAAGCATCTCCCATGCCCCTTTGATTGATTCAACATTGGTGTCTAGGCGGATCGAATTGTTGGATTTTCAAATAGAGTATGCTGATGTTGAATCAATGAAAGGGGCATGAAGCGATCTCTGAGTGCTTGTCCTCGGCTCTCCTTTAGATCATGTTTTCCGATGACTCAATTTTGGAAAAGGTGAGGTAATGGTTGCTGATCCATGGCATGTCTTTTTTGTGATTTTAAAACTTGATCTAAATGTGAGCCCTTGTCTAGCATTCTAGCATTGCTTGGTATAATGGCAATTTGCTATGGGTGCTTGGTGCTCTAGCAATTTTTCATGGTGTACTTATCACGGCTACGTGGGAGCTTTAATACCAAAAGCTCTTGGTGAAAAATGGTGGCCGAGCCATGTTGGCCGACTTTATTTGGGCAAGCCATTCTAGCCAACCTAATCTGGCCGAGACATTTTTGTCGACCCAATTTGGCTGAGCTCCAAAAATGGTGTCGTGGATGGCTATTTGGTCACATATTTCATTGAATTGGATTTTAAGGGATTTTTCTGTGCTATCACAGATTTCAAATGCAGAAGGAGCCTTGCACTAATAGCTTATATAGGAGAGTTTTTTTCCACAAGCCTTTCCCATGCCCCTTTCATTGATTCAACATTGGTGTCTAGGCAGATCAGATTGTTGGATTTTCAAATGGTGTATGCTGATGTTCAATCAATGAAAGGGGCATGAAGCGATCTCTGAGTGCTTTTCCTTGGCTGTCCTTTAGATCATGTTTTCTGATGACTCAATTTTGGAAAAGGTTAGGTAGTGGTTGTGGATCCATGGCATGTCTTTTTGGTGATTTTAAAACTTGATCTAAACGTGAGCCCTTGTCTAGCACTCTGGCGTTGCTTGGTATAATGGAAATTTGTTATGGGTGCTTGGTGCTCTAGAAATTTTTCATGGTGTACTTATCGTCGCTAGATGGGAGTTTTAATAGTGAAATCTCTCGATGAAAAATGGTGGCCGAGCCATGTTGGCTGACCTGATCTAGGTGAGCCATTCTAGCAAAGCCATGCTAGCCGACTTGATCTAGCCAAGCCATTTTGATCAACCCAATCTTGTCGAGCTCCAAAAACGGTGTCATGGATGGCTGTTTGGTCACATTTTTCATTAAATTAGATTTTTAAGGGATTTTTCCATGCTATCGTAGGTTTTGAAATTAGAAGGAGCCTCACACTAATAGCTTATATAGGAGAGGTGGTTTCCACGAGCCTCTCCCATGCCCCTTTCATTGATTCAACATTGGTGTCTAGGCAAATCGGATTGTTGGATTTTCAAATGGTGTATGCTGATGTTGAATCAATGAAAGGGGCATGAAGTGATCTCTGAGTGCTTTTCCTTGGCTATCCTTTAGATCATGTTTTTCAATCACTCAATTTTGGAAAAGGTGAGGCTGTGGTTGCCGATCTATGGCATGTCTTTTTGGTGATTTTAAAACTTGATCTAAACGTGAGCCCTTGACTAGAACTCTGGCGTTTCTTGGTATAATGGCAATTTTCTATGGGTGGTTGGTGCTCTAGCAATTTTTCATGGTTTACTTATTGTGGCTACATGGGAGCTTTAATACCGAAAGCTCTCAGCAAGAAATGGTTGCCAAGCCATGTTGGCTGACCCGATCTGGCCGAGCCATGCTGGCCGACCCAATCTGGCCGAGCCATTTTTGTTGACCAACTCTTGTCGAGCTCCAAAAATGGTGTCAAGGATGGCTATTTGGTCACATTTTGGATTTGTCCATGCTATCACAAATTTTAAATATAGAAGGAGCCTCACACTAATAGCTTATATAGGGGAGGTGGTTGTCGCGAGCCTCTCCCATGCCCCTTTCATTGATTCAACATTGGTCTCTAGGCGGATCGGATTGTTGGATTTTCAAAAAATGTATACTGATTTTGAATCAATGAGAGGGACATGAAGCGATCTCTGAGTTCTTTTCCTCAGCTCTCCTTTTGATCATGTTTTTTGATGACTCAATTTTGGAAAAGGTGAGGCAACAATTGCCGATCCATGGAGTGTCTTTTTGGTGATTTTAAAACTTGATCTAAATGTGAGCCCTTGTCTAGCACTCTGACGTTGCTTGGTATAATGGCAATTAGCTATGGGTGGTCGACACTCTAGCAATTTGTCATGGTGTACTTATTGCAGCTACATGGGAGCTTTAATACTGAAAGCTCTCAGCGACCTTGCAAGCCATTTTTGTCCCCATCTTTTCTATTCAACCTATCCCCAACAAGTTGCTGAGGAAACTCCAAATGCTGAGCCGATCTCATCCTCTGTCAATGTTAATCAACCTAACATTGCAAACCCCACCCTTCTACCATGGAAACTCAAAATGCCAAGCTGATCTCATCCTCTGTCAATGTTAATCAACCTAACATCACAAATCCCATCCAGTTTCCATAGACACTCCAAATTCTGAGCCATTGTTACCAAGCCATCATACTTAGACTCCTAGATGATCAAGGCTGATTTTGTGTCCGCTCCTCTCAAGTAAACCTCAAAAAAGGCACTGAGGAAAATGGTATTGTCGAGTTATCCTACTCAAGCTATTCCAGCCAAGCTGAGCTATTCTGCCCAATCTCCAAAAGTTGGCCTTTTCACTACCTTGGCTCCATGAATTCACATCTCCCAACTGATGAGAATCTTTTGCTCCTCTGTCAACCTCATAAAAAATTGGGTCATGGATGGCTATTTGCTCGCCTTTTTCAATGAATTAGATTTTTAAGGCAGTTGTTAGTGTGTTTGCTAATTTCTAATGCAGAGTGAGCCTCGCACTAATAGCTTATATAGGAGAGGTGGTTGCTGCGAGCCTCTCCCATGTCCCTCTCATTGATTCAATGTTGTTTTCAAGGTGGATGGATATGTCAAATTTTGAAACTTTGGATGCCAACGTTGAATCAATTAGAGGGCATGAAGCCCACCCTCGAGGTGCTATTCATCCACTCTCCTTTAGATCATGTTTTCTTGTCACTTAGCTTGTGCAATTTTGGAAAAAGGTTTGGCAATGGTTGCCAACCCTCACCGCGTCTACTTCATGATTTTAAAACTTGATGTAAACGAGAGCCCTCATCTAGCACCTTCGTTCGATGTTTCTCGGGTATTACATAAATTTTTTGCTATCAACACAAATCCCCAAATGAATGCCTACCCTTGGACTCTCTCTTAGATCATCTTCTTCGATCACTCTACTGACACAATTACAGAAGAGACTTGGCAATGGTTATCATTCTACAACACGTCTATTTAGAAATTTTGAAGTTGATCTAATGGTGAGCCCTTGTCTAGCCATGAGGTGGATGCTTGGCACTCTAGCAATTTTTTGTGTGCCTATCGTGGCTACAATGGGAGCTTTGATAGAAAAAGCTCTCGGCAACCCTCCCCAATAGAATCAGTGCAAGTGTTCGAGAAAGACATGTTATTTAGATTTCAAATTTTGGCACCAGCATCATTTCTATTGGGAGGGCTGTGAAGTCATCCCAATTGGTATGTGAGGGCTCTCTCCCTAGAGCCATTCTCTTTGCAACAACTTCTTTGGCACAAAATTTTTGCAATGGTTCAATAGAAATTTTCGTTCCAATGGTGCCATTGTGGTGGTTGCCTAAGCAGTGATTTGAAGGGTGAGTCATCATCTAGCAGTTGGACTATGCATCATGAGTGACAAAGGAGCCTTTGTTATCGAAAGCTCCCCATGGCCATTCGATCAAAAGAGCCATTGATTGTGTGAGAAAGGATGAATGCAGCCTTGGATTCCAAATGAAATCAATGACATCAGATCTATATAAGAGAAGAATGAAGTAGCAGCCCATTTGCTATGCACAGCTCCCCAAAGTTGCTCTTCTTTCTCACTCCATTGGCACAAATTTTGGAGTTGTTCGATAGCAGTTGTCATTCCAATGTGTCATTGTGGTGATCTGGAGAGTGATGCTAAGGGCAGGAGCTTGTGTCTAGCATTTGGGATGTTTGTGCAAGTGAGTAGGGGAGCTTCTCTTATCGGAACCTCTTCATGGCCTTTGAATATAGACCCAATGCTGATGATATCGATGAATATGAGCCTTGGATTCTAAATTTTTTCAGTTAACATTTTTTTTTGTGAGAGATGGGTATGAAAGCACATCTCGATTGCTACGTGGGAGCTCCCTAAGGTCGCCTCTATGCCAACTCGATTGGCACAACATTGGGAATAGTTTGACAATGATTTTAATTCCAAAATGTCATCGAGATGTCTTGGAAAGTGGTCTTTCAAAGGTGAGCTCGCATCTAGCACTTGGATTGTGCATCACATCACAAGTGAATGGGGAGATCTCTCTGTGAATGGTGGCATGGTGATTGCAAGAGAAAATTGACTTAGTTGGAGCATTGGCCTCGGGCCATTGTGATGGCCTTGCAATTTCTCTTTAATTGCAACCTATGTTTGTGCAGTAGCAGAGTTTGCATGTAAGATTGGCCTTGTTCTGGACAGTTCCAGGAGATGACCTCTGGAAATTTTGGATTGGGCCCCTTCAAGATGAAATTCATCTATTTGATTGGATGAGCTCAATGATTATTTCACTCCCTTGGCTCCATGAATTCACATCTCCTAACTAATGACAATCTTTTGCTCCTCTGCCGACCTCATAAAAAATTGGGTAGTGGATGGTTGTTTGGTCACAATTTTCAACGATTTGGATTTTTAAGGTAGTTGTCGATGTGTTCGCCAATTTCTAATGTAGAACAAGCCTAGCACTAATAGCTTATATAGAAGAGGTGGTTGCCGCAAGCCTCTCCCATGCCCCTCTCATTGATTCAACGCTAGTGTCAGGGCGAATGGATATGTCAGATTTTGAAATGGTGGACGCTTACTTTGAATCAATTAGAGGGGCATAAAGCCCACCCTTGAGGTGTTGTTCCTCAACTCTCCTTTAGATCATGTTTTCTTGTCACTCAGCTAGCATAATTTTAGAAACAGGTTTAGTAGTGGTTGCCAGCCCCTCACCACATCTACTTGGTGATTTTAAAACTTGATCTAAAATGGGAGCCCTCGTCTAGCACCTCCATCTGGTATTGCTAAGGTATTTCATAAATTTTAGCTATTGGCATGAATCCCCCAATGAATTCCTACCCTTGAACTCTCTCTTAGATCACCTTCTTCGATCACTCAATTGACGCAATTATGGAAGAGACTTGGCAGCGGTTGCCATTCTACAACACATCTATTTAGCAATTTTAAAGTTGATCTAATGGTGAGCCCTTGCCTAGCCATGAGGTGGGTACTTGGCACTCTAGCAATTTTTTGTGTGCCTATTGTGGCTACAATGGGAGCTTTGATAAAAAAAAGCTCTCGATAGCCCTCCCCAATAGAATCAGTTCTGGTGTTCGAGAATGACACATTATTCAGATTTCAAATATTGGCACCAGCATCATTTCTATTGGGAGGGCCGTGAAGCCATCCTGATTGCTATGTGAGGGCTCTCTCCCCAAAGTCATTCTCTTTGCAACAAATTCTTTGGCAAATTTTTTTTAGAATGGTTCGGTAGCAGTTGTCGTTCCAATGGTGTTATTGTGGTGGTTGCCTAGGCAGCGATCTGAAGGGCAAGTCATCATCTAGCAGTTGGGTTGTGCATCACAAGTGACAAGGGAGACTTTGTTATCGGAAGATCCCTATGGCCATTCGATCAGAAGAGCCATTTCTCATGTGAGAAAGGATGAATGTAGCCTCAGATTCCAAATGAAATCAACGACATCGGATCTATATAAGAGCAGAATGAAGTAGCAGCCCATTCGCTATGCACGGCTCAACAAAGTTTCTCTTCTTTCTCACTCCATTGACACAAATTTGGGAGTTGTTCAATAGTGGTTGTCTTTCCAATGTGTCATTACAGTGATCTAGAGAGTGATGCTAAGGGTGGGAGCTTGTGTCTAGCATTTGGGATGTTTGTGCAAGTGAGTATGGGAGCTTCTCTTATCAAAACCTCTCCGTGGCCTTTGAATATAGACCCAGTGCTGACGATATCGATGGATACCAGCCTTGGACTCCAAATTTGTTCAGATAACATTGGTTTTTGTGAGAGATGGGTATGAAATCACATTTTTTCTGGTCACTCAGTTGGCACAATTTCAGGAAAAAGGTTTGGCAGCAATTTCCAACCCTCACCGCATCTACTTGGTGATTTTAAAACTTGATCTAAAATGGGAGCCCTCGTCTAGCACCTCCGTCTGGTGTTGCTTAGGTATTTCATAAATTTTTTCTATCGACATGAATCCCCCAACAAATTCCTACCTTTGGACTCTCTCTTAGATCACCTTCTTCAATCACTCAACCAACGCAATTACGGAAGAGACTTGGCAGTGGTTGCCATTCTAGAGTGTGTTTGTTCAACAATTTCAAAGTAGATCTAATGGCAAGCCCTTGTCTAGCCATGAGGTGGCTGCTTGGTGCTCTAGCAATTTTTTGTGTGCCTATCATGGCTACAATGGGAGAGGTGGTTGCCGTGAGCCTCTCCAATGCCCCTCTCATTGATTCAATGCTAGTGTCAAGGCGGATGGATATGTCAAATTTTGAAAACGTGGATACCAATGTTGAATCAATTATAGGGGCATGAAGCCCACCCTCGAGGTGCTATTCCTTGACTCTCCTTTAGATTATGTTTTCTTGTCACTCAGCTGGCAATATTTTGGAAAAAGGTTTGGCAGTGATTCCCAGCCCTCACCACATCTACTTGGTGATTTTAAAAGTTGATCTAAAATGGGAGCCCTCGTCTAGCACCTTCGTCCAGTGTTACTCAGGTATTGCATAATTTTTTGCTATCAACACGAATCACACAACGAATGCCTACCCTTGGACTCTCTCTTAGATCACCTTCTTCGATCACTCGAGTGACACAATTATGGAAGAGACTTCATAGTGGTTGTCATTCTATAGCATGTCTATTTAGTGATTTTGAAGTTGATCTAATGGTGAGCCCTTGTCTAGCCATGAGGTGGGTGCTTGGTGCTCTAGCAATTTTTTTTTTGTGCCTATCATGGCTAAAATGGGAGAGGTGGTTGCCACGAGCCTCTCACGTGCCCCTCTCATTAATTCAACACTAGTGTCAAGGTGGATGGATATGTTAGGTTTTGAAATGGTGGACGCTGACGTTGAATCAATTAGAGGGGCATGAAGCCCACCCTCAAGGTGCTATTCCTTGACTCTCCTTTAGATCATGTTTTCTTGTCACTCAACTAGTGCAATTTTGAAAAAAAATTTGGCAGTGGTTACCAGCCCTCAACACATCTACTTGGTGATTTTAAAACTTGATCTAAAATGGGAGACCTCATCTAGCAGCTTCGTCTGGTGTTGCTCAGGCATTTCATAAATTTTTGCTATCGACACGAATTCCCCAACGAATGCCTACCCTTGGACTATCTCTTAGATCACCTTCTTCAATCACTCGATTGACACAATTATGGAAGAGACTTGGTAGTAGTTGGCATTCTATAGTGTGTCTATTCCGCCATTTCAAAGTGATCTAATGGCGAGCCCTTGTCTAGCCATGAGGTGGGTGCTTGGTCCTCTATCAATTTTTTGTGTGCCTATCGCGGCTACAATGGAAGCTTTGATAACAAAAGCTCTCGAAGACCCTCCCCAATAGAATTAGTGCTAGTGTTTGAGAAAGACATGTTATTCAGATTTTGAATATTGGCACCAGCATCATTTCTATTGGGAGGGTCATGAAGCCATCCTGATTGCTATGCAAGGGCTCTCTCCCCAAAGTCATTCTCTTTCCAACAACTTCTTTCACACAAAATTTTTGAAATGGTTCGGCAGCGGTTGTCATTCCAACAGTGCCATTTTGGTGGTTGCCTAGCCAGTGATCTGAAGGGCAAGCCGTTGTCTAGTAGTTGGGCTACGCATCATGAGTGACAAGGGAACCATTATTATCAGAAGCTCCCTGTGGCCATTCGATCAGAAGAGCCATTGCTTGTGTGAGCAAGGATGAATGCAGCTTTCAATTCCAAATGAAATCAACAACATCGGATCTATATAAGAGCAGAATGAAGCAGTAGCCCGTTTTCTATGCGTGGCTCCCCAAAGTTGCTCTTCTTTCTCACTCCATTGGCACAAATTCAAGAGTTGTTCAATAGTGGTTGTCATTCCAATGTGTCATTGTGGTGATGCTAAGGGTGAGAGCTTGTGTCTAGAATTTGGGATGTTTGTGCAAGCGAGCAAGGGAGCTTCTCTTATCAAAACCTCTCCGTGGCCTTTGAATATAGACCCAGTGCCGACAATATTGATGGATACGAGCCTTGGATTCTAAATTTGTTTAGCTAACATTGGTTTTTGTGAGAGATGGGTACGAAAGCACATCTCGATTGCTACAGAGGAGTTCCCTAAGGTTTCCTCTGTGCAACTCAATTGGCACAACATTGGGAATGGTTCGACAGTGGTTGTCATTCCAATGTGTCATCAAGATGTCTTGGAAAGTGGTCTTTCAAGGGCGAGCTCACGTCTAGCACTTGGATTGTGTGTCGTCACAAGTGAATGGGGAGATCTCTCTGTGAATAGCGACATGGTGATTGCAAGAGAAAATTGACTTATTCAGAGCATTGGCCTCAGGCCATTGTGACGGCCTCGTAATTTCTCTTTAATTGCAACCTATGTTTGTGTAGTAGCAAAGTTTGTATGTAAGATTGGCCTTGTTTTTAATAGTTCCAAGAGATGACCTTTGAAACTTTTAGATTGGTCCCCTTCAAGGTGAAATTCATCCAATTGATCAGATGAGCTCGATGTGCTTGTATCTATTTCGAGACTGTAATGATGGTCATTAATCTATGGCAGTGAGTATATCCCATTCGGTAATCACAATGGCAGAGCTGGTGGGAAGTACTTATTGCTTTGTTTTCTTGGATACCCTATATGTAGGTATTTGTACGTGGCTACATGCACGGTGCATCTCGTAGGTAAGGGAAGTCAATAGAACAATGTAGGTAAGGGAAGTCAGCAAAATGGATCTGTAACTTCAAGAAAAGGATTGGCTCTAAGGGTTGGGCCTAGGGGTCTATGCCCCAAACTTGTGGGCTCTTGGCGGCCTGCCTGAGCTGCTCTCGTGGTGAGGGTGGGTCGTCGTGTGCCGATCGAGCAATGAACATAGGATGCCCCCTTTGGAGGGCTTTCCCTAGGTGGCGAATAGTTGACTCAAAATTGGTATGGATAAGGGGAATCTGACTGTTTAATTAAAATAAGGCATTGTGATGGTCCCAGCGGATGTTGACACAATGTGATTTCTGCCCAGTGCTCTGAATGTCAAAGTGAAGAAATTCAACCCAGCACAGGTAAACAACGAGAGTAACTATGACTCACTAAATGGCCAAATGCCTCATCATCTAATTAGTGATACGCATGAATGTATTAAGGAGATTCCCACTTCCCTATCTACTATCTAGCAAAACTACAACCAAGGGAACGGGCTTGGAAAAATCAGCGGGGAAAGAAGACCCTGTTGAGCTTGACTCTAGTCTAACTTTGTGAAATGACTTGAGATGTGTAGAATAAGTGGGAGATTTTGGGCACAACTGAAATACCACTACTTTTAACATTATTTTACTTATTCCATGAGGCAGAGATGGGGAAATGCCCCTATTTTTGGCCTTAAGGTGCATCTAGGTGCGCTAATCCAGGCAGAAGACATTGTCAGGTTGGGAAGTTTGGTTGGGGCGGCACATATGTTAAAAGATAACATAGGTGTCCTAAGATGAGCTCAACAAGAACAAAAATATTGTGTGGAACAAAAGGGAAAAGCTCATTTGATTTTGATTTTTAGTACGAATACAAACCGTGAAAGTGTGGCCTATCGATCCTTTAAACTTTTGGAATTTGAAGCTAGAGGTGTCAGAAAACTTACCACAGGGATAACTAGCTTGTGGAAGCCAAGCATTCATAGAAAGATTTCTTTTTGATCCTTCAATGTCAGCTCTTCCTATCATTGTGAAGCAGAATTCACCAAGTGTTGTATTGTTCACCCACCAATAGGGAACGTGAGCTGGGTTTAGACCATCATGAGATAGGTTAGTTTTACCCTACTGATGATCCACGCTGCAATAGTAATTCAACTTAGTACGAGAGGAACCATTGATTCACACATTTGGTCATCATGCTTGGTTGAAAATCCAGTGGCGCGAAGCTACTATGTATTGGATTATGACTGAATGCCTCTAAGTCAAAATCTATGCTAGATGTGACACATATCTCTCTGTAGCTACATCGCGACCTGCAGTAGGGGTGCTCTTGCACTCCCAGGGCCCCGTGTCATTGGCCATCTTTGATCAATGCATTAGCCCATTGGAGCAACCTTGGATATTAATTTCAAGCAGTTGGCGAGAAGAATCTTTTGTAGACAACTTAAATAAGTGACGGGGTATTTTAAGTGGTAGAGTGGCCTTGCTGCCACGATCCACTGAGATTCAGCCCTCTGTTGCCTTGATTCGTAAAACCCTTTTTGACTCTAAAGTGGGTAGAGTTTTTAATTTGCACGAGGGCGAGAAAATCTTCCAAGTGCCAAATTCTGGATGGGTGGGGTTTGCAAATTTTTTTGCGAGGGCATAAAAATCTCTTGGGTGCCAAATTCCTAGTGGGTGGGGTTTGTAATTTGTGTGAGTGCGGGAAAATCTCCCAAGTGTGAAATTCTCGACAGGTGGGGTTTTGTAAAAATTTTTGCAAGGGCGAAAAAATCTCCCAAGTGCCAAATTCTCAGCAAGTGGGGTTTGTAATTTTTGCCAGGATGGAAAAATCTCCCAAGTGCTAAATTTTGAGTGGGTGGGGTTTTGTGAAAATTTTTGCGAGGGCGAAAAAATCTCCCAAGTGCCAAATTCTCAGCGGGTGGGGTTTTGCAAAAAATTTTGTGAGGGCAAAACAATCTCCCAAGTGCCAAATTCTCGATGGGTGGGGTTTTGTAAAAAAAATTTGCGAGGGCAAAAAAATCTCTCAAGTGCAAAATTCTCGACGAGTGGGATTTTAATTTGCGCGAGGGCAAGAAAATCTTCCAGGTGCCAAATTTCAAGTAGGTGGGGTTTGCAATTTTCATGAGGATAGAAAAATCTCCCAGGTGCCAAATTCTTGGCGGGTGGGGTTTGTAATTTTTGCCGAGGTAGAAAATATTCGAAGTGCCACATTCTGGGCAGGTGGGGTTTTGTAAAAATTTTTGTGAGGGCAAAAAATTCTCCCAAGTGCCAAATTTCAGGCAGGTGAGGTTTGCAATTTTTGCGAGGGCAAAAAAATCTCCCAAGTGCCAAATTCTCGGCGGGTGGGGTTTGTAATTTTCACAAGGGCGTAAAAATCTCCTAGGTACCAAATTCCTAGCGGGTGGGGTTTGTAATTTCCACCAGGGCAAAAAAATCTCTCGAGTGCCAAATTTCGGGCAGGAGGGAGGGGTTTTGTAAAAATTTCTACCAAGGCAGAAAAATCTCCCGAGTGCCAAATTTCGAGCGAGTGGGGTTTTGTAAAATTTCCACGAGGGGGAAAAATCTCCCAAGTTCCAGATTCTGAGCTAGTAGGGTTTGCAATTTTCGAAATGGCGAAAAAATCTCCCAGGTGCCAAATTCCCAGTGGGTGGGATTTCATGATTTTTGCGAGTGCGAAAAAATCTCTCGAGTGCCAAAGTTTCCTCGAGGGAAAAAAAGTCTTCCAAGTGTAATTTCCATGTGGGTCGGGTTTGTAATTAGTGCAATTTTGGGTGGGTTAGGTTTGCAATTTCTATGAGGGCGAAAAAATCTTCCAAGTTCAAATTTTGGGTGGGTGGGGTTTCATAATTTCCAAGTGTCAAATTCTGAGCGGGTGGGGTTTGTAAATTCTGTGAGGGCAGAAAAATCTTCCAAGTCCAAATTTTGAGTGCGTGGGGTTTGGAAATTTTTGTGAGGGCAGAAAATTCTTCCAACTGTAAATTCTAGGTGGGTGGGGTTTTGTAATTTTTGTGAGGGCAGACAACTCATGTATGTGATCCAAAATTTGTTAACTTATTTTTTTGGTTAACACCCAAAGTTTTGAACTCAAATCGAGTTGGCTACCCCGACTCGAATCACCTTCAAATTTTTTGCACAACTCATGTCACCATGCTTGACTTGATTCTAAGTGCCTCGAGTCATGTACGTGGTCCAAAAGAGGTCAAATTTTTTTGGGGTTAATGCCCAAAGTTTTCAACTCGAACCATGTCAGCAACCCTGACACGAATCACCCCAATTACCCCAACCCTAATACGAATCGCCTCCCTAGTTTGGCTCACCATGTCATCTAAATGAACTAACTCACTGAGTCACCTCACCAAGTTGGCTCTTTAATTCCACTCACCAAGTTTCCCCACCAACTTGCCTCTTAAGCCCACTCGCCATGTTAGCTTGCCAAGCCAGCAATTCCAGCATGCTCACCAAGCTGACTCTTGCAGTTTTCTCACCAAGTGGGTTTCACCTTACCAGGTCAACCCCACCAAGTTGCCTCAATGAGTTGACTCTTTAAGTCCACTCACCAAGTAAGCTCAAGCATAAGTGTCGAGAAGTTATTGCAGATTTTTGGTGCAAAAATATGTTAAAAATCTTTAGGCTCACCATTAGAGGCCTTAGAGTGCTTGGATGAGGTTCGAAAAATCAAGGGCAGGGCGCATGCACCATTCCAATCCTGTAGATCAGGAGCTGGCATTTCTGAAAAGTGGTTATAATAGCCAATCAGAGCAACGATTCATGAGTTATGGCCTTCGGAAGTTGGGCTACCAAAATTTCTAAAATAATTTGTCAAAGATGTATTAGGTAGAATTATGTGTATTGTCGGGGTCTTCCAGCCATAGGTATTAAGTCCGAGCATCTAGAACCTTCCCGACCAGCATACAATTGCTTATTTGATAAAGGCTCAAATGTTGTCTAGGACAACTCTGGGTGATAGCTAGTAGCATGTCTTGTAGACTATTGCAGTGAAGGCACCTATGTGGGTTAGCATATTGTGCTTATGAATTATGCAATTCCACTTCTGCGGTCCAAATGACAAGACCACATTTTGTTCTCACATTTTCTATTATTTCTATGGTTCTGTTATAAGTTTATGGTATTAAGGGGACCTTCCTGCGTCACCTCACCAAGTCACATCTTAAGCCTTGCTCACCATGTTAGCTTTCCAAGTTAGCTCAACAAGTCAACTGTTCAAGCACGCTCACCAAGTCAACACTTTTAGTTTGCTCACAAGGTCTTCTCGCATGGTCAACTCATTGAGTCACCCCACCAAGTCACCTCAATGACCCAACTCATCTAGTTGCCTCACCAAGTTGACTCTTTAAGTCTTCTCACCAAGTCAGCTTGTCAAGTTGCCTCTCCTTAGGGCTGGTGACCAAGGGTTGGATAGCTTTTCTCATCGGGTTGCCTCACCAAGTGGGGTCGCCAGGTCACCCCATGAAGTAGCCTCAACAAGTTGACTCTTTTAGTTTGCTCAACAAGTTTGCTCACCAAGTTAGCCTACCATCTTGCCTCACCAACTTTCCCAACCAAGTTTCCTTTTTAAGCTCGCTAACCAATTTGACTCACCAGCTTGGCTCCCTAGGTTGGCGCACCATGTGCTCTCACAAAGTTGACTCTTTAAGTTTGATCATCAAGTCACCCCACAAGATCAGTGCACCAAGTTGACTCTTTAAGTCTGTTCATCAAGCCACCCCACAAGGTTGGCACACCAAGTACTCTCACCAAGTTGACTCTTTAAGTCCATTGACAAATTCACCCAACCAGGTTGGCCCACTAAGTACTCTCACCAAGTCAACTCTGTAAGTTTGTTCATCAAGTCACCCCACTAGGTCGGCCAACCAAGTACTCTCACCAAGTCGACTCTTTAGGTCCGTTCATCAATTTACCCCACCAAGTAATCTCACCAAGATAACTCTTTAAGTTTGTTCATCAATTCACCCCTCCAAGTACTCTCACCCAGTTGACTCTTTAGGTCCGCTCATTTAGTCGAGCCACCAAGTCGACTCTTTACGTCCGTTCATCAAGTTACCCCACCAAGTACTCTAACCAAGTGGACTCTTTAAGTCTCCTCATCAAGTCTAGCCACCAAGTACTCTCACCAAGTTGACTCTTTGAGTCGATTCATCAAGTCAACCCACCAAGTATTCTAACCAAGTCAATTCTTCAAGTACGTTCATCAGGTCACCCCACCAAGTACTCTCACCAAGTTGACTCTTTATGTCTATTTGTCAAGTCACCCGACCAAGTACTCTCACCAATTCAACTCTTTAGGTCCATTCATCAAGTCAACCTACCAAGTTGACCCTTCAAGTGCATTCATCAAATCACCCCACCAAGTACTCTCACCAAGTTGACTCTTTAAGTTTGTTCATCAAGTCACCCAACCAATTACTCTCACCAAGTCAACTCTTTAGGTCTGTTCATCAAGTCACCCCACCAAGTCAACCCTTTAAGTCTATTCATCAAGTCACCCCACCAAATACTCTCACCAAGTCAACTCTTTAAGTCCTTTCATCAAGTCACCCCACCAAGTCAACTCTTTAAGTCCGTTCAACAAGTCACCAGAACAAGTAATCTCACCAAGTTAACTCTTTAAGTCTGTTCATCAAGTCACCCAACTAGGTAGGCCCATCAAGTACTCTCACAAAGTCAACTCTTTAAGTCCATTCATTAGTTCACCTTGCTAAGTACTCTCACCAAGTTGACTCTTTAAGTCTGCTCATCAAGTCGTGCCACCAAGTACTCTCACCAAGTCGACTCTTTACATCCGTTCATCAAGTCACAAGAACAAGTACTCTCACTATGCTAACTCTTTAAGTCCATTCATCAACTCACCCCACCAGGTCAGCCCACCAAGTACTCCCACCTAGTTGACTCTTTAAGTTTGTTCATCAATTCACCCCACCAAGTACTCTCACCAAGTTGACTCTTTAAGTCTACTCATCAAGTTGAGCCACAAAAGTACTATCACCAAGTTGACTCTTTGAGATCGTTCATGAAGCAACCCCACCAAGTACTCTAACCAAGTCGATTCTTCAAGTGCATTCATCAAGTCACCCCACCAATTACTCTCACCAAGCCAACTCTTTAGGTCTGTTCATCAAGCTACCCTGCCAAGTCAACCCTTTAAGTCCGTTCATCAAGTTACCCCACCACGTACTCTCACCTAGTTGACTCTTTAAGTCCTTTCATCAAGTAACCCCACCAAGTTGACTCTTTAAGTCCATTCATCAAGTCACCACAAAAATTACTCTCACCGATTTGACTCTTTAAGTCCATTCTTCAAGTCATCCCACCAGGTCGGCCCACCAAGTACTCTCACCAAGTCGACTCTTTAAGTCCGTTCATCAATTCACCCTGCCAAGTACTATCACCAAGTTGACTCTTTAAGTCCTCTCATCAAATCGCACCACCAAGTACTCTCACCAAGTTGACTCTTTATCTCCATTCATGAAGTCACTAGAATAAGTACTCTCACCAAGTTGACTCTTTAAGTTCGTTAATCAAGTCACCCCACCAAGTCGGCCCACCAAGTCGACTCTTTAAGTCCGTTCATCAGTTCACCCTGCCAAGTACTCTCACCAAGTTGACTCTTTAAGTCTGCATTTCAAGTCCTACCACCAAGTACTCTTACCAAATGTACTCTTTAAGTTTGTTCATCAAGTTACCCTGCCAGGTCAGGCCACCAAGTTGACTCTTTAAGTTCGTTCATGAAGTCACCTTGCCAGGTTGGTCCACCAAGTTGACTCTTTAGGTTTGTTCATCAAGTCACCCGACCAAGTACTCTCATGAAGTTGACTCTTTAAGTTCATTCATCAAATCACCCTGCTAGGTTTGACCGCCAAGCACTCTCACCAAGTCGACTCTTTAGATTCATTGATCAAGTCACCTCGCTAGGTCAGCCCACCAAGTGGACTCTTTAAGTTCGTTCATCAAGTCACCTGGCTAGGTTGGCCCACCAAGTCACCAAGTACTCTCACCAAGTCAACAATCTATGTTCATTCATCAAGTCACCCCGCTAGGTCGGCCCACCAATTCGACTCTTTAAGTTCATTCATCAAGTCACCCCGCCAGGTCGGCCCACCAAGTTGACTCTTTAACTTCATTCATCAAGTCACCCCGCTAGGTCGGCCCACTGAGTACTCTCACCAAGTCGACTATTTAAGTTTATTTAGGCATGCCAAGTTGGCTGGCCAAGTCATCTCACCACCAGGCTAGCCAGCTCTGCTCGCCAAGGCATCTCACCATGTGGGCTCGCCAAGTCACCCTAGAAAGTCACCTCAATGAGTTGACTCTTTAAGTCTGCTCACCAATTCAACTCACCACATTGACTTACCTTGTCACCTTACCAAGGTGCCCCACCTAGTCACATCTTGAAGTCTGCTCACCATGTTAGATTTCTAGCTTAATTCCCCAAGTTAGCTCACCAAGGTGGCTCACGAATAAAAAGTTCAAGTATGCCCACCAAGTTGAATCTTTAAGTTCAACCACCAAGTCCGCTCGCTAGGTCAGCTCACCAAGTCAAGTCGTCTCACCCAGTTGACTTACCATCTTTCCTCACTATCAATTTACTCCCATGGCTCATGAAATCATACCACCTAACCGATGTCAATTTTTGGCACCATTATCAAATTCAGCAAAAATGGGGTTGTGGATGGCTATTCGGTTACATTTTTCAATGAATTGATTTTTTTAAGGAACTTGTCTACGCGAATGCATATTTTTGAATGTAGAGCAAGCCTTACACTAATATCTTATATAGGAGAGGTAGTGTGCTCGAAATATAGTCGAGCCATAATTTTCAAATTGGGTTGCCTATGATACAAAATTCAAGCCGAGCCATAATTTTAAAATTTGGGTAGCTTGTGATATAAAATGGGTACCCGAGCCATTCTACTTGAGTCGTAATTCTCAAATTGGGTAGCTTTCGATATAAAATCATCGTCGAGCCATTCTAGTCGGTCTCCAAAAATTGATCAATTTACTCCCCTGACTGATGCAATCAAATCGCCTAACCAATTACAATCTTTGTCTCCATTGACAACCTCATCAAAAATGGGGTTGTGCATGGCTATTCGGTCACATTTTTCATTGAATTGGGTTTTAAGGTACTTTTCCATTGAATGTACATTTTTAATGTAGAGTAAGCCTTACACTAATAGCTTATATAGGGGAGGTAGTGTGCTTGAAAAATGGTGGGCAAGCTAGCCTGGCTAACCTGATCTAGGTGAGCGAGCCTGGCCAACTCGATCTGGTGGGCGAGCTAGCCTGGCTGACCTGATCTAGGTGAGCAAGCCTAACCAACTCAATCTGGGCAAGCCATGCTGGCTGACCCAATCTGGCCAACCCAACTTGGGCGAGCCGTTCTGGCTGACCCAATCTGGCCAACCCAACTTGGGCAAGCCATTCTGGCTGACCCAATCTAGATGAGCCATTCTAGCTGACCCGATCTAGCCGAGCCATTTTCGTTGACCTGATCTGGCTGAGCTCCAAAAATGGTGTCGTGGATGGCTGTTTGGTCACATTTTTCATTGAATTGGATTTTTAAGGGATTTTTCCATGCTATCATAGATTTCAAATGTAGAAGGAGCCTTGCACTAATAGCTTATATAGGAGAGGTGGTTGCGATGAGCCTCTCCCATGCCCCTTTCATTGATTCAATACTTGTGTCTAGGTGGATCGAATTGTTTGATTTTTAAACGGTGTATGCTGATGTTGAATCAATGAAAGGGGCATGAAGCGATCTCTGAGTGCTTTTCCTTGGCTCTCCTTTAGATCATGCTTTCTGATGACTCAATTTTGGAAAAGGTGAGGTAGTGGTTGCTAATCCATGGCATGTCTTTTTGGACATTTTCAAACTTGATTTAAATGTGAGCCCTTGTCTAGCACTCTGACGTTGCTTGGTATAATGGAAATTTGCTATGGGTGCTCAACACTCTAGAAATTTGTCATGGTGTACTTATCATGGCTACTTGGGAGCTTTAATACCAAAAGCTCTTAGTGAAAAATGGCGGTCGAGCCATGCTGGCCAACCCAATCTGGGTGAGCCATTCTAGTTGACCTGATCTGGCCGAGCTCCAAAAATGGTGTCATGGATGGCTGTTTGGTCACATTTTTCATTGAATTAGATTTTTAAGGGATTTTTCCATGCTATTGTAGATTTTGAATGCAGAAGGAACCTCACACTAATAGCTTATATAGGAGAGGTGGTTACCGCAAGCCTCTCCCATGCCCCTTTCATTGATTCAACATTAGTGTCTAGGCAGATCAGATTGTTGGATTTTCAAATGGTGTATGCTGATGTTAAATCAATGAAAGGGGCATGAAGAAATCTTTGAGTGCTTTTCCTCAGCTCTCCTTTAGATCATGTTTTTCGATGACTCAATTTTGGAAAAGGTGAGGTAGCGGTTGCTGATCCATGGAATGTCTTTTTGGTAATTTTAAAACTTGATCTAAATGTGAGCCCTTGTCTAGCATTTCGGCGTTGCTTGGTATAATGGAAATTTTCTATGGGTGCTTGGCGCTCTAGCAATTTGTCATGGTGTACTTATCCTGACTATATGGGAGCTTTAATAGTGAAAGCTCTCAGAAAAAAATGGTGTCTGAGCCTTGCTAGCTGACCCAATCTAGGCAAGCAATGCTAGCTGACTTGATCTGGGTGAGCCATTCTAGCCGACCCAATCTGGCTGAGATGTTTTCATCGACTTGATCTGGTCGAGCTCCAAAAATGGTGTCGTGGATGGCTGTTTGGTCACATTTTCCATTGAATTGGATTTTTAAGGGATTTGTATATGCTATCATAGATTTTGAATGCAGAACGAGCCTCACACTAATAGCTTATATAGGATAGGTGGTTGCCACGAGCCTCTCCCATGCCCCTTTCATTGATTCAACATTGGTGTCTAGGCGGATCAGATTGTTGGATTTTCAAATGATGTATGCTGATGTTGAATCAATGAAAGGGGCATGAAGCAATCTTTGAGTGCTTTTCCTTAGCTCTCCTTTAGATCATGTTTTTTGATGACTCAGTTTTGGAAAAGGTGAGGTAGAAGTTTCCAATCCATGGCGTGTCTTTTTGGTGATTTTAAAACTTGATCTAAACATGAGCCCTTTTTTAGCACTCTAGCATTGCTTGGTATAATGGCAATTTGTTATGGGTGCTTGGCACTTTAGCAATTTGTCATGGTGTACTTATCATGGCTACATGGAAGCTTTAATATCGAAAGCTCTCAAAAAAAATGGTGGCCGAGCCATGGTGGCCAACCTGATCTGGGCGAGCCATTCTGGGTGAGCCATGTTGGCTAGCCTGATTTGGCCTAGACATTTTCGTTGACCCAATCTTGCTGAGCTCCAAAAATGGTGTCGTGCATGGTTGTTTGGTCACATTTTTCATTGAATTGGATTATTAAGAGATTTGTTCGTGCTACCACAAATTTTGAATATAGAAGGAGCCTCACACTGATAGCTTATATAGGAGAGGTGGTTGTCATGAGCCTCACCCATGCCCCTTTCATTGATTCAACATTGGTGTCTAGGTAGATCAGATTGTTGGATTTTCAAATGGTGTATGCTGATGTTAAATCAATGAAAGGGGCATGAAGTGATCTCTGAGTGCTTTTCCTTGACTCTCCTTTGGATCATGTTTTTCACTGACTCAATTTTGGAAATGGTTAGGCAGCAACTGCCGATCCATGGCATGTCTTTTTGGTGATTTTAAAACTTGATCTAAACGTGAGCCCTTGTCTAGCACTCTGGCATTGCTTGGTATAATGGAAATTTTCTATGGGTGATCGACGCTCTAGCAATTTGTCATGGTGTACTTATTGCGGCTACATGGGTACTTTAATATCAAAAGCTCTCAACAAAAAATGGTGGTTGAGCGATGCTGGCCAACCTGATCTGGGCAAGCCACGCTAGTGGACCTGATTTGGCCTAGCCATTTTAGTCGACCTGATCTTGCCAAGCTCCAAAAAGGGTGTCGTGGATGGCTATTTGGTCACATTTTTCATTGAATTGGATTTTTAAGGGATTTTTCCATGCTATCATAGATTTCAAATGTAGAAGGAGCCTCACACTAATAGCTTATATAGGAGAGGTGGTTGCTGTGAGCCTCTCCCATGTCCCTTTCATTGATTCAACATTGGTCTCTAGGCAGATCAGATTGTTGGATTTTCAAACAGTGTATGTTGATGTTGAATCAATGAAAGGGGCATGAAGTGATCTCTAAGTGTTTTTCCTCAGCTCTCCTTAAGATCATTTTTTTTGATGACTCAGTTTTGGAAAAGGTGAGGCAGCGATCGTCGATCCATGGCATGTCTTTTTGGTGATTTTAATACTTGATCTAAACGTGAGCCCTTGTCTAGCACTCTACCATTGCTTGGTATAATGGCAATTTTCTATGGGTGCTTGGAACTCTAGCAATTTTTCTTGGTGTACTTATCACAGCTACATGGGAGCTTTAATATCAAAAACTCTTGACAAAAAATCATGGCCGAGCCATGCTAGCCGACCCGATCTAGGTGAGCCACGTTGGCCAACCTGATCTGGCCGAGCTATTTTCGTTGACCTGATCTTGCTGAGCTCCAAAAATGGTGTCGTGGATGGCTATTTGGTCACATTTTTGATTTTTCCATGCTATCATAAATTTTTAATGCACAAGGATCCTCACACTAATAGCTTATATAGGAGAGGTGTTTGCCGCGAGCCTCTCCCATGCCCCTTTCATTGATTCAACATTGGTGTCTAGGTAGATCGGATTGTTGGATTTTCAAACGGTGTATGTTGATGTTGAATAAATAAAAGGGGCATGGAGTGATCTTTGAGTGCTTTTCCTTGACTCTCCTTTAGATAATGTTTTCTGATGACTCAATTTTTCAAAAGGTGAGCCAGCGGTTGCCGATCCATGGCATGTCTTTTTGGTGATTTTAAAACTTGATCTAAACGTGAGCCCTTGTCTAGCACTCTAGCATTGCTTGGTATAATGGTGATTTTCTATGGGTGCTTGGGGCTCTAGCAATTTGTCATGGTGTACTTATCGTAGCTACATGGGAGCTTTAATACCGAAAGCTCTCGGTGACCTTGCAAGCCATTTTTGTTCTCATCTTTGCTATTCAACCTATCCCCAACCAACTACCGAGGAAACTCCAAATGTCAAGCCAGTCTCATCCTCTATAATTGTTAATCAACCTAACATCGCAAACCCCACTTGTCTACCATGGACACTCCAAATGCTAAGCCGATCTCATCCTCTATCAATGTCAATCAACTTAACATCACAAATCCCATCCAGGTGCCATAGACACTCCAAATGTGGAGCTGTTGTTACCATGCCATTATACTCAGACTGTTAGATGATCAAGGCTGACATTGTGTCCATTCCTCTCAAGTAAACCTCAAAAAAGGCACCGAGGCAAATGATATTATCGAGTCATCCTACCCTAGCTGTTCCACCTGAGTCGAGCTATTTCACCTGATCTCCAAAAGTTGGCCATTTCTCTACCTTGGCTCCATGAATTCACATCTCCCAACTGATGAAAATCATTTGCTCCTCTGTCGACCTCATAAAAAATGGGGTCATGGATGGCTATTTGGTCACCTTTTTAAACAAATTGGATTTTTAAGGCAGTTGTCAGTGTGTTCGCTAATTTCTAATGTAGAGTGAGCCTCGCAATAATAGCTTATATAGGAGAGCTAGTTATCATAAGTCTCTCCCATGCCTCTCTCATTGATTCAACATTGTTGTCAAGGTGGATGGATATGTTAGATTTTGAAATGGTGGATGTTGACATTGAATCAATTAGAGGGCATGAAGCCCACCCTCAAGGTACTATTCCTCCACTCTCCTTTTGATCATGTTTTCTTGTCACTCAACTGGCACAATTTTGAAAAAAGGTTTGGTAGCAGTTTCTACCCCTCACCGTGTCTACTTCACGATTTTAAAACATGACATAAATGGGAGCCCTCATCTAGCACTTCTGTCTAGTGTTGCTCAGGTATTACATAAATTTTTTTCTATTGAAACGAACCCCCAATGAATGCCTACCCTTGGACTCTCTCTTAGATCACTTGACTGATGCAATTATAGAAAAGACATGGTAGCGGTTACCATTCTACAACACGTATGTTCAGTGATTTTGAAGTTGATCTAATGGCGAGCCCTTGTCTAGCCATGAGGTGGGTACTTGGCGCTCTAGCAATTTTTTGTAAACATATCGTGGCTACAATGGGAGCTTTGATAAAAAAAGATCTCAAAGACCCTCCCCAATAGAATCAGTGTTGGTGTTCAAGAAAGACACGTTATTTGGATTTCAAATATTGGCACCAACATCATTTTTATTGGGAGGGCCCTGAAGCCATCTTGATTTCTATGCAAGGGTTCTATCCCTAGGGTTGTTCTATTTGTAACAACTTCTTTGGCACAAAATTTTTAGAATGGTTCAACAACGGTTGTCGTTCCAATGGTGCCGTTGTGGTGGTTTCCTGGGCAGTGATCTAAAGGGCGAGCCGTCATCTACCAATTGGGTTGCACATCACGAGTGACAAGGGAGCCATTCCTATCAGAAGCTCCTTATGGCCATTCGATCAGAAGAGCCATTTATTGTGTGAGCAACGATGAATGTAGCCTTAGATTCCAAATGAAATCAATGACATTGGATCTATATAAGAGCAGAATGAAGCAGCAGCCCATTTGCTATGCATGGCTCCCCAAAGTTGCTCTTCTTTCTCACTCCATTGGCATAAATTTGGGAGTTGTTCGACAGTAGTTGTCATTCCAATGTGTCATTGCAGTGATTTGGAGAGCGATGCTAAGGGTGAGAGCTTGTGTCTAGCATTTGGGATGTTTGTGCAAGCAAGTAGGGGAGCTTCTCTTATCAGAACCTCTCTGTGGCCTTTGAATATAGACACAGTGCTTATGATATCGATGGATACGACCCTTGGATTCTAAATTTGTTCAGCTAACATTGGTTTTTGTGAGAGATGGGTATGAAAGCACATCTTGATTGCTACATGGGATCTCCCTAAGGTCAATTCTGTGCAACTCGATTGGCACAATGTTGGGAATGGTCTGATAGTGGTTGTCATTCCAATGTGTCATCAAGATGTCTTGGAAAGTGGTCTTTCAAGGGCGAGCTCACGTCTAGCACTTGGATTGTGCATCATCACAAGTGAATGGGGAGATCTCTCTGTGAACGGCGGCATGGTGATTGCAAGAGAAAATTGACTTAGTCAGAGCATTGGCCTTGGGCCATTGTGATGGCCTCACAATTTCTCTATAATTTCAACCTATGTTTGCATAGTAGCAAATTTTGCATGTAAGATTGGCCTTTTTCTTGACAGTTCCAAGAGATGACCTCCGAAACTTTTGGATTGGGCGCCTTCAAGGTGAAGTTCATCCAATTGATCGGATGAGCTCGATGTGCTTGTATCTATTCTGAGATGGTAATGATGGTCTTTAATCTATGGCAGTGAGTATATTCCATTCAGTAATCGCAATGGCAGAGCTGGTGGGAAGTACTTGTCGCTATGTTTTGTTGGATACCCTATATGTAGGTGTTTGCACAGCTAGCAACACACTACACATTTGGTGTTTGATTCTTAGATGCGCTTGTTGCTAAGTGTATGGAGTTGTATCTTTTAGCCAAGGGCTCCATCTCTTAGCACGTTCTATCATTGCATTTTTATCTTGCTCGGACGGCAAGAAGGAAAGAGATGGTTGCACGGGTGCATTGCTTGATGTCGCTAATTTCATCAAGGGTCCACTCTCCACCCTAGCTTTTTTCTGATTGGTAGAGTCTTGGGATTGAAAGGGGGGTCGGGGAAAGGTTTGGTTGCTACATAATTTATTCACTAGTATGTTCTTAGTGTGTGCTCACCTCTTCACTGTCTCATCCTACAGAAGTGCACGGCACTATCATGACAGCTTTTGTGGTCCAGGCCAGTAGAATTATAAAGTATTACCATTAATTTTTGTTTGGATGTGGAAACTATCCATGCCCTGTCCTGCACATGCAATCCGAACAGCTATGGCTCATGGGTTCTATGGGAGATACTCTTTTTCAGCTTCCCCTAAATAGAGCATTCGGTGTTTGCATTGTGTGGACAAAAAGGCCAAGGCATTTCATCTCTCTTTAGATAAGAAATTCTTGGAGGGCTTGTCGAAGTATGGCCATTCATATGGGGTGCACCAAAAAGTGTGTAGGGGGCATATACTTGGGAAATGGATGTCTCTAAGTGTCCTTACTTTGTTTTGTGTGTGGTGTACATCTTTGCATTATGACTCTGCTGCAAGCATTTGTGATTCAAGAATTTTGGGGGAATGGGTTTCATATGAGATGTTCTTCTCAGGCTCTTGTGAACCAGAGTGCTTGTCTTTGCAATGCTTTGACAAGTGCAGGCCCAACATGTCTTTCTAGGGGAAGAAATTGCATAAATTCTTTTTATCGAGATGTGGTTTCTCGTAGGTGGTTTCCTTGTGGTGCAGTTCTTCAGTATGTGCATGTACATGAGATTGAAGCTTGTCCAACAATTCTAGTGTGAGTGTTCACCCATAGGAACTTTTTTGTACCTGCGTTGGCAGATCATGTGTCACAGGGAATGGTTAGCAAGGTTGTGTTGGGAAAGGAGATATTTGCAAGAGGTTAGAAATGTTTGTGTATGTGAGTGGGCTCTCATCACCTATAAATGTGCTTAGGGGGTGTTATACACGATCCCCTTGATCAGCCTTATAATTGAGGTGGTCATGTGTACAGTGATGCCCCCACCAATCGCATAACCAACCATATTTTTGACTGGCATGGCCCTTCACCCTTCAATACAGTGTTCTCGTTGGCACTTTGGCAACCAGCTCTTCATCATGGAAAAATGTTTGTTGTGATCGAGAAGGCTTTTTTCTATGCAGGTGCACCTCAACATGCATGTAGGAGGCATATGCCGAGGAAATGGATGTCTCTAAGTGGCATTACAATTGAGGTGGCTACGTACGTGGTGCATCTCGTACAGACTTGAGGCTTCTTTCTGAGTAGTGGTGAAAACAAGGTTGAGGGTAAAGGGTTCTATAAGGGATGTTCTTCCCAAGTGCCACTGAACTGAGGCTTCCTATTTGGCCCTCTCCAGTTGACGATCGGACACTTTCCTCTTGTGTGAAATCTTTGAGCGTTGCGAGTCCTGCTTGTGTTGTGAGCATCATTCTTGTTGCTTGTGCAGCGGATTAGGTTTGGATGCATGATGAAGCGAATGAAAATTTTGATTTCCCTTTGCGGTAGGCATCCCTTGGCTATAGCAGGTCTTGGGGGTCCCCTCATTATTAGAAGCTACTTTTTCAATCCTACCAGTAGTCATATGCTTGTCTCAAAGATTAAGCCATGCATGTCTAAGTATGAACTATTTCAGACTGTGAAACTGCGGATGGCTCATTAAATCAGTTATAGTTTCTTTGATGGTACTTTTCTACTCAGATAACCATAGTAATTCTTGAGCTAATACATGCACCAAATCCCAACTCTTGGAAGGGATGCATTTATTAGATAAAAGGTTGGCGTAGGCTCGCTCGTTGTTCTGGTGATTCATGATAACTTGATGGATCGCACGGCCTTTGTGCTGGTGACACTTCATTCAAATTTTTTCCCTATCAACTTTCAATGGTAGGATAAAGGCCTACCATGGTGGTGATGGGTGATGGAGAATTAGGGTTCAATTCTAAAGAGGGAGCCTGAGAAATGGCTACCACATCCAAGGAAGGCAGCAGGCATACAAATTACCCAATCCTGACATGGGGAGGTAGTGACAATAAATAACAATACTGGGCTCATCGAGTCTAGTAATTGGAATGAGTACAATCTAAATCCCTTAATGAGGATCTATTGGAGGGCAAGTTTGGTGCTAGTATCCATGGTAATTCTAGCTCCAATAGCATATATCTAATTTGTTGCAGTTAAAAAGCTTGTAGTTGGATCTTGGGTCGTCATGATCGGTCTGCCTTCTGGGTGTGCACTGGCCCTCACATCCCTTCTGCTGGCAGTGTGTTCTTGGCCTTAATTGGCTAGGTTTTGGTTTTGACGCTGTTACTTTGAAAAAATAAGAGTGCTCAAAGAAAGCCTATGCTTTGAATAAATTAGCATGGAATAACACGATATGAGTCTGGTCCTATTCCATTGGCCTTCGGGACCTGAGTAATGATTAATAGGGCCAGTCAGGGGCATTCGTATTTCATTGTCAAAGGTGAAATTCTTGGATTTATGGAACACAAACCACTACAAAAGCATTTGCCAAGGATGTTTCTATTAATCAAGAATGAAATTTGGGGGCTCGATGATGATCAGATACCATCCTAGTCTCAACCATAAAAAATGTCGACCAGGGATCGATGGATGTTGCTCTAAGGACTCTACCAACACCTTCTAAGAAATTAGAGTGTTTGGGCTTTGGGGGGAGTATGGTCACAAGGCTGAAACTTAAAGGAATTGACAGAAGGGCACCACCAAGAGTGGAACCTGTGGCTTAATTTGACTCAACATGGGGAAACTTACCAGGTCCAGACATAGTAAGGATTGACAGATTGAGAGCTCTTTCTTGATTCTATGGGTGGTGGTGCATGGTCGTTCTTAGTTTGTAGAGCAATTTTTCTGGTTAATTCCATTAATGAATGAGACCTCAGCTTGCTAACTAGCTAGGCAGAGGTTCCCCTTCATGGCCAGCTTCTTAGAGGGACTATGGCCTCTTAGGCCATGGAAGTTTGAGGCAATAATAGGTCTATGATGCCCTTAGATGTTTTGGGCCACATGCGCGCTACACTGATGCAACCAATGAGATTCTCTCCCTGGCTTGAAAGGTTTGGGAAATCTTGCCAAATTGCATCATGATGGGGATAGACAATTTCAATTATTGATCTTCCACAAAGAATTCCTAGTAAGTGCGAGTCATCAGCTCGCGTTGACTACGTCCTTGCCCTTTGTACACACCGCCTATCGCACCTACCAATTGAATGATCTGGTGAAGTGTTTAGATCGCGGGAATGATGATGGTTCTTGTCAGTGACATCATGAGAAGTTCATTGAACCTTATCATTTAGAGGAAAGAGAAGTCGTAACAAGGTTATTATAGGTGAAACTGCAGTAGGATCATTGTCAGCTTGAGACCCTGAATCATGTAGGGGATGGAGCTGGCCTCCTCCCCACCCCCAAAATCTCAGTGACATCCAAACACTTGGCCCTGCAACAATTTGTTGGATGGCCAAGATACAAGTCTAGCACCATTAAGGTTAAGATTTCATGGTTTGATCATGTGTGCGGTGCTATGCCAGGGATCTGTCATTTCGACGACAACAAGTCAGAACTGCCGCAACCCCCTGTTGCCTTGCCCAAGTGTATTGACTCATTGCTTGGAGAATTTTGTGTTTAGGATGGGTGCACTCACATGATTTGTGGGGCAAGGGCCCTGTTTGCTAACACGGCTCTTGTTGACTCCCATCTTTGTGAGGTGATGGGGCAAGGACACACCACAACATTCCTCGTCACACCCATTGGGTGCTCAGGGTTTGGGATGTGTCAACACCCAACATACGGGTGCATCATGCACCTTAGAAATCCAAAGAATGAAGCATGATCTAGCACCTTGCATTCTTGGGTCACTGAAATACAAAAACATAACAAAATCATGACTCTCGGGAATGGATATCACAACTCTCACCATGATGAGGAATGTAGCGAAATGTGATACTTAGTGTGAATTGCAAAATCCCATGAATCATCAAGTCTTTGAATGCAAGTTACGCCTGAGGCCTTTTCCAAGGGTACATCTACTTGGGCATCGCACTACAAATTTCCCTCCCTAGTGAAGAGCAAAGATGATCGTTCGTGTCAACAAGTGGCACGGTCAGATGAAATGAGCATGAGGTCTATCAATCTGTCATGATGAGTGGTGGCTCGCAAAGGACAGCGTTGGTTTGCGTTGATCAACCGATTCCTCATGAGGAACTTTATTCTAGGTTCAATAGCCCATTGCAGTGCGGGCATGTTGCATCTCTACCATGTCCCCAATTCAAGCATGAATACCCACTGAGTTTAATCATATCAATAAGTGGAGGAAAAGAAACTTACCAGGATTCCCTTAGTAACGGTGAGTGAATCGAGAAGAGCCCAGCATGAAAATCGACGGCCGCACCTGTCAAATTGTAATCTATAGAAGCATCCTCAGTGACGGACTAGGCCTAAGTCCCCTGGAAGGGGGCACTAGAGAGGGTGAGAGCCTCATTGGGCCCCAACCCTTTCACACCATAAGGCACTGTCGGTGAGTCATGTTGTTTGGGAATGCAGCCCTAATCAGGTGGTAAATTTTTTCCAAGGCTAAATACGGGTGAGAGACTGATAGCGAACAAGTACCACGAGGGAAAGATGAAAAGGACTTTGAAAAGAGAGTTAAAGAGTGCTTGAAATTTCCAAGAGGGAAGCAGATGGAGGCTGGCGATGTGCCTCGATCGGATGTGGAATGGTGTGAGCTAGTTCGCCGCTCGGTTTGAGGGATGTCCCAGCATGGGCTATCGTGATGGCACAAGTGCGACCTTCTGGTCGCACAAATACATTCGTCATGATGGTCAAGGAGTGAAGCACATGCTTTTACGGTGGTCTCTTAGGCACCTGTACGCTCGTGGCACTGGCCAGAAGGCTTTTCATCCAACCCATCTTGAAACACTAACCAAGGAGTCTAACATGTGTTTGAGTTGGCAAGTTGGAAAAACCCATGAGGTGCAAGGAAGCTGACTAGCAAGATCACCTCTTGGGGGGTGCACCGCCGACTGACCCTAATCTTCTGTGAAGGGTTCGAGTTTGAGCACACCTATTGGGACCTGAAAGATGGTGAACTATGCCTAAGGAGAGCGAAGCTAGAGAAAACTTTGGTGGAGGCCCGCAGTGATACTGACGTGCAAATCATTCGTCTGACATGGGTATAGGGGTGAAAGACTAATCAAACTATCTAGTAGCTGGTTTCCTATAAAGTTTCCCTCATAATTGCTAGAGCTCATGTGCAAGTTTTATCAGGTAAAGCAAATGAATAGAGGCATCGGGGGCATAACGCCCTCGACCTATTCTCAAACTTAAAATAGGTAAGTCAGTGCGGCTTCTCTATTGAGCCATGCCATGGAATCTCGAGCTCCAAGTTAGCCATTTTTGGTAAGCAAACTGGCAATGTAGGATGAATCAAAAGCCAAGTTATGGTGCCAAATTGTGTGCTAACCCGGATCCCACAAAGGGTGTTGGTTGATTAAGATAGCATGACATTGGTCATGGAAGTTGAAATCTGCTAAGGAGTGTGTAACAACTCACCTGCCAAATCAACAAGCCTCAAAAATGGATGGCGCTGAAGCATGCAACCTATACTCGGCCATCGGGGCAAGTGCTAGGCTCCGATGAGTAGGCGGATGTGGGGGTTGTTGTGAAACCTTGGGCATGAGCTTGGGTGGACCGGCCCCCAGTGCATATCTTAGTGGTAGTAGCAAATATTCAAATTAGAACTTTGAAGATTGAAGTGGGGAAAGGTTCCATGTGAACAACACTTAGACATGGGTTAGTTGATCCTAAGAGATGGGGAAACCCTGTTTCAAGGGTGCACTTTGCACAATCATCAAAAGGGAATCGGGTTAACATTCTCGAACTAGGATGTGGCAGTGAATGGCAATGTTAGGAAATTTGGAGAAATCGACAGGGGCCCCGGGAAGAGTTATCTTTTCTTTTTAACAGCCAGCCCACCCTGAAATCAATTCAACCGGAGATAGGGTATAGCAATTGGAAGAGCACCATACATCCTATAGTGCATGGTGTGCCTTTGGTAGCCCTTGAAAATCTAGAGGACCGAGTACTGTTCATGCCCGATCATACTCATAACTGCACCAAGTCTCCAAGGTGAATAGCCTCTGGTCAATCGAACAATGTAGGTAAGGGAAGTCGGTAAAATGGATCCATAACTTTGGGAAAAAGATTGGCTCTAAGGGCTGGGCCTAGAGGTCATCACCTTGAACTCTTGGGCTATTGGAAGCTTGCCCAAGCTACTCCCGCGGCAAGGGCGGGCCGTCGCATGCCGATCGAGCGACGAACGTAAGATGCCCCCTTTAGAAGGCTTTCCCTAAGTGGCAAATAGTCGACTCAAAACTGGTACAGATAAGGGGAATCTGACTGTTTAATTAAAACAAAGCATTGTGATGGTCCTTACAGATGCTGATGCAATGTGATTTTTGCCCAGTTCTCTGAATGTCAAAGTGAACAAATTCAACCAAGCACAGGTAAACGACGGGAGTAACTATGAGTCTCTTAAGGTAGCCAAATGCCTCGTCATCTAATTAGTGATGCACATGAATGGATTAACAAGATTCCCACTATCCCTATCTACTATCTAGCAAAACCACAGCCAAAGGAATGGGCTTGGTAGAATTAGTGGGGAAAGAAGACCCTGTTGAGCTTGACTCTAGTCTGACTTTGTGAAATGACTTGAGAGGTGTAGAGTAAGTGGGAGCTTTCAAGCACAAGTGAAATACCACTAATTTTAATGTTATTTTACTTATTCCATGAGGCAGAGATAGGGAAATGCCCCTATTTTTGGCCTTAAGGTGCATCTAGGCACGCTGATCTAGATGGAAGACATTGTCAGGTGGGGAGTTTGGCTGGGGTGGCATATCTATTAAAAGATAATGCAGGTGTCCTAAGATGTGCTCAACGAGAATAGAAATCTCATGTGGAACAAAAGGGTAAAAGCTCATTTGATTTTGATTTTTAGTACGAATAAAAATTGTGAAAATGTGGCCTATCGATCCTTTAGACTTTTAGAATTTGAAGCTAAAGGTGTCAGAAAAGTTACCACAAGGATAACTGGCTTATGGCAGCCAAGCATTCATAGCGACATTGCTTTTTGATCCTTCGATGTCAGCTCTTCCTATCATTGTGAAGTAGAATTCACCATGTGTTGGATTGTTCACCCACCAATAGGGAATGTGAGCTAGGTTTAGACCATCGTGAGATAGGTTAGGTTTACCCTACTGATGATCCATGTTGTGATAGTAATTCAATTTATTATGAGAGGAACCATTGATTCACACATTTGGTCATCGCGCTTGGTTGAAAATCCAGTAGCGCGAAGCTACCGTGTGTCAGATTATGACCGAATGCCTCTAAGTCAGAATCCATGCTAGATGTGGCATGTATCTCTCTCCAGCTACATCGTGACCTATAGTAGGGTTGCTCTTGCACTCCCAGGGGCCTGTGTCATTGGTCATCTTCGATTGGCACATTAGCCCGTTGGAGCAACCTTGGATATTAATTTCAAGTGGTTGGTGAGAAGAATCTTTTGAAGATGACTTAAATAAGCGATGGGGTATTGTAAGTGGCAGAGTGGCCTTGCTGCCACGATCCATTGAGATTTAGCCCTCTATCGCCTCAATTCGTAAAACCCTTTTCAACTCTGAAGTGGGTGGGGTTTGTAATTTGCACGAGGGTGAGAAAATCTTCCAAGTGCCAAATTTTGGATGGGTGGGGTTTGCAAATTTTTTCACGAGGACATAAAAATGTCTCGGGTGCCAAATTCCTGGCGGGTGGGGTTTGTAATTTATGCAAGTGCGGGAAAATCTCCCAAGTGCCAAATTCATGGTGGGTGGGGTTTTGTAAAAATTTCCATGAGGGTGAAAAAATCTCTCAAGTGCCAAATTCATGGCAGGTGGGGTTTGTAATTTCTACCAAGATAGAAAAATCTCCCAAGTGCCAAATTTTGAGGGGGTGAGGTTTTGTGAAAATTTTTGCGAGGGCGAAAAAATCTCCTAAGTGCCAAATTCTTGGTGGGTGGGGTTTGTAAATTCTGTGAGGGTGAAAAAATCTTCCAAGTCCAAATTTTGAGCGGGTGGGGTTTGTAAACTTTTGTGAGGGCAGAAAATTCTTTTGACTACAAATTCTAGGCGGGTGGTGTTTTGTAATTTTTTCTAGGGTAGACAACTCATGTACGTGATCCAAAATTGGTTAACTTTTTTTTTGGTTAACGCCCAAAGTTTTGAACTCAAATCAAGTTGGCTACCTTGACTCGAATCACCTCCAAATTTTTTGTACAACCCATGTCACCATGCTCGACTTGATTCTAAGTGCCCTAAGTCATGTAGGTGGTCCAAAAGAGGTCAACTTTTTGTTTTGGGTTAATGCCCAAAGTTTTCAACTCGAACTGTGTCGGCAACCCTGACATGAATCGCCCCAACTACCCCAACCCTGACTCGAATCGCGTCAAGCCTTAACTACCTCCAATTTTTTCGCACAACTCATTTCACTATGCTTGACATAATTCTAAGTGTGTCGAGTCATGTGCGTGCTCTAAAGCTGGTCAACTTTTTTTTTTGGGATAATGACCAAAGTTTTCAACCCAAATTGTGTTGGCAACCCTGACTCGTATTGCCTCGAGCGTTAACAACCTCCAATTTTTTTGCAAGACTCATGTCACCAAGATCAACTTGGTGCCTCGAGTCATGTGCGTGATCCAAACATGGTTAAATTCTTCCTTTTTTGGTTAACACCCAAAGATTTCAACCTGAATCATGTTAGCAACGCCAACTCAAATCGCCTCGAGCCTTAATCGCCTACAATTTTTTTGAACCACTCATGTGATCGTGCTTGACTTGATTCTATGCACCCCAAGTCATGTACATGATCCAAAAGCGATTAACTCTTTTTTTGGCTAACGGCCAAAGTTTTTGAATCGACTTAGCTACCTCGACTCGAATTTCCTCGAGCCTTAACTGCCTCCATTTTTTTTTCTTGACTCATGTAACCACACTCGCCTTGATTCTGAGTGGCCCGAGTCACTTACGTGATCCAAAATTGGGTAACTTTTTCTTTTTCCTTTTTTCTTTTTTTTGTCAAGTCCCAAAGTTTTGAGCTCGAATAGAGTCGAATACCCCAACTCTAGTCATCTCCAAATTTTTTGCACAACTCATGTCACCGTGATCGACTTGATTCTAAGTGCCCTGAGCCGTGTACATGATCCAAAAGTGGTTAACTTTTTCTTTTTGGTTAACGCCCAAAGTTTTCAACCCGACCCGCCTCAGCAACCTCAACTTGAACTGCCTCAAGCCTTAATGGCCTCCAATGTTTTTGCACGACTCATGCCACCGTCGACTTTTTGCTCAAATCATGTCACCCAGGGCACCTCGATGCTACATCCAAAACTGGGTAACATTTTTTTTTGAACTCCCAAGATTTCATTCTTTTTCACCTTACGAGGCCTATCATAATCTCTTTTTATAAAGAAAATTCTCAAATCAGATCGTTTCGGCTACCCTACCTCGAATTTGGCTAGCTAGGTGTAATGCCTCGAGTCAGCTTGGCAATATGTGAACTGAAACCTATGCGTGATCCAAAAGTGGGTAACTTGTTTTTTTTTTTTTGTAATGCCCAAAATTTAGCGCTTTTCGCTGTACAAGGCCTCCCATGATTTTTTTTTCCCTCATCAACCCACTCTAGCGACCCAGTTAGGTTGCTCGAGGCTAGGGCAATGAAGATGGGTTGACCCAATTGGGTGACCCAAGTTGGGTCAACCTAGGTGTACGATCCTAGCTGGGGATAGCAAGTCAATTCTACAAGTTTGCTTGCCAATTTTGCTAGCCAGGTCAGCTCGCCGAGTCATTTGACCATGTGGTCTTTGCCAAATCACCCCACCAAGTTGCCTCAAAGAATTGACTCTTTAAGTCCGCTCACAGTTTGTCAAGCTAGCTCACCAAGATGACTTATCATCTCGCCTCACTAGGTTGCCCCACTAGGTTGCCTCTTCTTTAAGACCGCTCACCATGTCGGCTCCCCAAGTCAACTCATCGAGTTGACTATTCAGGTTGCCTCACCAAGTCGACTCCTTAAGTTTGCTCACCATGTCATCTCCCTAAGTCAGCTCACCAAGTTGACTCACCTAGTCACTTTACCACCTTGCCCCAACAAATGTGCTCGCCAAGTTGCCCCACCGAGTTGCTTCTCTAAGACCACTTACCATGTCAGCTCACCAAGTCAGCCCACCCAAGTCACATTAGTGAGCTAACTCACTGAGTCACCTCATGAAGTTGACTCTTTAAGTGCACTCACCAAGTCAGCTCACCAAGTTGACTCACCATCTCGCCTCGATAAGTTGGCTTGCTGAGTTACCCTACCAAGTTGTCTCTTTAAGCTCGCTCACTGTGTCAGCTCATCAAGTCACCTCACCAAGTCAACTAATCAAGTAGGCCCACTAAGTCACCTCATCATATTGACTCTTTGAGCCTACTTTCCAGGTCGGCTCACCACATTGGCTCTCTAATTCCACTCACCAAGTTGCCCCATCAACTCGCCCTGTTAGGCCCACTCACCACATCAGTTCACTAGGTTGACTTCCCGTGTCAGATCGCCAAGACAAAAATTCAAGAATGCTCACCAAGTCTACCACTAGGTCATCTCCCTAGGTCAACTCAAAAGGTGCAGTTGCAAAGTTTCCTTAATGAGTTGACTCTTCAAGTTTGCTCGCCAGGTTGACTCCCCAATTTGGCTCGCCAAGTCAGCTCACCAAGTTCACTCGCTAGGTCACCTCCCTAGTTTGGCTCACCATGTCATCTAAATGAACTAACTCACCAAGTTGCCTCACAAAGTTGGCTCTTTAATTCCACTTTCCAAGTTGCCACACCAACTCGCCTCGTTAAGCCCACTCGCCATGTTAGCTCGCCAAGTTGGCAATTCTAGTGCGCTCACCAAGCTGACTCTTGCAGTTTTCTCACCAAGTGGGTTTCACGTTACCAGGTCAACCCCACCAAGTCACCTCAATGAGTTGACTCTCTAAGTCCACTTACCAAGTTAGCTCAAGCATAAGTGTCGAAAAGTTATTGCAGATTTTTGAAGGAAAAATATGCTAAAAATCTTTAGGCTCACTGTTGGAGGCCTTAGAGTACCCAGATGAGGTCCAAAAAATCAAGGGAAGGGCGCATGTGCCATTTTGAGCCTGTAGATCAGGAGCTAACATTTCCAAAAAGTGGTTATAATAGCCAATCAGAGAAATGATTCATGAGTTATGGCCTTCGAAAGTTGGGCTACCGAAATTTCTAAAATAATTTGTCAAAGATGTATTAGGCAGACTTATGTGTATTGTCAAGGTCTTCCAGCCATAGGTATTAAGTATGAGCATCTAGAACCTTCCCAGTTGGCATGAAATTTCCTATTTAAGAAAGGCCCAAACATTGTCTAAGACAACTCTGGGTGATAGTTGGCAGCTTGTCTTGCAGATTGTTGCAGTGAAGGCACCCCTGTGGGTTAGCATATTGTGCTTATGAATTATGCAATTCCACTTTTCCAGTCTGAATGACAAGACTACATTTTGTTCTTGCATTTTCTATTATTTCTATGGCTATGTTATAAGTTTATGGTATTAAGAGGACCTTCTTGCATCACCTCACCAAGCCACGTCTTAAGCCCTACTCACCATGTTGGCTTTCCAAGTCAGCTCAACAAGTTGACTGTTCAAGCACGCTCACCAAGTTGACACTTTTAGTTCACTCAAAAGGTCTTCTCGCATGGTTAGCTCATCGAGTCACCCCACAAAGTCATCTCAATGAACCAACTCATCTAGTTGCCTCACCAAGATGACTCTTTAAGTTTGGTCACCAAGTCAGCTCATCAAGTTGCCTCTCCTCAGGGCTGGCGACCAAGGGTTGGATAGCTTCACTCATCGGGTCACCTCACCAAGTCAGGTCACCAGGTCAAACCACCAAGTAGCCTCAAAAAGTTGATTCTTTAAGTTTTCTTGACAAGTTGGCTCACCAACTCGGCCTACCATCTCGCCTTGCCAACTTTCCCAACCAAGTTACCTTTTTAAGCTCACTCACCAATTTGACTCACCAACTTGGCTCCTCAGGTTGGCGCACCAAGTGCTCTCACCAAGCTAACTCTTTAAGTTTGATCGTCAAGTGACCCCATGAGATTGGCACACCAAGTTTACTCTTTAGGTCCATTCATCAAGCTACCCCACAAGGTTGGCACACCAAGTACTCTCACCAAGTCAACTCTTTAAGTCCGTTCATGAAGTGACCCAACCAGGTTAGCCCAACAAGTACTCTCACCAAGTCGACTCTCTAAGTTCATTCATCAAGTCACCCCACCTGTATGGCCCACCAAGTACTCTCACCAAGTCGAATCTTTAATTCCATTCATCAAGTCACCCCACCAAGTAATCTCACCAAGTTAACTCTTTAAGTCCATTCATCAATTCACCCTGCCAAGTACTCTCACCAAGTTGACTCTTTAAGTCTGCTCATCAAGTCGTGCCACCAAGTCGACTCTTTATGTCCATTCATCAAGTCACCCCACCAAGTTCTCTAACCAAGTCGATTCTTCAAGTGCGTTCATCAAGTCACCCCACCGAGGACTCTCACCAAGTCGACTCTTTAAGTCTATTCATCAAGTCACCCCAGCAAGTACTCTCACCAAGTCAACTCTTTAGGTCCATTCATCAAGTCACCCCACCAAGCTGGCTCTTTAAGTCCATTCATCAAGTCACCAGAACAAGTACTCTCACCAAGTTGACTCTTTAAGTCATTTCATCAAGTAACCCCACCAAGTCGACTCTTTAAGTCCATTCATCAATTCACCTCACCAGGTCAGCTTGCTAATTACTCTCACCAAGTTGACTCTTTAAGTCCATTCATCAGTTCACCTCGCGAAGTACTCTCACCAAGTTGACTCTTTAAGTCTGCTCATCAAGTCATGCCATCGAGTACTCTCACCAAGTTGACTCTTTAAGTTCGTTCATCAAGTCCCCCCACCAAGTACTCTAACCAAGTTGATTCTTCAAGTGTGTTCATCAAGTCACCCCATCAAGTACCCTAACCAAGTTGACTCTTTAAGTCTGTTCATCAAGTCACCCCACCAAGTACTCTCACCAAGTCAACTCTTTAGGTCCATTCATCAAGTCAGCCTACCAAGTTGACCCTTTAAGTTTGTTCATAAAGTCACCCCACCAAGTACTCTCACCAAGTCAACTCTTTAAGTCCTTTCATCAAGTCACCCACCAAGTTGACTCTTTAAGTCTGTTCATCAAGTCACCAGAACAAGTAATCTCAACAAGTCAAATCTTTAGGTCCATTCATCAAGTCACCCCACCAGGTTAGTCCACCAACTAGTCCCACCAAGTTGAATCTTTAAGTCCGTTCATCAGTTCACCCTGCCAAGTACTCTGACCAAGTCAACTCTTTAGGTCCGTTCATCAAGTCACCTTGCTAAGTCAACCCTTTAAATCTGTTCTTCAAGTCACCCCACTAAGTACTCTTACCAGGTTGACTCTTTAAGTCCTTTCATCAAGTCACCCCACCAGGTCGGCCCACCAAGTTGACTCTTTAAGTTCATTCATCAGTTCACCCCGCCAAGTACTCTCACCAAGTTGATTCTTCAAGTGCATTCATCAAGTCACCCTACCAAGTACTATCACCAAGATGACTCTTTAAGTATGTTCATCAAGTCACCCCACCAAGTACTCTCACCAAGTCAACTCTTTAGGTCCATTCATCAAGATACCCCACCAAGTCGACCCTTTAAGTCCGTTCATCAAGTCACCATACCAAGTACTCTCACCAAGTTGACTCTTTAAGTTTGTTCATCAAGTAACCAGAACAAGTACTCTCACCATGTCAACTCTTTATATTCGTTCATCAAGTCAACCCTCCAGGTTGGCCCACCAAGTACTTCCACCAAGTTGGCTCTTTAAGTTCGTTCATCAGTTCACCCCGCCAAGTACTCTCACCAAGTTAAATCTTTAGGTCCATTCATCAGGTTACCCTGCCATGTTGACACTTCAAGTCTGTTCGTCAAGTCGCCCAACCAAGTACACTCACCAAGTTGACTCTTTAAGTACTTTCATCAAGTCACCCCACCAAGTTGACTCTTTAATTCAGTTCATCAAGTCACTAGAAAAAGTACTCTCACCAAGTTGACTCTTTAAGTTCGTCCATCAAGTCACCCCACCAGGTCAGCCTAGCAAGCACTTCCACCAAGTCAACTCTTTAAATCTATTCATCAGTTCACCCTGCCAAGTACTCTCACCAAGTTTACTCTTTACATCCACTCATTAAGTCATGCCACCATGTTGACTCTTTGAGTCCATTCTTCAAGTCAACCCACCAAGTACTCTAACCAAGTCGATTCTTCAAGTTCGTTCATCAAGTCACCCCACCATGTACTCTCACCAAGTCGACTCTTTAAGCCTGTTCATCAAGTCACCCCACCAAGTACTCTCACCAAGTCAACTCTTTAGGTCTGTTCATCAAGTCACCCTACCAAGTCGACACTTTAAGTCCGTTCATCAAGTCACCCCACCAAGTACTCTCACCGAGTCAAGTCTTTAAGTCCTTTCATCAAGTCACCCCACCAAGTTGACTCTTTAAGTTCATTCATCAAGTCACCAGATGAAGTACTCTCACCAAGTCGAATCTTTAAGTTTGTTCATCAAGTCAACCCTCTAGGTTGGGCCACCAAGTCAACTCTTTAAGTCCATTCATCAGTTCACCCCACCAAGTACTCTCACCAAGTGGACTCTTTAACTCTGCTCATCAACTCGAGCCACTAAGTACTCTCACCAAGTTGACTCTTTGAGTCTGTTCATCAAGTCACCTCACCAAATACTCTAACCAAGTCGACCCTTCAAGTGTTTTCATCAAGTCACCCCACCAAGTACTCTCATGAAGTCAACTCTTTAAGTCTGTTCATTAAGTCACCCCACCAAGTACTCTCACCAAGTCAACTCTTTAGGTCTGTTCATCAAGTCACCCTGCCAAATCAACCCTTTAAGTCCGTTCATCAAGTCACCCCACCATGTACTCTTACCAAGACAACTCTTTAAGTTTGTTCATCAAGTCACCCCACCAAGTACTCCCACCAAGTTGACTCTTTAAGTCCGTTCATTAGTTCACCCCGCCACGTACTCTCACAAAGTTTACTCTTTAAGTCATCTCATCAACTCACACCACCAAGTACTCTCACCAAGTCGACCCTTTAAGTTCTTTCATCAAGTCACCCCACAAAGTACTCTAACCAAGTCGATTCTTCTAGTATGTTCATCAAGTCACCCCACCAGGTACTCTGACCAAGTCAAATCTTTAATTCTGTTCATCATGTCACCCGACTAAGTACTCTGACCAAGTCAACTCTTTAGGTCCATTCATCAAGTCACCCCACCAAGTCTACCCTTTAAGTCCGTTCATGAAGTCACCCCACCAAGTACTCTCACCAAGTTGACTCTTTAAGTCTATTCATCTAGTCACCCCACCAAGTACTCTCACCAAATAAACTCTTTAGGTCCATTCACCAAGTCACCCCACCAAGTTGACCCTTTAAGTATGTTAATCTAGTCACCCCACCAAGTACTCTCACCAAGTCAACTCTTTAAGTCCTTTCATAAAGTCACCCCACCAAGTCGACGCTTTAAGTCCATTCATCAAGTCACCAAAACAAGTACTCTCACCAAGACAACTCTTTTTGTCTGTTCATTAAGTCACCCCACCAAGTCGGCCCACCAAGTACTCCCACCAAGTCAACTCTTTCAGTTCATTCATTAGTTCACCCTACCAAGTACTGTCACCAAGTTGGCTCTTTAAGTCCACTCATCAAGTTGTGCCACCAAGTACTCTCACCAAGTCAACTCTTTACATCCATTCATCAAGTCATGAGAACAAGTACTCTCACCAAGCCGACTCTTTAAGTCCGTTCATCAAGTAACCCCTCTAGGTTATTAGATTGTGGTGACTGGTCAGGAAAGTACTGTACATACTTGTATAAAAGGGCTTAGGGTTGGGTATTTTTCATAATATTCTGATACAAAATTGGTTCTTGCAGTGGTATTGAGCTGTAAGGGATTACGGATTGTAATCAGGTTGTAATCACTAGATTGTAATAAGATCGGACTTGCTATTTGGTGGACGTAGCCCAGGGATTGGGTGAACCACGTTAAATCTTGGTGCCTTATGTTCATTTTTTGTCTGTTCTATTATTTTCTATTATTTGTTATATTTGCATGTAGTTTTTATTTTTGTTCGTGGTTTATCCTAACACAGGTCGACCCACCAAGTACTCTCACCCAGTCGACTCTTTAAGTTTGTTCATCTGTTCATCCCGACAAGTACTCTCACCAAGTTGACTCTTTAAGTCATCTCATCAAGTCGTGCGACCAAGTAGTCTAAAAAAGTTGACTCTTTAAGTCCATTCATCAAGTCACCCCACCAGGTACTCTAACCAAGTTGTTTCTTAAAGTGTGTTCATCAAGTCACCCCACCAAGTACTCTCACCAAGTTCACTCTTTAAGTTTATTCATCAAGTCAACCCACCAAGTACTCTCACCAAGTCAACTCTTTAGGTTCGTTCATCAAGTCACCCTGCTAAGTTGACCCTTTAAGACCTTTCATCAAGTCACCCCACCAAGTACTCTCACCAAGTCGACTCTTTAAGTCCTTTCATCAAGTCACCCCACCAAGTCAAATCTTTAAGTTCGTTCATCAAGTCACTAGAACAACTACTCTCATCAAGTTGACTCTTTATGTTTGTTCATCAAGTCACCCCAGTAGGTCGGCTCATCAAGTACTCCCACCAAGTCGACTCTTTAATTTCATTCATTAGTTCACCCTTTCAAGTACTCTCACCAAGTTGACTCTTTAAGTCTTCTCATCACGTTGAGCCACCAAGTACTGTCACCAAGTCGACTCTTTCAGTCCATTCATCAAGCCACCCCACTGAGTACTATAACCAAGTTAATTCTTCAAGTGTGTTCATCTAGTCACCTCACTAAGTGCTCTCACCAAGTTGACTCTTTAAGTCTATTCATCAAGTTATCCCACAAGGTACTCTCGCCAAGTCAACTCTTTAGGTTTGTTCATCAAGTCACCTTGCCCAGTCGACCCTTTAAGTCCATTCATCAAGTCACCCCACCAAGTACTCTCACCAAGTCGACTCTTTAAGTAATTTCATCAAGTCACCCCACCAAGTCGACTCTTTAAGTCCATTCATCAAGTCTACAGAACAAGTACTCTTAGCAAGTCGATTCTTTAAGTCCATTCATCAAGTCAGCCCACCAGGTCAGCCCACCAAGTACTCTCACCAAGTCTACTCATTAAGTCTGTTCATCAGTTCACCCTATCAAGTGCTCTCACCAAGTTGACTCTTTAAGTTCGCTCATCAAGTCACGCCACCAAGTACTCTCACCAAGTCAATTCTTTAAGTTCATTCATCAAGTTAACCCACCAAGTACTCTAACCAAGTTGATTCTTCAAGTGTGTTCATCAAGTCACCCCACCAAGTACTCTCACCAAGTTGACACTTTAACTCTGTTCATTAAGTCACCCTACCAAGTACTCTCACCAAGTCAACTCTTTAGTTTTGTTCATCAAGTCACCCCACCAAGTTGACCCTTCAAGTGCGTTCATCAAGTCACCCCACCAAGTACTCTCACCAAGTCGACTCTTTAAGTCTGTTCATCAAGTCACCCCACCAAGTACTCTCACCAAGTCAACTCTTTAGTTCCATTCATCAAGTCACCCAGCCAAGTCAATGCTTTAAGTCCATTCATCAATTCACCCCACCAATTACTCTCACCAAGTCAACTCTTTAAGTCCTTTCATCAAGTCACCCCACTAAGTTGACTCTTTAAGTCCGTTGATCAACTCACCAGAACAAGTACTCTCACCAAGTTGACTCTTTAAGTCCATTCATCAAGTCACCCCACTAGGTTGGCACACCAAGTACTCTCACCAAGTTGACTCTTTAATTCCACTCATCAAGTTGTGCAACCAAGTACTCTCACCAAGTCGACTCTTTACGTTCGTTGATCAAGTCACCAGAACAAGTACTCTCTCCAAGTCAACTGTTTAAGTCCGTTCATCAAGTTACCCCACTAGGTCAACCCACCAAGCAATCCCATCAAGTTGAATCTTTAAGTTTGTTCATCAGTTCACCCCACCAAGTACTCTCACCAAGTTGACTCTTTAATTCTGCTCATCAAGTCCTGCCACCAAGTACTCTCACCAAGTTGATTCTTTAAGTTTGTTCATCAAGTTACCCTGCTAGGTCGGCCCACCAAGTCGACTCTTTAAGATTGTTCATCAAGTCACCCTGCTAGGTTGGCCCACCAGGTTGACTCTTTAGGTTTGTTCATCAAGTCATCCCACCAAGTACTCTCACAAAGTTGACTCTTTAAGTTTGTTCATCAAATCACCCCGCCAGGTTTGACTGCGGAGTACTCTCACCAAGTTGACTCTTTAGGTTTGTTCATCAAGTCACCCCACCAGGTTGGCCCACCAAGTGGACTCTTTAAGTTTGTTCCTCAAGTCAGCTAGCCAGGTCAGCCCACCAAGTCACCAACTACTCTCACCAAGTTGACTCTCTAAGTTTGTTCATCAAGTCACCCCGCAAGGTCAGCCCATCAAGTCGACTCTTTAAGTTCGTTCATCAAGTCACCCCACCAGGTCGGTCCACCAAGTTGACTCTTTAAGTTTGTTCATCAAGTCACGCTACTAGGTTGGCCCACCAAGTATTCTCACCAAGTCAACTCTTTAAGTTTGTTTAGGCTAGCCAAGTTGGCTAGCCAAGTCATCTCACCACCAGGCTAGCTAGCTCTTCTCGTCGAGGCATCTCACCATGCAAGCTTGCCAATTAACCCCAAAAAGTCACCTCAATGGGTTGACTCTTTAATTCTACTCACCAAGTCAACTCACCACATGTACTTACCATGTCGCCTTACCAAGTTGCCCCACCTAGTCACATCTTGAAGTCTACTCACCATGTCATATTTCTAGCTCAATTCCCAAAGTCAGCTCGCCAAAGTGGCTCAAGAGTCAAAAGTTCAAGTGTGCCCACTAAATCAAGTCTTTAAGTTTGCCCACTAAGTCCACTCACTAGGTCGATTTACTAAGTCAAGTCATCTCACCCAAATGACTTACCATCTTTCCTCACCATTAATTTACTCTCATGGCTCATGAAATCATGCCACCTAACCGATATCAGTTTTTTGCTCCATTTTCAAATTTAGCAAGAATAGGCAAACCATTTTGGCTGACCTAATCTGGGTGAGCCATGCTAGTCGACCTGATCTGGCCGACACAATCTGGGTGAGCCATTCTGGCCGACTCGATCTGGCTAAGCCATTTTGGCCGACCCAATCTGGCCGAGCTATTTTCATCGACCCGATCTGGTTGAGCTCCAAAAACGATGTTGTGGATGACTATTTGGTCACATTTTTCATTGAATTGGATTTTTAAGGGATTTGTCTGTGCTATCATAGATTTCGAATGTAGAAGGAGCCTTGCACTAATAGCTTATATAGGAGAGGTGGTTGCCGCATGCCTCTCCCATGCCCCTTTCATTGATTCAACATTAGTGTCTAGGTGGATCAGATTGTTGGATTTTCAAATGGTGTATGCTAATGTTGAATCAATGAAAGGGGCATGAAGTGATCTATGAGTACTTTTCCTCAGCTCTCCTTTAGATCATTTTTTCTGATCACTCAATTTTGGAAAAGGTGAGGAAGCATTTGTTGATCCATGGCATTTCTTTTTGGTAATTTTAAAACTTGATCTAAACATGATCCCTTGTCTAGCACTTCGACATTGCTTGGTATAATGGCAGTTTGCTATGGGTGCTTGGTGGTCTAGCAATTTGTCACGGTATACTTATCATAGCTACATGGGAGCTTTAATACCAAAAGCTCTTAGTGAAAAATGGTGGTCGAGCCATGCTGGTTGACTCGATCTGGGCGAGCCATGCTGGCCGACCCGATCTAGCCGAGCTGTTTTTGTCAACCCAATCTAGCCGAGCTCCAAAAATGGTGTCTTGGACGGCTATTTGGTCACATTTTTTATTTTTCCATGCTATCATAGATTATTTTTCATTTTTGAATGCAGAAGGAGCCTCACACTAATAGCTTATATAGGAGAGGTGGTTGCCGCAAGCCTCTCTCATGCCCCTTTCATTGATTCAACATTGGTGTCTAGGCAGATTGGATTGTTGGATTTCCAAATGGTGTATGTTGATGTTGAATCAATTAAAGGGGCATGAAGTGATATCTAAGTGCTTTTCCTTGACTCTCCTTTAGATCATGTTTTTTGATGACTCAATTTTGGAAAAGGTGAGGCAGTGATTGCCGATCCATGGCGTGTGTTTTTGGTGATTTTTAAACTTGATCTAAACATGAGCCCTTGACTAGCACTCCGGTGTTGCTTGGTATAATGGCAATTTTATATGGGTGCTCAGTGCTCTAGCAATTTATCATAATGTACTTATTGCAGCTACATGGGAGCTTTAATACCGAAAGCTCTCGGCGACCCTGTAAGCCATTTTTGTCTCTGTCTTTGCTATTCAACCTATCCCCAACAAGTTGCCGAGGAAACTCCAAATGTTAAGCCGATCTCATCTTCTATCAATGTTAATCAACCTAACATCGTAAACCCTGCCCATCTACCATGGACACTCCAAATGTTGAGCTGATCTCATCCTCTATCAATGTCAATCAACCTAACATCACAAATCCCATCCAGCTACCATAGACACTCAAAATGAAGAGCTATTGTTACCATGCCATCCTACTCGGACTCCTAAATGATCAAGGCTGACATTGTGTCCTCTCTTCTCAAGTAAACCTAAAAAAAGGCATCGAGGCAAATGGTATTATCGAGTCATCCTACTCAAGCTGTTCTACCTGAGCTGAGCTGTTTCGCTCGATCTCCAAAAGTTGGCCATTTCCCTACCTTGGCTCCATGAATTCACATCTCCCAACTGATGACAATCTTTTGCTCCTCTTCTGACCTCATAAAAAATGAGGTCATGGATGGCTATTTGGTCACCTTTTTCAATGAATTGGATTTTTAAGGCAGTTGTCAGTGTGTTCACTAATTTCTAATGCAGAGTGAGCCTCACACTAATAGCTCATATAGGAGAGGTGTTTGCTACAAGCCCCTCCCATGCCCCTCTCATTAATTCAACATTGTTGTCAAGGCGAATGGATATGTTAGATTTTGAAATGGTGGTTGCCAACGTGGAATCAATTAGAGGGCATGAAGGCCACCCTCGAGGTGCTATTCCTCGACTCTCCTTTAGATCATGTTTTCTTGTCACTCAGCTGGCACAATTTTAGAAAAAGGTTTGGCAATGGTTGCCAGCCCTCACTGCATCTACTTCATGATTTCAAAACTTGATGTAAATGGGAGTCCTCGTCTAGCACCTACATCCGATGTTGCTCAAGTATTACATAAATTTTTTTCTATCAGCGCGAATCCCCCAATGAATGCCTACCCTTGGACTCTCTCTCAGATCACCTTCTTCAATCACTTGACCGACGCAATTATGGAAGAGACTTGGTAGTGGTTGCCATTCTATAGCATGTTTGTTCAGTGATTTCAAAGTTGATCTAATGGCGAGCCCTTGTCTAGCCATGAGGTGGGTGCTTGGCACTCTAGCAATTTTTTGTGTGCCTATTGCGGCTACAATGGGAGCTTTGATAAAAAAAGCTCTTGGAAACCCTCCCCAATAGAATCAGTGCTAGTGTTCAAGAAAGACACATTATTTAGATTTTGAATATTGGCACCAGCATCGTTTCTATTGGGAGGGCCATGAAGCCATCCCGATTGCTATGTGAGGGCTCTCTTCCTAGAGTCATTCTCTTTGCAACAACTTCTTTGGCACAATTTTTTTAGAATGGTTCAGCATTGGTTTTTGTTCCAATGTTTCTGTTGTGGTGGTTGCCTGGGCAGTGATCTGAAGGGCAAGTCATCGTCTAGCAGTTGGGCTGTGCATCATGAGTGATAAGGGAGCATTTGTTATTGAAAGCTCCCCATGGACATTCGATGAGAAGAGCGATTTCTTGTGTGAGAAAGGATGAATGCAGCCTCAGATTCCAAATGAAATCAATGACATTAGATCTATATAAGAGCTGAATGAAGCAGAAGCCCATTTTCTATGTGTGGCTCCCCAAAGTTTCTCTTCTTTCTCACTCCATTGGCACAAATTTGAGAGTTTTCTAACAGCGGTTGTCATTCCAATGTGTCATTGTGGTGATCTAGAGAGCGATGCTAAGGGCAGGAGCTTATGTCTAGCATTTCAGATGTTTTTGCAAGTGAGCAGGCAAGCTTCTCTTATTATAACCTCTCTATGGCCTTTGAATATAGAACTAGTGCCGACGATATTGATGGATATGAGCCTTGGATTCTAAATTTGTTCAGCTAACATTGGTTTTTTTGAGAGATGGGTACGAAAGCACATCCTGATTGCTACGCGAGAGCTCCCTAAGGTTGCCTCTATGCCAACTCAATTGGCACAACATTGGGAATGGTTTGAGAGCCATTGTCATTCCAATGTGTCATTAGGATGTCTTGGAAAGTGGTCTTTCAAGAGAAAGCTCATTGGGAGATATCTCTATGAATGGCGGCATGGTGATTGCAAGAGAAAATTGACTTAGTCGGAGCATTGGCCTTGGGCCATTATGACAGCCTTGTAATATCTCTTTAATTGCAACTTGTGTTTTTGCAGTAGCATTGTTTGCATGTAAGATTTTCCTTGTTCTTGACAGTTCCAGAAGATGACCTATAAAACTTTTGGATTGGGCCCCTTCAAGGTGAAATTCATCTAGTTGACCCGATGAGCTCGATGACCATTTCACTCCCTTGGCTCCATGAATTCACATCTCCTAATCGATGACAATCTATTAACAACATCAAATCTATATAAGAGTGGAATGAAGCAGTAGCCCATTTTCTATGCACGGCTCCCCAACGTTGCTCTTCTTTCTCACTCCATTGGCACAAATTTGGAAGTTTTTTGATAGCAGTTTTCATTCCAATGTGTCATTGCGGTGATCTGGAGAGTGATGCTAAGGGTGGGAGCTTGTGTCTAGCATTTGGGATGTTTGTGCAAGCAAGCAGGGGAGCTTCTCTTATCGAAACCTCTCCAAGACCTTTGAATATATACCCAGTGCTAACGATATTGATGGATATGAGCCTTGGATTCTAAATTTGTTCGGCTAACATTGGTTTTTGTGAGAGATGGGTACGAAAGCAAATCTTGATTGCTATGCGAGAGGTCCCTAAGGTCGCCTCTGTGCAACTCGATCGGCACAACATTGGGAATGGTTCAACAGTGGTTGTCATTCCAATGTGTCATCGAGATGTCTTGGAAAGTGGTCTTTCAAGGGTAAGCTTGCGTCTAGCACTTAGATTGTGCGTTGTCACAAGTGAATGGGGAGATCTCTCTATGAATGGTGGCATGGTGATTACAAGAGAAAATTGACTTAGTCGGACCATTGGCCTCAGGCCATTGTGATGACCTTATAATTTCTCTTTAATTGCAACCTATGTTTGCACAATAGCAGAGTTTGCATGTAAGATTGGCCTTGTTCTTGATAGTTCCAAGAGATGACCTCCAAAACTTTTGGATTGGGCCCCTTCAAGGTGAAATTCATCCAGTTGATTAGATGAGCTTGATGACCCTTTCACTCCCTTAGCTCCATGAATTCACATCTCCTAACCGATGACAATCTTTTGCTCCTTTTTCGACCTCATAAAAAATGGGGTCGTGGATGGCTTTTTGGTCACATTTTTCAATGATTTGGATTTTTAAGGCAGTTGTCGGTGTGTTCACTAATTTCTAATGTAGAGTGAGCCTTGCGCTAATAGCTTATATAGGAGAGGTGGTTTCCACGAGCCTCTCCCATGCCCCTCTCATTGATTCAATGCCGGTGTCAAGGAAGATGGATATGTCAGATTTTGAAACGGTGGACACTGATGTTGAATCAATTAGAGGGGAATGAAGCCCACCCTCGAGGTGCTATTCCTCGACTCTCCTTTAGATCATGTTTTCTTGTCACTCAGCTAGTGCAATTTCAAAAACAGGTTTGGCAGTGGTTGCTAGCCCTCATCACGTCTACTTGGTGATTTTAAAACTTGATCTAAACTAAGAGCCCTCGTCTAGCACCTCCGTCTGGTGTTGCTCGAGTATTGCATAAATTTTTTCTATCAGCACAAATCCCCCAATGAATTCCTACCCTTGGACTCTCTCTTAGATCACCTTCTTCAATCACTCAACTGACACAATTACAGAAGAGACTTGGTAGCAGTTTCCATTCTACAATGCATCTATTCAGCGATTTCAAAGTTGATCTAATGGCGAGCCCTTGTCTAGCCATGAGGTGGGTGCTTGGCACTCTAGCAATTTTTTGTGTGCCTATTGCTGCTAAAATGTGAGAGGTTGTTGTCCCAAGCCTCTCATGTGCCCCTCTCATTGATTCAACACTAGTGTCAAGGTGAATGGATATGTTAGATTTTGAAATGGTGGATGCTGATGTTGAATCAATTAGAGGGGCATGAAGCCCACCCTTAAGGTGCTATTCCTCAACTCTCCTTTAGATAATGTTTTCTTGTCACTCAGTTGGCACAATTTTGAAAAAAGGTTTGGCAGCGGTTGCTAGCCCTCACTGCGTCTACTTGGTGATTTTAAAACTTGACCTAAAATGAGAGCCCTCATCTAGCACCTTCGTCGGGTGTTGCTTGGGTATTGCATAAATTTTTTCTATCAGCACGAATCCCCCAACGAATGCCTACCTTTGGACTCTCTCTTAGATCACCTTCTTTGATCACTCAACCAACGCAATTATGGAAGAGACTTGGAAGTGATTTCCATTATACAGCACGTCTGTTCAGCGATTTCAAAGTTGATCTAATAGCAAGCCCTTCTCTAGCCATGAGGTGGGTGCTTGGTGCTCTAGGAATTTTTTGTGTACCTATCATGGCTACAATGGGAGAGGTGGTTTTTGTGAGCCTCTCCCATGCCCCTCTCATTGATTCAATGTCAATGTCAAGGCAGATGGATATGTCAAATTTTGAAATGGAGGATGCCGACATTGAATCAATTAGAGGGGCATGAAGCCCACCCTCGAGGTGCTATTCCTTGACTCTCCTTTAGATCATGTTTTCTTGTCACTCAACTGGCGCAATTTTGGAAAAATGTTTGGCAGCGGTTGCCAACCCTCACCACGTCTACTTGGTGATTTTAAAACTTGATCTAAAATTGGAGCCCTCGTCTAGCACCTCCATCTGGTGTTGCTCGGGTATTGCATAAATTTTTTCTATCGGTGTGAATCACCCAACAAATGCCTACCCTTGGACTCTCTCTTTGATCACCTTCTTTGATCACTCGACCAATGCAATTATGAAAGAGACTTGGCAGTGATTTCCATTCTACAGCATGTCGATTCAGTGATTTCAAGGTTGATATAATGGCGAGCCCTTCTGTAGCCATGAGGTGGGTGCTTGGCGCTCTAGCAATCTTTTGTGTGCCTATCATGGCTACAATGGGAGAGGTGGTTGCCGCAAGCCTCTCCTATGCCCCTCTCATTGATTCAATGCCAGTGTTAAGGTGGATGGATATGTCAAATTTTGAAATGGTGGACGTCGACGTTGAATCAATTAGAGGGGCATGAAGCCCACCCTCGAGGTGCTATTCCTCGACTCTCCTTTAGATCATGTTTTCTTGTCACTCAATTGGAACAATTTTAGAAAAAGGTTTGGCAGCAGTTGCCAGCCCTCACCGCGTTTACTTGGTGATTTTAAAACTTGATCTAAAATGAGAGCCCTCGTCTAGCACCTCTATTCGGTGTTGCTTGGGTATTGCATAAATTTTTTCTATCAGTGTAAATCGCCCAACGAATGCCTATGCTTGGACTATCTCTTAGATCACCTTCTTTGATCACTCAATTGATGCAATTACGAAAGAGACTTGGTAGCAGTTGCCATTCTACAGTGTGTCTTTTCAATGATTTTAGAGTTGATCTAATGGGAAGCCCTTGTCTAGCCATGAGGTGGGTGCTTAGTGTTCTAGCAATTTTTTGTGTGCCTATTGCAGCTACTATGGGAGCTTTGATCACAAAAGTTCTCGGCGACCCTCCCCAATAGAATCAGTGTTGGTGTTCAAGAAAGACATGTTATTTGGATTTTGAATATTGGCACCAACATCGTTTCTATTGGGAGGGCTATGAAGCCATCCCAATTTCTATGCGAGGGCTCTCTCCCCAAATTCATTCTCTTTGCAACAACTTCTTTGGTACAAAATTTTCAGAATGGTTCAGCAATGGTTGTCATTCTAGTGGTGCCATTGTGGTGGTTACCTAGGCAGCGATCTAAAGGGCGAGCCATCATCTAGCAGTTGGGCTGCACATCACAAGTGACAAGGGAGTCTTTGTTATCGAAAGCTCCCCGTGGCCATTCAATGACAAGATCCATTGCTTGTGTGAGCAAGGACAAATGCAGCCTTGGATTCCAAATGAAATCAACGACATTGGATCTATATGAAAGAAGAATGAAGCAACAACCCATTTTCTATGCATGGCTCCCCAAAGTTGCTCTTCTTTCTCACTCCATTGGCACAAATTCGGGAGTTATCATTCCAATTTGTCTTTGTGGTGATCTGGAGAGTGATGCTAAGGGTGGGAGCTTGTGTCTATCATTTGGGATGTTTGTGCAAGTGAGCAAGGGAGCTTCTCTTATTGGAACCTCTCTGGGGCCTTTGAATATTGACCCAGTGCTGACGATATCGATGGATACGAGCCTTGGATTCTAAATTTTTTCAGCTAACATTGGTTTTTTTGAGAGATGGGTATGAAATCACAACCCGATTGCTACGTCAGAGCTCCCTAAGGTTTCCTCTATGCCAAATCAATCAGCACAACATTGGGAATGGTTCGACAACAGTCTTCATTCCAATGTGTCATCAAGATGTCTTGGAAGTGGTCTTTCAAGGGCGAGCTCGTGTCTAGCACTTGGATTGTGTGTCACGTCACAAGTGAATGGGGAGATCTCTCTGTGAATGGTAGCATAGTGATTGCAAGATAAAATTGACTTAGTTGGAGCATTGGCCTCGAGCCATTGTGATAGTCTTGCAATTTCTCTTTAATTGCAACCTATGTTTCCGCAGTAGGAGAGTTTACATGTAAGATTGGCCTTGTTCTTAACAGTTCCAGGAGATGACCTCCGAAACTTTTGGATTGGGCCCCTCTAAGGTGAAATTCATCTAGTTGATTGGATGAGCTCGATGACCATTTCACTCCCTTAGCTCCATGGATTCACATCTTCTAACTGATGACAATATTTTGCTCCTCTATCGACCTCATAAAAAATTGGGTCATGGATGGCTGTTTGGTCACAATTTTCCATGATTTGAATTTTTAAGGTAGTTGTCAGTGTGTTCACTAATTTCTAATGAAGAGAAAGCCTCACACTAATAGCTTATATAGGAGAGGTGGTTGCCATGAGCCTCTCCCATGCCCCTCTCATTGATTCAATGCCAGTGTCAGGGCAGATGGATATGTCAGATTTTGAAATGGTTGACACCAACGTTGAATCAATTAGAGGGGCATGAAGCCCACCCTCGAGGTTATATTCCTCAACTTTCCTTTAGATCATGTTTTCTACTCACTCAGCTAGCACAATTTCAGAAAAAGGTTTGGCAGTGATTGCCAGCCCCTCACCGCATGTACTTGGTGATTTTAAAACTTGATCTAAAATGGGAGCCCTCATCTAGCACCTCTGTCCAGTGTTGCTTAGGTATTTCATAAATTTTTGCTATCGGCATGAATCCCCCAATGAATGCCTACCCTTGAACTCTCTCTTAGATTACCTTCTTTGATCACTCGACTGACGTAATTATGGAAGAGACTTGGCAGTGGTTTCCATTTTATAGCTCGTCTATTCAGCGATTTTGAAGTTGATCTAATGGTGAGCCCTTGTCTAGCCATGAGGTGGGTGTTGGTGTTCAAGAAAGACACATTATTTGGATTTTGAATATTGGCACCAGCATCATTTCTATTGGGAGGGCCATGAAACCATCCTGATTGCTATGCGACGGCTCTCTCCCCAAAGTCATTCTCTTTACAACAACTTCTTTGTCACAAAATTTTTAGAATGGTTCAGCAGTGGTTGTCATTCCAATGGTGCCGTTGTGGTGGTTTCTTGGGCAGCGATCTAAAGGGTGAGCCATCATCTAGCAGTTGGGCTACACATCACGAGTGACAAGGGAGCCTTTTTTATTGGAAGCTGCCCATGGCCATTCGATCAAAAGAGCCATTGCTTGTGTGAGCAAGGATGAATGTAGCCTTGGATTCCAAATGAAATTAGTGACATTGCATCTATATAAGAGTGGAATGAAGTAGCAGCCCATTTGCTATGCATGGCTGCCCAAAGTTGCTCTTCTTTCTCAATCCATCGACACAAATTTGAGAGTTTTTTAAAAGTCATTGTCATTCCAATGTGTCATTGCGGTGATCTGGAGAGCGATGCTAAGGGTGAGAGCTTGTGTCTAGCATTTGGGATGTTTGTGCAAGCAAGCAGGGGGGCTTCTCTTATTGAAACCTCTCTGTGGCCTTTGAATATAGGCCTAGTGCCAACAATATCGATGGATATGAGACTTGAATTCTAAATTTGTTCAGCTAACATTAGTTTTTGTGAGAGATGGGTATGAAAGCACATCTTGATTGCTATGCAGCAACTCCTTAAGGTCGCCTCTGTACAACTCGATTGGCACAACATTGGGAATGGTTTGACAGCGGTTGTTGTTCCAATGTGTCATTGGGATGTCTTTGAAAGTGGTGTTTCAAGGGCAAGCTCACATCTAGCACTTGGATTGTGCATTGTCACAAGTGAATGGGGAGATTTCTCTTTGAATGGCGACATGGTGATTGCAAGAGAAAATTGACTTAGTTAGAGCATTGGCCTTGGCCCATTATGATGGCCTTAAAATTTCTCTTTAATTGCAACCTATGTTTACGAAGTAGCAGAGTTTGCATGTAAGATTGGCCTTGTTCTTGATAGTTCCTGGAGATGACTTCCGACACTTTTGGATTGGGCCCCTTCAAGGTGAAATTGATCTAGTTGATTGGATGAGCTCGATGACCATTTCACTCCCTTGGCTCCATGAATTCACATCTCCTAACCAATGACAACCTTTTTCTCCTCTATGGACCTCATAAAAAATGGGGTCGTGGATGGCTGTTTGGTCACATTTTTCAACGATTTGGATTTTTAAGGCAGTTGTCAGTGTGTTTACTAATTTCTAATGTAGAGTGAGCCTCACACTAATAGCTTATATAGGAGAGGTGGTTGCCACAAGCCTCTCCCATGCCCCTCTCATTGATTCAATTCCAATGTCAAGGCAGATGGATATGTCAGATTTTGAAATGGTGGACACCGACGTTGAATCAATTAGAGGGGCATGAAGCCCACCCTCAAGGTGCTATTGCTCGACTCTCCTTTAGATCATGTTTTCTTGTCACTTAGCTGGCGTAATTTCAAAAAAAGGTTTGGCAATGGTTGCTAGCCCTCACTATGTCTACTTGGTGATTTTAAAACTTGATCTAAAATGGGAGCCCTTGTCTAGCACCTCCGTCCAATGTTGCTTGGGTATTGCATAAATTTTTGCTATCAGCACGAATCCCCCAATGAATGCCTACCCTTAGACTCTCTCTTAGATTACCTTCTTTGATCAATCGACTGACACAATTATGGAAGAGACTTGGCAGTAGTTGCAGTTCTACAGCCTATCTATTCAGCAATTTTGAAGTTGATCTAATGGCGAGCCCTTGTGTAGCCATGAGGTGGGTGCTTGGTGCTCTAGCAATTTTTTGTGTGCCTATCGCTGCTACAATGGGAGAGGTGGTTGCTGCGAGCCTCTCTCGCGCCCCTCTCATTGATTCAATGTCAGTGTCAAGGAAGATGGATTTGTCAGATTTTGAAATGGTGGACACTGACGTTGAATCAATTAGAGGGGCATGAAGCCCATCCTCGAGGTGCTATTCCTCGACTCTCCTTTAGATAGTTTTTTCTTGTCACTCATCTAGCACAATTTTGGAAAAATGTTTCGTAGTGGTTGCAAGCCCTCACCACGTCTACTTGGTGATTTTAAAACTTAATCTAAAATGGGAGCCCTCGTCTAGCACCTCCATTGGGTGTTGTTCAGGTATTGCATAAATTTTCTCTATCAGCGGGAATCCCCCAATGAATGCCTACATTTGGAATCTCTCTTAGATCACCTTCTTTGATCACTTGATTGACGTAATTATGGAAGAGTCTTGGCAGTGGTTTCCATTCTACAGCACCTCTGTTCAACGATTTAGAAGTTGATCTAATGGTGAGCCCTTGTCTAGCAATGAGGTGGGTGCTTAGCGCTCTAGCAAGTTATTGTGTGCCTATCATGGCTACAATGGGAGAGGTGGTTGCTGCAAGCCTCTCCCATGCCCCTCTCATTGATTCAATGCTGATGTCAAGGCAGATGGATATGTTAGATTTTGAAATGGTGGACATCGATGTTGAATCAATTAGAGGGGCATGAAGCCCACCCTTGAGGTGCTATTCCTCGACTCTCCTTTAGATCATGTTTTCTTGTCACTCATCTGGCACAATTTTGGAAAAAGGTTTGGCAGTAGTTGCTAGCCCTCACCACATCTACTTGGTGATTTTAAAACTTGATCTAAGATGGGAGCCCTCGACTAGCACCTCCGTCCGATGTTGCTCGGGTATTGTGTAAATATTTTCTTTCGGTGTGAATCACCCAACAAATTCCTACCCTTGGATTGTCTCTTAGATCACCTTCTTTGATTACTTGACTGACGCAATTATGGAAGAGACTTGGCAGTGGTTTCCATTCTACAGCACGTCTGTTCAGCGATTTTTAAGTTGATCTAATGGCGAGTCCTTATCTAGCCATGAGGTGGGTGCTTAGTGCTCTAGCAATTTTTTGTGTGCCTATCATGACTACAATGGGAGCTTTGATAAAAAAAGCTCTCGACAACCCTCCCCAATAGAATCAATGCCGGTGTTTGAGAAAGACACATTATTCAGATTTCGAATATTGGCATCAACATTGTTTCTATTGGGAGGCTCGTGAAGCCATCATGATTGCTATGCGAGGGCTCTCTCCCCAAAGTCATTCTCTTTGCAACAACTTCTTTGGCACAAAATTTTTGGAATTGTTCAGCAACATTTTTCATTCCAATGGTGCCATTGTGGTGGTTGCATAGGCAGCAATCTAAAGGGCAAGCCATCGTCTAGTAGTTGGGCTACACATCATGAGTGACAAGGGAGCCATTGTTATCAAAAGCTCCCTGTGGCCATTCGTTCAAAAGAGCCATTGCTTGTGTGAGCAAGGATTAATGCAGCCTCAGATTCCAAATGAAATCAATGACATCGGATCTATATAAGAGCAAAATGAAGTAGCAACCCATTTTCTATGTGCGGCTCCCCAAAGTTGCTCTTCTTTATAATTCCATTGGCACAAATTTAGGAGTTGTTTAACAGTGGTTGTCATTCCAATGTGTCATTGCGATAATCTGGAGAGTGATGCTAAGGGCAGGAGCTTATGTCTAGCATTTGGGATGTTTGTGCAAGCGAGCAAGGGAGCTTCTCTTATTAGAACCTCTCCATGGCCTTTGAATATAGACCCAGTGCCGACGATATCGATGGATACGAGCCTTGAATTCTAAATTTGTTTAGCTAACATTGGTTTTTGTGAGAGATGGGTACAAAAGCACATCCCAATTGCTACATGGGAGCTCCTTAAGGTCACCTCTATGCAACTTGATCGGCACAACATTGGGAATGGTTTGACAGTGGTTGTCATTCCAATGTGTCATCAAGATGTCTTAGGAAGTGGTCTTTCAAGGGCGAGCTCGCATCTAGCACTTGGATTGTGCATCATCACAAGTGAATGGGGATATCTCTCTGTGAACGGTGGCATGGTAATTGCAAGAGAAATTTGACTTAGTTGGAGCATTGGCCTTAGGCCATTATGATGGCCTTGCAATTTCTCTTTAATTGCAACCTATGTTTACACAGTAGCATAGTTTGCATGTAAGATTGGTGTTGTTCTTGATAGTTCCAAGAGATGACCTCCAAAAATTTTGGATTGGACCCCTTCAAGGTGAAATTCATCTAGTTGATCAGACTAGCTTGATGTGCTTGTATCTATTCTGAGATGGTAATGATGGTCATTAATCTATGGTGGTGAATATATCCTATATGTAGGTGTTTGCATGGCATGCAACACACAGCACATTTGGTGTTCGATTCTAAGATGTGCTTGTTGTTGAGTGTATGGAGTTGTATGTTTTAGCTAAGGGCTCTGTCCCTTTGCATGTTCTATCATTGCATTTTTATCTTGCCCAAATGGTAAGAAGGAAAGAGATGGTTGCACGGGTGCATTGCTTGACATCCCTAATTTCATCAAGGGTCCACTCTCCACCCTAAGTTTTTTCCAATTGGTAGAGTCTTGGGATTGAGAGGGGGGCCGGTGAAAGGTTTGGTTGCTGCATAATTTATTCGCTAGTGCTTTCTTGGTACGTGCTCGCTTCTTCACTGTCTCATCCTACAGAAGTGCATGGCACTATCATGATAGCTTTTGTGGTCTGAGCTAGTAGAAGCATACATTATTACTGTTAATTTTTGTTTCGATGTAGAAAATCTCCATGCCCTATCCTGCACGTATTATCCAAACAGCTACAGCTCATGGGTTCTGCGGGAGATACTCTTCTTCAACTTCCCCCTAAAGAGAGTGTTTGGTGTTTGCATTGTGTGGAAAAAAAGCCTAAGGCATTTCATCTCTCTTCAGATGCAAAATTTTGGGAGGGCTTTTCGAAGTATGACCATTTGTACGGGGTGGACCAAAAAGCATGTAGGGGGCATATGCCTGGGAAATGGATGTCTCTGAGTGTCCTTACTCGGTCGCGTGCGCGGTGTACATCTTTGCATTATGACTCTGCTATGAGCATTTGTGATTCAAGCATTTTGGGGGAATTGGTTTCGTACGAGATGTTCTTCTCAAGCTCTTGTGAACCTGAGTTCTCATCTTTACAATGCTCCAACAAGTACAAGCCCAACGTGTCTGCCTAGGGGAAGAAATTGTACAAATGCTTTTTGTTGAGATGTGGGTGCTCGTGGGTGGTTCCCTCATAGTGTAGTTCTTCGGTATGTGCATGTGCATGAGATTGAAGCTTGTTTGACAATGCTAGTGTGAGTGTTCACTTGTAGGAACTTTTCTATACTTGCACTAGCAGATCATGTGTCATGCAAAACCATTAGCGAGGCTGTGCTAGGAAAGGAGATATTTGCAGAAGGTTAGACATGTCTATGTATGCAAGAAAGCTCTCATCACCTATAAATGTGCATAGGGGGTGTTATACAGGATTCCCTTGAGTGGCCTTATAATTGAGGTGGTTGTGTACACAATGATGCCCCCACCAATCACATAACCAGCCATGTTTTTGACTCGCACGACCCTTCACCCTTCAGCACGGTGGTCTCCGTTTGCACTTCAGCAACCAGCTCTTTATCATGGGAAAATTTTTGTTGTGATAGAGAATGCCTTTTTCTATATGGGTGCACCTCAATAGGCATGTAGGAGGCATATGCCTAAGAAATGGATGTCTCTGAGTGGCCTTACAATTGAGGTGGCTACGTGCACGGTGCATCTCGTACAGACTCGAGGCTTCTTTCTGAGTAGTGGCGATAGTGAGGTTGAGGGTAAAGGGTTTCATACAAGATGTTCTTCCTAGGTGCCTATGAACTGAGGCTCCCTATTCAAACCTCTTTAGTCGATGATGGGACACTTTCCTCTTGCGTGAAATCTTTGAGTGTTGTGAGTCCTGCTTGTGTTGTGAACGTCATTCTTGTTGCTTGTGTGATGGATTATGTTTGGATGCATGACGGAGTGAATGAAAAATTTGGTTTCCCATCGCGGTGGGCATCCCTTGGCTATAGTAGGTCTTGGGGGTCCCCTCATTATTAGAAGCTACCTGGTCGATCCTACTAGTAGTCATATGCTTGTCTCAAAGATCAAGCCATGCATGTCTAAGTATGAACTATTTTAGAATGTGAAACTACGGATGGCTCATTAAATCAGTTATAGTTTCTTTGATGGTACTTTTCTACTCGAATAACCATAGTAATTCTAGAGCTAATATGTGCAAAAAATCCCAACTCTTGGAGGAATGCATTTATTAGATAAAAGGCCAGTGTAGGCTCGCCTGCTATTTCGGTGATTCATGATAACTCAACAGATCGTACGACCTTTGTGTTGGCGATGCTTCATTCAAATTTTTTCCCTATCAACTTTCGATGGTAGGATAGAGGCCTACCATGGTGGTGATGGGTGAGAGAGAATTAGGGTTCAATTTCAAAGAGGGAGCCTGAGAAATGGCTACCACATCCAACGAAGGCAGTAGGCGAGCAAATTACCCAATCATGAAACGAGAAGGTAATGACAATAAATAACAATACTAGGCTCATTGAGTCTGGTAATTGGAATGAGTACAATCTAAATCCCCTAACGAGGATCGATTGGAGGGCAATTTTGGAGCCAACAACCACTGTAATTCTAGCTCCAATACTGTATATTTAAGTTGTTGTAATTAAAAAGCTCATAGTTGGACCTTGGGTTGTCATGGTCAGTCCACCTTCTGGGTGTGCACTGGCCCTCATGTCCCTTTTGTCAGTGGCGTGTTCCCAACCTGAATTGGTTGGGTTACGGTTCTAGCACCGTTACTTTGAAAAAATTATAGTGCTCAAAGCAAGCCTACACTCTGAGTACATTAGCATGGAATAACGCGATAGGAGTTTGGTCCTATTCTGTTGGCCTTCGAAACTAGAATAATGATTAATAGGGACTATCAGAGGCATTCATATTTCATTGTCAAAGGTGAAATTCTTTGATTTATGGAACATAAACCACTACAAAAGCATTTTCCAAGGATATTTTAATTAATCAAGAACGAAAGTTGGGGTCTTGAAGATGATCAGATACCATCCTAGTCTCAACCATAAATGATGCTGACTAGTGGTCAGTGGATGTTGCTCTAAGGACTTTGCCAACACCTTCTAAGAAATCAGAGTGTTTGGGTTCCAGGGGGAGTATGGTCGCAAGGCTGAAACTTAAAGGAATTGATGGAAGGGCACCACCAGGAGTGAAGCCTATGGCTTAATTTGACTCAACATGGGGAAAATTACCAGGTCTAGACATAGTAAGGATTGATAGATTGAGAGCTCTTTTTTGATTCTATGGGTGGTGGTGCATGGCCATTCTTAGTTGGTGGAGTGATTTGTGTAGTTAATTCCATTAATGAATGAGATCTCAGCCTACTAACTAGCTATGCGGAGGTTCCCCTTCGTGGCCATCTTCTTAGAGGGACTATGGCCTCCTAGGCCATGGAAGTTTGAGGCAATAACAGGTTGGTGATGCCCTTAGATTTTCTAGGCCGCACACACGCTACATTGATGAACCCAATGAGTTTCTCTCCCTAGCCCGAAAGGTTTGGGAAATCTTGCCAAATTGCATCATGATGGGGATAGACCATTGCAATTATTGATCTTCAATGAAGAATTCCTAGTAAGCACGAGTCATCAGCTTGCGTTGACTACGTCCTTGCCCTTTGTACAAACTTCCTATCCCTCCTACCAATTGAATGATCCAGTGAAGTGTTTGGATAATGGCGACAATGGCAGTTCCTATTAGCAACATCGCAAGAAGTTCATTGAACCTTATCATTTAGAGGAAGGAGAAGTCATAACAAGGTTACTATAGGTGAAACTACGGTAGGATCATTTTCAGTTCGAGACCTTGAATCATGTAGGGGATGGAGCTGGCCTCCTCCCCACCCCCAAAATCTTAGCAACATGCGAACACTTGGCCCTACAGTGATGTGCTGGATGGCCAAGCTATGGGTCTAGCACTATTAAGGTCGAGGCTCACATTGAATGCCATGATCTAAAGCATGGATTCCTTGTGGGGCAAAGAAGAGACTTGGATGCAATCTAGATTAGGATCGGTGCCTTCGAACAATGTCAGCATTGGAGCGAGAGATCTCTGCTCGATTGTAGTTCATAGGGGGTCCGAGCCTTGTCCCCCATTGAGATTTCATGGTCCGATCATGTGTGTGGCACTGTGGCAAGATCCATCATTTTGATGGCAGTAAGTCAAGATTGCCACAACCCCACGTTGCCTTGCCCAAGTGTGTTGACTCGTCGCTTGGAGCATTCTGTGTTTAGGATGGGTTCACTCACATGATTTGTAGGGTAAGGGCCCTGTCCACTGACACAACTCTCTCATGCATTGACTCCACCTTTTTGAGGTGATGGGGTAAGGACACACCACAACATTCCTTGTCACACCCATTGGGTGCTTGAGGTTTAGGATGTGTCAACACCCAACACACAGGTGCATCACGCACCCTAGAAATCCAAAGAATGAAGCATAATCCAGTGCCTTGCACGATTGGGTCACCAAAAGACAAAAACATAAAAAAGTATGACTCTCAGTAATGGATATCTCAGATCACACCATGATGAAGAATGTAATGAAATGTGATACTTAGTGTGAATTGTAGAATCAAGTGAATCATCAAGTCTTTGAACACAAGTTGTGCCCAAGGCCTCGGCTAAGGGCACGTCTGCTTGGGCATCACACTACAAAATTTCCCTCCCCAGTGAGGAGTGAAGATGGCTGTCCATGTTTGCAAGTGGTGTAGTTAGCTGAAATGAGCACGAGGTCCATCGATCCATCATGACGAGTGGTGGCTCAAAAAGGCTAGCATTGGTTTGCATTGATCGAACAATTCCTTGCAAGGAAATTTATTATGGGTTCAACGGCCCACCACAGTATGGGCATGCTGCATCTCTACCGTGTCCCCAAGTCATCCATGAATACCCATTGAGTTTAAGCATATCAATAAATGGAGGAAAAGAAACTTACTAGGATTCCCCTAGTAACAGCAAGCGAACCAAGAAGAGCCCAGCATGAAAATCAACAGTCGCGCCTGTCGAATTGTAGTTTGTAAAAGCATCCTCAGTGATGGACCAAGCCCAAGTCCCCTGGAAGGGGGCACCAAAGAGGGTGAGAACCCCATCGGGCCCAGACCCTGTCGCACCATGAGGTGCTATCAGTGAGTCAAATTATTTGGGAATGCAGCCCTAATCGGGTGGTAAATTTTTTCCAAGGCTAAATACGAGCGAGAGACCAATAGTGAACAAGTACTGTGAGGAAAAGATGAAAAGGAATTTGAAAAGAGAGTTAAAGAGTGCTTGAAATTACTAGGAGGGAAGCAGATAGAGGCCAGCAATGTGCCTCAATCATATGCGAAATGGTGTGAGCTGATCCACTGCTCAGTTTGGGGGATGTGCTAGCGCGGGCTGTCACGATGGCACAAGCATGACCTTCTGGTTGCACAAATACTTCTGTCATGGCAGTCGAGGAGCAAAGTGCATGCCTTTATGGCAGGCTCTCAGGCACCTGTGCACTTGTGGCACTGGCCAGCGGGCTTTCCATCTGACCCGTCTTGAAACACGGACCAAGGAGTCTAACATGTGTGCAAGTTGGTAGGTTGGAAAAACTTGCGAGGCGCAAGCAAGTTGACTAGTGAGATCCCCTCTCGAGGGGTGCACCGTCGACCAACCCTAATCTTATGTGAAGGGTTCGAGTGTGAGTACACTTGTTGGGACCTAAAAGATGGTGAACTAGGCCTAAGCAGGGCGAAGCTAGAGGAAACTTTGGTGGAGGCCCGCAATGATACTAACGTGCAAATCATTTGACTGACTTGGGTATAGGGGCGAAAGACTAATCGAACTATCTAGTAGCTAGTTTCCTTCAAAGTTTCCCTTAGGATAGTTGGAGCTCATGTGTGAGTTTTATCGAGTAAAGAAAATCATTAGAGGTATAAGGGGCATAATGCCCTCGACCTATTCTCAAACTTTAAATAGGTAAGTCAGTGCGGCTTCTCTGTTGAGCTACGCCACATAATTGCAAGCTCCAAGTGGGCCATTTTTGGTAAGCAGAACTAGCGATACGAGATGAACTAAAAGCCAAGTTACAGTGCCAAATTGCACACTAACCCAGATCCCACAAAGGGTGTTGGTTGATTAAGATAGTAGGACGGTGGTCATGGAAGTCGAAATCCGCTAAGGAGTGTGTAACAACTCACCTGTCGAATCAACTAGCCCCAAAAATGGATGCCGCTGAAGCGCGCAACCTATACTCGATTGTCGGGGCAAGTGCCAGGCTCTGATGAGTAGGAGGAGGTGGGGGTTGTTGCAAAACCTTGGGCGTGAGCCTGGGTGGACCGATCCCCAGTGCAAATCTTGGTGGTAGTAGCAAATATTCAAATGAGAACTTTGAAGACTGAAGTGGAGAAAGGTTCCATGTGAACAACACTTGGACATGGGTTAGTCAATCCTAAGAGATGGGGAAACCCTATTTCAAGGGTGCACTTTGCACAATAATAGAAAGGGAATCGGATTAATATTCCTAAACTAGGACATGGCAGCAGACGATAACGTTACGAAATTTGGAGACGTCGGTGAGGGCCTTGGGAAGAGTTATATTTTCTTTTTAACAACCTGCCCACCCTAAAATCAGTTCAACCGAAGATAGGGTCCAGTGATTGGAAGAGCACTGCACATCCCACGATGTCTGGTGCACCTTCGGTGGCCCTTGAAAATCTAGAGGACCAAGTATGATTCATGCCCGATCGTACTCATAATTGCATCAAGTCTCCAAGGTGAATAGCCTCTGGTCAATAGAACAATGTAGGTAAGGGAAGTTGACAAAATGGATTCGTAACTTTAGGAAAAGGATTGGCTCTGAGGGCTGGGCCTAGGGGTCTATGCTCTAAACTCATGGGCTGTTGGCAGCCTGCCCGATTGGGTGATGGATGCAAGATGCCCCCTTTGGAGGGCTTTCCCTAAGCAGTGAATAGTCAACTTAGAACTGGTATGAACAAGGGGAATCTGATTGTTTAATTAAAAAAAAGCATTGCGATGGTCACTGCGGAGGCTGATGCAATGTGATTTCTGCCCAGTGCTTTGAATGTCAAAGTGGAGAAATTCAACCTAGCGTGGGTAAATGGTAGGAGTAACTATGACTCTCTTAAGGTAGCCAAATGCCTCATCATCTAATTAGTGACACACATGAATAGATTAACAAGATTCCCACTTTCCCTATCTACTATCTAGCAAAACCACAGCCAAGGGAATGGGCTTAGCAGAATCAGCAGGGAAAGAAGACCCTGTTGAGCTTGACTCTAGTCCAACTTTGTGAAATGACTTGAGAGGTGTAGAATAAGTGGGAGCTTTCAGGTGCAAGTGAAATACCACTACTTTTAATGTTGTTTTACTTATTCCGTGAGGAAGAGATAGGGCAATGCCCCTATTGTTTGTCTTAAGGTGTGTCTAGGTGCATCGATCTAGGTGGAAGACATTGTCAGGTGGGGAGTTTGGCTAGGGTGGAACATCTATTAAAAGATAATGCAAGTGTTCTAAGATGAGCTCAATGAGAACAGAAATCTCATGTGGAACAAAAGGGTAAAAGCTCATTTGATTTTGATTTTTAGTACGAATACAAACCATGAAAGCATGGCCTATTGATCCTTTAGACTTTCAAAATTTGAAGCTAGAGGTGTTAGAAAGGTTACCATAGGGATAATTGGCTTGTGGTAGCCAAGCATTCATAGTGACATTTCTTTTTGTTCCTCCGATGTCGGCTCTTCCTATCATTGTGAAGCAGAATTCACCAAGTGTTGGATTGTTCACCCAGCAATAGGGAATGTGAACCGGGTTTAGACCATTGTAAGACAGGTTAGTTTTACCCTACTAATGATCTGCACCACGATAGTAATTCAACTTAGTATGAGAGGACCCATTGATTCACACATTTGGTCATCGTGCTTGGTTGAAAAGCTAGTGGCATGAAGCTACCATGTGTCAGATTATGACTGAAGGCCTCTAAGTCAGAATCCATGCTAGATTTAGTGCATATTTCTCTTTGGTTGCATCGCAACCTATAGTAGGGGTGCTCTTGCACTCCCAGGGGCCCATGTCATTGGCCATCTCTGATTGGTGCATTAGCCCATTGGAGCAACCTTGGATATTAATTTCAAGCAGTCGACGAGAAGAATCTTTTGTAGATCACTTAAATAAGTGACGGGGTATTGTAAGTGGTAGAGTGGCCTTGCTGCCATGATCCATTGAGATTCAGCCCTCTGTTGCCTTAATTCATAAAACCCTTTTTGACTATGAAGTGGGTGGGGTTTGTAATTTGCATGAGGGCGAGAAAATCTTCTTAGGTGCAAAATTCTTGGTGGGTGTGGTTTGTAATTTGTGTGAGTGCGGGAAAATCTCCAAAGTGCCAAATTCCTGGCGAGTGGGGTTTTGTAAAAATTTCTATGAGGGCAAAAGAATCTCCCAAGTGCCAAATTCTCAGCAGGTGGGGTTTGTAATTTTTGCCAAGATGAAAAAATCTCCGAAGTACCAAATTTTGAGGGGGTGGGGTTTTGTGAAAATTTCTGTGAGGGCGAAAAAATCTCCCAAGTGGCAAATTCTCGTTAGGTGGGGTTTTGTAAAAATTTCCACAAGGGCAAAAAAATCTCCCAAGTGCCAAATTCTTGATGGGTGTGGTTTTATAAAAAATTTCCGCTAGGGCGAAAAAATCTCCCAAGTGCCAAATTCCCGGTGGGTGGGGTTTGTAATTTGCGTGAGGCCGAGAAAATCTTCTAGTGCCAAATTTCGAGCAAGTGGGGTGTGCAATTTTCACGAGGGCAAAAAAATCTCCCAGGTGCCAAATTCCTGGTGGGTGGGGTTTGTAATTTCTACCGAGGCAAAAAAATCTCCCAAGTGCCACATTCCAGGCAGGTGGGGTTTTGTAAAAAAAATTCGTGAGGGCGAAAAAATCTCCCAAGTGCCAAATTTTGGATGGGTGGGGTTTGCAATTTCTATGAGGGTGAAAAAATCTCCCAATTGGAAAATTCTCGGTGGGTGGGGTTTGCAACTTTTGCGAGGGCGTAAAAATCTCTCAGGTGCCAAATTCCTGGCAGGTGGGGTTTGTAATTTCTGCGAGGGTGGAAAAATATCCTGAGTGCCAAATTTTGGGTGGGAGGGAGGCGTTTTGTAGAAATGTTTGCCAGGGCAGAAAAATCTCTCGAGGGCCAAATTTTGAGCAACTGGGGTTTTTAAAATTTCCATGGGGGGGGAAAAATCTCCCAAGTCCCAAATTTTGAGCTGGTGGGGTTTGCAATTTTCAAAAGGGCAAAAAAATCTCCCAAGTGCCAAATTCCCAGTGGGTGGGGTTTCATGATTTTTGCGAGTGCGAAAAAATCTCTCGAGTGCCAAAGTTTTCTATAGGGCGAAAAAGTCTTCCAAGTACAATTTCCATGTGGGTCGGGTTTGTAATTAGTGCAATTTCAGGCGGGTCGAATTTGCAATTTTTGTGAGCACAAAAAAATCTTCCAAGTCCAAATTCTGGGTGGGTAGGGTTTCATAATTTCAAAGTGCCAAATTTTGAGCGGGTGGGGTTTGTAAATTCCATGAGGGCGAAAAAATCTTCCAAGTCCAAATTTTGAGCGGGTGGGGTTTGTAAATTTTTGTGAGGGCAAAAAATTCTTCCAACTGCAAATTCTAGGTAGGTGGGGTTTTGTAATTTTCACGAGGGCAGACGACTTATGTACGTGATCCAAAATCAGTTAACTTATTTTTTTGGTTAACGCCCAAAGTTTTGAACTCAAATCGAGTTGGCTACCCTGACTCGAATCGCCTCTGAATTTTTTACACAACCCATGTCACCATGCTCAACTTGATTCTAAGTGCCCCAAGTCATGTACGTGGTACAAAAGAGGTCAACTTTTTTTTTGGGTTAATGCCCAAAGTTTTCAACTCAAACTGTGTTAGCAACCCTGACACGAATCGCCCCAACTACCCCAACCCTGACTCGAATCGCGCCGAGCCTTAACTACGTCCAATTTTTTCGCATGACTCATGTCACTATGCTTGATGTGATTCTAGGTGCGTCAAGTCATGTGTGTGATCCAAAGGCAGTCAACCTTTTTGTGGGTTAACGCCCAAAGTTTTCAACCCAAATTATGTCGAAAACCTCGACACGTATCGCCTTGAGCCTTAATTGCCTCCAGTTTTTTTGTAGGACTCATGTCACCGTGCTCCACTTGGTTCCTTAAGGAATATACATGATCCAAACATGGTTAACTTCTTCCTTTTTTGGTTAACACACAAATATTTCAACCCGAATTGTGTCAGCAACCCTGAATCAAATCGCCTCGAGCCTTAATCGCGTGCAATTTTTTTGAACCACTCATGTCACCATGCTTGACTTGATTCTCTGCGCCCCAAGTCATGTACGTGATCCTAAAGTGATTAACTCTTTTTTTGGCTAACGGCTAAAGTTTTTGAATCGACTCAGTTACCCCAACTCGAATTGCCTCGAGCCTTAACTGCCTCCATTTTTTTTTTGCTCGACCCATGTAACCGCACTTGCCTTGATTTTGGGTGGCTCGAGTCACTTACGTGATCCAAAACTGGGTAACTTTTTCATTGTTCTTTTTTCTTTTTTTTGTCAAGTCCCAAAGTTTTGAACTCGAATAGAGTCAGATACCCACACTTGAGTCATCTCCAAATTTTTTGCACGACTCATATCACCGTGCTCGACTTGATTCTAAGTGCCCTGAGCCATGTACGTGATCCAAAAGTCGTTAACTTTTTCTTTTTGGTTAATCCCCAAAGTTTTCAACTTGACCCACCTCAGCAACCTTGACTCAAAGTGCCTTGAGCCTTAATGGCCTCCAATATTTTTGCATGACTCATGCCACCGTCAACTTTTCACTTGAATCATGTCACCCAAGGCACCTCGCTGCTACGTGACTCGAGCCCTGTGCGTGATCCAAAATTGGGTAACATTTTTTTGAACTCCCAAAATTTCATTCTTTTTCACCTTATGGGGCCTATCATGATCTCTTTTTATAAAGAAAATTCTCAAATCGGATCGTTTCGGCTACCCTGCCTCAAATCTGGCTAGCTAGGTGTAATGCCTCGAGTCAGCTTGGCAATATGTGAACTAAAACCTGTGTGTGATCCAAAAGTGGGTAACTTGTTTTTTTTTGCTAATGCCCAAAATTTAGCACTTTTCACTGTACAGGCCCTCCCATGATTTTTTTTTTTCCCTCGTCAACCCAATCTAGTGACAACTCGTCAAGTTGGCTCACCAAGATGACTTACCATCTTGCCTCACTAGGATGCCCCACCAGGTCGCCTCTTCTTTAAGACTGCTCACCATGTCAGCTCCCCAAGTCAGCTCATCGAGTCAACTATTTAGTTTTCCTCACCGAGTTGACTCCTTAAGTTTTCTCACCAAGTCAGCTCCCTAAGTCAGCTCACCAAGTCGACTCACCTTGTCATTTTACCACCTTTCCCCAGCAAGTGTGCTCACCGAGTTGCTTCTCTAAGCCCACTCACCATGTCAGCTCACCAAGTTAGTTGTTCAAGTATGTTGCCAAGTCAACTCTTTAAGTTTGCTCACTAGGTCAGCCCGCCCAAGTCAGCTCTTTAAGTTCACTCGCCAGGTCGGCCCACCCAAGTCGCATCAGTCAGCTAACTTGATGAGTCACCTTAGGAAGCTGACTCTTTAAGTGCACTCACCAAGTTAGCTCACCAAGTCGACTCACCATATCGCCTCGATAAGTTGGCTCGCCAAGTTACCCCACTAAGACACCTCTTTAAGCCTGCTCACTATGTTAGCTCGTCAGGTCGCCTCACCAAGTCGACTAATCAAGTAGGCCAACCAAGTCACCTCACCATGTTGACTCTTTGAGCCCACTCTCCAGGTCACCTCACTAAGTCAACTCAAGTACATTTCCAAGTTGACTCTTTAAGTTTGCTTGCCAGGTTGACTCGCCAAGTCAGCTCACCATGTCATCTCAATGAACCAACTCGCTGAGTCACCTCACCACATTGGCTCTATAATTCTACTCACCAAGTTGCCCCACAAATTTTCCCTATTAGGCCCACTCACCATGTCGGTTCGCTAGGTTGGCTCCCTATGTCAGCTCGCCAAGATGACAATTCAAGCATGCTCACCAAGTTTGCCCCTAGGTCATCTCCCCAGGTCGGCTCACAAGGTGGACTTGCCAAGTTTCCTTAATGAGTTGACTCTTCAAGTTTGCTCACCAAGTTGAATCCCCAATTCGGCTTGCCAAGTCAGCTCACCAAGTTTTCTTGCCAGGTCACCTCCCTAGTTCGGCTCACCATGTCATCTAAACAAACTAACTCACCGCGTCACCTCACTAGGTCAGCCCACCAAGTACTCCCAAGAGATGACTCTTTAAGGTGTTCATCAGTTCACCCTGCCAAGTACTCTCACCATGTCAAATCTTTAGGTTTGTTCATCAAGTCACCCCACCAAGTCGACCCTTTAAGTTCGTTCGTCAAGTCACCCCACCAAGTACTCTCACCAAGTCAACTCTTTAAGTCCTTTCATCAAGTCACCCCATAGAGTTGACTCTTTAAGTCCCTTCATCAAGTCACCAGAACAAGTACTCTCATCAAGTCGACTCTTTAAGTTTGTTCATCAAGTCACCCCACCAGGTTTCCCCACCAAGTACTCCCACCAAGTCAACTCTTTAAGTCTGTCTATCAGTTCACCCTACAAAGTACTCTCACCAAGTTAACTCTTTAAGTCTGCTCATCAAGTTGAGCCACCAAGTACTCTCACCAAGTTGACTCTTTAAGTCTGTCCATCAAGTCGCTCCGCCCAGTACTCTAACCAAGTTGATTCTTCGAGTGCGTTCATCAAGTCACCCCACCAAGTACTCTCTCCAAGTCGACTCTTTAAGTATGTTCATCAAGTCACCCCACAAAATACTCTCACCAAGTCAACTCTTTATGTCCGTTCATCAAGTCACCTTGCCAAGTCGACCCTTTAAGTCTGTTCATCAAGTCACCACACCAAGTACTCTCACCAAGTTGACCCTTTAAGTCCTTTCATCAAGTCACCCTACCAAGTCGACTCTTTAAGTCTATTCATCAATTCACTAGAACAAGTACTCTCACCAAGTTGACTCTTTATGTTCGTTCATCAAGTCACCCCACCAGTTCAGCCCACCAAGTACTCCCACCAAGTCGACTATTTAAGTCCATTCATTACTTCACCCTACCAAGTACTCTCACCAAGTCAACTCTTTAGGTCCATTCATGAAGTCACCCTACCAAGTCGACACTTTAAGTCCGTTCATTAAGTCACCCCAACAAGTACTCTCACCAAGTTGACTATTTAAGTCCTTTCATCAAGTCACCCCACCAAGTCGACTCTTAAAGTTCGTTCATCAAGTCAACCCACCAGGTCAGCCCACCAAGTACTCCCACCAAGTTGACTCTTTAAGTTCGTTCATCAATTCACCCTCCTAAGTACTCTCACCGAGTTGACTCTTTAAGTTTTCTCATCAAGTCGTGCCACCGAGTACTCTTACCAAGTCGACTCACCCCACCATGTACTCTCACCAAGTCAACTCTTTAGGTCTGTTCATCAAGTCACCCTGCCAAGTTGACCCTTTAAGTCCCTTCATCAAGTCACCCCACCAAGTACTCTCACCAATTTGAGTCTGTAAGTCCTTTCATCAAGTCACCCCACCAAGTTGACTCTTTAAGTGCATTCATCAACTCACCAGAACAAGTACTCTCACCAAGTCGACTCTTTAAGTCCATTCATGAAGTCACCCCACCAAGTCGGCCCACCAAGTTGACTCTTTAAGTCCGCTCATCAAGTCGTGCCACCAAGTACTCTCACCAAGTTGACTCTTTGAGTCTGTTCATCAAGTCACCCCACCAAGTACTCTAACCAAGTCGACCCTTCAAGTGCGTTCATCAAGTCACCCCACCAAGTACTCTCACCAAGTCAACTCTATAAGTATGTTCATCAAGTCACCAAACCAAGTACTCTCACCAAGACAGCTCTTTAGGTCCATTCATCAAGTCACCCCGCCAAGTCAACCCTTTAAGTCTGTTCATCAAGTCACCCCACCAAGTACTCTCACCAACTCGACTCTTTAAGTCCTTTCATCAAGTCACCCCACCAAGTCGACTCTTTAAGTTTGTTCATCAAGTCACCAAAACAAGTACTCTAACCAAGTTGACTCTTTAAGTTTATTCATCAAGTCACCCCACTAGGTTAGCCCACCAAGTACTCTCACTAAGTCGACTATTTAAGTCTGTTCATCAGTTCACCCCACCAAGTACTCTCACCAAGTTGACTCTTTAAGTCTGTTAATCAAGTCATGCCACCAAGAACTCTCACCAAGTTGACTATTTACGTCTATTCATCAAGTCACCAGAACATGTACTCTCACCAAGTTGACTCTTTAAGTCTATTCATCAAGTCACCCCACCAGGTCGGCCCACCAAGTCGACCATTTAAGTTCGTTCATCAGTTCACCTTGCCAAGTACTCTCACCAAGTTGACTCTTTAAGTCCTCTTATAAAGTTATCCGACCAAGTACTCTCACCAAGTCAACTCTTTAAGTCTGTTGATCAAGTCACCCACCAAGTACTCTAACCAAGTCGATTCTTCAAGTGTATTCATCAAGAAACCCCACCAAGTACTCTCACCAAGTTGATTCTACAAGTGCATTTATCAAGTCACCCTACCAAGTACTCTCACCAAGTTGACTCTTTAAGTCTGTTCATCAAGACACCCCACCAAGTACTCTCACCAAGTCAACTCTTTAGGTTTGTTCATCAAGTCACCCCACCAAGTCGATCCTTTAAGTCCATTCATCATGTCACCCCACCAAGTACTCTCACCAAGTTGACTCTTTAAGTCCTTTCATCAAGTCGACTCTTTAAGTTTGTTGATCAAGTCACTAGAACAAGTACTACCACCAAGTCAACACTTTACGTCCGTTCATCAAGTCACCCCACCAGGTTGGCCCACAAGGTACTCCCACCAAGTTGACTCTTTAAGTTTGTTCATCAGTTCACCCTGCCAAGTACTCTCACCAAGTTGACTCTTTAAGTCCGCTCATCAAGTTGCGTCACCAACTACTCTCACCAAGTTGACTCTTTAACTCTGTTCATCAAGTCAACCTACCAAGTACTCTCACCAAGTTGACTCTTTAAGTCTGTTCATCAGTTCACCCCACCAAGTACTCTCACCAAGTCAACTCTTTAGGTCTGCTCGTCAAGTCACCCCACCAAGTACTCTCACCAAGTCAACTCTTTAAGCCCTTTCACCAATTCACCCCACCAAGTCGACTCTTTAAGTCTGTTCATCAAGTCACCAGAACAAGTACTCTCACCTAGTCCACTCTTTAAATCCGTTCACGAAGTTACCCCACCAGGTTGGCCCACCAAGTACTCCCGCCAAGTTGACTCTTTAAGTCCGTTCATTAGTTCACCCCACCAAGTATTCTCACCAAGTGGAATCTTTAAGTTTAGTCATCAAGTGAAGCCACCAAGTACTTTCACCAAATCGAGTCTTTGAATTCATTCATCAACTCTTCAGAACAAGTACTCTCACCAAGTTGACTCTTTAAGTCTGTTCATCAATTCACCCTACCAAGTACTCTCACCAAGTTGACTCTTTAAGTCTTCTCATCAAATCAAGCCACCAAGTACTCTCACCAAGTTGACTCTTTGAGTCTGTTCATCAAGTCACCCCTCCGAGTACTCTAACCAAGTTGACTTTTCAAATGCATTCATCAAGTCACCCCACCAAGTACTCTCACCAAGTCGACTCTTTAAGTCTATTCATCAAGACACCCCACCAAGTACTCTAACCAAGTCAAATCTTTAGGTCCATTCATCAAGTCACCATACTAGGTTGACCCTGCAATAGTGTTCATAGTGTCACCCCACCAAGTACTCTCACTAAGTTGACTCTTTAAGTCTGTTCATCAAATCACCCCACCAATTACTCTCACCAAGTCAACTCTTTAGGTCCATTCATCAAGTCAGCCCGCCAAGTCAACCCTTTAAGTCCATTCATCAAGTCACCCAACCAAGTACTCTCAGCAAGTTGACTCTTTATGTCCTTTCATCAAGTCACCCCACCAAGTCAACTCTTTAAGTCCATTCATCAAGTCACCCAAACAAGTACTCTCACCAAGTCCACTCTTTATGTATGTTCATCAAGTCACCCCACTAGGACGGCCCACCAAGTTGATTCTTTAAGTCCTTTCATTAAGTCACCCCACCAAGTCAACTCTTCAAGTCCATTCATCAAGTCACCAGAACAAGTACTCTCACCAAGTCGACTCTTTATTTCCATTCATCAAGTCACCCCACCAAGTAGGCCCACTAAGTACTCCCATCAAGTTGACTCTTTAAGTATGTTCATCAATTCACCCTTCCAAGTACTCTCACCAAGTGGACTCTTTACATTTTCTCATCAAGTCGAGCCACCAAGTACTCTCACCAAGTCAACTCTTTAAGTTCATTCATAAAGTCACCAGAACAAGTACTCTCACCAAGTTGACTCTTTAAGTCTATTTATCAAGTCACCCCACCAGGGCGGCCCACTAAGAACTCTCACAAAGTTGACTCAAGTCTGTTCATCAATTCACCCTACCAAGTACTCTCACCAAGTTGACTCTTTAAGTCTACTCATCAAGTCGAGCCACCAAGTACTCTCGCAAAGTCAACTCTTTAAACCCGTTCATTGGGTCACCCCACCAATTACTCTAACCAAGTCGATTCTCCAAATGCGTTCATCAAGTCACCCCGCCAAGTAGTCTCACCAAGTTGACTCTTTAAGTCTATTCATCAAGTAACCCCACCAAGTACTCTCACCAAGTCAACTCTTTAGGTTCGTTCATCAAGTCACCTCACCAAGTTGACCCTTTAAGTTCCTTCATCAAGTCACCCCACCAAGTACTCTCACCAAGTCAACTCTTTAAGTCCTTTCATCAAGTCAACCCACCAAGTTGACTCTTTAAGTCTTTTCATCAAGTCACCAGAACAAGTACTCTCACCAAGTTGACTCTATAAGTCTGTTCATCAAGTCACCCCACCAGGTCGGCCCACCAAGTACTCTTACAAAGTCAAATCTTTAAGTCTGTTCATCAGTTCACCTCACGAAGTACTCTTATGAAGTTGACTCTTTAATTCCACTCATCAAGTTATGCCACCAAGTACTCTCACCAAGTTGAGTCTTTAATTTCTTTCATCAAGTCACCCCACCAAGTACTCTAACCAAGTAGATTCTTCAAGTGCATTCATCAAGTCACCTGACCAAGTACTTGCACAAAGTTGACTCTTTAATTCTTTTCATTAAGTCACACCACCAAGTACTCGCACCAAGTCAACTCTTTAGGTCCGTTCATCAAGTCACCACAACAAGTCAACCCTTAAATTGTGTTCATCAAGTCACCCCACCAAGTACTCTCAGCAATTTGATTTTTTAAGTCTGTTCATCAAGTCATCGCACAAAGTATTCTCACCAAGTCAACTCTTTAGGTCCGTTCATCAAGTCACCGCACCAAGTACTCTCACCAATTCAACTCTTTAAGTCCTTTCATGAAGTCACCCCACCAAGTCAACTCTTTAATTTCATTCATCAAGTCACCTGAATAAGTACTCTCACAAATTCAACTCTTTAGGTTCATTCATGAAGTCACCCTGCCACGTTGACCCTTTAAGTCTGTTCATCAAGTCACCCCACCAAGTACTCTCACCAAGTTGACTCTTTAAGTCCTTTCATCAAGTCACCCCACCAAGTTGACTCTTTAAGTCCATTCATCAAGTCACCATAACAACTACTCTCACCAAGTCAACTCTTTATGTCCATTCATGAAGTCACCCAACCAAGTCAGCCGACCAAGTACTCCCACCAAGTTCACACTTTAAGTCTATTGATTAGTTCACCCCACCAAGTACTCTCACCAAGTTGACTCTTTAATTTTGCTCATCAAGTTGAGCCACCAAGTACTATCACCAAGTCGACTCTTTGAGTCCGTTCATCAAGTCACCCCACCAAGTGCTCTAACCAAGTTGATTCTTCAAGTGCGTTCATCAAGTCACCCCACCAAGTACTCTCACCAAGTCAACTCTTTAAGTTTGTTCATCAAGTCACCCCACCAAGTACTCTCACCAAGTCAACTCTTTAGGTCCATTCATCCAGTCACCCAACCAAGTTGACCTTTCAAGTGCATTCATCAAGTCACCCCACCAAGTACTCTCACCAAGTTGACTCTTTAAGTCTGTTCATCAAGTCACCCCACCAAGTACTCTCACCAAGTCAACTCTTTAGGTCCGTTCATCAAGTTAGCCCGCCAAGTTGACCCTTTAAGTCCATTCATCAACTCACCCAACCAAGTACTCTCACGAAGTTGACTCTTTAAGTCCTTTCATCAAGTCAACCCACCAAGTCGACTCTTTAAGTCCGTTCATCAAGTCACTAGAACAATTACTCTCACCAGGTTGACTCTTTAAGTCCATTCATCAAGTCACCCAACCAAGTTGGCCCATGAAGTACTCTCACCAAGTTGACTCTTTAAGTCCACTCATCAGTTCTACCTACCAAGTACTCTCACCAAGTTGACTCTTTAAGTTCGCTCATAAAGTTGTGCCACCAAGTACTCTCACCAAGTCGACCCTTTATGTCTGTTCATCAAGTCACAAGAACAAGTACTCTCACCAAGCCGACTCTTTAAGTCCATTCATCAAGTCACCCCACCAGGTTAGCCCACCAAGTACTCCCACCTAGTCAACTCTTTAAGTTCATTCATTAGTTCACCCTACCAAGTACTGTCACCAAGTTGAGTCTTTAAGTTCGCTCATCAAGTTGCACCACGAAGTACTCTCACCAAGTCAACTCTTTAAGTCCATTCATAAAGTCACCCCACCAAGTAGTCTAAGTAAGTTGAATTTTCAAGTTCATTCATCAAGTCACCCAGCCAAGTACTCTCACCAAGTCGACTCTTTAAGTCTGTTCATTGAGTCAACCCACCATGTACTCTCACCAAGTCAACTCTTTAGGTTCATTCAACAAGTCACCCTACCAAGTCAACCCTTTAAGATCGTTCATCAAGTCACCCCACCAAGTACTCTCCCCAACTCAACTCTTTGAGTCCTTTCATCAAGTCACCCCACCAAGTCGACTCTTTAAGTCCGTTCATCAAGTCACTAGAACAACTACTCTCACCAAGTCGACTCTTTAAGTCCATTCATCAATTCACCCCGTCAAGTACTCTCACCAAGTTGACTCTTTAAGTCTACTCATAAAGTTGAGCCACCAAGTACTGTCACCAAGTTGACTCTTTGAGTCCATTCATCAATTCACCCCACCAAGTACTCTAACCAAGTTGATTCTTCAAGTGCATTCATCAAGTCACTCCACCAAGTACTCTCACCAAGTTGACTCTTTAAGTTTGTTCATCAAGTCACCCCACCAACTACTCTCACAAAGTCAGCTCTTTAGATCCATTCATAAAGTGACCCCACCAAGTCGACCCTTTAAGTCCATTCATCAAGTCACCCCACCAAGTACTCTCACCAAGTCAACTCTTTAGGTCTGTTCATCAAGTCACCTCAGCAAGTTGACCCTTTAAGTCCGTTAATCAAGTCACCCCACCAATTACTCTCACCAAGTCGACTCTTTATGTCCTTTCACCAAGTCACCCCACCAAATCGACTCTTTAAGTCTGTTTATAGAGTCACCAGAAGAAGTACTCTCACCAAGTTGACTCTTTAAGTCCATTCATCAAGTCACCCCACTAGGTCAGCCCACCAAGTACTTTCACCAAGTCAACTCTTTAAATTTGTTCATCAGTTCACCCTGCCAATTACTCTCACCTAGTTGACTCTTTAAGTCTTCTCATAAAGTTGTGCCACCAAGTACTCTCACCAAGTTGACTCTTTATGTTTGTTCATCAAGTCACCAGAATAAGTACTCTCACTAAATTGACTCTTTAAGTCCGTTCATCAAGTCACCCCACCAGGTCGGCCCACTAAGTACTCCCACCAAGTTGACTCTTTAAGTTCATTCATCAGCTCACCCCACCAAGTACTCTCACCCTGCCAGTTCGGCCCACCAAGTCGACTCTTTAAGTTTCTTCATCAAGTCACCCTACCAGGTCAGTCCACCAAGTTGACTCTTTAGGTTTTTTCATCAATTCACCCCACCAAGTAATCTCACAAAGTCAACTCTTTAAGTTCATTCATCAAATCACCCCGCCAGGTTTGACTGCCAAGTACTCTCACCAAGTGGACTCTTTAGGTTCATTCATCAAGTCACCTCACCAGGTTGGCCAACCAAGTGGACTCTTTAAGTTTGTTCATCAAGTCACCTGACTAGGTCGGCCCACCAAGTCACCAAGTACTCTTACCAAGTCAACTCTCTAAGTTTGTTCATCAAGTCACCCCGCCAGGTTGGCCCACGAAGTCGACACTTTAAGTTCGTTCATCAGGTCACCCCGCCAAGTCGGCCCACCAAGTTGACTCTTTAAGTTTGTTTAGGCTAGCTGAGTCAGCTTGCTAAGTCATCTCACCACTAGGCTAGGTAGCTCTGCTCGTCAAGGCATCTCACCATGTGGGCTTGCCAAGTCACCTCAATGAGTTGACTCTTTAAGTCTACTCACCAAGTCAACTCACCAAATTGACTTACCATGTCGCCTTGCCAGGTTGCCCCACCTGATCACGTCTTGAAGTCTACTCACCATGTTTAATTTCTAGTTCAATTCCCCAATTCATCTTGCCAGGGTGGCCTACGAGTCAAAAGTTGAAGTGCACCCACCAAGTCAAGTCTTTAAGTTTTCCCACCAAGTCTGCTCTCCAAGTCGGCTCACTGAGTGAAGTCATCTCACCCAGTTGACTTACCATCTTTTCGCACCGTCAATTTACTCTCGTGGCTCATGAACTCACGCCACCTAAACAATGTTAGTTTTTTGCTCCATTGTCAAATTCAGTAAAAATGGGGTCGTGGATGGCTATTCGGTTACGTTTTTAAATGAATTGATTTTTTTAAGGCACTTTTCTGCATAATGCATATTTTTGAATGCAGAGCAAGCCTTGCACTAATATCTTATATAAGAGAGGCAATGTGTTCGAAATAAATTTGAGTCATAATTTTCAAATCAGGTAGCCTTGGATATAAAATGGAAGTTGAGCTGTTCTAGCAAAGCCATAATTTTCAAATTTGGGTAGCTTGCGATATAAAATGGGTACCCGAGCCATTCTACTTGAGTCATAATTCTCAAATTGGGTAGCTTGTGATATAAAATTGTCATCGAGCCACTCTAGTTAGTCTCCAAAAATTGATCAATTTACTCCCCTAATTGATGCAATCAAATTGCCTAACCAATGCCAATCTTTGTCTCCATTGACAACCTCATCAAAAATGGGGTTGTGGATGGCTATTCGGTCACATTTTTCATTGAATTGGATTTTAAGGTACTTGTCCACTGAATGTGAATTTTTAATGTAGAGTAAGCCTTACACTAATAGCTTATATAGGGGAGGTAGTGTGCTTGAAAAATGGTGGGCAAGCTAGCCTGGCCTACCCGATCTGAGTGAGCCAGCCTGGCTGACCCAATCTAGGCGAGCCATGCTGGCTGACCCGATTTGGGTGAGCCACTCTGGCTGACCTGATCTGGTTGAGTCATTCTGTTTGACCCAATTTGGCCAAGCCATTTTTGTCGACCCAATTTGGCCAAGCTCCAGAAATGATGTCATGGATGGCTGTTTGGTCACATTTTTCATTGAATTGGATTTTTAAGGGATTTTTCCATGCTATCATAGATTTCAAATGTAGAAGGAGCCTCACACTAATAGCTTATATAGGAGAGGTGCTTGCCGCGAGCCTCTCCCATGCCCCATTCATTGATTCAACATTGGTGTCTAGGTGGATCAGATTGTTGGATTTTCAAACTGTGTATGCTGATGTTGAATCAATGAAAGGGGCATGAAGTGATCTCTGAGTGCTTTTCCTCAGCTCTCTTTTAGATCATGTTTTCTGATGACTCAATTTTGGAAAAGGTGAGGTAGCAATTGTCGATCCATGGCATGTCTTTTTGGTGATTTTCAAACTTGATCTAAATGTGAGCCCTTGTTTAGCACTCTGGTGTTGCTTGGTATAATGGAAATTTGCTATGTGTGCTCAATGCTCTAGCAATTTGTCATGGTGTACTTATCGCAGCTACATGGGAGCTTTAATACCGAAAGCTCTCAACAAAAAATGGTGGCCCAGCCATGCTGGCCGACTCAATATGGGCGAGCCATTCTAGCTGACTTGATCTGGATGAGCCATGCTGGCTGACCCAATTTGGGTGAGCCATGCTGGCCAAACCGATCTAGCCGAGCTCCAAAAATGGTGTCATGGATAGTTGTTTGGTCACATTTTTCATTGAATTGGATTTTTAAGGGATTTGTCCATGCTATCACAGATTTTGAATGTAGAAGGAGCCTCACACTAATAGCTTATATAGGAGAGGTGGTTGCCGCAAGCCTCTCCCATGCCCCTTTCATTGATTCAACATTCGTGTCTAGGCAGATTGGATAGTTTGATTTTCAAACGGTGTATGCTGATGTTGAATCAATGAAAGGGGCATGAACCGATCTCTGAGTGCTTTTCCTTGGCTCTCCTTTAGATCATGTTTTTCGATAAATCAATTTTGAAAAAGGTGATGCAGTGGTTGTTGATCCATGGTGTGTCTTTTTGGTAATTTTAAAACTTGATCTAAATGTGAGACGTTGTCTAGAATTCTGACATTGCTTGGTATAATGGCAATTTGCTATGGGTGCTTGGTGCTTCAGCAATTTTTCATGCTGTACTTATCATGGCTACATGGGAGCTTTAATACCGAAAGCTCTCAACAAAAAATGGTGGCAGAGCAATACTGGCCGACCTGATCTGGGTGAGCTATGCTAGCCGACCTGATCTGGCTGAGCCATTCTGGCTAACCCAATCTGGCTGAGACATTTTTGTTGACCCGATCTGGTCAAGCTTAAAAAATAGTGTTGTGGATGGCTGTTTGGTCACATTTCTCATTGAATTGGATTTTTAAGGGATTTGTCCATGCTATCACAGATTTTGAATGCGGAATGAGCCTTGCACTAATAGCTTATATAGGAGAGGTGGTTGCTGCGAGCCTCTCCCATGCCCCTTTCATTGATTTAACATTCGTGTCTAGGTAGATCGGATTTTTGGATTTTTAAATGGTGTATGTTGAAACATACACCATTTAAAAATCCAACAATCCGATCTACCTAGACACGAATGTTTTATCAATGAAAGGGGCATGAAGCAATCTCTGAGTGCTTTTCCTCGACTCTCCTATAGATCATGTTTTTTGATGTCTCAATTTTGGAAAAGGTAAGGCAATGGTTGCCGATCCATGGCATGCCTTTTTGGTGATTTTAAAACTTGATCTAAAAATGAGCCCTTGTCTAGTACTCCAGCATTGCTTAGTATAATGGCAATTTGGTATGGGTGTTTGGTGCTCAAGTAATTTTTCATGGTGTACTTATTGCGGCTACACAGGACCTTTAATATCAAAAGCTCTCAGCAAAAAATGGTGGTTGAGCCATGCTGGCCGACCTAATCTGGGTGAGCCATTCTGGGTGAGCCATGCTGGCCGACCCGATCTGGCCGAGCCATTTTCATCGACCCGATCTTGACGAGCTCCAAAAATGGTGTCGTGGATGGCTGTTTGGTCACATTTTTCATTGAATTGGATTTTTAAGGGATTTGTCCATGCTACCGCAGATTTTGAATGTAGAAGGAGCCTTCCACTAATAGCTTATATAGGAGAGGTGGTTGTTGTGAGCCTCTCCCATGCCCCTTTCATTGATTCAACATTGGTGTCTAGGTGGATCGGATTGTTGGATTTTCAAACGGTGTATGCTGATGTTGAATCAATGAAAGGGGCATGAAGCGATCTCTGAGTGCTTTTCCTTGGCTCTCATTTAGATCATGTTTTTTGATGACACAATTTATAAAAAGGTGAGGCAGCGGTTGTCGATCCATGGCATGTATTTTTGGTGATTTTAAAAATTGATCTAAATGTGAGCCCTTGTCTAGCACTCTGATGTTCCTTGGTATAATGGTAATTTGCTATGGGTGCTCGGCACTCTAGCAATTTGTCATGGTGTACTTATTGTGGCTACATGGGAGCTTTAATATCAAAAGTTCTCAGTGAAAAATAGTGGCCAAGCCATGCTGGTTGACCCAATCTGGGTGAGCCATGTTGGCCAACCTGATCTGGCCTAGCCGTTTTCATCGACCCGATCTTACCGAGCTCAAAAAATGGTGTCGTGGATGGCTGTTTGGTCACATTTTTCATTGAATTGGATTTTTAAGGGATTTTTCCATGCTATCATAGATTTTGAATGTAGAATGAGCCTCTAACTAATAGCTTATATAGGAGAGGTGGTTGCCGCGAGCCTCTCCCATACCCCTTTCATTGATTCAACATTGGTGTCTAGGCGGATCAGATTGTTGGATTTTCAAAAAGTGTATGCTGATGTTGATTCAATGAAAGGGGCATGAAACAATGTCTGAGTGCTTTTGCTTGGCTCTCCTTTAGATCATGTTTTCTGATGAGTCAATTTTGGAAAAGGTGAGGCAGCGGTTGCTGATCCATGGTGTGTGTTTTTGGTGATTTTAAAACTTGATCTAAACGTGAGGCCTTGTCTAGCACTCCAGCGTTGGTTGGTATAATGGCAGTTTGCTATGGGTGGTTGGTATAATGGCAAAAGGAGCCTTGCACTTATAGCTTATATAGGAGAGGTGGTTACCGTGAGCCTCTCCCATGCCCCTTTCATTGATTCAACATTAGTGTCTAGGCGGATTGGATTGTTGGATTTTCAAACGGTGTATGTTGATGTTGAATCAATGAAAGGGGCATGAAGCGATCTCTGAGTGCTTTTCCTCGGCTCTCCTTTAGATCATGTTTTTTGATGACTCAATTTTGGAAAAGGTGAGATAGCGGTTGCTGATCCATGGCATGTCTTTTTGGTGATTTTAAAACTTGATCTAAATGTGAGGCCTTGTCTAGTACTCCGGCATTGCTTGGTATAATGGCAGTTTTCTATGGGTGCTTGTTGCTCTAGATATTTGTCATGGTGTACTTATTGTGGCTACATGGGAGCTTTAATAACAAAAGCTCTTAGTGAAAAATGGTGGTTGAGCCATGTTGGCCAACCCAATCTAGGTGAGCCATGCTAGCCAACCTAATTCGGCCAAGCCGTTTTCATTGACCCGATCTTGCCAAGCTCAAAAAATGGTGTCGTGGATGGCTGTTTGGTCACATTTTGGATTTGTCTATGCTATCGCAGATTTCAAATGCAAAAGGAGCCTTGCACTAATAGCTTATATAGGAGAGGTGGTTACCATGAGCCTCTCCCATGCCCCTTTCATTAATTCAACATTGGTGTCTAGGCGGATCGGATTGTTGGATTTTCAAACAATGTATGCTGATGTTGAATCAATGAAAGGGGCATGAAGCAATCTCTGAGTGCTTTTCCTCGGCTCTCCTTTAGATCATGTTTTCTGATGACTCAATTTTGGAAAAGGTGAGGTAGCGGTTGCCGATCCATGGTGTATCTTTTTGGTGATTTTAAAAGATGATCTAAATATGAGCCCTCGTCTAGCATTCTGACATTGCTTGGTATAATGGAAATTTGATATTGGTGCTCAGTGCTCTAGCAATTTTTCATGGTGTACTTATCTCGGCTACATGGGAGCTTTAATACCAAAAGCTCTCGGCAACCTTGCAAGCCATTTTTGTCCCCATCTTTTCTATTCAACCTATCCCCAACAAGCTGCTGAGGAAACTCCAAATGTTAAACCGGTCTCATCCTCTATCAATGTTAATCAACCTAACATCGCAAACCCCACCCGTCTACCATGGACACTCCAAATGCCAAGCCGATCTCATCCTCTGTCAATGTCAATCAACCTAACATCACAAATCCCCTCCAACTACCATAGACACTCCAAATGTCAAGCCATTATTACCATGCCATCCTACTCAAACTCTTAGACAATCAAGGCTGACATTGTGTTCACTCCTCTCGAGTAAACCTAAAAAAAGGCACCGAGGAAAATGGTATTGTCGAGTCATCCTACCCAAGCTATTCCACCTAAACTAAGCTATTTTTCTTGATCTCCAAAAGTTGGCCATTTCACTACCCTGGCTCCAAGAATTCACATCTCCCACCTGATGACAATCTTTTGCTCCTTTGTCGACCTCATAAAAAATGGGATCATGGATGGCTATTTTGTTGCCTTTTTCAATGAATTGGATTTTTAAGGTAGTTGTCGGTGTGTTTGCTAATTTCTAATATAGAGTGAGCCTCACACTAATAGCTTATATAGGAGATGTAGTTGTCATGAGCCTCTCCCATGCCCCTCTCATTCATTCAATCTTGTTGTCAAGGTGGATGGATATGTCAAATTTTGAAACGGTGGATGCCGACGTTGAATCAAGTAGAGGGCATGAAGCCCACCCTCGAGGTACTATTCCTCAACTCTCCTTTAGATCATGTTTTCTTGTCACTCAGCTGGCACAATTTTGAAAAAAGGTTTGGCAGTGGTTGCCAGCCCTCACCACATCTACTTTGTGATTTTAAAACTTGATGTAAATGAGAGCCAACGTCTAGCACCTCTGTCCAGTGTTGCTTGGGTATTACATAAATTTTTTCTATCAGTGTGAATCCCCCAACGAATGCCTACCCTTAGACTCTCTCATAGATCACCTTCTTCAATCAATCGACTAATGCAATTATGGAAGAGACTTGGTAGCAGTTTCCATTCTATAGCTTGTCTGTTCAGCGATTTTGAAGTTGATCTAACGGCAAGGCCTTGTCTAGCCATGAGGTGGGTGCTTGGCACTTTAGTAATTTTTTGTGTGCCTATCGTGGCTACAATGGGAGATTTGATAACAAAAGCTCTCGGTGACCCTCCCCAACAGTATCATTGTTGGTGTTCAAGAAAGACACATTATTCAAATTTCAAATATTGACACCAGCATCATTTCTATTGGGAGGGCCGTGAAGCCATCCTAATTGCTATGCAAGGGCTCTCTCCCCAGAGTCATTCTCTTTGCAACAACTTCTTTGGAACAAAATTTTCAAAATGGTTCAGCAGTGGTTGTTGTTCCAATGGTGCCATTGTGGTGGTTGCCTGGGCAGCGATCTGAAGGGCAAGCTATGGTCTAGCAGTTGGGCTGCGCATCACGAGTGACAAGGGAGCCTTTGTTATCAAAAGCTCCCTATGGCCATTCGATGAGAAGAGCCATTGCTTGTGTGAGAAAGGATGAATGCAGCCTTGGATTCCAAATGAAATCAATGACATCAGATCTATATAAGAGCAAAATGAAGCAACAACCCATTTTCTATGCGTAGCTCCCCAAAGTTGGTCTTCTTTCTCACTCCATTGGCACAAATTCAAGAGTTGTTCAACAGTGGTTGTCATTCCAATGTGTCATTACGGTGATCTAGAGAGTGATGCTAAGGGCAAGAGCTTATGTCTAACATTTAGGATGTTTGTAAAAGTGAGAAGGGGAGCTTCTCTTATCAGAACCTCTCTATGGCCTTTGAATATAGACCCAGTGCCAATGATATCAATGGATACGAGCCTTGGATTCTAAATTTGTTCAACTAACATTGGTTTTTGTGAGAGATGGGTATGAAAGCACATCCTGATTGCTACGCAGGAGCTCCCTAAGGTCACCTCTATACCAAACTGATCAGCACAACATTGGGAATGGTTCAACAGTGGTTTTCATTCCAATGTGTCATCAGGATGTCTTGGAAAGTGGTCTTTCAAGGGTGAGCTCGCGTCTAGCACTTGGATTGTGCATCACATCACAAGTGAATGGGGAGATCTCTCTGTGAATGGCGGCATGATGATTGCAAGAGAAAATTGACTTAGTCAGAGCATTGGCCTTGTGTCATTATGATGGCCTTGCAATTTCTCTTTAATTGCAACCTATGTTTGCACAGTAGCAGAGTTTGCATCTAATTTTGGCCTTGTTCTTGATAGTTCTAGGAGATGACCTCTGAAACTTTCAGGTTGGGCCCCTTCAAGGTGAAATTCATTCAGTTGATCGGATGTGCTCAATGACCATTTCACTCCCTTGGCTCCATGAATTCACATCTCCTAACTGATGACAATATTTTGCTCCTCTGTCGACCTCATAAAAAATTGGGTCGTGGATGGCCGTTTGGTCACAATTTTCAATGATTTAGATTTTTAAGGTCGTTGTTGGTGTGTTCGCTAATTTCTAATGTAGAGCAAGCCTCGCACTAATAGCTTATATAGGAGAGGTGGTTGTTGTGAGCCTCTCCCATGCATCTCTCATTGATTCAATGCCGGTGTCAAGGCAGATGGATATGTCAGATTTTGAAATGGTGGACACTGACATTGAATCAATTAGAGGGGCATGAAGCCCACCCTCGAGGTGGTATTCCTAGACTCTTCTTTAGATCATGTTTTCTTGTCACTCAGCTGGTACAATTTTAGAAAAAGGTTTGGTAGTGGTTGCCAGCCCCTCACTGCATCTACTTCGTGATTTTAAAACTTGATCTAAAATGAGAGCCCTCGTCTAGCACCTCCATCTAGTGTTGCTCGGGTATTTCATAAATTTTTGCCATTGGTGCGAATCCCCAAATGAATGCCTTCCCTTGAACTCTCTCTTAGATCACCTTCTTCAATCACTCGACCGACGCAATTATGGAAGAGACTTGGCAACGGTTGTGATTCTTCAGTGCGTCTGTTCAACGATTTCAAAGTTGATCTAATGGTGAGCCCTTGTCTAGCCATGAGGTGGGTAGTTGGCTACCAAAAAGCATGTAGGGGGCATATGCCTGGGAAATGGATGTCTCTGAGTGTCCTTACTCAGTTGCATGTGCGGTGTACATGTTTGCATTATGACTCTGCTGTGAGCATTTGTGATTTGAGCATTTTGGAGGAATGTGTTTCGTACGAGATGTTCTTCTCAGGCTCCTGTGAACCAGAGCGCTCATCTTTGCAATTCTCTGACAAGTGCAAGCCCAACATGTCTGTCTAGGTGAATAAATTGCATGAATTCTTTTTGTCGAGATGTGGGTGCTCGTGAGTGTTTCCCTCGCGATGTAGTTCTTTGGTATGTGCATGTGCATGAGATTGAAGCTTGTCTAACAATGCTAGTGTGAGTGTTCACCCATAGGAACTTTTCTATACCTGCACTGGTAGATCACGTGTCATGGGGAACAATTAGCGAGGTTGTACTGGGAAAGGAGATATTTTCCAGAGGTTAGACATGTTTGTGTATGCGGGCAGGCTCTCATCACTTATAAATATGCATGGTTGGATATGTCTGTGTATGCCCCCGCCAATCACATAACCAACCATGTTTTTGACTCGTACGGCCCTTCACCCTTCAGCACGAAGGTCTATGTTGGCACTTTAGAAACTAGCTCTTCATCATGGGAAAATGTTTGTTGTGATTGAGAAGGCTTTTGTCTATGTGGGTGCACCTCAACAGGCGTGTAGGAGGCATATGCCTAGGAAATGGATGTCTCTAAGTGGCCTTACAATTAAGGTAGCTACGTGCGCAGTGCATCTCATATAGACTTGATGCTTCTTTTCGGGTAGTGGCGACAGTGAGGTCAAGGGTAAAGGGTTCTATATGGGATGTTCTTCACAGGTGCCTGTAAACTAAGGCTCCCTGTTCGGACCTCTCCAGTCAACAATGGGACACTTTCCTCTTGTGTGAAATCTTTGAGTGTTGCGAGTGCTTCTTGTGCTGTGAACGTCATTCTTGTTGCTTGTGCGACAGATTATGTTTGAATGCATGATGGAGCAAATGAAAATTTTGGTTTCCCATCGTGGCGGGCATCCCTTGGCCGTAGCAAGTCTTGGGGGTCACCTCATTGTTAGAAGCTAAACGATCGATCCTGCCAGTAGTCATATGCTTGTCTCAAAGATTAAGCCATGCATGTCTAAGCATGAACTATTTCAGACTGTGAAGCTGTAGATGGCTCATTAAATTAGTTATAGTTTCTTTGATGGTACTTTTCTACTAAGATAACCATAGTAATTCTAGAGCTAATATGTGCACCAAATCCTGACTCTTGGAAGGGATGAATTTATTAGATAAAAGGCTGACACGGGCTCACCTACTATTTTGGTGATTCATGATAACTCAACTTTCGATGTTAGGATAGAGGCCTACCATGGTGGTGATTTGGAGAGCGATGCTAATGGCGGGAGCTTGTATCTAGCATTTGGGATGTTTGTGCAAGTGAGCAGGGGAGCTTCTCTTATCAAAACCTCTCTGTGGCCTTTGAATATAGACCCAGTGCTGATGATATCGATGGATACGAGCCTTGGATTCTAAATTGGTTTAGCTAACATTGGTTTTTGTGAGAGTATGGTACAAAAGCACATCTTAATTTCTATGCGAGAGCTCCCTAAGGTCGCCTCTATGCCAACTCGATCGGCACAACATTGGGAATGGTTCAACAGTGGTTGTCATTCCAATGTGTCATTGGGATGTCTTAGAAAGTGGTCTTTCAAGGGCAAGCTCATGTCTAGCACTTTGATTGTGTGTCATGTCACAAGTGAATGGGGAGATCTCTCTATGAATGACAAAATGGTGATTGCAAGAGAAAATTGACTTAGTCAGAGCATTCACCTCGAGCCATTATGACGGCCTTGAAATTTCTCTTTAATTGCAACCTATGTTTGTGCAGTAGCAAAGTTTGCATGTAAGATTGGCCTTGTTCTTGATATATCCAGGAGATGACCTCTAAAACTTTTGGATTGGGCCCCTTCAAGGTGAAATTCATCCAGTTGATCGGATGAGCTCAATGACCATTTGACTCCCTTGGCTCCATGAATTCACATCTCCTAACCGATGATAATCTTTTTCTCCTCTGCCGACCTCATAAAAAATTGGGTCGTGGATGGTTGTTTGGTCACAATTTTCAACGATTTGGATTTTTAAGGTAGTTGTTTGTGTGTTCGCTAATTTCTAATGCAGAGCAAGCCTCACACTAATAGCTTATATAGGAGAGGTGGTTGCTGTGAGCCTCTCCCATGTCCCTCTCATTGATTCAACACTGGTGTCAGGGTAGATGGATATGTCAGATTTTGAAATGGTGGATGCTGATGTTGAATCAATTAGAGGGGCATGAAGCCCACCCTCGAGGTGCAATTTTCTTGTCACTTAGCTGGTGCAATTTTGGAAAAAGGTTTGGCAGTGGTTGCCAGCCCCTCACCGCATCTACTTGGTCATAGCAAGTCTTTGGGGTCACCTCATTGTTAGAAGCTACCTGGTTGATCCTGCCAATAGTCATATGCTTGTCTCAAAGATTAAGCCATGCATGTCTAAGTATGAACTATTTCAGACTATGAAATTGTAGATGGCTTATTAAATTAGTTATAGTTTCTTTGATGGTACTTTTCTACTTGAATAACCATAGTAATTCTAGAGCTAATAAGTGCACCAAATCATGACTCTTGGAAGGGATGCATTTATTAGATAAAAGGCCAGCACAGGCTCGCTCGCTATTTTGGTGATTCATGATAACTCGACGAATCACATGGCCTTTGTGCAGGCGATGCTTCATTCAAATTTCTACCCTATCAACTTTCGATGGTAGGATAGAGGCCTACCATGGTGGTGATGGGTGATAGAGAATTTTGGTTTGATTCCAAAGAGGGAGCTTGAGAAACGGCTACCACATCTAAGGAAGGTTGTAGGTGTGCAAATTACCCAATACTGACACGAGGAGGTAGTGACAATAAATAACAATATTGGGCTCATCGAGTCTGGTAATTGGAATGAGTATAATCTAAATCCCTTAATGAGGATCCATTAGAGGGAAATTTTGGTGCCAAAAACCATGGTAATTCCATCTCCATTAACATATATTTAAGTTGTTGCAGTTAAAAAGCTCATAGTTGGACCTTGGGTCGTCACGGTTGATCCACCTTCTGGTTGTACACTGGCCCTCATGTCCCTTCTGCCAGTGGCATGTTCCTAGCCTTAATTGGCTAGGTCGTGGTTCCAACACCATTACTTTGAAAAAATTAGAGTGCTCAAAGCAAGCCTATGCTCTAAATACATTAGCATGGAATAATGTGATGGGAGTCTGGTCCTATTACGTTGGCCTTCAGGACCGGAGTAATGATTAATAGGGACTGTCTGGGGCATTCGTATTTCATTATCAGAGGTGAAATTCTTGGATTTATGGAAGACAAATCACTGCAAAAGCATTTTCCAAGGATATTTTCATTAATCAAGAATGAAAGTTGGGGGCTCGAAGATGATCAGATACTATCCTAGTCTCAAGCATAAATGATGTTGACTAGGGATCGTCGGATGTTGCTCTAGGGACTCGGCTAGCACCTTCTGAGAAATCAGAGTGTTTGGTTTCTAGGGGGAGTATGGTGGCAAGGCTGAAACTTAAAGGAATTGATGGAAGGGCACCACTAGGAGTGGATCTTGTGGCTTAATTTGACTCAACATGGGGAAAATCACCAGGTCCAGACATAGTAAGGATTGACATATTGAGAGCTCTTTCTTGATTCTATGGGTGGTGGTGCATGGCCATTCTTAGTTGCTGGAGCAATTTGTCTAGTTAATTTCATTAACAAATGAGACCTCAGCCTACTAACTAGCTATGCGGAGGTTCCCCTTCATGGCCAGCTTCTTAGAGGGACTATGGCCTCCTAGGCCATGGAAGTTTGAGGCAATAATAGGTCTGTGATGCCGTTAGATGTTTTGGGCTGCACGCACGCTACACTAATGCAACCAACAAGTTTCTCTCCCTGGCCTAAAAGGTTTGGGAAATCTTGCCAAATTGCATCATGATGGGGATAGACCATTGCAATTATTGATCTTCAATGAGGAATTCCTAGTAAGCATGAGTTATCAACTCACGTTGACTACATCCTTGCCCTTTGTACACACCGCTCGTCGCTCCTGCCGATTGAATGATCCAATGAAGTTTTTCAGATCATGGTGATGATGATAGTTCCTGTCAGTGACATCACAAGAAGTTCATTGAACCTTATCATTTAGAGGAAGGAGAAGTCATAACAAGGTTACCGTAGCTGAACCTGTAGTAGGATCATTGTCAGTTTGAGACCTTGAATCGTGTAGGGGATGGAGCTGGCCTCCTCCCCACCCCCAAAATCTTGGTGATGTGTAGACACTTGGCCCTGTAGTGATGTGCTGGATGGCCAAGCTACGGGTCTAGCACCATCAAGGTTGAGGGTCACATCAAATGTTGTGATCAAAAGCGTAGATTCCCCATGAGGCAAAAAAGAGACTCAAATGTAATCTAGATTAGGATTAGTGTCTTTGAACGACATCTACATCAGAGTGAGAGGTCTCTGCTTGGTTGCAGTTTATAGGGGGTCTGGGCCTCATCCCCCATTGAGATTTCATGGTTCAATTTCATGCACAGCGCTATGCCAAGGATTCGTCATTTTGATAGCAGCAAGTCAGGACTGCTGCAACCCCCCGTTGCCTTGCCCAGGTGTGTTGACTCATCACTTGGAGAATTCTATGTTTAGGATGGGTCAACACCCAACAGACGGGTGCATCGCGCACCTTAGAAATCCAAAGAATGAAGTGTGATCCAGTGCCTTGCATTTTTGGGTCGTCGAAAGACAAAAACATAACAAAATCATGACTCTTGGCAATGGATATCTCAGCTCTTGTCACGATGAAGAATGTAGGAAAATGTGATACTTAGTGTGAATTATAGAATCTTGTGAATCATCAAGTCTTTGAATGCAAGTTGTACCTGAGGCCTCAGCCAAGGGCACGTCTGCTTGGGCATCGCACCACAAAATTTCCCTCCTTATTGAGGAGTAGAGATGGCCATCTGTGTCTACAAGTGGTGCAGTCGGCTAAAATGAGCATGAGGTCCGTCGATCTATCACGAGGAGCAGTGGCTCGCAAAGGTCGACGTTGGTTTACACTCATCGAATGATTCCTCATGAGGAACTTTATTTTGGGTTCAATAGCCCATCGCAGTGCAAGCATGCTGCATCTCTACCATCTCCCTAAGTTAGGCATGAATACCCACTAAGTTTAAGCATATCAATAAGCATAGGAAAAGAAACTTACCAGGATTCCCCTAGTAACGGTGAGAAAACTGGGAAGAGCCCAGCATGAAAATTGATAGCCACGCCTGTCTAATTGTATTCTGTAGAAGCATCCTCAGTGACAGACCAAGCCCAAGTCCCCTGGAAGGGGGTTTTGGAGAGGGTGAGAGCCCCATTGGGCCTAGACCCTGTCGCACCATGAGGTACTATCGGCAAGTCGGGTTGTTTGGGAATGCAACCCTAATCGAGTGGTAAATTCTATCCAAGGCTAAATACAAGTGAGAGATCGATAGTGAACAAATACCGTGAGGGAAAGATGAAAAGGACTTTGAAAAGAGAGTTAAAGAGTGCTTGAAATTGCTAGGAGGGAAGTGGATGGAGGTTGGCGATGTGCCTCGGTCAGATGCAGAATGATGTGAGCTAATCCATCGCTCGGTTCGAGGGATGTGCCAGCGCGAGCTGTCGTAGCAGCACAAGTGTGACATTTTGGTCACACAAATACTTCCATCGTGGTAGTTGAGGAGAGAAGCACATGCCTTTACATTGGGCTCTTGGGCACCTATGCGCTTGTGGCACTAGCCAGCGGGCTTTCCATCCGACCCATCTTGAAACACAGACCAAGGAGTCTAACATGTGTGAGTTGGTAGGTTGGGAAAACTTGTGAGGCGTAAGCAAGTTAATTAGCGAGATCCCCTCTTGGGGGGTGAACCACTGACCGACCCTGATCTTCTATGAAGGGTTTGAGTGTGAGTACACCTGTTGGGACCTAAAAGAAAGTGAACTATGCCTGAGCAGGGTGAAGCCAGAGGCAATTTTGGTGGAGGCCCATAGCGATACTAATGTGAAAATTATTTGTCTGACTTGGGTATAGGGGCAAAAGACTAATCAAACCGTCTAGTAGTTGGTTTCCTCTGAAGTTTCCCTCAGGATAGCTGGAGCTCATGTGCGAGTTTTATTGTGTAAAGCAAATGATTAGAGGCATCGGGGGCATAACGCCCTCGACCTATTCTCAAACTTTAAATAGGTAAGTCGGCGCAGCTGCTCTATTTAGCTGCACCACAGAATCACGAGCTCTAAGTGGGCTATTTTTGGTAAGTAGAATTGGTAATGCAAGATGAACCAAAAGTCAAGTTATGGTGCCAAATTGCACACTAACCCAGATCCCACAAAGGGTGTTGGTTGATTAAGACAATAGGATGGTGGTCATGGAAGTCAAAATCTACTAAGGAGTGTGTAACAACTCACCTGTTGAATCAAATAGCTCCAAAAATGGATGGCGCTGAAGTGCACAACCTATACTCGGCCGTCGGGGCAAGTGCCAGGCTCTGATGAGTAGGAGGATGCAAGGGTTGTTGTGGAACCTTAGGCGTGACCCTGGGTGGACCAGCCCCTAGTGCAAATCTTGGTGGTAGTAGCAAATATTCAAATGAGAACTTTGAAGACTGAAGTGGGGAAAGGTTCCATGTAAACAACACTTGGACATGGGTTATTCGATCCTAAGAGATGGGGAAACCCTATTTCAAGGGTGCACTTTGTGTAATCATCGAAAGGGAATCGAGTTAATATTCCTGAACTGGGACATGGCGACAGACGACAATGTTAGGAAATTTGGAAACATCGACGAGGACCTTGGGAAGAGTTATATTTTCTTTTTAAGAGCCTTCCCACCTTGAAATTGGTTCAATCGGAGATAGGGTCCAGTGGCTGGAAGAGCACCGCACGTTCTGTGGTGTCCGGTGCACCTTGGGTAGCCCTTGAAAATCTAGAGGATCGAGTACCATTCATGCCCGATCGAACTCATAACTGCATTAGGTCTCCAAGGTGAACAACCTCTAGTCAATAGAACATTGTAGGTATGGGAAGTCGACAAAATGGATCCATAACTTTTGGAAAAGGATTGGCTCTAAGGGTTGGGCCTAGGGGTCTATGCCCCGAACTCGTGGGCTGTTGGCAGCTTTCCTGAACAGTCGACTCTGAACTGGTATGGAAAAGGGGAATTTGACTGTTTAATTAAAACAAAGTATTGTGATGGTCCTTGCGGATTCTTATGCAATGTGATTTCTTCCTAGTGCTCTTAATGTCAAAGTGATGAAATTCAACCAAGTGCGGGTAAACAGTGAGAGTAACTATGAATCTCTTAAGGTAGCCAAATGCCTCATCATCTAATTAGTGACACACATGAATGGATTAATGAGATTCCCACCATCCCTATCTACTATCTGGAAAAACCACATCCAAGGGAATGGGCTTGGCAAAATTAGCAGGGAAAGAAGACCTTGTTGAGCTTGACTCTAGTCTGACTTTGTGAAATGACTTGAGAGGTGTAGAATAAGTGGGAGCTTTTGGGTGCAAGTGAAATACCACAACATTTAATGTTATTTTACTTATTTCATGAGGCAAAGATGGGGCAATGCCCCTATTTTTGGCCTTAAGGTGCATCTAGGTGCGTTGATCTGGGTAGAAGACATTGTTAGGTGGTGAGTTTTGCTGGGGCGACACATCTATTAAAAGATAACATAGGTGTCCTAAGATGAGCTCAACAAGAATAGAAATCTTGTGTGGAAAAAAAGGGTAAAAGCTCATTTGATTTTGATTTTCAGTATGAATACAAACTGTGAAAATGTGGCCTATCGATCCTTTAGACTTTTGGAATTTGAAGCTAGAGGTGTCAGAAAAGATACCACAGGGATAATTGGCTTGTGGTAGCCAAGCATTCATAGCGACGTTGCTTTTTGATCCTTCGATGTCGGCTCTTCCTATCATTGTGAAGCAGAATTCACCAAGTGTTGGATTGTTCACCTAGTTTAGACCGTCATGAAATAGGTATGTTTTACCCTACTAATGATCCGCGCCGTGATAGTAATTCAACTTAGTATGAGAGGAACCGTTAATATTAATTTTAAGCAGTCGGTGAGAAGAATCTTTTGCAGACAACTTAAATAAGTGACAGGGTATTGTAAGTGGCAGATTGGCCTTGCTGCCATAATCCACTGAGATTCAGCCCTTTGTCGCTCAATTTGTAAAACCCTTTTCAACTCTGAAGTGGGTGGGGTTTGTAAATTGTACAAGGGTGAGAAAATGTTCCAAGTGCCAAATTCTAGATGGGTGGGGTTTGCAAATTTTTTTGCGAGGGCGTAAAAATCTCTCGGGTGCCAAATTCTTGGTGGGTGGGGTTTGTAATTTGTGCGAGTGTAGGAAAATCTCCCAAGTGCCAAATTCTCGGCAAGTAGGGTTTTGTAAAAAATTTTGCAAGGGCAAAAAAATCTCCCAAGTCCCAAATTCTTGGCAGGTGGGGTTTTTAATTTATGCCAGGACGGAAAAATCTCCCAAGTGTCAAATTTTGAGGGGGTGGGGTTTTGTGAAAATTTTTGCGAGGGCGAAAAAATCTCCCAAATGCCAAATTCTCGGTGGGTGGGGTTTTGTAAAAATTTTTTTGAGGGCAAAAAAATCTCCCAAGTGCCAAATTCTCGGCAGGTGGGGTTTTGTAAAAAAATTTCGTGAGGGTGAAAAAATCTCCCAAGTGCCAAATTCTCGGTGGGAGGGGTTTGTAATTGGCGCGAAGGCGAGAAAATCTTCTAGGTGCCAAATTCCAAGCGGGTGGGGTTTGCAATTTTCACGAGGGCGAAAAAATCTCCCAGGTGCCAAATTCCCGGAGGGTGGGGTTTGTAATTTCTGCCAGGGCAAAAAAATCTCCCAAGTGCCACATTTCAGGTGGTTGGGGTTTTCTAAAAAAATTTGCGAGGGCAAAAAAATCTCCCAAGTGCCAAATTTCAGGTGGGTGGGGTTTGCAATTTTTGCGAGTAAAAAAAAATCTCCCAAGTGCCAAATTCTTAGTGGGTGGGGTTTGCAATTTTTGCGAGGGCGCAAAAACTTCCCAGGTGCTAAATTCCTGGTGGGTGGGGCTTGTAATTTATGCCAGGGTGGAAAAATATCTCGAGTGCCAATTTCTAGGCAGGAGGGAGGGGTTTTGTAGAAATTTTTGCCAGGGCAGAAAAATCTCCCGAGTGCCAAATTTTGGGTGAGTGGGGTTTTGTAAAATTTCCACGAGGGGGAAAAAAATCTCCCAAGTCCCAAATTCTAAGCTACTGGGGTTTGCAATTTTTGAAAGGGCAGAAAAATCTCTGAAGTGTCAAATTCCTGGTAGGTGGGGTTTCGTGATTTCTGCGAGTGCAAAAATATCTCTCGAGTGCCAAAGTTTCCTCAAGGGCAAAAAAGTCTTCCAAGTGCAATTTCCATGTGGGTTAGGTTTGTAATTAGTGGAATTTTGGGCGGGTCGGGTTTGCAATTTCCATGAGGGCAAAAAAATCTTCCATGTCCAAATTCTAGGTAGGTGGGGTTTCATAATTTCAATGTGCCAAATTCTGAGCAGGTGGGGTTTGTAAATTCCATGAGGGAAAAAAATCTTCCAAGTCCAAATTTCAAGTGGGTAAGGTTTGTAAATTTTCGTGAGGGCAGAAAATTATTTCAACTATAAATTTCAGGTGGGTTGGGTTTTGTAATTTTTGCGAGGGCAGACGACTCATGTATGTGATCCAAAATTGGTTAACTTATTTTTTGGTTAACGCCCAAAGTTTTGAACTCATATCGAGTTGGCTACCCCGACTCGAATCACCTCCAAATTTTTTGCACAACCCATGTCACCATTCTCGACTTGATTCTAAGTACCCCGAGTCATGTACATGGTCCAATAGAGGTCAACTTTTTTTGGGTTAATGTCCAAATTTTTCAACTCGAACCGTGTCGGCAACCCCGATGCAAATCGCCCCAACTACCCCAACCCTGACTCAAATCACATCGAGCCTTAACTGCCTCCAATTTTTTTGCACAACTCATGTCACTGTGTTCAATGTGATTCTAAGTGCACCAAGTCATGTGCATGATCCAAAGGTGGTCAACTTTTTTTTTGGGTTAACGCCCAAAGTTTTCAACCCAAATTGTGTCGGCAACCCCGATTGGTATCGCCTCGAGCCTTAATCGCCTCTAGTTTTTTTGCAGGACTCATGTCACCATGCTTGACTTGGTGCCCCGAGTAATGTACATGATCCAAACATGGTTAAATTCTTCCTATTTTGGTTAACACCCAAAGATTTCAACCCGAATCATGTCAGCAACCCCGACTCAAATAGCCTCGAGCCTTAATCACCTATAATTTTTTCGAACCACTCATGTCACCATGCTTGACTTGATTCTATGTGCCCCAAGTCATGTATGTGATCCAAAAGTGATTAACTCTTTGTTTGGCTAGTGGCCAAAGTTTTCAAATTGACTCAGCTATAATGACTCAAATTTCCTCGAGCCTTAACCGCCTCCATTTTTTTTTTGCTCAACTCATGTAACTGCACTCGCCTTGATTTTGAGTGGCCCGAGTCACTTACGTGATCCAAAACTAGGTAACTTTTTCTTTTTTCTTTTTTCTTTTTTTTTTCAAGTCCCAAAGTTTTGAACTTGAATATAGTAGGATACCCCGACTCAATTCGTCTCCAAATTTTTTGCATGACTCATGTCACCGTGCTCGACTTGATTCTAAGTGCCCCGAGCTATGTACATGATCCAAAAGTGGTTAACTTTTTCTTTTTGGTTAACGCCCAAAGTTTTCAACCCGACCCACTTGGGCAACCTCGACTCAAAGCACCTCGAGCCTTAATGGCCTCCAATGTTTTTGCACAACTCATGCCACCGTCAACTTTTCACTCGAATCATGTCAGCCAGGGCACCTCGATGCTACGTGACCCGAGCCCTGTGCGTGATCGAAAATTGGATAACATTTTTTTTTGAACTCCCAAAATTTCATTCTTTTTTGCCTTATGAGGCCAATCATGATCTCTTTTTATAAAGAAAATTCTCAAATCGGATCATTTTGGCTACCCTACCTCGAATCTGGCTAGCTAGGTGTAACACCTCAAGTCAGCTTTGCAATATGTGAACTGAAACCTGTGCATGATCCAAAAGAGGGTAACTTGTTTTTTTTTTTTTAATGCCCAAAATTTAGAACTTTTTACTATACAGGGCCTCCCATGATTTTTTTTTTCCCTCATCGACCCACTCTGGCAACCCAGTCGAGTCACTCGAGGCTAGGGCAACGAAGATGGGTTGACCTAATCGGGTGACCCAAGTTGGGTTGACCTAGGTGTGCGATCCTGGCTAGGGACAGTAAGTTAATTCTATAAGTTTGCTTGCCAATTTTGCTAGCCAGGTTAGCTCACCAAGTCATCTGACCATGTGGTCTTTGCCAAATCACCCCACCAAGTTGCCTCAAAGAATTGACTCTTTAAGTCCACTCACAGCTTGTTAAGCCAGCTCACTAAGATGACTTACCATCTCGTCTCACTAGGTTGCCCCACTAGGTCACCTTTTCTTTAAGACTGCTCACCATGTCGACTCCGCAAGTCAGTTCACTAAGTGACTATTCAGGTTGCCTCACCAAGTTGACTCCTTAAGTTTGCTCACCAAGTTAGCTTCCTAAGTCAGCTCACCAAGTTGACTCACCTAGTCGTTTTACCACCTTACCCTAGCAAGTGTGCTCGCCAAGTTGCCCCACCGAGTTTCTTCTCTAAGCCTACACACCATGTCAGCTCACCAAGTTGGTTGTTCAAGTATGTTGTCAAGTAAACTCTTTAAGTTTGCTCACCAAGTCAGCCCGCCCAAGTTGGCTCTTTAAGTTCGCTCACCAGGTCAGCCTACCCAAGTTGCTTTAGCGAGCTAACTCACTGAGTCACCTCACGAAGTTGACTCTTTAAGTGTGCTCACCAAGTTAGCTCACCAAGTTGACTCACCATCTCACCTCACCATGTTGGCTCTCTAATTCCACTTGCCAAGTCACCCCACCAACTTGCCCCGTTAGGCCCACTCACCATGTCGGTTCGCTAGGTTGGCTCCCTGTGTTAGCTTGCCAAGATGACAATTCAAGCACACTCACCAAGTCTGCCCCTAGGTCATCTCCCTAGGTCAGCTCACAAGTTGGACTTGAAATTTTGCCTTAATGAGTTGACTCTTCAAGTTTGCTTGTCAGGTTGACTCCCCAATTCGGCTTGCCAAGTTAGCTCACCAAGTTTGCTTGCCAGGTCACCTCCCCAGTAAGGATCACCATGTCATCTATATGAACTAACTCATCGAGTCGCCTCACCAAGTTGTCTCTTTAATTCCACTCGCCAAGTTTCCCCACCAACTCACCTCGTTAAGCCAACTCGCCATGTCAGCTCACCAAGCTAGCAATTCCAGCATGCTCACCGAGCTGACTCTTGCAGTTTTCTCATGAAGTGGGTTTCACCTTGCCAGGTCAACCCCACCAAAATGCCTCAACGAGTTGACTCTCTAAGTCCACTCACCAAGTTAGCTTAAGCATAAGTATCAAGAAGTTATTACAGATTTTTGGTGGAAAAATATGCTAAAAATCTTCAAGCTTACCGTTGGAGGCCTTAGAGTGCTCGGATGAGGTCTAAAAAATTGAGGGAAGGGTGCATGTGCCATTATGAGCCTATAGATCAAGAGCTGGCATTTTTAAAAAGTGGTTATAATAGCCAATCAGAGCAACAATTCATGAGTTATGGCCTTCTGAAGTTCGGCTATCAAAATTTCTAAAATAATTTGTCAAAGATGTATTAGGAAGACTTATGTGTATTGTCAAGGTCTTCCAGCCATAGGTATTAAGTCCAAGCATCTAGAACCTTCCCGGTCGGCATACAACTTCCTATTTAAGAAAGGCCAGAACATTATCTAGGACAACTCTGGGTAATAGTTGGCAGCTTGTCTTGCAAACTGTTACAATGAAGGCGCCCATGTGGGTTAGCATATTGTGCTTATGAATTATGTAATTCCACTTTTGCAGTCCAAATGACAAGACCACATTTTGTTCTCGCATTTTCTATTATTTCTACAGTTCTTTTATAAGTTTATGGTATTAAGGGGACCTTCTTACATCACCTCACCAAGTCACGTCTTAAGCCCTACTCACCATGTCAGCTTTCCAAGTCAGCTCAACAAGTTGACTATTCAAGCATGGTCACCAAGTCGACACTTTTAGTTTGCTCACAAGGTCTTCTCACATGGTCAACTCATCAAGTCACCCAACCAAGTTACCTCAATGACCCAACTCATCTAGTTGCCTCACCAAGTTGAGTCTTTAAGTTTGCTCACCAAGTCAGCTCATCAAGTTGCCTCTCCTTAGGGCTGGCAACCAACGGTTGGATAGCTTCGCTCACCAGGTTGCCTCACCAAGTGGGGTTGCCAGGACACCCCACCAAGTAGCCTTAACAAGTTGACACTTTCAGTTTGCTCAACAAGTTGGCTCACCAAGTCTGCCTACCATCTTGCCTCACCAACTTTCCCAACCAAGTTGCCTTTTTAAGCTTGCTCACCAATTTGACTCACCAGCTTGGCTCCCTAGGTTAGTGCACCAAGTTGACTCTTTAAGTTTGATCATCAAGTCACCCCACAAGGTTAGTGTACCAAGTTGACTCTTTAAGTATGTTCATCTAGCCACCCCACAAGGTCAGCACACCAAGTACTCTCACCAAGTTGACTCTTTAAGTCTGTTCACAAAGTCACCCAACCAGGTCAGCCCACCAAGTACTCTCACCAAGTCGACTCTCTAATTTCATTCATCAAGTCACCCCACCAGGTCAGCCCACCAAGTATTCTCACCAAGTCGACTCTTTAATACCGTTCATCAAATCACCCCACCAAGTAATCTCACCAAGTTGACTCTTTAAGTCTGTTCATCAAGTCACCCCACCAAGTACTCTCACCAAGTGTACTCTTTAAGTTTTCTCATCAAGTCGTGCCACCAAGTTGACTCTTTACATCTGTTCATCAAGTCACCCCACCAAGTACTCTAACCAAGTCGATTCTTAAAGTGCATTCATCAATTCACCCCACCAAGGATTCTCACCAAGTCAACTCTTTATGTCTGCTCATCAATTCACCCCACCAAGTACTATCACCAAATAAACTCTTTAGGTCCATTCATCAAGTCACCCCACCAAGTTGACCCTTTAAGTTTGTTCATCAACTCACCCAACCAAGTATTCTGACCAAGTCAACTCTTTAAGTCCTTTCATCAAGTCACCCCACCAAGTCGACTCTTTAAGTTTGTTCATCAAGCCACTAGAACAAGTACTCTCACCAAGTCGACTATTTAAGTCCGTTCATCAAGTCACCCCACAAAGTCAACCCTTTAAGTCCATTCATCAAGTCACCAAACCAAGTACTCTGACCAAGTCGACTCTTTAAGTCATTTCATCAAGTCACCCATCCAAGTCGACTCATTAAGTCTGTTCATCAAGTCAACAGAACAAGTACTCTCACCAAGTTGACTCTTTAAGTCTGTTCATCAACTCACCCTACCAGGTTCACCCACTAAGTACTCTAACCAAGTTGACTCTTTATGTTTTTTCATCAGTTCACCCCACCAAGTACTCTCACCAAGTTGACTCTTTACGTTCACTCATCAAGTCGCGACATTGAGTACTCTCACCAAGTCAACTCTTTAAGTTTTTTCATCAAGTCCCCCCACCAAGTACTCTAACCAAGTTGATTCTTCAAGTGTGTTCATCAAGTCACCCCACCAAGTACTCTAACCAAGTCAACTCATTAAGTCTATTCATCAAGTCACCCCACCAAGTACTCTCACCAAGTCAACTCTTTAGGTCCATTCATCAAGTCACCCTGCCAAGTTGACCCTTTAAGTTTGTTCATCAAGTCACCCCACCAAGTACTCTCACCAAGTTGACTCTTTAAGTCCTTTCATCAAGTTACCCCACCTAGTCAACTCTTTAAGTTCGTTCATCAAGTCACTAGAATAAGTACTCTCACCAAGTTGACTCTTTAAGTCCGTTCATCAAGTCACCCCACCAGGTCGGCCCACCAAGTACTCCAACCAAGTCAACTCGTTAAGTTTGTTCATCAGTTCACCCCACCAAGTACTCTCACCAAGTCAAATCTTTAGGTCTGTTCATCAAGTCACCCTGCCAGGTCGACCCTTTAAGTATGTTCATCAAGTCACCCCACCAAGTACTCTCACCAAGTCAACTATTTAAGTCCTTTCATCAAGTCACCCCACTATGTCGACTGTTTAAGTTTGTTCGTCAAGTCACTAGAACAAGTAATCTCACCAAGTTGACTCTTTAAGTCCATTCATCAAGTCACCCCACCAGGTCAACCCACCAAGTACTCCCACCAAGTCAACTCTTTAACTCCATTCATCAGTTCACCCCACCAAGTACACTCACCAAGTTGACTCTTTAAGTCTGCTCATCAAGTTAAGCCACCAATTACTCTCACTAAGTTGACTCTTTAAGTCCATTCATCAAGTCACCCCACCAAGTACTCTAACCAAGTCGATTCTTGAAGTGCATTCATCAAGTCACCCAACCAAGTACTATCAGCAAGTCGACTCTTTAAGTATGTTCCTCAAATCACCCCACCAAGTACTCTCACCAAGTCAACTCTTTAGGTCCATTGATCAAGTCACCCTGCCAAGTCCACCCTTTAAGTTCGTTCATCAAGTCACCGCACCAAGTACTCTCACCAAGTTGACTCTTTAAGTCCTTTCATCAAGTCAGCCCACCAAGTTGACTCTTTAATTTTTTTCATCAAGAAACTAAAACAGGTAGTCTCACCAAGTTGACTCTTTATGTTCGTTCATCAAGTCACCCCACCAGGTCGTCCCACCAAGTACTCCCACCAAGTCAACTCTTTAGGATTGTTCATCAAGTCGCGCTGCTAAGTTGACACTTTAAGTCTGTTAATTAAGTCATGCCACCAAATACTCTCACCAAGTCAACTCTCTAAATCTATTCAACAAGCCACCAGAATAAGTACTCTCACCAAGTTGACTCTTTAGGTTCGTTCATCAAGTCACCCCACCAGGTCGGCCCACCAAGTACTCCCACCAAGTCGACTCTTTAAGTTCGTTCATTAATTCACCTCATGAAGTACTCTCACCAAGTTGACTCTTTAAGTTTGCTCATCAAGTTACGCCACTAAGTACTCTCACCAAGTCGACTCTTTAAGTTCATTCATCAAATCACCCCACCAAGTACTCTAACCAAGTCCATTCTTCAAGTGTGTTCATCAAGTCACCCCACCAAGTACTCTCACCAAGTCAATTCTTTAAGTGCCTTCATCAAGTCACCCCACCAAGTACTCTCACCAAATCGACTCTTTAAGTCTGTGGGTCAAGTCACCCCACCAAGTAATCTCACCAAGTCAAATATTTAGGTTTGTTCATCAAGTCACACCACCAAGTTGACCCTTTAAGTCTCTTCATAAAGTCACCCCACCAAGTACTCTCACCAAGTCAACTCTTTAAGTCCTTTCATTAAGTCACCCCACCAAGTTGACTCTTTAAGTTTGTTCATCAAGTCACCAGAACAAGTACTCTCACCAAGTTGACTCTTTAAGTCTGTTAATCAAGTCACCCCACCAAGTACTCTAACCATGTCAATTCTTCAAGTGCGTTCATCAAGTCAAACCACCAAGTACTATTACCAAGTTGACTCTTTAAGTATGTTCATCAAGTCAGCCCACCAAGTGCTATCACCAAGTCAACTCTTTAGGTCTGTTCATCAAGTCACCCCACCAAGTTGACCCTTTAAGTTCGTTCATCATGTCACCACACCAAGTGCTCTCACCAAGTCAACTCTTTAAGTCCTTTTATCAAGTCACCTCACCAAGTCAACTCTTTAAGTCTGTTCATCAAGTCACCAGAACAAGTCCTCTCACCAACTTGACTCTTTAAGTCCGTTCATCAAGTCACCCCACCAAATCAGCCCACAAAGTCGACCCTTTAAGTTCATTCATCAGTTCACCCCACCAAGTACTCTCACCAAGTTGACTCTTTAAGTTCGCTCATCAAGTCACACCACCAAGTACTCTCACCAATTTGATTCCTTAACTGTGTTCATCAAGTCACCCCACCAAGTACTCTCATCAAGTTGACTCTTTAAGTCTGTTCATCAAGTCACCCCACCAAGTCAACTCTTTAGGTCTGCTCATCAAGTCACACCACCAAGTACTCTCACCAAGTCGATTCCTTAACTGTGTTCATCAAGTCACCCCACCAAGTACTCTCATCAAGTTGACTCTTTAAGTCTGTTCATCAAGTCACCCCACCAAGTCAACTCTTTAGGTCTGTTCATCAAGGCACCTCGCCAACTTGATTCTTAAAGTGTGTTCATCAAGTCACCCCACCAAGTACTCTCACCAAGTCAACTCTTTAAGCATGTTCATCAAGTCACCCCACCAAGTACACTCACCAAGTCAACTCTTTAGGTCCATTCACAAAGTCACCCTGCCAAGTTGACCCTTGAAGTCCATTCATCAAGTCATCCCACCAGGCAATCTCACCAAGTTGAGTCTTTAAGTCCTTTCATCAAGTCACCCCACCAAGTAGAATCTTTAAGTCTGTTCATCAAGTCACAAGAACAAGTACTCTCACCAAGTTGACTCTTTAAGTCCGTTCATCAAGTCACCCCAGTAGGTCAGCGCACAAAGTACTCCCACCAAGTCAACTCTTTAATTCCATTCATCAGTTCACCCTGCCAAGTACTCTCACCAAGTTGACTCTTTAAGTTCGCTCATCAAGTCATGCCACCAAGAACTCTCACCAAGTCGACTCTTTACATCTATTCATCAAGTCACCAGAACAAGTACTCTCACAAAGTCGACTCTTTAGGTCTGTTCATCAAGTCAACCCACCAGGTAGGCCCACCAAGTACTCCCACCAAGTCAACTCTTTAAGTTCGTTCATCAGTTCACCCCACCAAGTACTCTCACCAAGTTGACTCTTTAAGTTCGCTCATCAAGTCACACCACCAACTACTCTCACCAAGTCAACTCTTTAAGTTCGTTCATCAAATCACCCCACCAAGTACTCTAACCAAGTCAATTCTTCAAGGGCGTTCATCAAGTCACCCCACCAAGTACTCTCACCAAGTCGATTCTTCAAGTGTGTTCATCAAGTCACCCCACTAAGTACTCTCACCAAGTCGATTCCTTAAGTGTGTTCATCAAGTCACCCCACCAAGTACTCTCATCAAGTCGACTCTTTAAGTCTGTTCATCAAGTCACCCCACCAAGTCAACTCTTTAGGTCCGTTCATAGAGGCACCTCGCCAACTTGACCCTTTAAGTCTGTTCATCAAGTCACCCCACCAAGTACTCTCACCAAGTTGACTCTTTAAGTCCTTTCATCAAGTCATCCCACTAAGTTAAATCTTTAAGTCCATTCATCAAGTCACCAGAACAAGTACTCTCACCAAGTCGACTCTTTAGGTCCATTCATCAAGTAAACCCACAAAGTCGACCCTTCAAGTGCGACCACCAAGTCACCCAACCAAGTACTCTCACAAAGTAGACTCTTTAAGTTTGTTCATCAAGTCACCCCACCAAGTACTCTCACCAAGTCAACTCTTTAGGTCCGTTCATCAAGTCACCCTGCCAAGTCGACCCTTTAAGTTCGTTCATCAAGTCACCCCACCAAGTACTCTCACCAAGTCGACTCTTTAAGTCCTTTCATCAAGTAACCCCACCAAGTCAACTCTTTAAGTCCGTTCATCAAGTCACCAGAACAAGTACTCTCACCAAGTTGACTCTTTGAGTCTGTTCATCAAGTCATCCCACCAAGTTGACCCATCAAGTACTCTCACCAAGCCAACTCTTTAAGTCGATTCATCAGTTCACCCTGCCAAGTACTTTCACCAAGTTGACTCTTTAATTCTGCTCATCAAGTCGCACCACCAAGTACTCTCACCAAGTCGACTCTTTAAGTCTGTTCATTAAGTCACGCCACCAAGTACTGTAACCAAGTTGATTCTTCAAGTGCATTCGTCAAGTCACCCCACCAAGTACTCTCACCAAGTTGACTCTTTAAGTTTGTTCATCAAATCACCCCACCAAGTATTCTCACCAAGTCAACTCTTTAGGTTTGTTCATCAAGTCACCCCACCAAGTCGACCCTTTAAGTCCGTTCATCAAGTCACCTCACCAAGTACTCTCACCAAGTTGACTCTTTAAACCCTTTCATCAAGTCACCCCACCAAGTTGACTCTTTAAGTCTGTTCATCAAGTCACCAGAACAAGTACTCTCACCAAGCTGACTCTTTATGTCTGTTCATCAAGTCACCCCACTAGGTTGGCCCACCAAGTACTCCAACGAAGTCGACTCTTTAAGTCTGTTCATCAGTTCACCCACCAAGTTTTCTCACAAAGTTGAATCTTTAAGTCTGCTCATCAAGTTGAGCCACCAAGTGTGGTCACCAGGTCGACTCTTTGAGTTCATTCATCAAGTCACCCCACCAAGTACTATAACCAAGTCGATTCTTTAAGTGCATTAATCAAGTCACCCCACCATGTATTCTCATCAAGTTGACTCTTTAAGTATGTTTGTCAAGTCACCTCACCAAGTACTCTCACCAAGTCAACTCTTTAGGTCCGTTCATCAAGTCACCTCATCAAGTCACCCCACTAGGTCAGCCCACCAAGTACTCTCACCAAGTCGACTCTTTAAGTTTGTTCATTAGTTCACCATGCCAAGTACTCTCACCAAGTTGACTCTTTATGACTGCTCAACAAGTTGCACCAACAAGTACTCTCACCAAGTAGACTCTTTGAGTCCATTCATCAAGTCACTCAACCAAGTACTCTTACCAAGTCGATTCTTCAAGTATGTTCATCAAGTCACCCCACCAAGTACTCTCACCAAGTCAACTCTTTAGGTCCGTTCATCAAGTCACCCTGCAGGGTCGACCCTTTAAGTCTGTTCATCAAGTCACCCCACCAAGTACTCTCACCAAGTTGACTCTTTAAGTCCTTAAATCAAGACACCCCACCAAGTCAACTCTTTAAGTTTGTTAATCAAGTCACCAGAACAAGTACTCTCACCAAGTCGACTCTTTAAGTCCATTCATCAAGTCAGCCCACCAGGTCGGCCCACCAAGTACTCCCACAAAGTCGACTCTTTAGGTCCATTCATTTTTTCAACTCGCCACATACTCTGACCAAGTGGACTCTTTAAGTTTTCTCATCAAGTCGAGTACTCTCACCAAGTCAACTCTTTGTGTTCATTCATCAAGTCACTAGAACAAGTACTCTCGCCAAGTCAACTCTTTAAGTTCATTCATCAAGTCACCCCACCAGGGCAGCCCACCAAGTACTCTCACCAAGTTGACTCTTTAAGTTCGTTCATCAGTTCACCCTACCAAGTACTCTCACCAAGTTGACTCATTAAGTCGAGCCACCAGGTACTCTCTCCAAGTCAACTCTTTCAGTCCGTTCATCAAGTCACCCCACCAAGTACTCTAACCAAGTCGACTCTTCAAGTGCATTCATCAAGTCACCCCACCAAGTACTCTCACCAAGTTCACTCTTTAAGTCTATGCATCAAGTCACCCCACCAATTACTCTCACCAAGTCAACTCTTTAGGTCTGTTGATCAAGTCACCCCACCAAATCAACCCTTCAAGTGTGGTCATCAAGTCACCCCACCAAGTACTCTCACCAAGTCAACTCTTTAAGTCTGTTCATCAAGTTACCCCACCAAGTACTCTCACCAAGTCAACTCTTTAGGTCCGTTCATCAAATCACCCTGCCAAGTCGACCCTTTAAGTCCGTTCATCAAGTCACCCCACAAAGTACACTCACCAAGTTCACTCTTTAAGTCCTTTCATCAAGTCACCCCACCAAGTCAACTCTTTAAGTTCGTTCATCAAGTCACCAAAACAAGTACTCTCACCAAGCTGACTCTTTATGTCCATTCATCAATTCACCCCACCAGGTCGGCCAACCAAGTTGACTCTTTAAGTCCTTTCATCAAGTCACCCCACCAAGTCAACTCTTTAAGTTTGTTCATCAAGTGACCAGAACAAGTACTGTCACCAAGTCAACTCTTTAAGTCCATTCATCAATTTACCCCACAAGGTCGGCCCACAATGTACTCCTACCAAGTTAACTCTTTAAGTTTGTTCATCAGTTCACCCCACCAAGTAGTCTCACCAAGTGGACTCTTTGAATTTTCTCATCAAGTCGAGCCACCAAGTACTCTCACCAAGTCAACTCTTTGAGTTCGATCATCAAGTCACCAGAACAAGTACTCTCACCAAGTCAACTCTTTAAGTCCATTCATCAAGTCACCCCACCAGGGCGGCCCACCAAGTACTCTCACCAAGTCGACTATTTAATTATGTTCGTCAGTTCACCCTACCAAGTACTCTCACCAAGTTGACTCTTTAAGTTTTCTCATCAAGTCGACCCACCAAGTACTCTCACCAAGTTGACTCTTTATGTTCGTTCATCAAGTCACCCAACCAAGTGCTCTAACCAAGTTGATTCTTCATGTGTGTTCATCAAGTCACCCCACCAAGTACTCTCACTAAGTCGACTCTTTAAGTCTATTCATCAAGTGACCCCACCAAGTACTCTCACCAAGTCAACTCTTTAGGTCCATTCATCAAGTCACCCCACCAAGTCGACCCTTTAAGTCTATTCATAGAGTCACCCCACAAAGTACTCTCACCAAGTTGACTCTTTAAGTCCTTTCATCAAGTCACCCCACCAAGTTGACTCTTTAATTCTATTCATCAAGTCACCAAAACAAGTACTCTCACAAAGTCAACTCTTTAAGTCTGTTTAATAAGTCACCCCACCAGGTCGGCCTACCAAGTACTATTACCAAGTTGAATCTTTAAGTCTGTTCATCAGTTCACCCCGCCAGGTACTGTCACCAAGTTGACTCTTTAAGTTCGCTCATCAAGTTGTGCCACCATGTACTCTCACCAAGTTGACTCTTTAGGTTCTTTCATCAAGTCACCACACCAAGTACTCTAACCAACTTGATTCTTCAAGGGCCTTCATCAAGTCACTCGACCAAGTACTCTCACCAAGTCGACTCTTTAACTCTGTTCATCAAGTCACCCCACCAAGTACTCTCACCAACTCAACTCTTTAGGTCTGTTCATCAAGTCATCCCACCAAGTACTCTCACCAAGTCAACGCTTTAAGTCCTTTCATCAAGTCACCCCACCAAGTCGACTCTTTATGTCTGTTCATCAAGTCACCAGAATAAGTACTCTCACCAAGTTGACTCTTTAAGTTCGTTCATCAAGTCAGCCCACCAGGTCGGCCCACCAAGTTGACACTTTAAGTTAGTTCATCAGTTCACCCTACCAAGTACCTCACCTAGTTGACTCTTTAAGTCCGCTCATCATGTCGCCCCACCAAGTACTCTCACCAAGTCGACTCTTTATGTCCATTCATCAAGTCACCAGAATAAGTACTCTCATCAAGTTGACTCTTTAAGTTCATTCATCAAGTCACCCCACCAGGTCGGCACACCAAGTACTCCTACCAAGTTGACTCTTTAATTATGTTCATCAGTTCACCCCACCAAGTACTCTCACCAAGTTGACTCTTCAAGTTTGGTTATCAAGGCGAGCTACCAAGTAATCTCACCAAGTCGACTCTTTAAGTCCCTTCATCAAGTCGACACACCAAGTACTCTAACCAAGTCAATTCTTCAAGTGCGTTCATCAAGTCACATGATCGAGTACTCTCACCAAGTCGACTCTTTAAGTTTGTTCATCAAGTTAGCCCACCAAGTACTATGACCATGTCAACTCTTTAGGTTCGTTCATCAAGTCACCCTACCAAGTCAACCCTTTAAGTCCATTCATCAAGTCACCCCACCAAGTACTCTCACCAAGTCGACTCTTTAAGTCCTTTCATCAAGTCACCCCACCAAGTCGACTCTTTAAGTCCATTCATCAAGTCACTAGAAGAAGTACTCTCACCAAGTTGACTCTTCATGTCTGTTCATCAAGTTACCCCACCAAGTCAGCCCACCAAGTACTCTAACCAAGTTGACTCTTTAAATCTAGTCATCAGTTCACCTCGCCAAGTACTCTCACCAAGTTGACTCTTTCAGTTTGCTCATAAAGTCGATCAACCAAGTACTCTCACCAAGTCAATTCTTTGAGTCTGTTCATCAAGTCACCCCACCAAGTACTATAATGAATTTGATTCTTCAAGTGCATTCATCAAGTCACCCCACCAAATACTCTCACCAAGTTGACTCTTTAAGTCTGTTCATCAAGTCACCCCACCAAGTACTCTCACCAAGTCAACTCTTTAGGTTTGTTGATCAAGTCACCCCGCCAAGTCGACCCTTTAAGTTTTTTCATCAAGTCACCCCACCAAGTACTCTCACCAAGTTGACTCTTTAAGTCCTTTCATCAACTCACCCCACCAAGTTGACTCTTTAAGTCCGTTCATCAAGTCACCAGAACAAGTACTCTCACCAAGTTGACTCTTTAAGTTTGTTCATCAAGTCACCCCACCAGGTCGGCCCACCAAGTACTCTTACCAAGTCGAATCTTTAAGTCCGTTCATTAGTTCACCCCACCAAGTACTCTCACCAATTTGACTCTTTATGTCTGCTCATCAAGTCGAGCCACCAAGTACTCTCACCAAGCTGACTCTTTGAGTCCATTCATCAAGTCACCCCACCATGTACTCTAACCAAGTCAATTCTTCAAGTATGTTCATCAAGTCATGCCACCAAGTACTCTCACCAAGTCGACTCTTAAGGTCTGTTTATCAAGTCACCCCACCAAGTACTCTCACCAAGTTGACTTTTTAAGTCTACTCATCAAGTCGATCCACCAAGTACTCTCACCAAGTCGACTCTTTGTGTCTATTCATCAAGTCACCCCACCAAGTACTGTAACCAAGTCGATTCTTCAAGTGCATTCATTAAGTCACCCCACCAAGTACTCTCACCAAGTTGACTCTTTAAGTATGTTCATCAAGTCACCCCACCAAGTACTCTCACCAAGTTAACTCTTTCGATTTGTACATCAAGTCACCCCGCCAAGTTGACCCTTTAAGTCTATTCATCAAGTCACCCCACCAAGTACTCTCACCAAGTCAACTCTTTAAGTCCCTTCATCAATTCACCCCACCATGTTGACTCTTTAAGTCTGTTCATCAAGTCACCAGAACAAGTACTCTCACCAAGTCAAATCTTTAAGTCTGTTCATCAGTTCACCCTGCCAAGTACTGTCACCAAGTTGACTCTTTATGTTTGCTCATCAAGTCAAGCCACCAAGTACTCTCACCAAGATGACTCTTTGAGTCCATTCATCAAGTCACCCTAACAAGTACTCTAACCAAGTCGATTCTTCAAGTATATTCATCAAGTCACCCCACCAAGTACTCTCACCAAGTTGAATCTTTAGGTTTGTTCATCAGGTCACCCCACCAAGTACTCTCACCAATTCAACTCTTTAGGTCCGTTCATCAAGTCACCCTGTAGGGTCGACCCTTTAAGTCTGTTCATCAAGTCACCCCACCAAGTACTCTCACCAAGTTGACTCTTTAAGTCCTTTCATCAAGTCACTGCACCAAGTTGACTCTTTAAGTTCATTCATCAAGTAACCAGAACAAGTACTATCATGAAGTCGACTCATCATGTCCATTCATCAAATCACCCCACCAAGTTGGCCCATTAAGTACTCCCACCAAGTCAACTCTTTAAGTCTGTTCATCAGTTCACCTTGCCAAGTACTCTCACCAAGTGGACTCTTTATGTTTGCTCATCAAGTCAAGCCACCAAGTACTCTCACCAAGTCTACTCTTTGAGTTTGTTCATAAGGTCACGCCACCAAGTACTCTCACCAAGTCCACCCTTTAGGTTTGTTCACAAAGTCACCCTACGAAGTTGACCTTTTAAGTCCGTTCATCGAGTGACCCCACCAAGTACTCTCACCAAGTCGACTCTTTAAGTCCTTTGATCAAGTCACCACAGCAAGTTGACTCTTTAAGTTCATTCATCAAGTCACCAGAACAAGTACTCTCACAAAGTTGACTCTTTATGTCCATTTATCATGTCACCCCACCAGGTCGGCCAACCAAGTACTACCACCAAGTCAACTCTTTAATTCTGTTCATCAGTTCACCCGACCAAGTACTCTCATCAAGTGTACTCTTTAAGTCTGCTCATCAAGTCACCCAACCAAGTACTCTCACCAAATCAACTCTTTAGGTCCATTCACCAAGTCACCCAACCAAGTCGACCCTTTAAGTCTATTCATCAAGTCACCCCACCAAGTACTCTAACCAAGAGTGTTCATCAAGTCACCCCACCATGTACTCTCACCAAGTTGACTCTTTAATTCTATTCATCAAGTCACCCCACAAAGTACTCTCACCAAGTCAACTCTTTAGGTCCATTCATCAAGTCACGTAGCCAAGTTGACCCTTTAATTTTGTTCATCAAGTCACCCCACCAAGTACTCTCACCAAGTCGACTCTTTAAGTCCTTTCATTAAGTCACCCCACCAAGTCAACTCTTTAAGTTCATTCATCAAGTCACCAGAACAAGTACTTTCACCAAGTTGACTCTTTCAGTCCATTCATCAAGTCACCCTACCAGGTCATCCCACCAAGTACTCTCACCAAGTTGAGTCTTTAAGTTTGTTCATCAGTTCACCCTGCCAAGTACTCTTACCAAGTTGACTCTTTATGTCCGCTCATCAAGTTGCACCACAAAGTACTCTCACCAAGTTGACTCTTTATATCCGCTCATCAAGTCACCAGAGAAAATAATCTCACCAAGTCAACTCTTGAAGTCCGTTCATCAAGTCATCCCACCAAGTTGTCCCATGAAGTACTCCCACCAAGTCAACTCTGTAAGTTCATTCATCAGTTCACCCCACCAAGCACTCTCACCAAGTTGACTCTTTATGTCTGCTCATCAAGTCGTGGCACCAAGTACTCTCACCAAGTTGACTCTTTATGTTATTTCATCAAGTCACCCCACCAAGTACTCTAACCAAGTTGATTCTTCAAGTGCATTCATCAAGTCACCCCACCAAGTACTCTCATCAAGTTTACTCTTTAATTCTGTTCATCATGTCACCCAACCAAGTACTCTCACCAAGTCAACTCTTTAGGTTCATTCATCAAGTCACCCTGCCAAGTCAACCCTTTAAGTTCATTCATCAAGTCACGCCACCAAGTAATCTCACCAAGTTGACTCTTTAAGTCCTTTCATCAAGTCACCCCACCAAGTCGACTCTTTAAGTCCATTCATCAAGACACCAGAAAAAGTACTCTCACCAAGTCAACTCTTTATGTCCGTTCATAGAGTCACCCCACAAGGTCGGCCCACCAAGGACTCCCACCAAGTTGAATCTTTAAGTCCGTTCATCAGCTCATCCCACAAAGTACTCTCACCAAGTTGACTCTTTAAGTTTTCTCATATGGTCGAGCCACCAAGTACTCTCACCAAGTCGACTCTTTGAGTCTGTTAATCAAGTCACCCCAACAAGTACTCTAACCAAGACAATTCTTCAAATGTGTTCATCAAGTCACCCTACCAAGTACTCTCACCAAGTTGACTCTTTAAGTCTGCTCATCAAGTCACCCTACCAAGTACTCTCACCAAATCAACTCTTTAGGTCTGTTCACCAAGTCACCCTACCAGCAGACCCTTTAATTTTGTTCATCAAGTCACCCCACTAAGTACTCTCACCAAGTTGACTCTTTAAGTCCTTTCATAAATCCACCCCACCAAGTGGACTCTTTAAGTCCATTCATCAAGTCACCAAAACAAGTACTCTCACCAAGTTGACTCTTTCTATTCGTTCATTAAGTCACCCCACCAGGCCAGCCCACCAAGTACTCCCACCAAGCTGACTCTTTAAGTCCATTCATTAGTTCACCCCACCAAGTACTCTCAACAAGTCAACTCTTTTAGTCCATACATCAAGTCACCCCACCAAGTGCAGTAACCAAGCCAATTCTTCAAGTGCATTCATAAAGTCACCCCACTAAGTACTCTCACCAAGTCGACTCTTTAAGTCTGTTCATCAAATCACCCAACCAAGTACTCTCACCAAGTCAACTCTTTAGGTCCGTTCATCAAGTCACCCCACCAAGTCAACCCTTCAAGTGCATTCATCAAGTCATGCCACCAAGTACTCTCACCAAGTTGACTCTTTAGGTCTATTCATGAAGTCACCCCACCAAGTACCCTCACCCAAGTCAACTCTTTAGGTCCATTCAGCAAGTCACCCTGCCAAGTCGACCCTTTAAGTCCGTTCATCAAGTCACCCCACCAAGTACTCTCACCAAGTGGACTCTTTAAGTCCTTTCATCAATTCACCCCACCAAGTGGACTCTTTAAGTCCATTCATCAATTCATTGAAACAAGTACTCTCACCAAGTTGACTCTTTAACTCTGTTCATCAAGTCACCCCACTAGGTCAGCCCACCAATTACTCTCACCAAGTCATCTCTTTAAGTCCATTCATTAGTTCACCCTGCCAAGTACTCTCACTAAGTTGACTCTTTAAGTCCGTGCATCAAGTCGCGCCACCAAGTACTCTCACCTAGTTAACTCTTTACATTCGTTCATCAAGTCACGAGAACAAGTACTCTCACCAAGCTGACTCTTTAATTCCATTCATCAAGTCACCCCACCAGGTCAGCCCACCAAGTACTCCCACCTAGTCGACTCTTTAAGTTTGTTCATCATTTCACCCCACCAAGTACTCTTGCCAAGTTGACTCTTTAAGTCCGCTCATCAAGTCATGCCACCAAGTACTCTCACCAAGTAGACTCTTTAAGTCCATTCATCAAGTCACCCCACCAAGTACTCTAACCAAGTCAATTCTTCAAGTGTATTCATCAAGTCACCCCACCAAGTACTCTCACCAAGTCGACTCTTTAAGTCTTTTCATCTAGTCAACCCACCAAGTACACTCACCAAGTCAACTCTTTAGGTCCGTTCATCAAGTCACCCTGCCAAGTTGACCCTTTAAGATCATTCGTCAAGTCATCCCACCAAGTACTCTCACCAAGTTGACTCTTTAAGTCCTTTCATCAAGTCACCCCACCAAGCTGACTCTTTAAGTCTATTCATCATGTCACTAGAACAACTACTCTCACCAAGTCAACTCTTTATGTCCGTTTATCAAGTCACCCCACTAGGTCGGCCCACCAAGTACTCCCACCAAGTTGACTCTTTAAGTCCGTTCATCAGTTCACCCCATCAAGTACTCTCACCAAGTTGACTCTTTAAGTCCGTTCATTAGTTCACCCTGTCAAGTACTCTCACCAAGTCGATTCTTCAAGTGCGTTCATCAAGTCACCCCACCAAGTTGACTCTTTAAGTCTGTTCATCAAGTCACCCCACCAAGTACTCTCACCAAGTCAACTCTTTAGGTCTATTCATCAAGTCACCCTACCAAGTTGACCCTTTAAGTCTGTTCATCATGTCACCCCACCAAGTACTCTCACCAAGTCAACTCTTTAAGTCCTTTCATCAATTCACCCCACCAAGTTGACTCTTTAAGTCTATTCATCAAGTCACCAGAAAAAGTACTCTCACCAAGTTGACTCTGTAAGTCCATTCATCAAGTCACCCCACCAGGTCAACCCACCAAGTACTCTCACCAAGTCTACTCTTTAAGTCTATTCATTAGCTCACCTTGCCAAGTACTCTCACCAAGTTGACTCTTTAAGTTCACTCATCAAGTCACACCACCAAAAACTCTCACCAAGTCGAATCTTTAAGTTTGTTCATCAAGTCACCCCACCAAGTACTCTAACCAAGTCGATTCTTCAAGTGCATTCATAAAGTCACCCCACCAAGTACTCTCACCAAGTCGACTCTTTAAGTTCTTTCATCATTTCACCTTGCCATGTACTCTCACCAAGTTTACTCTTTAAGTTCACTCATCAAGTCGCCCCACCAAGTACTCTATGCAAGTCGACTCTTTACATCCATTCATCAAGCCACTAGAACAAGTACTCTCACCAGGTCGACTCTTTAAGTTTGTTCGTGAAGTCACCCCACCAAGTCATCCCACCAAGTAGTCCCACTAGGTCAACTCTTTAAGTCCATTCATCAGTTCACATTGCCAAGTACTCTCACCAAGTTGACACTTTAAGTCTGCTCATCAAGTCCTACCACCAAGTACTCTCACCAAGTTGACTCTTTAAGTTTGTTCATCAAGTTACCTTGCTAGGTCAGCCCAACAAGTTGACTCTTTAAGTTCATTCATCAAGTCACCCTGCTAGGTCAGCCCACCAAGTCGACTCTTTAGGTTTGTTCATCAAGTCACCCCACCATGTACTCTCTCGAAGTTGTCTCTTTAATTTTGTTCATCAAATCACCCTGCCAGGTCTGACCGCCAAGTACACTCACCAAGTCAACTCTTTAGGTTCATTCATCGAGTCAACCCACCAAGTCGTCCCACCAAGTGGACTCTTTAAGTTCATTCATCAAGTCACCCAGCCAGGTCGGCCCACCAAGTCACCAAGTACTCTCAACAAGTTTCCTCTCTAAGTTTCTTCATCAAGTCACCCAGCCAGGTCGTCCCACCAAGTGGACTCTTTAAGTTCATTCATCAAGTCACCCCTCCAGGTCAGCCCACTAAGTTGACTCTTTAAGTTCGTTCATCAAGTCACCCTACTAGTTTGGCCCTCCAGGTACTCTCGCCAAGTCAACTCTTTAAGTTCATTTAGGCTAGCCAAGTCGGTTGGCCAAGTCATCTCACCACTAGGCTAGCTAGCTCTGCTTGCCGAGGCATCTCACCATGTGGGCTCGCCAAGTTACCCCCAAAATTCCCCTCAATGAGTTGACTCTTTAAGTCTACTCACCAAGTCAACGCACCACATTGACTTACCATGTCACCTTATTAAGTTGCCCCACCCAGTCATGTCTTGAAGTTTGGTCACCATGTCAAATTTCTAGCTTGATTCCCCAAGTTAGTTTGCCAAGGTGGCTCATGAGTCAAAAGTTCAAGTGTGCCCAACAAGTTGAGTCTTTAAGTTCACCCTCCAAGTCCGCTCACCAGGTCGGCTCACTAAGTCAAGTCATCTCACCCAGTTGACTTACCATCTTTCCTCACCATCAATTTATTCCTATGGCTCATGAAATCAAGCCACCTAATCGATATCAGTTTTTGGCTCCGTTGTCAAATTTAGCAAAAACGAGGTCGTGGATGGCTATTCGATTACATTTTTCAATGAATTGATTTTTTTAAGGCACTTGTCTGTGTGAATGCATATTTTTGAATGCAAAGCAAGCCTTGCACTAATATCTTATATAGGAGAGGCAGTGTGCTCGAGATAAAGTCGAGTCATAATTTTCAAATCGGGTAGAATTGGATATAAAATGGAAGTTGAGCCATTCTAGCCGAGCCATAATTTTAAAATTGGGTTGCCTACGATACAAAATTTAAGCCGGCCCATAATTTTAAAATTTGGGTAGCTTGCGATATAAAATGGGTACCCGAGCCATTCTACTTGAGTCATAATTCTCAAATTGGGTAGCTTCCGATATAAAATGGATGTCGAGCCATTCTAGTCAGTCTCCAAAAATTGATCAATTTACTCCCCTGATTGATGCAATCAAATCACCTAACCAATGCCAATCTTTGTCTCTATTGACAACCTCATCAAAAATGGGGTTGTGGATGCCTGGCCGACTTGATCTAGGTGAGCCATGCTGGCCAACCCAATCTGGATGAGCCGTTCTAGCCGACCCGATCTGGCTGAGCCATTTTCGTCGATCCAATCTAGCTGAGCTCCAAAAATGGTGTCGTGGATGGCTGTTTGGTCACATTTTTCATTGAATTGGATTTTTAAGGGATTTGTCCATGGTATCGCAGATTTCAAATTCAGAAGGAGCCTCGCACTAATAGGTTATATAGGACAGGTGGTTGTCATGAGCCTCTCGCATGCCCCTTTCATTGATTCAACATTGGTGTCTAAGCGGATTGAATTATTGGATTTTCAAACGGTGTATGCTAATGTTGAACCAATGAAAGGGGCATGAAGCGATCTCTAAGTGCTTTAAATCGGCTCTCCTTTAGATCATGTTTTTCGATGACTCAATTTTGGAAAAGATGAGGCAGCAGTTTTCGATTCATGACATGTCTTTTTGGTGATTTTAAAACTTGATCTAAATGTGAGCCCTTGTCTAGCACTCTATCATTTCTTGGTATAATGGCAATTTGCTATGGGTGCTCAAGGCTCTAGCAATTTGTCATGGTGTACTTATCACGACTACATGTGAGTTGTTGGTCTAACTTTTTGTGTAGTAGAAGTTTTCTGTTAAATCATAGAAAAGTCAAATGTTCTATTCCTAAGTGAAGCATAGGGTTTTGGATAATCCATCCATAAAAAATAATAATCATGTAAACCCTATATCCTCTTTATTCATAAATTGTTGGGCGCAAAATTTTGAATTTTCAAAAGAGACGAATATATTGTCATATCCTTTTTTCCTTTTCTCCTAGGTTACCTTTCTTCTTATTTGTCCTAGCCGTCAGATCTGAGTAGATCTACCGTTGTCGTTACCTCACTATGGAAAGTTGCATGCTTATTAATTATGGTGAGGTAACGAATGCTGAGTATTTTATGAGGCAGGACTGTAAAGTGAAGATACAACGATCGAAGATTTGCTTATTAAATGATTTATTATGCAGGTACACTTTGCAAGTTACCGTCCAAAAAGGATAGGGACCCACTAGAAATATCTGACATCAGAGCCGGAATGATGGTTTTTTCAAATGTTCTGCCACCTCACTATCAGAAAAATTAGACACTTCACCGTTAGCAAAGTAGCGCAACCCCATAAAATTGTAAAAGGTCGGAAAGATCTTTGGTGATGTGGAATGATAAGTGACTACAATAAATTTTGACATGTGCCAACTATGCAGAGATCCGATTCTCATTAATGCCTTTCTAACCAAATGAACAAAAGATCCTGAACGTCAGAGTGGAATGGATCAATGGAGCTTGCTACCTCACTACGAAGAGTTGCGAGGGAGATAATTATAGCGACATAATGAGTTGGGCCCACCGCCTTCTTTCTTAACAAGCCCTATAACATATCTTTCGATCAATTCCAAATCAGATCCACGATTGTCATCGCTTCACTATGGCAAGGTGCTCATTCTTTATGCATAACAAAGTAGTGACATGTTGACACATGTTCTCAGTCATCAGTGGGTCCAGGTATAAGTGCCATCAAAGAAAGAATTTTGTACATGGCAAGTTCTCATTGGGTAAATTGACTGACATGTCAAATGCAACTCCTAGTTGTTCTCTCTGCACCACATGATCATAGGATTTTTGAAGATCAACGATGCAGTTTTAAATGAAAAATGTAGTGCCACTCTCTGTATTAATTAGACAAGAAAGCTTCGTCCATGAGGATAAATAGAGTTTTAAATGAAAAATGTAGTGCCACTCTTTGTATAGGAGAGGTGGTTGCCGTGAGCCTCTCCCATGCCCCTCTCATTGATTCAACATTAGTGTCTAGGTGGATTGGATTGTTGGATTTTCAAATAGTGTATGCTGATGTTGAATCAATGAAAGGGGCATGAAGCAATCTCTGAGTGCTTTTTCTCGGCTCTACTTTAGATCATGTTTTTTGATGACTCAATTTTGGAAAAGGTGAGGCAACAGTTGCCAATCCATGACATGTCTTTTTGGTGATTTTAAAACTTGATCTAAACATGAGCCCTTGTCTAACATTTCGGCATTACTTGGTATAATGGAAATTTTCTATGGGTGCTTGGCACTCTAGCAATTTTTCATGGTGTACTTATCACGGCTACATGGGAGCTTTAATACTAAAAGGTCTCGGTGAAAAATGGTGGCCGAGCCATGCTGGCTGACCCAATCTAGGTGAGCCATGCTGGCCGACTTGATCTAGGCGAGCCATTCTGGCTGACCCGATCTGGTTGAGATGTTTTTGGTGACCTGATCTGGCCGAGCTCCAAAAATGGTATCGTGGATTATTGTTTGGTCACATTTTTCATTGAATTATATTTTTAAGGGATTTGTTCGTTCTATCACAGATTTCAAATGCAGAAGGAGCCTCACACTAATAGCTTATATAGGAGAGGTGGTTGTTGCGAGCCTCTCCCATGCCGCTTCCATTGATTCAAAATTGGTGTCTACACAGATCGGATTGTTGGATTTTAAAACGGTGTATGCTGATGTTGAATCAATGAAATGGGCATGAAGCAATCTCTGAGTGCTTTTCCTCGACTCCCCTTTAGATCATGTTTTTTGATGACTCAATTTTGGAAAAGGTGAGGCAGCAGTTGTCGATCCATGGCATGTCTTTTTGGTGATTTTAAAACTTGATCTAAACATGAGCCCTTTTCTAGCACTCTGGCATTGCTTTGTATAATGGCAATTTGGTATGGGTGCTTGGCACTCTAGCAATTTGTCATGGTGTACTTAACACAACTACACGGGACCTTTAATACTGAAAGCTCTCGGCAAAAAATGGTGGCTGAGCCATGTTGGCCGACCTGATCTAGGTGAGCCATTTTGGCCAAGCCATGTTGGCCAACCCAATCTAGTCAAGCCATTTTCATTGACCCGATCTTGCCGAGCTCCAAAAATGGTGTCGTGGATGGCAGTTTGGTCACATTTTTCATTGAATTGGATTTTAAGGGATTTTTCCATGCTATCGAAGATTTTGAATGCAGAAGGAGCCTCACACTAATAGCTTATATAGGAGAGTTGGTTGCCATGAGCCTCTCCCATGCCCCTTTCATTGATTCAACATTGGTGTCTAGGCGGATCAGATTGTTGGATTTTCAAATGATGTATGCTGATGTTGAATCAATGAAAGGGGCATGAAGCGATCTCTAAGTGCTTTTCCTCAGCTCTCCTTAAGATCATGTTTTTCAATGACTTAATTTTAGAAAAGGTGAGGTAGTAGTTGCCGATCCATGGCATGTCTTTTTGGTGATCTTAAAACTTGATCTAAATGTGAGCCCTTGTCTAGCACTCCAGCGTTGCTTGGAATAATGGTAGTTTGCTATGGGTGCTTGGTGCTCTAGTAACTTGTCATGGTGTACTTATCATGACTACATTGGAGCTTTAATATCGAAAGCTCTCGACAAAAAATGGTGGCCAAGCCATGCTGGCCAACCTGATCTGGGCGAGCCATGCTAGCCAACCTAATCTGGCCAAGCCATTTTTGTCGACCCGATCTTGCTGAGCTCCAAAAATGGTGTCATGGATGGCTGTTTGGTCACATTTTGGATTTTTCCATGCTATCACAAATTTTGCATGTAGAAGGAGCCTCAAACTAATAGTTTATATAGGAGAGGTGGTTGCTGCAAGCCTCTCTCATGCCCCTTTCATTGATTCAACATTGGTGTCCAGGCGGATCAGATTGTTGGATTTTCAAATGGTGTATGCCGATGTTGAATCAATGAAAGGGGCATGAAGCAATCTTTGACTACTTTTCCTTGGAACTCCTTTAGATCATGTTTTCTGATGACTCAATTTTGGAAAAGGTGAGGCAGTGGTTGCCGATCCATGGCATGTCTTTTTGGTGATTTTAAAACTTTATCTAAACATGAGCCCTTGTCTAGCACTCCAACATTTCTTGGTATAATGGTAATTTTCTATGGGTGCTCAACACTCTAGCAATTTAACATGGTGTACTTATCGTGACTACATGGGAGGTTTAATATCAAAAGCTCTCGACAAAAAATGGCGGTCGAGCGATGCTGGCTGACTCAATCTGGGCAAGCCATGCTGGCCGACCCGATCTGGCCTAGCCATTTCTGTCGACCCGATCTTGTCGAGCTCCAAAAATGGTGTCATGGATGGCTATTTGGTCACATTTTTCATTGAATTGGATTTTTAAGGGATTTGTTCGTGCTATCGCAGATTTTGAATGCAGAAGGAGCCTTGCACTAATAGCTTATATAGGAGAGGTGGTTGCTATGAGCCTCTCCCATGCCCCTTTCATTGATTCAACATTGGTGTCTAGACCGATCGGATTGTTGGATTTTCAAACGGTGTATGCTGATATTGAATCAATGAAAGGGGCATGAAGCGATCTCTGAGCGCTTTTCCTTGGCTCTCCTTTAGATCATGTTTTTTGATGACTCAATTTTGGAAAAGGTGAGGTAGTGGTTGCTGATCCATGGCGTGTCTTTTTGGTGATTTTAAAACTTGATCTAAATGTGAGGCCTTGTCTAGCACTCTGACATTGCTTGGTATAATGGAAATTTTCTATGGGTGCTTGGTGCTCTAGCAACTTGTCATGGTGTACTTATCGTGGCTACATGGGAGCTTTAATATCGAAAGATCTTGACAAAAAATTGTGGCAAGCCCATGCTGGTTGACCCGATCTGGGCGAGCCATGCCGGGCGACCCAATCTGGCCGAACCATTTTTGTTGACCTGATCTTGTCGAGCTCCAAAAATGGTGTCGTGGATGGCTGTTTGGTCACAATTTGGATTTTTTTGTGCTATCATAGATTTTGAATGCAGAAGGAGGCTTGCACTAATAGCTTATATAGGAGAGGTGGTTACCATGAGCCTCTCCCATGCCCTTTTCATTGATTCAACTTTGGTGTTTAGGCAGATCAGATTGTTGGATTTTCGAACGGTGTATGCTGATGTTGAATCAATGAAAGGGGCATGAAGCGATCTTTGAGTACTTTTCCTTGGCTCTCCTTTAGATTATGTTTTTTGATGACTCAATTTTGGTGATTTTAAAACTTGATCTAAACGTGAGCCCTTGTCTAACACTCTGAAGTTGCTTTGTATAATGGAAATTTGCTATGGGTGCTCGGTGCTCTAGGAATTTGTCATGGTGTACTTATCACGGCTACATGGGAGCTTTAATACCAAAAGCTCTTAGTGACCTTGCAAGCCCTTTTTTTCCCCATCTTTGCTATTCAACCTATCCCCAACAAGCTACAAAGGAAACTCCAAATGCCGAGCTGATATCATCCTCTATCAATGTTAATGAACCTAACATCTCAAACCCCACCTATCTACCATGGACACTCGAAATGCCAAGCTGATCTCATCCTCTGTCAATGTCAATCAACCTAACATCACAAATCCCATCTAGCTACCATAGACACTCCAAATTTTAAGCCATTGTTACCATGCCATCCTACATAGACTCCTAGATGATCAAGGCTGACATTATGTCCCCTCCTCTCAAGTAAACCTCAAAAAAGGCACCGAGGCAAATGGTATTGTTGAGTCATCCTACCTGAGTTGTTCCACCCAAGCTGAGCTTTCTTTCCTAATCTCCAAAAGTTGGCCATTTCACTACCTTGGCTCCATGAATTCACATCTCCTAATTGATGAAAATCTTTTGCTCGTCTGCTGACCTCATAAAAAATGGGGTCATGGATGGCTATTTGGTCACCTTTTTCAATGAATTGGATTTTTAAGGCAGTTTTCGATGTGTTCGCTAATTTCTAATGCAAAGTGGGCCTCGCACTAATAGCTTATATAGGAGACGTGGTTGCCACGAGCCTCTCCCATGCCCCTCTAATTGATTCAACATTTTTGTTAAGGTGGATGGATATGTCAGATTTTGAAATGGTGGATGCCAATGTTGAATCAATTAGAGGGCATGAAGCCCACCCTTGAGGTGTTATTCCTTGACTCTCCTTTAGATCATCTTTTCTTTTCACTCAGCTGGTGCAATTTCAAGAAAAGCTTTGATAGTGCTTGCTAGCCCTCACTGCATCTACTTCATGATTTTAAAACTTGATGTAAATGGGAGCCCTCATCTAGCACCTCTGTTCGGTGTTGCTCGGGTATTACATAAATTTTTTGCTATCAGTGCGAATCCCCCAACAAATGCCTACCCTTGGACTCTCTCTTAGATAACCTTCTTCGATCACTTGACCAACATAATTATGAAAGAGACTTGGTAGAAATTTCCATTCTACAACACGTTTGTTCAGCGATTTCAAAGTTGATCTAATGGTGAGCCCTTGTCTAGCCATGAGGTGGGTGCTTGGTGCTCTAGCAATTTTTTGTGTGCCTATCACGGCTACAATGGGATCTTTGATAATGAAAGCTCTTGATGACACTCCCCAATAGAATCAGTGCTGGTGTTCGAGAAAGACACATTATTCAATTTTCAAATATTGGCACCAACATCATTTCTATTGGGAATGCCATGAAGCCATCTCGATTGCTATGCGAGGGCTCTCTCCCTAGAGTCGTTCTCTTTGCAACAACTTCTTTGGCACCAAATTTTTGAAATGGTTTGGCAGTGGTTGTCATTCCAATGGTGCCATTATGGTGGTTGCCTGGGTAGCAATCTAAAGGGTGAGCCATCATCTAGCAGTTGGGCTATGCCTCACAAGTGACAAGGGATCCTTTGTTATCGAAAGCTCCCTATGGCCATTCGATGAGAAGAGCGGTTGCCTATGTGAGCAAGGACAAATGCAGCCTTAGATTCCAAATAAAATCAATGACATTGGATCTATATAAGAGTGGAATGAAGTAGCAACCCATTTGGTATGCTGGCTCACCAAAGGTGCTCTTCTTTCTCACTCCATTGACACAAATTCGAGAGTTGTTCGACAGAGGTTTTCATTCCAATGTTTCATTGTGGTGATCTGGAGAGTGATGCTAATGGTGAGGACTTGTGTCTAACATTTGGGATGTTTGTGCAAGAAAGTAGGGGAGCTTCTCTTATCGAAACCTCTCTGTGGCCTTTGAATATAGACCCAATGCCGATGATATCTATGGATACGAGCCTTGGATTCTAAATTTGTTGTGCTAACTTTGGTTTTTGTGAGAGATGGGAATGAAAGAACATGTCGATTGCTATGCAGGAGCTCCCTAAGGTCGCCTCTGTGCCAACTTGATTGGCACAACATTGGGAATGGTTTGATAATGGTTGTCATTCCAATGTGTCATTGAGATGTCTTAGATTGTGGTCTTTCAAGGGCAAGCTCACGTCTAGCACTTGGATTGTGCATCGCATCACAAGTGAATGGGGAGATCTCTGTGTGAATGGCGGCATGGTGATTGCAAGAGAAAATTGACTTAGTTAGAGCATTGGCCTCAAGCCATTGTGATAGCCTTGAAATTTCTCTTTAATTGCAACCTATGTTTGTGCAGTAGCAGAGTTTGCATGTAAGATTAGCCTTGTTCTTGATAGTTCCAGGAGATGACCTCTGAAACTTTTGGATTGGGCCCCTTCAAGGTGAAATTCATCTAGTTGATCGGATGAGCTCAATGACCATTTGAATCCCTTGGCTCCATAAATTCACATCTCCTAACTGATGACAATCTTTTGCTCCTCTGCCAACCTCATAAAAAATTGGGTCATGGATGGCTGTTTGGTCACAATTTTCAGAAATTTAGATTTTTAAGGTAGTTTTTAGTGTGTTCGCTAATTTCTAATGCAGAGCAAGCCTCCCAAGAATAGCTTATATAGGAGAGGTGGTTGTCGTGAGCCTCTCCCATGACCCTCTCAATGATTCAATGTTGGTTTCAGGGCAGATGGATATGTTAGATTTTGAAATGGTGGATGCTAAAATTGAATCAATTAGAGGGGCATGAAGCCCACCCTCGAGGTGTTATTCCTCGACTCTCCTTTAGATCATGTTTTCTTGTCACTTAGCTAGCACAATTTTGGAAAAAGGTTTGGTAGCGATTTCTAGCCCCTCACCACATCTACTTGGTGATTTTAAAACTTGATCTAAAATGGGAGCCCTCATCTAGCACCTCTGTCTGGTGTTGCTCGAGTATTTCATAAATTTTTGCTATCAGCACAAATCCCCCAATGAATTCCTACCCTTGAACTCTCTCTTAGATCACCTTCTTCGATCACTCAACCAATGCAATTACAGAAGAGACTTGGCAGTGGTTGCCATTCTACAACGCGTCTGTTTAGCGATTTCAAAGTTGATCTAATGGCGAGCCTTTGTCTAGCCATGAGGTGGGTGCTTGGCGCTCTAGTAATTTTTTGTGTGCCTATCATGGCTACAATGGGAGCTTTGATAACAAAAGCTCTCGGAGACCCTCCCAAATAAAATTAGTGCTAGTGTTTGAGAAAAACACATTATTCAAATTTTGAATATTGGCACCAGCATCATTTCTATTGGGAGGGTCGTGAAGCCATCCTAATTGCTATGCGAGGGCTCTCTCCCAAAATTCATTCTCTTTGAAACAACTTCTTTGGCACAAAATTTTTGGAATGGCTCGATAGCAGTTGTCATTCCAATGGTGTCATTGTGGTGGTTTCCTGGGAAACAATCTGAAGGGCGAGCCATCATCTAGTAGTTGGGCTGTGCATTACGAGTGACAAGGGTGCCTTTGTTATCAGAAGCTCCCTGTGGCCATTCGATCGGAAGAGCCATTGCTTGTGTGAGCAAGGATGAATGCAGCCTCAGATTCCAAATGAAATCAATGACATTAGATCTATATAAGAGCAGAATGAAGAATTAGCCCATTTGCTATGTGTGCCTCCCCAAAGTTGCTCTTCTTTCTCACTCCATCGGCACAAATTTGGGAGTTGTTTGATAGTTTTTGTCATTCCAATGTGTCATTGCAGTGATCTGGAGAGTGATGCTAAGGGTAGGAGCTTGTGTCTAGAATTTGGGATGTTTGTGCAAGCGAGTAGGGGAGCTTCTCTTATCGAAACCTCTCTGTGGCCTTTGAATATAGATCTAGTACCAACGATATCGATGGATACGAGCCTTGGATTCTAAATTTGTTTAGCTAACATTGGTTTTTGTGAGAGATGGGTATGAAAGCACATCCTAATTCCTATGCAGGAGCTCCCTAAGGTCGCCTCTGTGTAACTTGATCAGCACAACATTTGGAATGGTTTGACAGTAGTTGTCATTCCAATGTGTCATTGGGATGTCTTCAAAAGTGGTCTTTCAAGGGTGAGCTCGCGTCTAGCACTTGGATTATGGGTAATCACAAGTGAATGGGGAGATCTCTCTATGAATGGTGGCATGGTGATTGCAAGAGAACATTGACTTAGTCAGAGCATTGGACTCAGGCCATTGTGATGGCCTTACAATTTCTCTTTAATTGCAACCTATGTTTATGCAGTAGCAGAGTTTGCATGTAAGATTGGCCTTGTTCTTGATAGTTCCAGGAGATAACCTCTGGAACTTTTAGATTGGGCCCCTTCAAGGTGAAATTCATCTAGTTGATTGGATGAGCTTGATGACCATTTCACTCCCTTGGCTCCATGAATTCACATCTCCTAACCGATGACAATCTTTTGCTCCTCTGTCGACCTCATAAAAAATGGGGTCGTGGATGGTTGTTCAGTCACATTTTTCAAATATTTGGATTTTTAAGGTAGTTGTTGATGTGTTCACTAATTTCTTATGCACAACGAGCTTGGCACTAATAGCTTATATAGGAGAGGTGGTTGCTACGAGCCTCTCCCTTTCCCCTCTAATTGATTCAATGCTAGTGTCAAGGCGGATGGATATGTCAGATTTTGAAATAGTGGACGCCGATGTTGAATCAATTAGAGGGGCATGATGCCCACCCTTGAGGTGCTATTCCTTGACTCTCCTTTAGATCATGTTTTCTATCACTCAGCTGGTGAAATTTTGAAAAAAGGTTTGGCAATTGTTGCCAGCCCTCACCGCATCTACTTGTTGATTTTAACACTTGATCTAAAATGGGAGCCCTCATCAAGCACCTCTGTCCGGTGTTGCTTGGGTATTGCATAAATTTTTGCTATTGGCACAAATCCCCAAATGAATGCCTACCCTTGGACTCTCTCTTAGATCACCTTCTTTGATCACTCAACCGATGTAATTACAGAAGAGACTTGGTAGCAGTTGCCATTCTACAGTGCATCTATTCTATTATTTTGAAGTTGATCTAATGGTGAGCCCTTGTCTACCCATGAGGTGGGTGCTTGGCACTCTATTAATTTTTTGTGTGCCTATCATGGCTACAATGGGAGAGGTGGTTTCCGTGAGCCTATCCCATGCCCTTCTCATTGATTCAACACTGGTGTCAAGGCGGATGGATATGTCAAATTTTGAAATGGTGGACGTCGACGTTGAATCAATTAGAGGGGCATGAAGCCCACCCTTGAGGTGCTATTCCTCAAATCTCCTTTAGATCCATTTTTCTTGTCACTCAGCTGGTGCAATTTCAGAAAAAGGTTTGGCAGCAGTTGCCAACCCTCACCACATTTACTTGGTGATTTTAAAAATTTATCTAAAATGGGAGCCCTCGTCTAGCACCTCCGTTCAGTGTTGCTCAAGTATTGCATAATTTTTTTCTATCAGCGCAAATCCCCCAATGAATGCCTACCCTTGGACTATCTCTTAAATCACCTTCTTTGATCACTTGATCGATGCAATTACGGAAGAGACTTGGAAATGGTTGCCATTCTATAGCATGTTTGTTCAGCAATTTCAAAGTTGATCTAATGGCGAGCGCTTGTCTAGCCATGAGGTGGGTGCTTGGCACTCTAGCAATTTTTTGTGTGTGGCAGTGGTTGTAAGCTGTCACCACATCTACTTGGTGATTTTAAAACTTGATCTAAAATGGGAGCCCTCGTCTAGCACCTATGTTCGGTGTTGCTCGAGTATTGCATAAATTTTTTCTATCGACGCAAATCCCCCAATGAATGCCTACCTTTGGACTCTCTCTTAGATGACCTTCTTTGATCTCTCGACTGATGCAATTATGGAAGAGACTTGGCAGTGGTTGCCATTCAATAGTGTGTCTATTTAGTGATTTCAAAGTTGATCTAATGGCGAACCCTTGTCTAGCCATGAGGTGGGTGCTTGGCACTCTAGCAATTTTTTGTGTGCCTATCATGGCTACAATGGGAGAGGTGGTTTCCATGAGCCTCTCCCATGCCCCACTCATTGGTTCAACGCCAGTGTAAAGGTGAATGGACATGTCAGATTTTGAAATAGTCGACGCTGATGTTGAATCAATTAGAGGGGCATGAAGACCACCCTCAAGGTGCTATTCCTTGAAGCTCCTTTAAATCATGTTTTCTTGTCACTCAGCTGGCGTAATTTTGGAAAAAGGTTTGGTAGTGGTTGCCAGTCGTCACCATGTCTACTTGGTGATTTTAAAACTTGATCTAAAATGGGAGACATCGTCTAGCACCTTCATCCAATGTTGCTCGGGTATTGCATAAATTTTTGCTATCAGCACAAATCCCCCAATGAATTCCTACCCTTGGACTCTCTCTTAGATCACCTTCTTCGATCACTCGACTGACATAATTACAAAAGAGACTTGGTAGTGGTTTCCATTCTATAGCACATCTGTTCAGCAATTTTGAAGTTGATCTAATGGCAAGCCCTTGTCTAGCCATGAGGCGGGTGCTTGGCACTCTAGCAAATTTTTGTGTGCCTATCATGGCTAAAATGGGAGAGGTGTTTGCCACAAGCCTCTCTTGTGCCCCTCTCATTGATTCAAATCTGGTGTCAAGGTGGATGGATATGTCAAATTTCAAAATGGTGGATGCCGATGTTGAATCAATTAGAGGGGCATAAAGCCCACCCTTGAGGTGCTATTTCTTGACTCTCCTTTAGATCATGTTTTCTTGTCACTCAGCTGGCACAATTTTGGAAAAAGGTTTGGCAGTGGTTTCCAGCCCTCACCATGTCTACTTGGTGATTTTAAAACTTGAACTATTATGGGAGCCCTCGTCTAGCACCTCTATTTGGTGTTGCATGGGTATTGCATTATTTTTTGCTATCGGCGTGAATCCCCCAACAAATGCCTACCTTTGGACTCTCTCTTAGATCACCTTCTTTGATCACTCAACTAATGCAATTATGGAAGAGACTTGGCAGCAGTTTCCATTCTACAGTGCATCTATTCAGTGACTTTGAAGTTATTCTAAAGGTGAGCCCTTGTCTAGCCATGAGGTGGGTGCTTGGCACTCTAGCAATTTTTTGTGTGCCTATCACAGCTACAATGGGAGAGGTGGTTGTCGTGAGCCTCTCCCACGCTCCTCTCATTGATTCAACATCAGTATCAAGGTGGATGGATATGTTAGATTTTGAAATGGTGGATGCCGACGTTGAATCAATTAGAGGGGCATGAAGCCCACCCTTGAGGTGCTATTCCTTGACTCTTCTTTAGATCATGTTTTCTTGTCACTCAGCTAGTGCAATTTTAGAAAAAGGTTTGGCAATGGTTGCCAGCCCTGACTGCATCTACTTGGTGATTTTAAAACTTGATCTAAAATGGGAGCCCTAGTCTAGCACCTCCGTCCAGTGTTGCTTGAGTATTGCATAAAATTTTGCTATTGGTGCAAATCCCCCAACAAATGCCTACCCTTAGACTGTCTCTTCGATCACCTTCTTCGATCACTTGACCGATGCAATTATAGAAGAGACTTTGCAGTGGTTTCCATTCTACAATGCTTTTTTTTAGCAATTTTGAAGTTGATCTAATGGCGAGCCCTTGTCTAGCCATGAGGTGGATGCTTGGTGCTCTAGCAATTTTTTGTGTGCCTATCACAACTATAATAGGATCTTTGATAACAAAAGCTCTCGGTGACACTCCCCAACAAAATTAGTGCTTTTGTTCGAGAAAGACATGTTATTCAAATTTTGAATATTGGAACTAGCATCATTTCTATTGGGAGGGCCGTAAAGCCATCCTGATTGCTATGCGAGGGCTCTCTCCCCAAAGTCATTCTCTTTGCAACAACTTATTTGGCACAAAATTTTTGAAATGGTTTGGAAGTGGTTGTTATTCTAATGGTGAAGTTGTGGTGGTTTCCTGGGCAGTGGTCTAAAGGGCGAGCCATCATCTAGTAGTTGGGCTATGCATCATGAGTGACAAGGGAGCCATTGTTATCAGAAGCTCCCCGTGGCCTTTCGATCAGAAGAGCCATTGCTTGTGTGAGAAAGGATGAATGCAGCCTCAGATTCCAAATGAAATCAACAACATTGGATCTATATAAGAGCAGAATGAAGTAGTAGCCCATTTTCTATGCGCGGCTCCCCTAAGTTGCTCTTCTTTCTCACTCCATCAGCACAAATTTGGGAGTTGTTCGATAGCAGTTGTCATTCCAATGTGTCATTGCGGTGATCTGGAGAGTGATGCTAAGGGCGAGAGCTTGTGTCTAGCATTTGGCATGTTTGTGCAAGTGAGCAGGGGAGCTTCTCTTATTAGAACCTCTTCAAGGCCTTTGAATATAGACCTAGTGCCGATGATATTGATGGATATGAGCCTTGGATTCTAAATTTGTTCAACTAACATTGGTTTTTGTGAGAGATGGGTATGAAAGCACATCCTGATAGCTACGTGGGAGCTCCCTAAGGTCATCTCTATGCAACTCAATTGACACAACATTAGGAATGGTTTGACAATGATTGTCATTCCAATGTGTCATCGGGATGTCTTGGAAAGTGGTCTTTCAAGGGTGAGCTCGCGTCTAGCACTTGGATTGTGTGTCATCACAAGTGAATGGGGAGATCTCTCTATGAATGGCAGCATGGTGATTGCAAGAGAAAATTTACTTAGTCGAACCATTGGCCTCAGGCAATTGTGATGGCCTCACAATTTCTCTTTAATTGCAACCTATGTTTGTGCAGTAGTAGAGTTTGCATGTAAGATCGATCTTATTCTTGACAGTTCTAGGAGATGACCTCTAGATCTTTTGGATTGGTCCCCTTCAAGGTGAAATTCATGTAGTTGATCGAATGAGCTTGATGTGGTTGTATCTATTCCGAGATGGTAATGATGGTCATTATTCTATGGCGGTGAGTATATCCCATTTGGTAATTGCAGTGGCGGAGCTGGTGGGAAGTACTTGTCACTTTGTTTTGTTGGATACCCTATATGTAGGTATCTGCATAGCTTGCAACACATTACACATTTGGTGTTCGATCTAAGATGCACTTGCTTCTGAGTGTATGGAGTTGTATCTTTTAGCCAAGGGCTCTATCTCTTTTCACGTTCTATCATTGCATTTTTATCCTACCTAGGTGGCAAGAAGGAAAGAGATGGTTGCACAGGTGCATTGCTCAATGTCCCTAATTTCATCAAGGGTCCACTCTACACCCTACGTTTTTTCCGATTGGTAGAGTCTTGGGATTGAGAGGGGGGTTGGTGAAAGGTTTGGTTGCCACAAAATTTATTTGCTAGTGCATTCTTAGTGTGTGCTCACCTCTTCACTATCTCATCCTACAGAAGTGCATGGCACTGTCGTGACAACTTTTGTGGTCTAGGCCAGTAGAAGCATAGAGTATTACCATTAATTTTTGTTTGGATGCAAAAACTCTCTATGCCCTATCCTGCGCATGCAATCCAAATGGTTGTAGCTAATGGGTTCTATGAGAGATACTCTTCTTTAGCTTCCCCCTAAAGAGAGCATTCAGTGTTTGAATTGTGTGGGCTAAAAGCCCAAGGCATTTCATCTCTCTTCAGATGTGAAATTCTAGGAGGGCTTGTCAAAGTATGCTCATTTGTATGGGTTGCACCAAAAAGCATGTAGGGGGCATATGCCTGGGAAATGGATATCTCTGAGTGTCCTTACTCAATTGCATGCATGGTGTACATCTTTGCATTATGTGATTTGAGAATTTTGGGGGAACGAGTTTCGTAAGAGATGTTCTTCTCAAGCTCCTGTGAACCAAAGTGCTTGTCTTTGCAATGCTCCAACAAGTTCAAGCCCAACGTGTCTGTCTAGGGGAAGAAATCACATGAATGCTTTTTTCGAGATGTGGGTGCTTGCAAGTGGTTCCCTCGTGTTCCAGTTCTTCTGTATGTGCATGTGCATGAGATTGAAGCTTTTTCGACAATGCTAGTGTGAGTGTTCACTAGTAGGAACTTTTCTGTACCTGCACTGGAAGATCATGTGTCATGGGGAATGGTTAGCAAGGTTGTGCTAGGAAAGTAGATATTTGCCAGAGGTTAGACATGTCTATGTATGCATGTGGGCTCTCATCACCTATAAATGTGCATAGGGGATGTTATACACGATGCCCTTGAGCAGCCTTATAATTGAGGTGGTCGCGTGCATAGTGATGCCCCTACTAATCGCATAACTAGCCATGTTTTTGACTCACACGACCTTTCACCCTTAAGCATGGTGGTCTCCGTTGGCACTTCGGCAACAAGCATATGCTTGTCTCAAAGATTAATCCATGCATGTCTAAGTATGAACTATTTCAGACTATGAAACTATGGATGGCTCATTAAATCAGTTATAGTTTCTTTAATGGTACTTTTCTACTCGAATAATTGTAGTAATTCTAGAGCTAATACATGCACCAAATGCTGACTCTTGGAAGGGATGCATTTATTAGATAAAATGCTAATGCAAGCTCCCCTGCTATTCTGGTGATTCATGATAACTCAATGGATCACACAGCCTTTGTGCTGGTAATGCTTCATTCAAATTTCTACCCTATCAACTTTCAATGGTAGGATAGAGGCCTACCATGGTGGTGACGAGTGATGGAGAATTATGGTTCGATTCTAGAGAGGGAGCCTAAGAAATGGCTACCACATCCAAGGAAGGTAGTAGGCATGCAAATTACCCAATCCTAACATGGGGAGGTAGTGATAATAAATAACAATATTGGGCTCATCGAGTCTGGTAATTAGAATGAGTACAATCTAAATCCCTTAATGAGGATCCATTGGAGGGAAAGTCTAGTGCTAGCAGCCATGGTAATTCTAGCTCCAATAGTGTATATTTAAGTTTTTGCAGTTAAAAAGCTCATAGTTGGACCTTGGGTCATCATGGTCAGTCCACCTTCTGGGTGTGCACTGGCCCTGACGTCCCTTCTGCCAGTGGCATGTTCTTAGCCTTAATTGGCTAGGTCACAGATATGGTGCCATTACTTTGAAAAAATTAGACTGTTCAAAGCGAGCCTACACTCTAAATACATTAGCATGGAATAATGTGATAGGAGTCTGGTCCTATTCTGTTAGCCTTTGGGACTGGAGTAATGATTAATAGGGACTGTCGGGGGCATTCATATTTCATTGTCAGAGGTGAAATTCTTGGATTTATAGAAGATGAACCACTGTGAAAGCATTTTCCAAGGATGATTTCATTAATCAAGAATGAAAGTTGGGGGTTCAAAGATGATCAGATACTGTCCTAGTCTCAACCATAAATGATGTCGACCAGGGATTGGTGAATGGTTCTCTAAGGACTCTGCCAGCACCTTCTGAGAAATCAGAGTGTTTTGGTTCTGGAGGGAGTATGGTCGTAAGGCTAAAACTTAAAGGAATTGACAGAAGGGCACCACCAAGAGTGGAGCCTGCGGCTTAATTTGACTCAACATGGGGAAACTTACTAGGTCTAGACATAGTAAGGACTGACAGATTGAGAGCTCTTTCCTAATTCTATGGGTGGTGGTGCATGACCTTTCTTAGTTGGTGGAGCAATTGGTCTGGTTAATTTTGTTAACAAATGAGACCTCAGCTTCGTAACTAGCTACATGGAGGTTCCCCTTTTCGGCTAGCTTCTTAGAGGGACTATGGCCTCCTAGGCCATAGAAGTTTGAGGCAATAACAGGTCTGTGATGCCCTTAGATGTTTTGGGCTGCACATGCACTACACTAATGCAACCAATGAGTTTCTCTCCCTAGCCCGAAAGGTTTGGGAAATCTTTCCAAATTTCATCATCATGGGGATAGACCATTGCAATTATTGATCTTCAATGAGGAATTCCTAGTAAGCGTGAGTCATCAACTCGTGTTGACTACATCCTTACCCTTTGTACACACCACCCATCGCTCCTACCGATTGAATGATCCGGTGAAGTGTTCAGATTGCAATGACGACAATGGTTCTTGTCGGTGACATCATGAGAAGTTCATTGAACCTTATCATTTAGAGGAAGGAGAAGTCATAAAAGGGTTACCATAGGTGAACTTGTGGTAGGATCATTGTCAGTTTGAGACCCTGAATCGTGTAGGAGATGGAGCTAGCCTCCTCCCCGCCCCTAAAATCTTGGCAATGTGCAGACACTTGGCTCTGTAGTGATGTGCTAGATGGCCAAGCTATGAGTCTAGTGCCATCGAGGTTGAGGGTCACATTGAATGCTATTATCAAAAGTGTGGATTTCCCATGGGGTGAAGAATAGACTCGGATGCAATCTAGATTAGGATCGATGCCTTCGAATGATGTCTATGTCATAGCGAGAGGTCTTTGCTTGGTTGTAGTTCAAAGGGGGTCTGAGCCTCATCCCCCATTGAGATTTCATGGTCTAATCAAATGTGTGGCACAGTGGCAGGGATCCATCATTTTGACAGTGGCAAGTTAGGACTGCCACAACCCCCCGTTGCCTTGCCTAGGTGTGTTGACTCGTCGCTTGGAGTGTTGCCTAGGATGGGTGCACTCACATGATTTTTAGGGTAGGGGCCCTGTCCACTGACACGGATCTCCCATGTGTTGACTCCCACCTTTGCAAGGTGATGGGGTGGGGACATACCACAACATTCCTCATCACACCCATTGGGTGCTTGGGGTTCGGGATGTGTAAACACCTAACACACGGGCGCATCGCACACCTTAGAAATCCAAAGAATGAAGCATGATCCAGTGCCTTGCATGCTTGGGTCGTCAAAAGAAAAAAACATAAAAAAATCATGACTCTTAGAAAAGGATATCTCGGCTCTCCCCACGATGAAGAATGTAGTGAAATGCGATACTTAGTGTGAATTGCAGAATCCTGTGAATCATCAAGTCTTAGAATGCAAGTTGCACCCAAGGCCTTGGCCAAGGGCACATCTTCTTGGGCATCACACTACAAATTTACCATCCCCAATGAGGAGAAAAGATGGCCCTCCATGTCTGCAAGTGGCACGGTCAACTAAAATGAGCACAAGGTTTGTCGATCCATCATGACAAGTGGTGGCTCGCAAAGGCTAGTGTTGGTTTGCGCTGATCGAACGATTCCTCATGAGGAACTTTATTCTGGGTTTAGTGGCCCACCGTAGTGCAGGCATGTTGCATCTCTACCATGTCCCCAAGTCAGGCATGAATATCTACTAAGTTTAAGCATATTAATAAGAAGAGGAAAAGAAACTTACTAGGATTCTCCTAGTAACAACGAGCAAACTGGGAAGAGCCCGGCATGAAAATTGATGGCTGCACCTGTCGAATTGTAGTTTGTAGAAGTGTCCTCAGTGACAAACTAGGCCCAAGTCCCCTAGAAGGGGGTGCTAGAGAGGGTGAGAGCCTCGTTGAGCTTGGACCCTGTCGCACCATGAGGCGTTGTCGACGAGTTGGGTTGTTTGGGAATGCAGCCCTAATCAGATGGTAAGTTTCGTCCAAGGCTAAATACAGGTGAGAGATCGATAGCGAGCAAGTACCATGAGGGAAAGATGAAAAGGACTTTGAAAAGTGAGTCAAAGATTGCTTGAAATTGCTAGGAGGGAAGTGGATGGAGGGCAGAAATTTGCCCCAGTCAGATGCGAAACGGTGTGAGTCGATTTGCTGCTCAATTTGAGGGACGTGCCAGTGTAGGCTATCATGGCAGCACAAGCACGACCTTTTGGTTGCACAAATACTTTCATCATAGAAATCGAGGAGTGAAGTGTGCACCTTCACGGTGAGCTCTCAAGCACCTATGCACTCATGGCACTAGCTAGTGGGATTTCCATCTAACCCATCTTGAAACACAGACCAAGGAGTCTAACATGTGTGCAAGTTGGCAGGTTGGGAAATCTCGCAAGGCACAAGGAAGCTGACTGGCGAGATCCCCTCTTGAGGGGTGCACCACTGACTGAATTTGATCTTCTGTGAAGGGTTTGAGTGCGAGCACACCTGTTGGCACCAAAAAGATGGTGAACTATGGCTGAGCAGGGTGAAGCCAGAGGAAACTCTGGTGGAGGCCTGTAGCAATACTGACGTACAAATTGTTTTTTTGACTTGGGTATAGGGGTGAAAGACTAATCGAACCATCTAGTAGCTAATTTCCTCCAAAGTTTCCCTCAAGATAGTTGGAGCTCATGTGTGAGTTTTATCGAGTAAAGAAAATGATTAGAGGCATCAGGGGCATAACACCTTCGACCTATTCTCAAACTTTAAATAGGTAAGTCAGTGCGACTGCTCTATTGATCCGCACCATAGAATCATGAGCTCCAAGTGGGCCATTTTTGGTAAGAAAAATTGGCAATGCGGGATGAACCAAAAGCTGAGTTACAATGCCAAATTGGGGGCTAACCTAGATCCCACAAAGGGTGTTGGTTGATTAAGTTAGGAGGACAGTGGTCATGGAAGTCAAAATCCAATAAGGAGTGTGTAACAACTCACCTGCCGAATCAACTAGCCCCAAAAATGGATGGCGCTGAAGCACGCAACCTATACTCGATTGTCGGGGCAAGTGCTAGGCTTCGATGAGTAGGAGGATGCGGGGGTTGTTGGAAAACCTTGGGCATGAGCCCGAGTGGACCGGCCCCTGGTGCAGATCTTGGTGGTAGTAGCAAATATTCAAATGAGAACTTTGAAGATTGAAGTGGGGAAAGGTTCCATGTGAACAACACTTGGACATGGGTTAGTCAATCTTAAGAGATGGGGAAACCCTATTTCAAGGGTGCACTTTGCAAAATCATCGAAAGGGAATCGGGCTAATATTCCTAAACTGGGATGTGGCGGCAGATGACAACATTAGGAAATCTAGAGATGTCAGTGGGGGCCCCGAGAAGAGTTATCTTTTCTTTTTAACAGCCTACCCACCCTAAAATTGGTTCAACCAGAGATAGGGTCCAGCGGCTGGAAGAGCACCGCACGTCCCGCGGTGTCTGGTGTCTTTTGGCAGCCCTTGAAAATGTAAGGGAAGTTGAAAAAATGGATCCGTAACTTTGAGAAAAGGATTGGCTTTAAAGGCTGGGCCTAGGGGTCTACGCCCCAAACTTGTGGGCTGTTGGTGGCCTGCTCGAGCTGCTCCCACGGTGAGGGCGGGCCATCGTGTGTTGATCGAGCGATGGATGTAGGATGCCCCTTTCAGAGGGCTTTCCTTAGGTGGTGAATAGTTGACTTAGAATTGGTACAGACAAGGGGAATCCAACTTTTTAATTAAAACAAAGCATTGCGATGGTCCCTACGGATGCTGATGCAATGTGATTTCTGCCCAGTGCTCTAAATGTCAAAGTGAAGAAATTCAACCAAGCACGGGTAAACAGAGGGAGTAACTATGACTCTCTTAAGGTAGCAAAATGCCTCATCATCTAATTAGTGATGTGCATGAATGGATTAATAAGATTCCCACTATCCCTATCTACTATCTAGCGAAACCACAGCCAAGGGAATGGGCTTGGCAGAATAAGCGGGGAAAGAAGACCCTCTTGAGCTTGACTCTAGTCTGACTTTGTGAAATGACTTGAGAGGTGTAGAATAAGTGGGAGGTTTTGGGTGCAAGTGAAATACCACTACTTTTAACATTATTTTACTTATTCTATGAGGCAGAGACGGGGCAATGCCCTTGTTTATTTCCTTAAGGTGCATCTAGGTGTGTCAATCTGGGCAGAAGACATTGTCAGGTGGGAAGTTTGGCTGGGGCGGCACATCTATTAAAAGATAATGCAAGTGTCCTAAGATGAGTTCAACGAGAATAGAAATCTTGTGTGAAACAAAAGGTTAAAAGCTCATTTGATTTTTATTTTCAGTATGAATACAAACCGTGAAAGCGTGGCCTATCGATCCTTTAGACTTTTGGAATTTGAAGCTAGAGGTATCAAAAAAGTTACCACAGGGATAACTGGCTTGTGGCAACCAAGTTTTTGTAGTGACATTGCTTTTTGATCCTTCAATGTCAGCTCTTCCTATCATTGTGAAGCAGAATTCACCAAGTGTTGGATTGTTCACCCACCAATAGGGAACGTGAGCTGGGTTTAGACCGTCATGAGATAGGTTAGTTTAACCCTACTGATGATCTGCGCCATGATAGTAATTCAACTTAGTATGAGAGGAATTGTTGATTGACACATTTGGTCATCACACTTGGTTGAAAAGCCAGTGGTGTGAAGCTACCGTGTGTCAGATTATGACTGAATGCCTCTAAGTCAAAATCCATGCTAGATGCAGCGCATATCTCTCTCTGATTGCATCGTGACCCGTAGTAGGGGTGCTCTTGCACTCCCAGGGGTCCGTGTCATTGGCCATCTCCAATCGGTGCATTAGCCCATTGGAGCAACCTTGGATATTAATTTCAAGTGGTTGGCGAGAAGAATATTTTGTAGATGACTTAAATAAGCAACGAGGTATTGTAAGTCGTAGAGTGCCCTTGCTGCCACGATCAATTGAGATTCAGCCCTCTGTCGCCTCGATTCATAAAACCCTTTTTGACTCTAAAGCGGGTGGGGTTTGTAATTTGCACGAGGGCAAGAAAATCATCCAAGTGCCAAATTTTGGATGGGTGAGGTTTGCAAATTTTTTTGCGAGGGCCAAATTCCCAGCGGGCGGGATTTTGTAAAAATTTCCGCGAGGTCGAAAAAATCTCCCAAGTGCCAAATTCTCAGCAAGTGGGGTTTGTAATTTCCACCAGGATGGAAAAATCTTTCAAGTGCCAAATTTTGAGGGGGTGGGGTTCTGAGAAAATTTCTGCGAGGGCGAAAAAATCTCCCAAGTGCCAAATTCCCGGTGGGTGGGGTTTTGTAAAAATTTCCACGAGGGCAAAAAAATCTCCCAAGTGCCAAATTCTCGGCAGGTGGGGTTTTGTAAAAAAATTTCACGAGGGTGAAAAAATCTCCCAAGTTCCAAATTCTTGGCAGGTGGGGTTTGTAATTTGTGCGAGGGTGAGAAAATCTTCTAGGTGCCAAATTTCGAGTGGGTGGGGTTTGCAATTTTCACGAGGGCGAAAAAATCTCCCAGGTGCCAAATTCCTGGTGGGTGGGGTTTATAATTTCTGCTGGGGTGGAAAAATCTCCCAAGTGCCATATTCTGGGTAGGTGGGGTTTTGTAAAAAATTTTGCGAGGGTGAAAAAATCTCCCAAGTGCCAAATTCCAGCTGGGTGGGGTTTGCAATTTCTACAAGGGTAAAAAAATCTCCACAATGCCAAATTCTCGGTGGGTGGGGTTTGCAATTTTTGCGAGGACATAAAAATCTCCTAGGTGCCAAATTCCTGGCAAGTAGGGTTTATAATTTCTGCTAGGGCAGAAAAATCTCCCGAGTTCCAAATTCTAAGCGGGAGGGAGGGGTTTTGTAGAAATTTTTGCCAGGGCAAAAAAATCTCCCGAGTGCCAAATTTTGGGCAAGTGAGGTTTTGTAAAATTTCTACAAGGGGGAAAGAAATCTCCCAAGTCCCAAATTTTGAGCTGGTGGGGTTTGCAATTTTTGAAAGGGCAGAAAAATCTCCCAAGTGCCAAATTCCCGGTAGGTGGGGTTTCGTGATTTTTGTGAGTGCAAAAAAATCTCTTTGGTGCCAAAGTTTCCTCGAGGGTGAATAAGTTTTCCAAGTGCAATTTCCATGTCGATCGTGTTTGTAATTATTGCAATTTTGGGTAGGTCAGGTTTGCAATTTTTGTGAGGGCAAAAAAATCTTCCAAGTCCAAATTCTGGGCCGGTGGGGTTTCGTAATTTCCAAGTGCCAAATTTCAAGCGGGTGGGGTTTGTAAATTTTGAGCGGGTGGGGTTTGTAAATTTTCATGAGGGTAGAAAATTCTTTCAACTGTAAATTCCATGCAGGTGGGGTTTTGTAATTTTCTTGAGGGAAAACGACTCATGTACGTGATCCAAAATCAGTTAACTTATTTTTTTGGTTAATGCCCAAAGTTTTGAACTCAAATTGAGTTGGCTACCCTGACTCAAATCGCCTCCAAATTTTTCACACAACCCATGTCACCGTGCTTGACTTGATTTTAAGTGCCTTGAGTCATGTATGTGGTCCAAAAGAGGTCAACATTTTTTTTTGAGTTAATGCCCAAAGTTTTCAACTTGAACCATGTCAGTAACCTCGACACGAATCGCCCCAACTACCCCAACCCCGAATCGAATCGCGTCGAGCCTTAACTACCTCCAATTCTTTTGCACGACTCATGTCACTATGCTCGACATGATTCTAAGTGCACCGAGTCATGTGCGTGATCCAAAGGCGGTCAACTTTTTTTTTGGGTTAACGCCCAAAGTTTTCAACCCAAATTGTGTCGGCAACCCCAACTCGTATTGCCTTGAGCCTTAACCGCCTTCAATTTTTTTGCAGGACTCATGTCACTGTGCTCAACTTGGTGCCCTGAGTCATGTATGTGATCCAAACATGGTTAACTTCTTCCTTTTTTGGTTAACACCCAAAGATTTCAACCCGAATCGTGTCAGCAACCCCGACTCAAATCACCTCGAGCCATAATCGCCTACAATTTTTTTGAACCACTCATGTCACCGTGCTTGACTTGATTCTATGTGCCCCAAGTCATGTACGTGATCCAAAAGCAATTAACTCTTTTTTTGGCTAACGACCAAAGTTTTCGAATCGACTCAGATACCCCAACTCGAATTGCGTCAAGCCTTAACCGCCTCCATTTTTTTTCACTTGACTCATGTAACCGCACTCCCCTTGATTCTCTGTGGCCCGAGTCACTTACGTGATCCAAAACCGAGTAACTTTTTCTTTTTTCTTTTTCTTTTTTTTGTCAAGTCCCAAAGTTTTGAACTCAAATAGAGTCAGATACCCTAACTCGAGTCATCTCCAAATTTTTTGCACAACTCATGTCACCATGCTCGACTTGATTCTAAGTGCCCTAAGCTGTGTACATGATCCAAAAGTGGTTAACTTTTTCTTTTTGGTTAACGCCCAAAGTTTTCAACCCGACCTACCTTGGCAACCCTGACTCGAAGCACCTCAAACCTTAATGGCCTCTAATTTTTTTGCATGACTCATGCCATCGTAGACTTTTTGCTCGAATCATGTCACCCTAGGCACCTCGATGCTACGTGACTTGAGCCCTGTGTACGATCCAAAATTGGGTAACATTTTTTTTGAACTCCCAAAATTTCATTCTTCTTCACCTTACGGGGCCTATCATGATCTCTTTTTATAAAGAAAATTCTCAAATCGGATTGTTTTGGCTACCCTACCTCGAATCTGTCTACCTAGGCATAACACTTCAAGTCAGCTTGGCAATACGTGAACTAAAACTTGTGTGTGATCCAAAAGTGGGTAACTTGTTTTTTTTTTTTGTAATGCCAAAAATTTAGTGCTTTTTGTTGTATAGGGCCTCCCATGATTTTTTTTTCCTTGTTGACCCACTCTAGTGACCCAGTTGAGTCGCCTGAGGCTGGGGTGACGGAGATGGGTTGACCTAGTCGGGTGACCCAAGTTGGGTTGACCTAGGCGTGTGATCCTGGCTGGGGATAGTAAGTCGATTCTATAAGTTTTCTTACCAATTTTGCTAGCCAGGTCAACCCACCAAGTCATTTGATCATGTGGTCTTTACCAAATCATCCCACCAAATTGCCTCAAAGAATTGACTCTTTCAGTCTACTCATAGCTCGTCAAGCTGGATCACCAAGATGAATTACTATCTTGCCTCACTAGGTTGCCCCACCAAGTCACCTCTTCTTTAAGACTGCTCACCATGTTAGCTCCCCAAGTTAGCTCACCGAGTTGACTATTCAAGTTGCCTCACCAAGTCGACTCCTTAAGTTTGCTCACCAAGTCAGCTCCCTAAGTTAGCTCACCAAGTCGACTCACCTAGTCATTTTACCACCTTTCCCCAACAAGTGTGCTCACCAAGTTGCCCCACTGAGTTGGTTCTCTAAGCCCACTCACCATGTCAGCTCACCAAGTATGTTGTTCAAGTACATTATCAAGTCAACTCTTTAAGTTTTCTCACCAGGTCAGCCCACCAAAATCGGCTCTTTAAGTTCACTTGCTAGGTCAACTTGCCCAAGTCGCATTAGCGAACTAACTCACTGAGTCACCTCACAAAGTTGACTCTTTAAGTGTTCTCACCAAGTCAGCTCACCAAGTTGACTCACCATCTCACCTCGATAAGTTGGCTTACCAAGTTACTCCACCAAGTTGCCTCTTTAAGCCCACTCGCCATGCTAGCTTGCCAAGCTGGCAATTCCAGCGTGCTCACCAAGCTGACTCTTGTAGTTTTCTCACCAAGTGGGTTTCACCTTGCCAGGTTAACCCCACCAAGTGACCTCCATGAGTTGATTCTCTAAGTTTTCTCACCAAGTTAGCTCAAGCATAAGTGTCAAGAAGTTATTTCAAATTTTCGATGGAAATATATGCTAAAAATCTTCAGGCTCACTATTGGAGGCCTTAGAGTGACTAGATGTGGTCCAAAAAATTGAGGGAAGGGCAGATGCACCATTCTAAGCCTATAGATCAAGAGCTGGCATTTCCAAAAACTGGTTATAATAACCAATTGGAGCAACGATTTGTGAGTTATGGCCTTCGGAAGTTGGGCTACCAAAATTTCTAAAATAATTTTTCGAAGATGTATTAGGCAGACTTATGTGTATTTTCAAGCTCTTCCAGCCATAGGTATTAAGTTTGAACATCTAGAACCTTCCCTGCCAACATACAATTGCCTATTTAAGAAAGGCCTGAACATTGTCTAGGACAACTCTGGGTGATAGTTGATAGCTTGTCTTGCAGACTGTTGCAGTGAAGGCGCCCGTGTGGGTTAGCATATTGTGCTTATGAATTATGCAATTACACTTCTGTAGTCCAAATGACAAGACCACATTTTTTTCTCACATTTTCTATTATTTCTATGCTTCTGTTATAAGTTTATGTGTATTATGGTATTAAATGAAGCTTGCCAAGGTTACACTTTTAGTTCACTCACAAGGTCTTCTCACATGGTCAGCTCATCGAGTCACCCCACCAAGTCACCTCAATGACACAACTCATCTATTTGCCTCACCAAGTTGACTCTTTAAGTTTGCTCACCAAGTTAGCTCATCAAGTTGCCTCTCCTCAGGGCTGGCGACCAAGGGTTGGATAGCTTCACTGACTGGGTCACCTCACCAAGTGGGGTCGCCAGGACAACCCACCAAGTAGCCTCAACAAGTTGACTCCTTCAATTTGCTCAACAAGTTGGCTCTCCAAGTCGGCCTACCATCTTGCCTCACGAACTTTCCTAACCAAGTTTCCTTTTTAAGCTTTCTCACCAATTCAACTCACCAGCTTGGCTCCCTAGGTTGGTGCACCAAGTGCTCTCACTAAGTTGACTCTTTAAGTTTGATCATCAAGTCACCTCACAACGTTGGTGCACCAAGTTGACTCTTTAAGTCCGTTCATCAAGCCACCCCACAAGGTTGGCACACCAAGTACTCTCACCAATTTGACTCTTTAAGTCCGTTCACGAAGTCACCCGACTAGGTCGGCCCACTAAGTACTCTCACCAAGTCGACTCTCTATGTTTGTTCATCAAGTCACCCCACCAGGTCGGCCTACCAAGTACTCTCACCAAGTCGACTCTTTAAGTTCGTTCATCAAGTCACCCCACCAAGTAATCTCACCAACTTGACTCTTTAAGTCCGTTCATCAATTCACCCCGCTAAGTACTCTCACCAAGTTGACTTTTTAAGTACACTCATCAAGTCGCGCCACCACGTTGACTCTTTAAATCTGTTCATCAAGTCACCCCACCAAGTACTCAAACCAAGTCGATTCTTCAAGTGCATTCATCAAGTCACCCCACCAAGGACTGTCACCAAGTTGACTCTTTAAGTCTATTCATCAAGTCACCCCACCAAGTACTCTCACCAAGTCAACTCTTTAGGTCTGTTCATCAAGTCACCCCACCAAGTCAACCCTTTAAGTCCGTTCATCAAGTCACCCTATCAAGTACTCTCACCAAGTTGACTCTTTAAGTCCTTTCATCAAGTCACCCCACCAACTCAACACTTTAAGTCCGTTCATCAAGTCACTAGAACAAGTACTCTCACCAAGTCAACTCTTTAAGTACATTCATCAAGTCACCCCACTAGGTCGGCCCACTAAGTACTCTCACCAAGTTGACTCTTTAAGTCTGCTCATCAAGTCGCACCACCAAGTACTCTCACCAAGTTGACTCTTTAAGTTTGTTCATCAAGTCCCCCCACCAAGCACTCTAACCAAGTCGATTCTTCAAGTGCGTTCATCTAGTCACCCCACCAAGTACTCTAACCAAGTTGACTCTTTAAGTCTGTTCACTAAGTCACCCCACCAAGTACTCTCACCAAGTCAACTCTTTAGGTCTGTTCATCAAGTTACCCTGCCAAGTTGACCCTTTAAGTTCGTTCATCAAGTCACCCCACCAAGTACTCTCACCAAGTTGAATCTTTTAGTTTGCTCATCAAGTCGAGCAACCAAGTACTCTCACCAAGTCAACTCTTTAAGTCTATTCATCAAGTCACCCCAACAAGTACTCTAACCAAGTCGATTCTTCAAGTGCATTCATCAAGTCACCCCACAAAGTACTATCACCAAGTCAACTCTTTAAGTATGTTCATCAAGTCACCCCACCAAGTACTCTCACCAAGTCAGCTCTTTAGATCTGTTCATCAAGTCACCACGCCAAGTTGACCCTTTAAGTTCGTTCATCAAGTCACCGCACCAAGTACTCTCACCAAGTCGACTCTTTAAGTCCTTTCATCAAGTCAACCCACCAAGTTGACTCTTTAAGTCTGTTCATCAAGTCACCAGAACAAGTACTCCCACCAAGTCGACTTTTTATGTTCATTCATCAAGTCACCACACCAGGTCAGCCCACCAAGTACTCCCACCAAGTTGACTCTTTAAGTCCGTTCATCAGTTCACCCCACCAAGTACTCTCACCAAGTTGACTCCTTAAGTCTGCTAATCAAGTCGAACCACCAAGTACTCTCACCAAGTTGACTCTTTTAGTTCGTTCATCAAGTCACCCCACCAAGTACTCTGCCCAAGTCGACCCTTCAAGTGTGTTCATCAAGTCACCCCACAAAGTACTCTCACCATGTCAACTATTTAAGTCTGTTCATCAAGTCACCCAACCAAGTACTCACACCAAGTCAACTCTTTAGGTCCATTCATCAGGTCACCCCGCCAAGTCAACTTTTTTAGTCCATTCATCAAGTCACCCCACCAAGTACTCTGACCAAGTCGACTCTTTAAGTCCTTTCATCAAGTCACTCTACCAAGTTGACTCTTTAAGTCCATTCATCAAGTCACCAGAATAAGTACTCTCACCAAGTTGACTCTTTAAGTTCATTCATCAAGTCACCCCACCAGGTCGGTCCACCAAGTACTCTCACCAAGTCCACTCTTTAAGTCTTTTCATCAGTTCACCCCACCAAGTACTCTCACCAAGTTAACTCTTTAAGTTTTCTCATCAAGTCATGCAACCAAGAACTCTCACAAAGTCAACTCTTTACATCTATTCATCAGGTCACCAGAACAAGTACTCTCACCAATTCGACTCCTTAAGTCCGTTCATCAAGTGACCCCACCAGGTCGGCCCACCAAGTACTCCCTCCAATTTGACTCTTTAAGTTCGTTCATTAGTTTACACCACCAAGTACTCTCACCAAGTTGACTCTTTAAGTCCACTGATCAAGTCACACCACCGAGTACTCTCACCAAGTTGACCCTTTAAGTCCATTCATCAAGTCAACCCATCAAGTACTCTAACCAAGTTGATTCTTCAAGTGCGTTCATCAAGTCACCACACCAAGTACTCTCACCAAGTCAATTCTTCAATTGCGTTCATCAAGTCACCCCACCAAGTACTCTCACCAAATCAACTCTTTAGGTCTGTTCATCAAGTCACCCTACCAAGTCGACCCTTTAAGTTCATTCATCAAGTCACCCCACCAAGTACTCTAACCAAGTCGACTCTTTAATTAATTTTGTCAAGTCGCCCCACTAGGTCGACTCTTTAAGTCCATTCATGAGGTCACCAAAACAAGTACTCTCACCAAGTCGAATGTTTAAGTCCGTTCATCAAGTCACCCCACCAGGTCGGCCCACCTAGTACTCCCACCAAGTCGACTCTTTAAGTCTATTCATCAGTTCAACTTAGCAAGTACTCTCACCAAGTCGACTCTTTAAGTCTGCCCATCAAGTCGAACCACCAAGTACTCTCTCCAAGTTGAATCTTTAAGTCTGTTCATCAAGTCACCCCACCAAGTACTCTAACCAAGTTGATTCTTCAAGTGCATTCGTTAAGTCACCCCACCAAGTACTCTCACCAAGTTGACTCTTTAAGTATGTTCATCAAGTCACCCCACCAAGTACTCTCACCAAGTCAACTCTTTAGGTCCGTTCATCAAGTCACCCTGCCAAGTTGACCCTTTAAGTCCGTTCATCAAGTCACTGCACCAAGTACTCTCACCAAGTAGACTGTTAAAGTCCTTTCATCAAGTCACCCCACCAAGTTGACTCTTTAAGTCTGTTCATCAAGTCACTAGAACAAGTACTCTCACCAAGTCGACTCTTTATGTTCATTCATCAATTCACCCCACCAGGTCGGCCCACCAAGTACTCCCACCAAGTCAACTCTTTAAGTCTGTTCATCAGTTCACCCTACCAAATACACTCACCAAGTCAACTCTCTGGGTCTATTCATCAAGTCGCCCCAGAAAGTCAACACTTTAAGTCCATTCATCAAGTCACCTGACCAAGTACTCTCACCAAGTTGACTCTTTAAGAACTTTCATCAAGTCACCCCACCAAGTGGACTCTTTAAGTCTGTTCATCAAATCACTAGAACAAGTACTCTCACCAAGTTGACTCTTTAAGTCCATTCATTAGTTCACCCTGCCAAGTACTCTCAACAAGTTGACTCTTTGAGTCCGTTCATCAAGTCACCCCACCAAGTACTCTAACCAAGTCAATTCTTCAAGTGCGTTCATCAAGTCACCCCACCAATTACTCTCATGAAGTCAAATCTTTAAGTCTATTCATCAAGTCACCCCACAAAGTACTCTCACCAAGTCAACTCTTTAGGTCCTTTCATCAAGTCACCCCTCTAAGTCAACCCTTTAAGTCCGTTCATCAATTCACCCCACCAAGTACTGTCACCAAGTTGAGTCTTTAAGTCCTTTCATCAAGTCACCCCACCAAGTCGACTCTTTAAGTTCGTTCATCAAGTCACCAAAACAAGTACTCTCACGAAGATGACTCTTTATGTCAGTTCATCAAGTCACCCGACTAGGTTGACCCACTAAGTACTCCCACCAAGTTGACTCTTTAAGTTCGTTCATTAGTTCACCCCACCAAGTACTCTCACCAAGTTGACTCTTTAATTCGGCTCATCAAGTCGCAGCACCAAGTACTCTCACCAAGTCGACTCTTTGAGTCCGTTCATCAAGTCACCCCACCAAGTACTCTAACCAAGTCGAACCTTCAAGTGTGTTCATCAAGTCACCCCACCAAATACTCTCACCAAGTCAACTCTTTAAGTCAGTTCATCAAGTCACCCCACCAAGTACTCTCACCAAGTTGACACATTAAGCCCTTTCATCAAGTCACCCCACCAAGTTCACTCTTTGAGTCCGTTCATCAAGTCACGAGAACAAGTATTCTCACCAAGTTGACTCTTTAAGTCTATTCATCAAGTCACCCCACTAGGTTGGCCCACCAAGTAATCTCACCATGTCGACTCTTTAAGTCCATTCATTAGTTCACCCCGCCAAGTACTCTCACCAAGTTGACTCTTCAAGTCCGCTCATCAACTCGCGCCACCAAGAACTCTCACCAAGTCAACTCTTTACATCTGTTGATCAAGTCACCAGAATAAGTACTCTCACCAAGTTGACTCTTTAAGTCCATTCATCAAGTCAGCCCACCAGGTCAGCCCACCAAGTACTCCCACCACGTCGACTCTTTAGGTTCGTTCATCAGTTCATCCTGCCAAGTACTTTCACCAAGTTGACTCTTTAAGTCCGCTCATCAATTTGTGCCACAAAGTACTCTCACCAAGTTGACTCTTTAAGTCCATTCATCAAGTCACCCCACCAAGTACTTTAACCTAGTTAATTCTTCAAGTACGTTCATCAAGTCACCCCACCAAGTCGATTCTTCAAGTGTGTTCATCAAGTCACCCCACCAAGTACTCTCACAAAATTTGACTCTCTAAGTTTTTTCATCAAGTCACCCAACCAAGTACTCTCACGAAGTAAACTCTTTAGGTCCATTCATCAAGTCACCCTACCAAGTTGACCCTTTAAGTCCGTTCATCAAGTCACCCCACCAAGTACTCTCACCAAGTTGACTCTTTAACTCCTTTCATCAAGTCACCCCACCAAGTCAACTCTTTAAGTCCGTTCATCAAGTCACCAGAACAAGTACTCTCACCAAGTCAACTCTTTATGTATATTCATCAAGTCACCCCACTAGGTCGGTCGACCAAGTACTCCCACCAAGTTGACTCTTTAAGTTTGTTCATCAATTCACCCTGCCAAGTACTCTCACCAAGTTGACTCTTTAAGTCCGCTCATCAAGTTGCGCCACCAAGTACTCTCACCAAGTTGACTCTTTAAGTTCGTTCATCAAGTCACCCTGCCAAGTACTCTAACCAAGTCGATTCTTCAAGTGCATTCATCAAGTCACCCCACCAGGTACTCTCACCAAGTCGATTCTTTAAGTGTGTTCATCAAGTCACCCCACCAAGTACTCTCACCCGGTCGACTCTCTAAGTCTGTTCATCAAGTCACCCCACCAAGTACTCTCACCAAGTCAACTCTTTAGGTTTGTTAATTAAGTCACCCCGCCAAATTGTCCCTTTAAGTCCGTTCATCAAGTCACCCCACCAAGTACTCTAACCATTTCGATTCTTCAAGTGCATTCATCAAGTCACCCCACCAATTTGACCCTTCAAGTGTGTTCACCAAGTCACCCCACCAAGTACTCTCACAAAGTTGACTCTTTAAGTCTATTTATCAAGTCACCCCAGCAACTACTCTCACCAAGTAAACTCTTTAGGTCCATTCTATTGGACTGATTTTTCACACTTGCGAAATTATTTTTTTTGAAAAATTATGGTGAGAAATCATTTGAATTTTTAGGTTTCCCTAGTCTTGCCCTGTTTAATGTGTTATCAGTGTCTATTGATTTCTCCAGGTTGATCTCCTAAAATAGCCATGAAATTGTCCCATGTCTGAAATTGATGGCATCCCTTTTGAATTTCTTAGGAGTTGTAAAGTTTTTTAAGTTAGTCTTTTAGGTTCTTACAGTGTGAGGTTTCATGTAACAATGGAATGCCTTTTACTTTTGGTTTTTGTGGCCACGCTTTCTAATACAACGAAGAGGCATAAAGGATTTATCGTGCTTTGAAAAGCTCTTGTTATGAGCTTACGAGTAAACACCTTGAGCGAAGGAGTGGGGAAGCCTATAGTATGATCTACACATATACGTTTCAATGGGTAACATAAAGGGATAAAGCATGATCTGAAGGGCACATGAGGGTATTATGGTGTTACGAGTAAAGGATTTTTTTTAATAGCGAAGGAAAGATTCCATGGTGTTTACGTGTCTATGATTCTTGGGTTTGCAGACAACCATAAAGCTTTGTTTTAGTAGTAAAGGAATCATGTGGGACCTGTTGTAGTGTCAGAATGGCCCAGTTGCAGCAAATCATATGAAGGTATGACATTTAATGTAAGATGGGCCCATCCCTCATGGCACATGACTTAAGTTTTTGATTTTACACCCTTACGTTTGTAAGTTAAGCATATGAACGAAGAGTTGTTTTTTCCTTTTTTTGTGGATACAGGTCTAGTCTCAACGTGTAAGCATAAAGAGGTGAAAAGGAAGATCAAGAAAAAGGGCTTTATGCTTATATGATAAAAGGAAAATGTGAGACCGCAATAGCAGTTGAGAGGGCTCTCTGGTGATATGAATAAAGCTAAGTCATAAGAGAAGAAGATAATTTTTGAAGCCTTATGGTGTCCCAAGAAATGAAGTAAGTGGAACAACATAGAGGGAATTTCCAAGGTCTCAACAAATACGTGCACATAGGAGCATAAAGGATAGAAGGACGGGTTGAGTGAGGGTTTTACGCTCACATGAGGAATGTTGAATCATAAGAATGGATATTTTAGTAGAAAGGTTTTCAATGTTCAAGTGTAAAGGGTTACTTATAAGCATAAAAGGTAATAAGACAGAGTTAAGGATCTTTACGCTTATATGGAAGAAGATTAAATCGTAAAAGCAGAAACATATAGTAAAAGGGCTTGAGATCCTATGGGGTAAAAGGTTCCGTAGGAACAAAAAAGGGAATTGCAAAATAGTGTAAAAGAATCATTACGTTCCTACGATTAGGGCATTTTGAAGCTTCTCCGAGTGAGCGTAGAGATCCCTCAAGAGCATTTCTGTCATCACGAAGATTGAAGGTTTGACTCAGCGTAAGAATGGAAGATAGTCATATAAGAAAGAACCTTTGATGTGTCACGACAGATAAGCAAAAAAGGACAAAATTACTGTAGCCAAGCAAAATAAGGCTTTGAAAAGTACAATCAAAATCCAATTTTGCAGCTGATATACCCTGATGGTGACCTGTGATCATAAGTTTTAAAGCTCATGCATGAAAAATTTATTAAAAAGGTTGGGAGATATATAATTAAAACATCAAGATTTAATTGAATTTCCAGCCTCAAGAAGCTTGTTTCTGTGTTGTTTTGAAGTTTTGAAAGCTACAGAGCTTTGTATATCCTATGAAATTGTAGAAGAATTCAAAGTATAGTAAAAAAAAATGGTCAACCAAGAAGTTGAAGAGGTACATGTAGAAGAATTCAAAGTCAAAGATGAGGGTGATGATGTGGTAGAAGTCACACCAGAAGGAAAAAGGAAGAAATCTGTTGTCAAAATACAAAAGAAGACAAGTGTCAAAAAATTGAACAAGCATGTAGAAGACTGGCTAAAACTCCTTCCAGGGTCATCAAATGCAATTTCTGCAAACGATCATATATTTAGAGACCCTTATTCTTTTGTTCGATATGTTGAATGCCCTAGAATTATTGGTTATGATCTTTTCATGTACTTTTATCAGAATAGAATAGAGAATGTTCCAGTATGTAATCCATGGAATAGAAATATGGCAAAATTAATCTTTCCAGAAGTGTTCGTTGATGTTCACTTGTTGAAGGCCCTAATAAATTCATACAATCTAGTAACCAAGACTTTCCACAGGCATAATGGGAGTGTATTATGTACATTAGACAAAACTTCTTTTATTGAGGCTTTTGGATTGATGGGACAAATGGATGTACCTATTGACATTGCGGACTTACAAGGAAAATTCACTAGGAATAAAACCTATTTTGTAAACAATGTCATGTTGCCACACATTCCTTACAGAGTTAAGAAGGTAGGGTTAATTTCAAAAAAGGTGGGAGACTTTTTACCTTTGAGTAGGTTCAAAAATTATTTCAAAAACATAGTGTATGGGTTGCACAAAGTATTGGGAAGTGATGGTGCAGAGGATTGTGTATATGGTTCTCTTTTTCTGATGGCATGCGACATACAAGATCCTTTTCATCATAAGGAGTATGATTATGTGGCCTTTATCATTGACAGTATGCACATGAAGATTTGTGATGCTAAGAAAGGAGAACTAAAAGACTTCAAGTTCCACCATTATTCATTATTAATGCACCTTATCATGTATAGAAACATTGGGTACATCAGTGGAGACTTCATTGATCAAAATTCTGATGAATTTGGTGAGTTACCTGTGCAACTCTGGACTCATATTCAGCATAAAGATTTCTTCTATTTAAATGCCCTAGTATTTTTCAATTTGTTCAGTTCTATTATTATGAGGCAGCTAGATCATACTTTCTTTAGGGCACCCAATGTTTTGAAGACTCTACTTAGGCCCTCTTTCTTAGATGAAAAAACAAAATTAGATCATAACTGGGGAAGCATATTATTTTTTAAAGAATGTACTTTAATTAGAGTTTTTGCATGCCCACAGCCTCCTCATCTATTGCCTAAATATCTACCCCCTAGATTGGCCATTATTAAATTCTTTTGGCAATACTTATTGATGAATAAAGAAATGATCCCTCCCTCTCTACATAAGCCTACTTTTGTATGTAGAACATTTAAGGTAGGAGACTTTGAAATAGACAAGAATGCTTTTGAGGAATTGAGTGACTATTTAGGTCAGTACAAGTTTTCTACTAGGCCCTATAGGATGTATGATCCTGACAGTTATATTGCAAATGATGTTAAGGCCATTAGGGGTTTTGCTCTGCCTCCAAGTAAGCCTATCCCTATAGAGGACCTAATTGCCAACATAGTAGCAATAGGGGAGGAAAATGAGTTATTGAGGAAGTATGAAGAAATAAGGAAAGTGGAGAATGCTTTGAAGAGGACCAACCCTGATTTTAAGGGTTTTTATACAGAAGTTCCATATCCTAATAATCTGAGGAAAATGATTGAGAATTTTGACTGTATTATGTTACAAATGCCTCATGAGCCAGACGGAGAAGAAGCCATTGTAGATAGAGAATCCCTTGAACCAGATACACAATTAGAAATTGATTTAGAAGAAGATTAGCCATCAACTTCAGCCTGGGTGCCACAAGGAAATAAGAGACAAAAGTAAATGCACATCCCTGAAATGGTGGTAAGCAGAGCTTTACAAGTCATGTCTGGAAGTAGTGAGTATTTTTTTGATATTAGGCAAAATTATTTTCACCAAAGGGCTACTGAAGCAGGAAAAACTTCTACTGACATGCAAATTGCAGCATCAAGGTTGGATGACAGGCTCATTCAATCTGAGAAATTCATGGAAGATGATGATTTTATTAAATCATCAAAATTTAAAAGTTTTCTCTATAAAATCAAACAAAATGAACTCACATTGAGTCTCATCTCAGGAGAAGATCCGGAGAAAAATAAAGAGTTAGTTGAAAAACTATTGGCTTATGACCCTGAAAGTGAAACAATGATTGTTGCAAAAGCTAGGGAATTAGTACATAGGAGTGGCATGATTCTAATACCAAATTGGGATATTGAGAAAGCCTTTGTGTTGGACCAAATGAGAAGACAAGATAAGGCCATTATTTATGAAGCCACTAGCAGTGAAGGCTTTAAAAGAGGGTTAGGTTTTAATGTGGACACTAAAACCCTAGCAGTATGGAGTGTAGCCCCTGACACCAAGAACCCTAAGATGATGGATATAGAAGAAATTTCTCAGGGCAATATGAGTGCATGGACATTGGAGGGCACTACTGGGAAGGAAATCTCCAGTTTGGTAAAAAAATTTGCTCTTATGAATGAGGAAAAGGTTGATGAAATTGAGGATAAGTTAGCTACAATGTTCAATGAATGCCTTGATATTAGGAGAACATATGAAGAAGAGCTCAAAAAGAGACATGTACAGAAACAAAGAATAGAGGAGTTGGAGGAAAAAATTAAGATTCTGGGAACAGAAATAAAATCCCTCAAAGAACAACTCAAGATAGTAGCAGAGGCAGAGCATGCACCAAGGCAAGAGGAAGAAAGAAGGCATGTAGTAGAAGAAGAGGCCCAAATAGAAGGAATACTTATGGGAACAACAATGTCAGTGCCTGTGATTAGTGTGGAAACAAAAGTTTCCCAAGTTGGCAATAATACCAAGAAAAATTCTTTGATGAATGTATTAAATCATAGAATTAGCATTCTAAAAAGAATATCTTAGGATATTTATAATACATTCATCAGTCTACAATCTGCTGAATAGCTATGCATGGGTGCAGTTAGATGGCTTGAGCCTATTTTCCAATAGTGGGGACCGTATATGCAATTTTTTGATAGGTTGATACCCTTGTTAGCCAAGAAGCCAGATCTCCTAGATAAAGTTATTACTATGAAGGTGGGTATGGACAAAGTGAAAGAGTTATTGCAAATCTTCACAGGGAAGCTGGCAGTAATTCAAAGCAAATTGAAAATGCTAACAAATGGTTTCTATTCTTTGATTCCTTTTGTTATTGATTCCAATGATAAGCTAAAAGATCTTGATGAGTGGTCTAATTCTTTTGATCACATTATAGACTTTCCACAAGTGGTATCCATTCTCCAAGATGGTATTGATGAATGTCTTTTCAATGAACTAATTGATACCCTTTTCAAGATTAAAACTGAAGTGAATAGGTTTATCATAGAAGGAAGGGTGATTACTGATGCCAAGTGGCAGAAAACTATAGATGAATTAACAATAGTTAAGGAATGTGATTGGCCTACTAAAAGAGAAATATTTTTCTAGGAAGCAATTGCTGAAATGAAAGCACTACCAATAGGGAGCAGCTAGAGAAAAGGACAAAATTGAAGATTTTATGCTCTAGCTGTCATCTGGCTTCTGTTTATTTGTTTTGTTTTGTTTGTTCGGTTTTCTTTTGAAAAGGGGTAATTTACCCAATTTTTGTAAAAGGACACCTGTGATTTGTCTTTAGCTTGAAGCTTGTTGCATCTCACACTACTTAAGTGAGATCCCAAGGCTAAAGAAGGGTCTGAATTCTATTGTTCTAAGTACTATGCTTAGTCTTTTTTTGGTCCAAATTTTGAAAGCAAGTTTTTAATGTATTTTTTTTGTCAATTCTCTGAGAATACATGAATATAGAATGAGCTGTGTTTCTTTCTAAAGGCCATTCTAAGTCTATTGTAAAGGATATACCATTTTCAAAGGAAATGAATACAAATTATGAATTGTCCCCATATCAGTTCTTTCTGAATTTTATCTCCTTTTAAATACTTAGCTACCTTGATGTTGTATGAGTAAAAGCTTGTGCAATTGAATGCAATCTAGTTAGGTTGTATATCCATTTATCATTGATGTTAATTCAATGGATTAAATAAAGGCTTTAATGAATGTGATGAGATTTCTTAAGTATTGAAAAGGATTCTGAATGATAAATTCTAATAAGAATTGCTGATAGAATTTTATGTAAGGCAACAAATTAGATCTAAGAATTTGCTATAGACTCTGAACCCCAATGGATTAGGCACTGATTAAGTTTCTTCAGCTGAAGGAGAACTATATTATAAATGGTTATTGAAAGCATCATCAAATCAAATTTTACTTTTATTTCTTGTAGATCTTCAAAGTTGGCTAGCACTTGTCTACATGGAATGTTTTAGCTTTAGTTAGCCATTGTTGTTGAAAATATCTGTAGATCTATAGAAGAATTCTTGGCCACATCTGTTTCATGGGATGTGTTTATCCAGTTAGTAGGAATTATGTATATGTTTGGAGGATTGTGAAATGAGAATCAAAATTAAATTAAGAATAATCCTCATACAGTTGTTCTAGTTTTGAACCATCCCTGGGTATACCCACCCTGGTTTTGCAGAGCCAAAAGAGTAGAAAACCATCTATGGTTTTGTTGAAGTTGGGTCAAAATACCTTACATATACAATTGTTAATAAGAATAGGCTAGTCTTTAGATTGTGTATGTACTATCATTTTGGTATTAAGCATTTTTTCGCTTAGTATTTTTTTGTGCAATTTAAAACACCAACAAAATGGCAACTCTGCTGGGGAGTTGTCCAACACATTTGTGAAAAGTACAACAGTTTCTTTGGTCCTATTGTGTACATGTGTGTCATGTGATCTATGTTTTTCCCATGGTTATAAGGGAATCTTTTAGTGTCAAACCTTGAGAATTTTAAAGAAGATAGAGCCCAAGTACCATTGCTACACACTGATGTATCCAGCCTATCCAAGTGTCTTATCTAACAAGCAAGAGTTGCAAACTTATGACTTCAGTGATTGGTCTGTCTGTGCCAAATATTTTTGTATTTACTTGTGCATTGTTTTCCTTTAGTCAGCGAAAGTGTCATTATATATTTTCCCAAAATAGGGTGGCAACTCAGTCAAGGTTTTGAAGCTAGTGCTTATTGTAACAAAAACGTGAATATGGCTAACAAGAGAAAAAACACAAGAGCTTACATGAGAGCCAATCCTGATGTATCAATGTATACTGATCTACCCCAGTGTGGTAGGAAGAACCAAAATAACAAAAAGACAGATCCAAATCCCACTTAGAAACCCAAAGGTAATGCATCTGTCAATTCCCATTATCAACTAGTAATAGGAAGAGAGTCTTCTTCGCTTAGCTCTAAATCCGAAACTTCAAGACTCTTAGGAGGCATTTTCAGTACCCCATTACCAGATGAGAGAGTTTTTCAAGACAAAGACATGTCTACTATGGGAATTGCTTCATTAAGACCAGATCCTGTAGTAGATATGAATTATAGGCTAGGATTTAGGAGTTCATCTGATAATCCTTTTAATCCCAGAATAGCCCCATATGTAGAACCAAACCTTATCGATTTGGTTGACCTTGCTGATTCTGAGGCAACTTTTGTAGATCCTAAAGAAGTGCACTCTAGAATAGAATTTTTGAAGAAATGGATTGCTGAGGAAGAAGCTAAATGCATTCATCTTGAAAAAGAGAAGGAGCAAGCCACCTTGGATGCCATAATAAAAAGAGATTCTCTGCTAAGAAGGATGGCTACTTTGAAAGAGCAAAATAAAAAATTAGAAGAGAATACCACAACTCTCCATAAGGATTTTTTTGGAGATGTTGATAATCTAAGAGCTAAATTTCAAGAATAGGAGAAACACCTAAATCAAAGACAAGAACCAGTTATTGCTCAAGTTCAAGCCTATAAACCTATTCAAGTTGATCCTATAGAGCCCACTACAAAAGCTCTAGATAAAGGGAAAGGCAAGGCTATAGGAATCCAAATAAATGAGCATCAAGCTATACCAAGAAAACCTATACAATTCTCCATGTTGAAATTAGATGTAGATCTTGAGAAGGCTCAAAAAGAGAGGGAAGATCTTGCAAAAGAACTTGAGAAGGTTGAGAATGAAGCTCAAGCTACAGAAACTAGAAGGAAAATCCAATTCATAAAGTCTAATTCTGCATTGGCTTTGTGGCCCAATTTGTCTAGCCCACCTACAAATCCTACACTAGTTAGTGGTCCCATAATTTCAACCCAGGGAGTACCCCAATCTGCTCCTACCTCATCTTCCACTATTGGCACCCAAGTCAAATTTGTCCCACCTTAACAATCCCAAGTTGTTCCCCTGAGTCAAGCTAATATAGCTAGTACTTCAAATGTTTCTAGTTTCTAGAAGAAACTTATATACCTACAAAAGTATAGAAAAATATCATTTGCTAGTATTCCTGGTGCCCCACATCCCATATCATTTGATTTGAGAGATAAAGTGGTTAAGTTTTCTGGGAATAATGTTGTTGTTGGTGAAGAACATTTGAGGATTTTCATTGACATGTTGAATGATTATGAAGTTGAACATGAAGACATGGTAATGAAATTGTTTGTGCATTCACTAATAGTAGATGCAAGGGATTGGTTTAGGAGGTTGCCTGGTGACAATATTACCTCCTGGAGTGATTTGGAGAAATTGTTCAAGGAGAAATATGGGGACAACACTAATGTAGGGTTCATGTTGAATGAGTTCAACAATATCAAGAAGAATCCAAATGAGTCCACATTTTATTTCAATGTGAGATTTCAAAAAGGTATGTACAAACTTTTTCAAGTTATGAGGTTAAATGAAGATGTCTGTCTCACAACCTATTTTAATGCTTTTGATAGCAAAATGGCTTATCAATTGAGGGATAAGGATCCTAAAACTTTAAGAGATGCCTATAAAGTTGCAGTAAATATAGAGAATAATAGGAAGGCATCTAGCAAGCTAGGTAGGAGGGATGATCCTAAGCTATTTAATCCTAAGAACAATAATAAAAGAGAGGGTGACAAAACTCCTATAGGAAAGAAGCCCAAAGAACCTACTATGGGCTAGGTTTTAGAAATGCTCAAGAAGATGAATCCCACTAGTTTCAATAAGCCAAATGTTGCTAAAAGACCCCCTGTGAATAACAACAATTTCAATAGGTAGCCTAGAATGCAAAATTACCCTTACACCACTTAGTGGAAAGATGGTAAACCAGTTCCCAACCAGACCCAAAATGTGAAGGATAAGGGTACTCCAGACCCCCTGCAAAGGAACACTGTAAATATGAATAATGATGTACCATGGTGCATTATATGATAATCACCTCATTCTATTTATTTTTGTGTTGTTGCTCAGTCATTTTCCCAAGCTCAAGGAGTGCAACTTGAAGAAGAAACTGAAGACAGGACCCATGATGATATAAGTTGCAATATGGTGAATATGTGTGATGACTTGATAGATTCTGATTAAGAAGAGCCCAAAAATGATATTACTAGCCAGAGAATTGCTTACTAGCTACATCATCAGCAAGTGCTTTCAGATGATGAAGGGTATGATACAGATAAGGTATGCAGTACATTTTTTGATGTAGGTCTCACAAGCTTAAGAATGCCCTCCAAGGAGGAAATTGATAGAATTACAGCAAAAATGATTTCACAAGTCCATAGTAATTATAATTTGAGAAATAGAGCAATAAATAATGATGCAGGAAGGCCATCTAGTGTATTCATCAAAGACATCACTCATAAGATGAATGATCAAAACAAGAAAGTCAATGTAGATGTGCCTAAGATCAAGGAAAACAAGGGTAAGAAATGGGAACCAAAGAAGAAGGTTCAATTTCAGATAAGTGAAGCAACAAAACCAGTTGTGCAACCAAAGAAGTTAGAACTGGATGTTGTCAAGCAGAATGTGGTGCCTACTGCTCAAAAGACTCTAACTCCAAGTACTATTGTAAAACTTACTGTGGTTGAACTTGTTGATATGATATCCATGTTATCCCAAATTACTATAAAAGTGCCCTTGTCTAAACTTTTTAGAATTGAAGAGCATAAAAATAAGTCTTTGTCATGGTTGGGTGGGATAGCAAACAATAATATTATTGTATATCAAACTGTATCCCAACAAACCCCATTAGTAATAGAGGATAGTGGTATCATATCCCAGATTCCTCAAATGTTTCTAGATGATTCCTCAGTGGCATTCATAGAAGATATTGATCCTTTTTTCCTCAGTCTAATCATAGAAGGGAAGACCTTAAAAAATTGCATGATAGACTTAGGATCTTCCAACACTATAATGCCTTTCAAAGTGATGGAAGCCTTAGGATTGAAGGTGGATACCAAGCAAGGTAGATGCAGAGGGATGGATGCTAGGGAAGTCCCAGTCATAGGTACCATAAATGCCTTACCATTCAAATTGGCTGCATATCTTGAAGTAGAATTAACTATGTCTATCCTTGTGGTAGATATACCTCCACATTATGGAATGTTACTCTCCAAAAAATGGAGTGCTGCCATGGGGGGAAGCCTACAATGTGATCTTGCTTATGCCACTTTTCATATAGGGGAAAAAGCTGTCAGGGTAAATAGGGAACCAAGGGTTAACCACATTTTGGGTGAAAAAATTGACAAAGATACCACTTGTTTCTTAGATACTAGGATTAATGCTTTCATGGCTGAATTAATTATTTAGGAAGTAGAAAACCTACCTGCTATCATCGAAAATGAAATTGAATGTTGCATGAATTCACCAAAATTATGGACAATGTTCTTTGATGGGGCTAGTTCTAAAGAGGGTGCAGGGGCAGGTGTAGTCTTTGTGTCCCATGAGAATAACACTTTTAGGTATTCATTCACCTTGAAATTTTCCTGCACTAATAATACTACAGAATATGAAGCACTGTTGTTAGGACTCAAAGTTGGCATGCATCATAAAATTAAGAAATTATGTGTCATAGGGCATTCTAAACTAATTATCTCTCAGATCAAAGGAACCTACTCATCCAAGAATAGGAGATTGAAATAATATAGAAATGTCATCTGGGATCAGATAGAATTCTTTGATGCATTTGGGACCTCATGGAGAGATAGGACCCAAAACAAGATGGCTGATATATTGGAAAATGTAGCAATCAAGCCAAAAGAGATATCATTTGTAGGAATCTCCCAGATTAAGGTGCAAAACAGACCTTCCATACCTAACAACATTGAAAATTGGCAAGTTTTTGAAGATGACAAAGATATTATAAATTTTTTTGTTAAATGAAGACAAGTACCATGGTCAGGAGATGGATTGCAATGGACTGATTGAAACCATAAATTGGAAGGAAACCATTTTTGGTCAAGAGATAATGCAATTGAAAACAAATAAGATGCTGAAGGGGTTAGTAGTTTTGGAAAATATTTTTGATAACCAAGATAGAGTAAAATCAGGAGTAAATGACCCCAAACCTCAAGAGTTAGAAGAAATAAACTTGGGTACTGATGAAGTTCCTAAAAGGGTTTATATTGGCCAAAATCTACCTGTTGAAATCAGGAAAACATTGACTGACCTACTTAGAAAATACAAACATGTTTTTGCTTGGTCATATGATGACCTTAGGGCTTACAGGGAGGATCTGTTCTAGCATTTCATACCATTGAAGGAAAATGTAAGACCTTTCAGGAAAAAACAGAGACCAATCAATCCTACCCTTGCCCCAAAAATGCAAGAAGAACTGACAAAACTAAGAGATGGTGGAATAATCAAACCAATCAGGCATTCCACCTGGGTTTCAAACTTGGTTCCTGTCAGGAAGAAGAATGGAGATATTAGGCTTTGTGTTGATTATAGAAATTTAAACATTGCATCTCTAAAAGAGAATTATGGCTTACCTAATATGGAAGCCATGTTGCAGCAAGTGACTAGCTCTAAATTAATGTCAATGATGGATGGTTTCTCTGGATACAATCAAGTTCTAGTAAAAGAAAGTGAACAGTTCAAGACAACCTTCACCACCCCATGGGGAACATATGTGTATGTAAGGATGCCTTTTGGCTTGATTAATGCAGGAGCTACTTTCCAAAGAGCCATGGATGTAGCATTTCATGAGTATATTGACAAATTTATGGTTGTGTACCAGGATGATATTACAGCGTATTCTAATAAGGCTGAAGATCACTGCAAACATTTGGAAAAAATCTTTATTAAACCCCTAGAATATGGAGTATCTTTAAACCCAAAGAAATGCACATTCAGGGTCATAGAAGGAAAATTATTAGGGCACATAGTATCTAAGGATGGGGTAAAAATAGATCATGAAAGGGTAGTAGCTATTGACAAAGTCCCCAAACCAAAAAATGTGAAAGGAATTCAGTCCTTTTTTGGCCAAGTCAATTTTCTAAGGAGATTTGTTACAAATTTTATTGAAATCAGTAGACCCATCTCAAAGATGCTCAAGAAGGGAGCCATTATAGATTGGAATGGTGAACCTTCACAAGCATTCCAAGATATAAAAATTGCAATAAAGAATGCTCCAGTGCTAAGGACCCTAGATTATGCAAAACCCATGCATATTTTCTCTTTTGCATCATTCCATATTGTAGGAGCAGTCTTATTGCAGAAGAATCAAGAAGGATATGAGCAGCCGATTGCCTTTTTCAATAAGTCACTACAGCCTACTGAACTGAAGTATGAAATAAATAAAAAGCAAGCATATGCTTTGGTAAAGGCTGTAAAAGCTTTCAGAAGTTACTTGGTAGGTGCTACTGTTATCACTTTTGTACCTAGTGCTACAGTCAAGGATATATTCTCTCAACAAGAAGTATCAGATAGGAGGTGTAGATGGATCAATAGAATCCAGGTATTTAACATTGATATACAAATAAAAAAGTTAGTAAGAGGTCAAGGTTTGGCCAAACTCATGGCTGAAACTAATCTAGAGGCTAATCAGATAAATTTGGTAAATGATGATCTCAGAGCTGACTTATGTGACATGGACCAATGTGATTGGTACACTAATGTCATATATTACTTGCAAAATATGGAAGCTCCTCCCCATCTACCTGAAAATGAAAAGAGGAATACTAAATTGCAAGCCATCAGGTATGTAATTTTCCAAAGCAACCTATGGTGGAGAAATTTTGAGGGAGTTCTGTTAAAGTGTGTTGATAAAGAAAAGGTAAAAGAGGTTTTGAAAGAAATGCATGCTGGAGTGTGTTGGGGGCACTATATGGCCAAAACTACTGCACATAAGATAATGAGGGCTGGATTCTAGTGGCCTTTCCTTTTCAAGGATGCTCAAGTTATGGTTAGGAAGTGTGATCCTTGTCAAAGGTTTGCTGGAAAGCTAAAGTTCTTAGGAAATACCCCATTAAAGCTAGTGGATATTCAAGCACCTTTTCAACAATGGGGTCTGGACTTCATAGGAGAGATTTTCCCAAAGTCTAGCACTGGCTATTCTTGGATTTTGGTTGCTATTGACTACTTTACAAAATGGGTAGAGGCTATCCCCACAAGAAATGCAACAAGTAAAGTGGTCAATAATTTCCTATTGAATAATATTATTTCTAGATTTGGATGTCCACAAATAATTGTAATAGATAATGCTATGTGCTTTAGATTTGAGGAGTTCATCAAGTCTTGTGATAAATATGGAATGACAAGGTCATCATCTACTCCATATCATTCACAAGGGAATGGATAAGCTGAGTCTACAAATAAGAGCCTATTGAAGGTCATTAAGAGAACCTTGGATGATAATAAAAAGGCATGGGATTCCAAGTTACAGTTGGCAATATGGGCTGACAGAGTAACTGTAAAGAAAGAAATTGGTGTAGCTCCATTTGATTTAGTGTATGGGATTCAAGCCATAATGCCTTAGAACAACTTGATGGGACTCTACAATTACATCAAGGTGTATGATGAAGATACTACAGATGAAATGCAAGAAAGAATGGATGAATTGGTAGGACTGATTGAAACTAGAAGAGAAGCCTCTTTAAAGAACCAAAAGTTGCAACTGCAAGTCAAGACACTCTATGATAAAAGAACTGTAAGCAGGAAATTTGAAAATGGAGATTTAGTCTTAATGTGGAATGCCAGAATTGAAGATAAAGGAAAACATAAAAAATTTGATCCTATTTGGTTAGGCCCATATCTCATTGAAAATACTTGGGGTGAAGATTCTTATATACTCAAATATATATTTGACAATATTCTTGAATTGCCAGTTCACGGAAAGTTCTTGAAGAGGTATTTTTCTTGAAAAATACTTATTTTCTTCCATGAACAGTAGTTTTAGGGTTTCCTGTTGTTTTGTACATTTTGTATTTTTTGTAAATCTTTGTAAATATCCTTATGCATTCTGGTTCCTTGTTTTTGTGTTTTGATTTGTGCTCTTTGAAGAAGTTTTCATCTTACTAAATATGTGGTCTGCTCTCCCAAAGATTTTGAATTCTTTCATAGACTCAAGTAGTCTATCATCCCAAGACATAGCCACCGTTGGACTGATTTTTCACACTTGCAAAAACTTTTTTTTTGAAAAATTATGGTGAGAAATCATTCGAGTTTTTAGGTTGCCATAGTCTTTCCTTGTTTCATGTCTTATCAAAGTCTATTGATTTCTCTAGGTTGATCTCCTAAAACAACCATGAAATTGTCCTAGGTCTGAAATTGATGGCCCACCAAGTCGACTCTTTAAGTTTGTTCATCAAGTCACCCCGCTAGGTCGGCCCACCAAGTACTCTCGCCAGGTTGACTCTTTAAGTTTTTTTAGGCTAGCCAAGTCTGCTAGCCAAGTCATCTCACAACTAGGCTAGCCAGCTCTACTCGCCAAGCCATCTCACCTTGTGGGCTCTCCAAGTCACCCCAGAAAGTTGCCTCAATGAGTTGACTCTTTAAGTTTTCTCACCAAGTCAACTCACCACATTGACTTACCATGTCACCTTACCAAGTTTCCCCACCCGGTCACATCTTGAAGTCTGCTCACCATGTTGGATTTCTAGCTCGATTCCCTAAGTCAACTTAGCAAGGTGACTAACGAGTCAAAAGTTCAAGTGTGCCCACCAAGTCAAGTCTTTAAGTTTGCCCACCAAGTTTTCTTGCCAAGTTGGCTCACCGAGTCAAGACGTCTCACCTAGTTGACTTACCATCTTTCCTCACCATCAATTTACTCCCGTGGCTCATGAAATCATGCCATCTAACCGATGTCAGTTTTTGGCTCCGTTGTCAAATTTAGCAAAAACGAGGTCGTGGATGGCTATTCGGTTACATTTTTCAATGAATTGATTTTTTTAAGGCACTTGTCTGCATGAATGCATATTTTCAATTGCAGAGCAAGCCTTGCACTAATATCTTATATAGGAGAGGCAGTGTGCTCGAAATAAATTCGAGTCATAATTTTCAAATTGGGTAGGCTACGATACAAAATTAAAGATGAGCCATAATTTTAAAATTTGGGTAGCTTGCGATATAAAATGGGTACCCGAGCCATTCTACTTGAGTCATAATTCTCAAATTGGGTAGCTTCCGATATAAAATAGTCGTCAAGCCATTCTAGTTGGTCTCCAAAAATTGATGAATGTACATTTCTAATGTAGAGTAAGCCTTGCACTAATAGCTTATATAGGGGAGGTAGTGTGCTTGAAAAATAGTGGGTGAGCCAGCCTGGCCGACCCAATTTGGGTGAGCCATTATGGCCAACCCGATCTGGGTGAGCCAGCCTGGCCAACTCAATCTGGGTGAGCCATTTCGGGTGAGCCATTCTGGCTGACCTGATCTGCCTGAGCCATTTTCATCGACCCAATCTGGCCAAGCTCCAAAAATAGTGTCGTGGATGGCTGTTTGGTCACATTTTTAATTGAATTAGATTTTTAAGGGATTTGTCCATGCTATCACAGATTTCAAATGTAGAAGGAGCCTCACACTAATAGCTTATATAAGAGAGGTGGTTGCCACAAGCCTCTCCCATGCCTCTTTCATTGATTCAACATTGGTGTTTAGGCAGATTAGATTGTTGGATTTTTAAACGGTGTATGCTGATGTTGAATCAATGAAAGGGGCATGAAGTGATCTCTAAGTGCTTTTCCTCGGCTCTCCTTTAGATCATGTATTCTGATGACTAAGTTTTGGAAAAGGTGAGGCAACAGTTACCGATCCATGGCATGTCTTTTTGGTGATTTTAAAACTTGATCTAAATGTGAGCCCTTGTCTAGCACTCCGGTGTTGCTTGGTATAATGGAAATTTTCTATGGGTAATCAATGCTCTAGCAATTTTTCATGGTGTACTTATCATGGCTACATGAGAGCTTTAATACCGAAAGCTCTCGATGAAAAATCATGGCCAAGCAATGCTGGCTGACCCGATCTGGGCGAGCCATTCTAGCCGACCTGATCTGGGTGAGCCATGCTGGCCGACCCAATCTGGTTGACCTGATCTGGCTGAGCCATTCTGGCCGACTTGATCTGGGTGAGCCATTCTGGCTAATCAGATCTAGCTGAGCTATTTTTTTTGACCCGATCTAGCCGAGCTCCAAAAACATTTTTCATTGAATTGGATTTTTAAGGGATTTGTCCCTACTATTATAGATTTCAAATGCAGAAGGAGCCTTGTATTAATAACTTATATAGGAGAGGTGGTTGCCGCGAGCCTCTCCCATGCCCCTTTCATTGATTAAACATTGGTGTCTAGGCAGAATGGATTGTTGGATTTTCAAAAAGTGTATGCTGATGTTGAATCAATGAAAGGGGCATGAAGCAATCTCTGAGTGCTTTTCCTCGGCTCTCCTTTAGATCATGTTTTTTGATGACTCAATTTTGGAAAAGGTGAGGCAGCGATTGCTGATCCATGGTGTATCTTTTTGGTGATTTTAAAACTTGATCTAAAACTGATCCCTTTGTCTAGCACTCCAGCATTGCTTGGTATAATGGCAATTTGCTATGGGTGCTTGGTACTCTAGCAATTTGTCATGGTGTACTTATCATAGCTACATGGGAGCTTTAATACCAAAAGCTCTCAGAAAAATATGATGGTCGAGCCATGCTGGTCGACCCAATCTGTGGGAGCCATTCTGGCCGACCTGATATGGGAAAGCCATGCCAGTCGACCCAATCTGGGTGAGCCATTTTTGTCAACTCGATCTGGCCGAGCTCCAAAAATTGTGTTGTGGATGGCTATTTGTCTCATTTTTCATTGAATTAGATTTTTGAGGGATTTTTCTATGCTATTGCAGATTTCAAATGCAAAAGGAGCCTCACACTAATAGCTTATATAGGAGAGGTGGTTACTGCGAGCCTCTCCCATGCCCCTTTCATTGATTCAACATTGGTGTCTAGACGGATCGGATTGTTGGATTTTCAAACGGTGTATGCTGATGTTGAATCAATGAAAGGGGCATGAAGTGATCTCTAAGTGCTTTTCCTTGGCTCTCCTTTAGATCATGTTTTTTGATGACTCAATTTTGGAAAAGGTGAGGCAATGATTTTCGATCCATGGCATGTCTTTTTGGTGATTTTAAAACTTGATCTAAACGTGAGCCCTTGTCTAGCACTCCAGCGTTTCTTGGTATAATGGTAATTTGCTATGGGTGCTTGGCACTCTAGCAATTTGTCATGGTGTACTTATCATGGCTACACAGGAGCTTTAATACCGAAAGCTCTCAACAAAAAATGGTGGCCAAGCCATGCTACCCAACATGATCTGGGTAAGCCATTCTGGCTGACTCGATCTGGCAGAGCCATTTTCATCGACCCGATCTTGGCAAGCTCCAAAAGCGGTGTTGTGGATGGTTTTTTGGTCACATTTTTCATTGAATTGGATTTTTAAGGGATTTATCTGTGCTATCATAGATTTTGAATGTAGAAGGAGCCTCGCACTAATAGCTTATATAGGAGAGGTGGTTATCGCGAGCCTCTCCCATGCCCCTTTCACTGATTCAACATTGGTGTCTAGGCAGATCAGATTGTTGGATTTTCAAATAGTGTATGCTGATGTTGAATCAATGAAAGGGGCATGAAATGATCTCTTAGTGCTTTTCCTTGGCTCTCCTTTAGATCATGTTTTTCGATGACTCAATTTTGGAAAAGATGAGGTAGTGATTGCCGATCCATGGCATGTCTTTTTGCTGATTTTAAAACTTTATCTAAACGTGAACCCTTGTCTAGCACTCCAGCGTTGCTTTGTATAATGGCAGTTTGCTATGGGTGCTTGGCGCTCTAGGCATTTGTCATGGTGTACTTATTGCAGCTAAATAGGAGCTTTAATACCAAAAGCTCTCAAAAAAAAATGGTGGCCGAGCCATACTGGCCGACTCGATCTGGGCGAGCCATGCTGGCCGACCTGATCTAGCCGAGCCGTTTTCATCAACCCGATCTTGCCGAGCTCCAAAAACAATGTCGTGGATGGCTATTTGGTAAAATTTTTCATTGAAATGGATTTTTAAGGGATTTTTCCATGCTATCATAGATTTCAAATGCAGAAGGAGCCTCACACTAATAGCTTATATAGGAGAGGTGGTTGTTGTGAGCTTCTCCCATGCCCCTTTCAGTGATTCAAAATTGGTGTCTAGGTGGATCGGATTGTTGGATTTTCAAATGGTGTATGCTGATGTTGAATCAATGAAAGGGGCATGAATGATCTCTGAGTGCTTTTCCTTAACTCTCCTTTAGATCATTTTTTTTGATGACTCAATTTTGGAAAAGGTGAGGCAGAGATTGCTGATCCATAGTATGTCTTTTTGGTGATTTTAAAACTTGATCTAAATGTGAGCCCTTGTCTAGCACTCTAGTGTTGCTTGGTATAATGGAAATTTTCTATGGGTTCTCGATGCTCTAGGAATTTCTCATGGTGTACTTATCGCAGCTACATGGGAGCTTTAATATCGAAAGCTCTCGGCGACCCTGCAAGCCATTTTTTTCCTTGTCTTTGCTATTCAACCTATCCCCAACAAGTTTTTGAGTAAACTCCAAATGCTGAGCCGATCTCATGCTTTGTCAATGTTAATCAACCTAACATTGCAAACCCCACCCGTCTACCATGGACACTCCAAATGCCAAGCTGATCTCATCCTTTGTAAATGTCAATCAACCTAACATCACAAATCCCATCCAACTGCCATAGACACTCCAAATGCCAAGCTGTTGTTACCATGCCATCCTACTCGGACTCCTAGATGATCAAGGCTGACATTGTGTCCGCTCCTCTCAAGTAAACTTCAAAAAAGGAACTGAGGCAAATGGTATTATCGACTCATCCTACCCGAGCTGTTCCACCCAAGCCAAGTTGTTCCGCCTGATCTCCAAAAGTTGGCCATTTCACTATCTTGGCTCCATGAATTCACATCTCCTAACTAATGACAATCTTTTTCTCCTCTATTGACCTCATAAAAAATTGGGTCGTGGATGGCTATTTGGTCACATTTTTCAATGATTTGGATTTTTAAGGCTATTGTCGGTGTGTTTGCTAATTTCTAATGCAAAGCAAGCCTTGCACTAATAGCTTATATAGGAGAGGTGGTTGCTGTGAGCCTCTTCCATGCCCCTCTCATTGATTCAATGTCGATGTCAAGGCAGATGGATATGTTTGATTTTGAAATGGTGGACGCCGACGTTGAATCAATTAGAGGGGCATGAAGCCCACCCTCGAGGTGCTACTCCTCGACTCTCCTTTAGATCATGTTTTCTTGTCACTCACCTGGTGCAATTTCAAAAAAAGGTTTGGCAGTGATTTCCAGTCCTCACCATGTCTACTTGGTGATTTTAAAACTTGATCTAAAATAGGAGCCCTCATCTAGCGCATCCATCCAGTGTTGCTCGAGCATTGCATAAATTTTTTCTATCGGTGTGAATCCCCCAACCAATGCCTACCCTTGGACTCTCTCTTAGATCACCTTCTTTGATCGCTCGACCGATGCAATTATGGAAGAGACTTGGAAGCGATTCCCATTCTATAGCATGTCTATTTGATGATTTTGAAGTTGATCTAATGGCGAGCCCTTGTCTAGCCATGAGGTGGGTGCTTGATGCTCTAGCAATTTTTTGTGTCCCTACGATAGCTACAATGGGAGAGATGGTTGCTAGCAGCCTCTCTCGTGCCCTCCTCATTAATTCAATGCCAGTGTTAAGGTGGATGGATATGTCAAATTTTGAAATGGTGGATGCCGACATTCAATCAATTAGAGGGGCATGAAGCCTAGCCTTGAAGTGTTATTCCTCGACTCTCCTTTAGATCATGTTTTCTTGTCACTCAGTCGACACAATTTTGGAAAAAGGTTTGGCAGTGGTTGCTAGCCCTCACCAAGTCTACTTGGTGATTTTAAAACTTGATCTAAAATGGGAGCCCTCGTCTAGCACCTCTGTCCAATGTTGCTCAGGTATTGCATAAATTTTAGCTATTGGCACGAATCCCCCAACGAATGCCTACCCTTGGACTGTCTCTTAGATCACCTTCTTCAATCACTCAACCGGCACAATTAAGAAAGAGACTTGATAGCAGTTGCCATTCTACAATGTGTTTGTTCAGCGATTTTGAAGTTGATCTAATGGTGAGCCCTTGTCTAGCCATGAGGTGGGTTCTCGGTGCTCTAGCAATTTTTTTTGTGCCTATTGCGGCTATAATGGGATAGGTGGTTGCTGCGAGCCTCTCCCATGCCCCTCTCATTGATTCAATGCCAGTGTCAAGGCAGATGGATATGTCAAATTTTGAAATGGTGGATGTCGACGTTGAATCAATTAGAGGGGCATTAAGCCCACCCTCGAGGTGCTATTCCTCAACTCTCCTTTAGATCATGTTTTCTTGTCACTTAGATGGTGCAATTTCAGAAAAAAGTTTGGTAGTGGTTGCTAGCCCTCACTACATCTACTTGGTGATTTTAAAACTTGATCTAAAATGAGAGCCCTCGTCTAGCACCTCCATCCGATGTTGCTCAGGTATTGCATAAATTTTTTCTATCGGCACAAATCCCCCAACCAATGCCTACCCTTAGACTCTCTTTTAGATCACCTTCTTCGATCACTCGATTGACACAATTACAGAATAGACTTAGCAGCGATTTCCATTCTATAGCACGTTTGTTCAGTGATTTTGAAGTTGATCTAATGGGAAGCCCTTGTCTACCCATGAGGTGGGTGCTCGGTGCTCTAGCAATTTTTTGTGTGCCTATCGCAGCTACAATGGGAGAGGTGGTTTCCACGAGCCTCTCCTGTGACCTTCTCATTGATTCAATGCTGGTGTCAAGGCAAATGAATATGTCAGATTTTGAAATGGTGGACATCGACGTTGAATCAATTAGAGGGGCATGAAGCCCACCCTCGAGGTCCTATTCCTTGACTCTCCTTTAGATCATTTTTTCTTGTCGCTCAACTGGTGAAATTTTTGAAAAAGGTTTGGATGCGGTTGCCAGCCCCCACCGCATCTACTTGGTGATTTTAAAACTTGATCTAAAATGGGAGCCCTTGTCTAGCACCTCTGTCTGGTCTTGCTCGGGTATTGCAAAATTTTTTTCTATCGATGCAAATCCCCCAATGAACGCCTACCCTCAGATTATCTCTTAGGTCATCTTCTTTGATCACTCGACTGATGCTATTATGGAAGAGACTTGGTAGTGGTTTCCATTCTACAGCGTGTCTGTTCAACAATTTTGAAGTTGATCTAATGGCGAGCCCTTGTCTAGCCATGGGGTGGGTGGTTGGCGCTCTAGAAAATTTTTGTGTGCTTACCGTTGCTACAATGGGAGCTTTGATAACAAAACCTCTCAGTGACCCACCCCAATAGAATCAGTGCTGGTGTTTGAGAAAGACACATTATTTAGATTTTGAACATTGGCACTAGCATCATTTCTATTGGGAGGGCCGTGAAGCCATCCCGATTGCTATGCGAGGGTTCTCTCCCCAAATTCATTCTCTTTGTAACAACTTCTTTACCACAAAATTTTTGGAATGGTTCGGCAATGGTTGTCATTCCAATGGTGCCATTGTGGTGGTTGCCTAGGTAGCAATCTGAAGGGCAAGCCATTGTCTAGCAGTTGGGCTACGCATCACGAGTGACAAGGGAACCTTTGTTATCAGAAGCTCCCCATGGCCATTCGATCAAAAGAGCCATTTATTGTGTGAGCAAGTATTAATGCAGCCTCAGATTCCAAATGAAATTAGTGACATCAGATCTATATAAGAGCGGAATGAAGCAGCAGCCTATTTGATATGCGCGGCTCCCCAAACTTTCTCTTCTTTCTCACTCCATCGGCACAAATTCAGGAGTTGTTCGACAGTGGTTATCATTCCAATGTGTCATTGCGATGATGTGGAGAGTGATGCTAAGGGCAGGAGCTTGTGTCTAGCATTTGGGATGTTTGTGCAAGCGAGTAGTGGAGCTTCTCTTATCAGAACCTCTCCATGGCCTTTTAATATAGACCCAATGCTGACGATATCAATGGATACGAGCCTTGGACTCTAAATTTGTTCACAGCTAACATTGGTTTTTGTGAGAGATGGTTATGAAAGCACATCCTAATTGCTATATGAGAGCTACCTAAGGTCACCTCTATGCAACTCGATTGGCACAACATTAGGAATGGTTTGATAGTGGTTGTCATTCCAATGTGTCATCGGGATATCCTAGAAAGTGGTCTTTCAAGGGCAAGCTTGCGTCTAGCACTTGGGTTGTGCATGTAAGATAGGCCTTGTTCTTGATAGTTCCAGGAGATGACCTCTGAAACTTTTGGATTGGGCCCCTTCATGGTGAAATTCATCCAATTGATCAGATGAGCTCGATGTGCTTGTATCTATTCTGTGATGGTAATGATGGTCATTAATTTGTGGCAGTGAGTATATCCCATTCGGTAATCGCATTGGTAGAGCTGGTGGGAAGTACTTGTTCTTTGTTTTGTTGGATATCCTATATGCAGGTGTCTGCATGGCTTGCAACACACTACATATTTGGTGTTCGATTCTAAGATGCACTTGTTGCTGAGTGTATGGAGTTGTATCTTTTAGCCAAGGGCTCCTTCTCTTGGTACGTTCTATAATTACATTTTTATCCTACCTGGACGGCAAGAAGGAAAGAGATGGTTGCATGGGTGCATTGCTCAATGTCCCTAATTTCATCAAGGCTCCACTTTCCACCCTAAGTTTTTGCTGATTGGTAGAGCCTTGGGATTGAGAGGGGGGCCAGCGAAAGGTTTGGTTGCCGCATAATTTATTCACTAGTGCATTCTTGGTGCGTGCTTGCCTCTTCACTGTCTCATCCTATAGAAGTGCATGGCACTTTCGTGATAGCTTTTATGGTCTGGGCTAGTAGAAGCATAGAGTATTACCATTAAATTTTGTTTGGATGCAGAAACTCACCATGCCCTTTCTTGTCCATGCAATCTGAATGGCTATAGCTCATGGGTTCTGCAAGAGATACTCTTCTTCAACTTCCCCCTAAAGAGAGCATTCAGTGTTTGCTTTGTGTGGACAAAGAGCCCAAGCTATTTCATCTCTCTTTAGATGTGAAATTTTGGAAGGGCTTTTCAAAGTATGGCCATTTGTACGGGGTGCACCAAAAAGTGTAGGGGGCATATGCCTAGGAAATGCATGTCTCTAAGTGTCCTTTCTCGATCGCGTGTGCAGCGTACATCTTTGCATTATGACTCTACTGCGAGCATTTGTGATTTAAGCATTTTGGGGGAATGGGTTTTGTACAAGATGTTCTTCTCAAGCTCCTGCAAACCAGAGCACTTGTCTTTGCAATGCTCTGACAAGTGTAGGCCCAACGTGTCTATCTATGGGAAGAAATCGCATGAATTCTTTTTGCCAAGATGTGGGTGCTCATGGGTGGTTCCCTCGTGGTTCAGTTCTTTGATATGTGCATGTGCATGAGATTGAAGCTTGTCCAAAAATGCTAGTGTGAGTGTTCACCCATAGGAACTTTTCTATACTTGCGCTAGCAGATCATGTGTCATGGGGAACGGTTAGCGAGGTTGTGCTGGGAAAGGAGATATTTTCCAAAGGTTAGATATGTTTGTGTATGCGAGTAGGCTCTCATCACCTATAAATGTGCATAGGGGGTGTTATACACAATGCCCTTGAGCGACCTTATAATTGAGGTGGTCACATGCACAGTAACGTCCCCACCAATTGCATAACCAGCCATGTTTTCGACTTGCATGGCCCTTTACCCTTCAGCATGGCGGTCTCTGTTGGCACTTCAGCAACCAGCTCTTTGTCATGGGAAAATGTTTGTTGTGATCAAGAAGGATTTTTTTTATGCGGGTGCCCCTCAATAGGCATGTAGGAGGCATATGCCTAGGAAATGGATGTCTCTGAGTGGCCTTAAAATTGAGGTGGCTACGTGCGTGATGCATCTCGTATAGACTTGAGGCTTCTTTTCGAGTAGTGGAAACAATGAGTTTGAGGGTAAAGGGTTCCGTACGGGATGTTCTTACCAGGTGCCTATGAACCGAGGCTCCCTATTCGGCCCTCTCTAGTTAATGATGGGACACTTTCCTCTTGTGTGAAATCCTTGAGCATTGTGAGTCCTGCATGTGCTATGAACATCATTCTTGTTGCTTGTGTGGCGTATTATGTTTGGATGCATGACGGAGCGAATGAAAATTTTGGTTTCCCATCATGGTAGGCATCCCTTGGCTATAGAAGGTCTTGGAGGTCCCCTCGTTGTTAGAAGCTACCTGGTCGATCCTTCCAGTAGTCATATGCTTGTCTCAAAGATTAAGCCATGCATGTCAAAGTATGAACTATTTTAGAATGTGAAACTACGGATGGCTCATTAGATTAGTTATAGTTTCTTTGATGGTACTTTGCTACTCGAATAACCACTAGAGCTAATATGTGCACCAAATCTTGACTCTTGGAAGGGATGCATTTATTAGATAAAAGGCCAGAACAGGCTCACCCACTATTCTGGTGATTCATTATAACTCGACGGATCGCGTGACCTTTGTGTTGGAGACACTTCATTCGAATTTCTTCCCTATCAACTTTCAATGGTAGGATAGAGGCCTACCATGGTGGTGATGGGTGACAGAGAATTAGGGTTCGATTCCAAAGAGGGAGCTTAAGAAATGGCTACCACATCCAAGGAAGGCAGAAGGCATGCAAATTACCTAATCTTGACACAGGGAGGTAGTGACAATAAATAACAATACTGGGCTCATCAAGTTTGGTAATTGGAATGAGTACAATCTAAATCCCTTAATGAGGATAAATTGGAGGGAAAGTATGGTGCCAGTAGCCATGGTAATTCTAGCTCCAATAGCGTATATTTAAGTTGTTGTAGTTAAAAAGCTCGTAGTTGGACCTTGGGTCATCAAGATCGGTCTGCCTTCTGGGTGTGCATTGGCCCTCATGTCCCTTTTGCCAGTGGCATGTTCTTGGCCTTAATTGGCTGGGTCATAGTTTTAGTGTTGTTACTTTGAAAAAATTAGAGTACTCAAAGAAAGCCTACACTCTGAATACATTAGCATGGAATAATGTGATAGGAGTCTGGTCGTGTTCCGTTGGCCTTCGAGATCGGAGTAATGATTAACAGGGACTGTCGAGGGCATTTGTATTTCATTGTTAGAGGTGAAATTCTTGGATTTATGGAAGATGAACCACTGGGAAAGCATTTTCCAAGGATGTTTTCATTAAACAAGAATGAAAGTTGGGGGCTCGAAGATGATCAAATACCGTCCTAGTCTCAACCATAAACGATACCAACCAAGGATCAACGAATGTTGCTCTAAGGACTCTGCTAGCACCTTCTGAGAAATCAGAGTGTCTGGCTTCTAGGGGGAGTATGGTCACAAGACTGAAACTTAAAGGAATTAATGGAAGGGCACCACTAGGAGAGGAGCCTACGACTTAATTTGACTCAACATAGGGAAACTTACCAGGTCCAGACATAGTAAGGATTGACAGATTGAGAGCTCTTTCTTGATTCTATGGGTGGTGGTGCATGGCCGTTCTTAGTTGGTGGAGTGATTTTTCTAGTTAATTCTATTAACAAATGAGACCTTAGCCTGCTAACTAGCTACACGGAGGTTCCCCTTACCAGCCAGCTTCTTAGAGGGACTATGGCCTCCTAGACCATGGAAGTTTGAGGCAATAACAAGTTTGTGATGCCCTTAGATGTTCTGGGCTGCACGCATGCTACATTAATGCAACCAACAAGTTTCTCTCCCTAGCCTGAAAGGTTTGGGAAATCTTGCCAAATTGCATTCTGATGGGGATAGACCATTGCAATTATTGATCTTCATCAAGGAATTCCTAGTAAGCGCGAGTCATCAGCTCACATTGACTACGTCCTTGCCCTTTGTATACACCACCCATTGCTCCTACCAATTGAATGATCTGGTGAAGTGTTCAAATTATGGTGATGACAGAGGTTCATGTTGGCGGTGTCATGAGAAGTTCATTGAACCTTATCATTTAAAGGAAGGAGAAGTCATAACAAGGTTACCGTAGGTGAACCTGCGATAAGATCATTGTCGATTTGAGACCCTAAATCATGTAGGAGATGGAGCTGGCCTCCTCCCCACCCCCAAAATCTCGGTGATGTGCAGACACTTGGCCTTGTAGCAATGTACTAGATGTCCAAGCTATGGGTCTAGTGCCATCAAGGTTGAGGGTCACATCAAATGCCATGATCAAAAGCGTAGATTCCCTACGAGGTGAAGAAGAGACTCGAATGCAATCTAGATTAGGATTGGTGCCTTCAAAAAATGTCTACGTTAAAGTGAGAGGTCTCTGCTCAGTTGTAGTTCAGAGGGGGTCCAGCCCTTGTCTCCCATTGAGATTTCATGGTCTGATCACATGCACGACGCTGTGCTAGGGATCTATCATTTTGACGGTGGCAAGTCAGGACTACCGCAACCCCCTATTGCCTTTCCCAAGTGTGTTGACTTGTCACTTGGAGCATTTTGTGTTTAGGATAGGTGCACTCGCATGATTTGTAGGGTAGAGGCCCCGTCCTCAGACACAACTCTACCATGCGTTGACTCCCACCTTTGCGAGGTGATGGGGTAGGGACACACCATAGCATTCCTTGTCGCACCCATTGGGTGCTTGAGGTTCGGGATGATTCAACACCCAACACACGAGTGCATTACGCACCTTAGAAATCCAATGAATAAAGTGCAATCTAGTGCCTTGCATGCTTGGGTCATCAAAAGACAAAAACATAACAAAATCATGACTCTCGGCAATGGATATCTTGGCTCTCGCCATGATGAAGAATGTAGCGAAATGTGATACTTAGTGTGAATTACAGAATCCCATGAATCATCAAGTCTTTGAACGCAAGTTGCACCTGAGCCCTTGCCCAAGGGCACATCTTCTTGGGCATCACACTACAAAATTGCCCTCCCCAGCGAGGAGCAAAGATGGCCATTCATGTTCGCAAGTGGCGCGGTCGGCTGAAATGAGCATGAGGTTCGTTGATCCATCGCGATGAGCGATGGCTCACAAAGGCCAACGTTGGTTTGTGCTAATTGAATGATTCCTCATGAGGAACTTTATTCTAGGTTCAACGGCTTGCCACAGTGAAGGCATGTTGCATCTCTATTGCATCCCCAAGTTAGGCAAGAATACCTACTAAGTTTAAGCATATCAATAAGTAGAGGAAAAGAAACTTACTAGGATTCTCCTAGTAATGGCGAGCGAATCGGGAAGAGCCCAGCATGAAAATCGATGACCGCACCTATTGAATTGTAGTCTGTAGAAGCATCCTCAGTGATAGACTAGGCCCAAGCCACCTGGAAGGGGGTGCCAAAGAGGGTGAGAGCCCCATCAAGCCCATACCCTGTTGCACCACGAGGCACTATTGGCGAGTCGGGTTGTTTGGGATTGCAGACCTAATCGGGTGGTAATTTATGTCCAAGGCTAAATAAAGGTGAGAGACTGGTAGCAAACAAGTACCATGAGGGAAAGATGAAAAGGACTTTGAAAAGAGAGTTAAAGAGTGCTTGAAATTTCCAGGAGGGAAGGGGATGGAGGTCAGCGATGTGCCCCGGTCAGATGTGAAACAGTGTGAGTCAGTTTTCCGCTCAATTCAAGGATGTGCCAGTGCTGGTTGTTGCAATGGCACAAGCACGACCTTTTGGTTGTACAAATACTTCCATCATGGTGATCGAGGAGTGAAGAACATGCCTTTATGGCAAGCTCTTGGGGGGTGCACCACCGACTGACCCTGATCTTCTATGAAGGGTTTGAGTGCGAGCACACCTATTGGGACCAAAAAGATGGTGAACTATGCCTTAGCAGGGTGAAGCCAGAGGAAACTCTGGTGGAGGCCCAAAGTGATACTGACGTGCAAATCATTTGTCTGACTTGGGTATAGGGGAAAAAGACTAATTGAACTTTCTAGTAGTTGGTTTCTTTCGAAGTTTCCCTTAGGATAGCTAGAGCTCACATGCGAGTTTTATCGATTAAAGCAAATGATTAGAGGCATCAGGGGCATAACACCCTTGACCTATTCTCAAAATTTAAATAGGTAAGTCAACATGGCTGCTCTGTTGAGCCATGCCACACAATCACAAGCTCCAAGTGGGCCATTTTTGGTAAGCAGAACTAGCAATGTAGGATGAACTAAAAGCTGAGTTACGGTACCAAATAGCATGCTAACCCAGATCCCACAAAGTGTGTTGGTTGATTAAGACAGCAGGATGGTGGTCATGGAAGTCAAAATCCACTAAGGAGTGTGTAACAACTCACCTGCCGAACCCCAAAAATGGATGGCCCTAAATTGTGCAACCTATACTCGGCTATCGAGGCAAGTGCCAGGCTCTAATGAGTAGGAGGACATGGGGGTTCTTGCAAAACCTTGGGAGTGAGCCTGGGTGGACCGACCCCCAATGCAAATCTTGGGGGTAGTAGCAAATATTCAAATGAGAACTTTGAAGACTTAAGTGAAGAAAGGTTCCATGTGAATAGCACTTGGACATGGGTTAGTCGATCCTAAGAGATGGGGAAACCCTATTTCAAGGGTGCACTTTGCATGATCATTGAAAGGGAATCGGGTTAATATTCTCAAAGTGAGACATGGTAGTGAATGACAATGTTAGGAAATTTGGAGATGTCAATGGGGGCCCCGAGAAGAGTTATCTTTTATTTTTAACAGCCTGCCCACCTAGAAATTGATTCAACCAAAGATAGGGTCTAGCGGCTGGAAGAGCACCGCATGTCTCACGGTGTCCAGTGTGCCTTTGGCAGCCATTGAAAATCTAGAGGACTGAGTACGATTCATGCTCGGTCATAGTCATAACCACATCAGGTCTCCAAGGTGAACAACCTCTGGTCAATAGAACAATGTAGGTAAGGGAAGTCGACAAAATGGATCTGTAGCTTTGGGAAAAGGATTGGCTCTGAGGGTTGAGCCTAGGGGTCTATGCCCCAAACTTGTGGGGTGTTGGAAGCCTGCCTGAGCTGCTCCCACGGTGAGGGTGGGCCGTCACGTGCTGATCGAGCGACAAATGTAGGATGCCCCCTTCGGAGGGCTTTCCCTAGGTGGTAAACAGTTGACTCAGAACTGGTATGGACAAGGGGAATCTGACTGTTTGATTAAAAAAAAGCATTGCGATGGTCCTTGCGGATGTTGACACAATGTGATTTCTGCCCATTGCTCTGAATGTCAAAGTGAAGAAATTCAACCAAGCGCAGGTAAACGGCGGGAGTAACTATGACTCTATTAAGGTAGCCAAATGCCTCGTCATCTAATTAGTGATGCACATGAATGAATTAACGAGATACCCACTGTCCCTATCTACTATCTAGCAAAACCACAACCAAGGGAATGGGCTTGGTGGAATCAGTGAGGAAAGAAGATCTTGTTGAGCTTGACTCTAGTTCGACTTTGTGAAATGACTTGAGAGGTGTAGAATAAGTGGAGCTTTTGGGTGCAAGTAAAATACCACTACTTTTAACATTATTTTACTTATTCCGTGAGGCAGAGATGAGTTTTTAGCCTTAAGGTGCATCTAGGTGCCCCGATTCGGGTGGAAGACATTATCAAGTGGGGAGATTGGTTGGGGTGGCACATCTATTAAACGATAACATAGGTGCCCTATGATGAGCTCAACAAGAACATAAATCTCATGTGGAACAAAAGGGTAAAAGCTCATTTGATTTTGATTTTTAGTACGAATACAAACCATGAAAGTGTGGTCTATCAATCCTTTAGACTTTCAAAATTTGAACCTAGAGGTGTCAAAAAAGTTACCACAGGGATAACTCGCTTGTGGCAGCCAAGCATTCATAGCGACGTTGCTTTTTGATCCTTCGATGTCGGCTCTTCCTATCATTGTGAAGCAGAATTCACCAAGTGTTGGATTGTTCACCCACTAGTGGCATAAAGCTACCAGTTGTCAGATTATGATTGAACACCTCTAAGTCAGAATCCACACTAGATGCAGCGCATATCTCTCTCCGACTGCATCGTGACTTGTAGTAGCGGTGCTCTTGCACTTCTAGGGGCTCGTGTTATTGGCCATCATCAATCGACACATTAGCCCATTGGAGCAACCTTGGATATTAATTTCAAGCGGTCGGCGAGAAGAATATTTTGCAGATGACTTAAATAAGCGACGGGGTATTGTAAGTGGTAGAGTGGCCTTGCTGCCACGATCCACTAAGATTCAGCCCTCTGTCGCCTCGATTCGTAAAACCCTTTTCGACTCTGAAGTGGGTAGGGTTTGTAATTTGCACGAGGGTGAGAAAATCTTCCAAGTGCCAAATTCTAGATGGGTGGGGTTTGCAAATTTTTTTGTGAGGGCGTAAAAATCGCTCAGGTGCCAAATTCCCAATGGGTGGGGTTTTGTAAAAATTTCTGTGAGGGCGAAAAAATCTCTCAGGTGCCAAATTCTCAACAGGTGGGGTTTGTAATTTCTGTAAGGATGGAAAAATCTCCCAAGTGCCAAATTTTGAGGGGGTGGGGTTTTCTAAAAATTTCTATAAGGGCGAAAAAATCTCCCAAGTGCCAAATTCCTAGCGAGTGGGGTTTTGTAAAAAATTTTGCGAGGGCAAAAAAATCTCCCAAGTGCCAAATTCTCGGTGGGTGGGGTTTTGTAAAAAAATTTACGAGGGCGAAAATATCTCCCAAGTGCCAAATTCTTGGTAGGTGGGGTTTGTAATTTTCTCCAGGATGGAAAAACCTCCCAAGTGCCAAATTTTGAGGGGGTGGGGTTTTGTGAAAATTTTTGCAAGGGCGAAAAAATCTCCCAAGTGCCAAATTCTTGGCAGGTGGGGTTTTGTAGAAAATTTTGCGAGGGCAAAAAAATCTCCCAAGTGCCAAATTCCTGGTAGGTGGGGTTTGTAATTTGTGTGAGGGCGAGAAAATCTTCTAGGTGCCAAATTTCGAGCGGGTGGGGTTTGCAATTTTCATGAGGGCGAAAAAATCTCCCAGGTGCCAAATTCCTAGCATGTGGGGTTTGTAATTTCTGTCGGGGTGGAAAAATCTCCCAAGTACAACATTTCAGGTGGGTGGGGTTTTGTAAAAAAATTTCGCGAGGGCGAAAAAATCTCCAAAGTGCCAAATTCCGGGTGGGTGGGGTTTGCAATTTCTGCGAGGGCAAAAAAATCTCCCAAGTGCCAAATTCTTGGCGGGTGGGTTTTGCAATTTTTGCGAGGGTGTAAAAATCTCCTAGGTGCCAAATTCCTGGTTGGTGGGGTTTGTAATTTTTACCATGGCAGAAAAATCTCCCGAGTGCCAAATTTTGGGTGGGGGGGAGGGGTTTTGTAGAAATTTCTACCAAGGCAGAAAAATCTCCCGAGTGCCAAATTTTGGACGAGTGGGGTTTTGTAAAATTTCCACAAAGGGGAAAAAAAAATTCCCAGGTCCCAAATTCTGAGTTGGTGGGGTTTGCAATTTTTGGAAGGGCAAAAAAATCTCCCAAGTGCCAAATTCTCGGTGGGTGGGGTTTCGTGATTTTGGCGAGTGCAAAAAAATCTCCTGAGTGCCAAAGTTTCCTTAAGGGAAAAAAAGTCTTCCAAGTGCAACTTCCATGTGGGTCGAGTTTGTATTTAGTAAAATTTTGGGTAGGTCAGGTTTTCAATTTTCGTGAAGGCAGAAAAATCTTCCAAGTCCAAATTCCAGGCAGGTGGGGTTTCGTAATTTCCAAGTGCCAAATTTCGAGCAGGTGGGGTTTGTAAATTTCGTGAGGGTAGAAAAATCTTCCAAGTCCAAATTTTGAGTGGGTGGGGTTTGTAAATTTTCGTGAGGTCAGAAAAATCTTCCGACTACAAATTCCAAGCGGGTGGGGTTTTGTAATTTTTGCGAGGGCAGATGACTCATGTACATGATCCAAAATTGGTTAACTTATTTTTTTGGTTAACGCCCAAAGTTTTGAACTCAAATCGAGTTGGCTACCCCAACTCAAATTGCCTTCAAATTTTTTGCACAACCCATGTCATCATGCTCAACTTGATTCTAAGTGCCCCGAGTCATGTACATGGTCCAAAAGTGGTCAACTTTTTTTTTGGGTTAATGCCCAAAGTTTTCAACTCGAACCGTGTCGGCAACCCTCACACGAATCTCCCCAACTACCCCAACCCCAACTCAAATCGTGTCGAGCCTTAACTACCTCCAATTTTTTTGCACAACTCATGTCACCATGCTTAACATGATTCTAAGTGTGTTGAGTCATGTGCGTGATCCAAAGGTAGTGAACTTTTTTTTTGTGTTAATGCCCAAATTATGTCGGCAACCCCGACTCGTATCGCCTCGAGCCTTAACTGCCTCCAATTTTTTCGCAGGACTCATGTCACTATGCTCGACTTGGTGCCCTGGGTCATGTACATGATACAAAAGTGGTTAAGTTCTTCCTGTTAACACCCAAAGATGTATACCTGAATCATGTCAGCAACCCCGACTCAAATCGCCTTGAGCCTTAATAACCTACAATTTTTTTGAACCACTCATGTCACCATGCTTGACTTGATTCTGAGTGGCCCGAGTCACTTACATGATCCAAAACTGGGTAACTTTTTCTTTTTTCTTTTTTCTTTTTTTTTTCAAGTCCCAAAGTTTTAAACTCGAATAGAGTCGGATACCCCGACTCAAGTCATCTCCAAATTTTTTGCACGACTCATGTCACCATGCTCGACTTGATTCTAAGTGCCTCGAGCCATGTACGTGATCCAAAAGTGGTTAACTCTTTCTTTTTGGTTAATGCCCAAAGTTTTCAACTCGACCTACCTCGCCAACCTCAACTCGGAGCACCTCGAACCTTAATGGCCTCTAATGTTTTTGCATGACTCATGTCACCGTTGACTTTTTGCTCAAATCATGTCACCCAAGGCACCTCCATGCTATGTGACCTGAGCCCTTTGCACGATCCAAAATCGAGTAACATTTTTTTTTGAACTCCCAAAATTTCATTCTTTTTTTCCTTAGGAGGCCTATCATGATCTCTTTTTATAAAGAAAATTCTCAAATCAGATCATTTTGGCTACCCTACCTCGAATCTGGCTAGCTAGGCATAACGCCTCAAGTCAGCTTGGCAATAACCTATGCGTGATCCAAAAGTGGGTAACTTGTTTTTTTTTTTTGTAATGCCCAAAATTTAGCACTTTTTTCTATAGAGGGCCTCGCATGATTTTTTTTTTCCCTTATTGACCCACTCTAGCAACCCAGTCAGGTCGCTCGAGGCTAGGGCGACGGAGATGGGTTGACCCAGCCGAGTGACCCAAGTTGGGTTGAACTAGGTATGTGATCCTAGCTGGGGATAGCAAGTAAATTCTATAAGTTTTCTTGCCAATTTTACTAGCTAGGTCAGCTCACCAAGTCATCTGACCATGTGGTCTTTGCCAAATCACCCCACCAAGTTGCCTCGAGGATTTGACTCTTTAAGTCCGCTCATAGCTCATCAAGCTGACTTACCAAGATGACTTACCATCTCACCTCATCAGGTTGCCTCTTCTTTAAGACCGCTCACCATGTCAGCTACCCAAGTCAGCTCACTAAGTCGACTATTCAGGTTGCCTCACCAAGTCGACTCCTTAAGTTTGCTCACCAAGTCAGCTCCCTAAGTCAGCTCACCAAGTTGACTCACCTAGTCATTTTACCACCTTGCCCCAGCAAGTGTTCTCACCAAGTTGCCCCACCAAGTTGCTTCTCTAAGCCCACTCACCATGTCAGCTCATAAAGTCAGTTGTTCAAGTACGTTGCCAAGTCAACTCTTTAAGTTTGCTCACTAGGTCAACCCACCCAAGTGGGCTCTTTAAGTTTGCTTTCTAGGTCAGCCCGCCCAAGTCGCATTAGTGAGCTAACTCACTGAGTCACCTCATGAAGTTGACTCTTTAAGTGCACTCACCATGTTAGCTCACCAAGTCAACTCACCATCTCACCTCGATAAGTTGGCTTGCTGAGTTACCCCACCAAGTCACCTCTTTAAGCCTGCTCACCATATCAGCTTGTCAGGCTGGCTCATTAAGTCGACTAATCAAGTAGGCCCACCAAGTCACCTCAAGGAGCTAACTCAATGAGTTGCCTCACCATGTTGACTCTTTGGGCCCACTTGCTAGGTTGCCTCACCAAGTTGACTCAAGTATGTTGCCAAGTTGACTCTTTAAGTTTTCTCGTGAGGTCGACTCACCAAGTCAGCTCACCATGCCATCTCAACCAACCAACTCATCGAGTCGCCTCACCATGTTGGCTCTCTAATTCCACTCGCCAAGTCGCCCCACCAACTTGCCCCGTTAGGCCCACTCAACATGTCAGTTCACTAGATTGGCTCCCTGTGTCAGCTCGCCAAGCTAAAAATTCAAGCATGCTCACCAAGTCTACCCCTAGGTCATCTCCCCAGGTCGGCACACAAGGTGGACATGCAAAGTTTCCTTAATGAGTTGACTCTTCAAGTTTGCTCGCTAGGTTGACTCCCTAATTTGGCTCACCAAGTTTTCTCGCCAAGTCACCTCCCCAGTTTGGCTCATCATGTCATCTAAATGAACTAACTCACCAAGTCACCTCACCAAGTTGGCTCTTTAATTCCACTCGCCAAGTTGCCCCACCAACTCGCCTCGTTAAGCCTACTCACCATGTCAGCTTGCTAAGCCGACAATTCCAGCACGCTCACCAAGCTGACTCTTGCAGTTTTCTCACCAAGTGGATTTCACCTTGCTAGGTCAACCCCACCAAGTCGCCTCAATGAGTTGACTCTTTAAGTCTGCTCACCAAGTTAGCTCAAGCATAAGTGTCAAGAATTTATTGCAAATTTTTGGTGGAAAAATATGCTAAAAATCTTCAGGCTCACTGTTAGAGGCCTTAGAGTGCCCGAATGAGGTCCAAAAAATTTAGGGAAGGGTGGATGTGCCCTTCTGAGCCTGTAGATTAGGAGCTAGCATTTTTAAAAAGTGGTTATAATAGCCAATCGGAGCAACGATTTGTGAGTTATGGCCTTCAAAAGTTGGGCTATCGAAATTTCTAAAATAATTTGTCAAAGATGTATTAGGGAGACTTATGTGTATTGTCAAAGTCTTCCAACCATAGGTATTAAGTCTGAGCATCTAGAACCTTCCCGGATGGCATATAATTGCCTATTTAAGAAAGGCTCGAACGTTGTCTAGGACAACTCTAGGTGATAGCTAGCAGCTTGTCTTGTAGACTGTTGCAGTGAAGGCACCCGTGTGGGTTAGCATATTGTGCTTATGAATTATGCAATTCCACTTCTGCAGTCCAAATGACAAGACCACATTTTGTTCTAGCATTTTCTATTATTTCTATGGTTCTTTTATAAGTTTATGGTATTAAGGGGACCTTCCTGCGTCACCTCACCAAGTCACATCTTAAGCCCTGCTCACCATCGGCTTTCCAAGTCAGCTCAACAAGTTAATTGTTCAACCACACTTGCCAAGTCAACACTTTTAGTTCACTCACAAGGTCTTCTCGCATGGTCAGCTCATCGAGTCACCCCACCACGTTGCCTCAATGACTCAACTCATCTAGTTTCCTCACCTAGTTGACTCTTTAAGTCTACTCACCAAGTCAACTCGTCAAGTTGCCTCTCCTCAGAACTGGTGACCAAGGGCTGGATAGCTTCACTCACTGGGTTGCCTCACCAAGTGGGGTCGCTAGGTCACCCCACCAAGTAGCCTCAACAAGTTGACTCTTTCAGTTTTCTTGACAAGTTGGCTCACCAAGTTAGCCTACCATCTCGCCTTCCCAACTTTCTCAACCAAGTTTCCTTTTTAAGCTTGCTCACCAATTCAACTCACTAGCTTGGCTCCCCAGGTCAGTGCACCAAGTGCTCTCACCAAGTTGACTCTTTAATTTCAATCATCAAGTCATCCCATGAGGTTGGCACACCAAGTCGACTCTTTAAGTCCATTCATGAAGTCACCCAACCAGGTCGGCCCACCAAGTACTCTCACCAAGTTGACTCTCTAAGTTCATTCATCAAGTCACCCCACTAGGTTGGCCCACCAAGTACTCTCACCAAGTTGACTCTTTAAGTCCGTTCATCAAGTCACCCAACCAAGTAATCTCACCAAGTTGACTCTTTAAGTTCGTTCATCAATTCACACCACCAAGTACTCACACCAAGTTGACTGTTTAAGTACACTCATCAACTCACACCACCAAGTTGACTCTTTATGTCCGTTCATCAAGTCACCCCACCAACTACTCTAACCAAGTCGATTCATCAATTGCATTCATCAAGTCACCCCACCAAGGACTCTTACGAAGTTGACTCTTTAAGTCTGTTCATCAAGTCACCCCACCTTGTACTCTCACCAAGTCAACTCTGTAGGTACGTTCATCAACTCACCCCGTCAAGTTGACCCTTTAAGTCCGTTCATCAAGTCACCCTACAAAGTAATCTCACCAAGTCGACTCTTTAAGTCCTTTCATCAAGTCACCCCACAAAGTCAACTCGTTAAGTCCATTCATCAAGTCACCAGAACAAGTATTCTCACCAAGTTTACTCTTTAAGCCCGTTCATCAAGTCACCCCACTAGGTTAGCCCACCAAGAACTCTCACCAAGTTGACTCTTTAATTCTGATCATTAGTTCACCCTACCAAGTACTCTCACCAAGTTGACTCTTGAAGTCTGCTTATCAAGTCATGCCACAAAGAACTCTCACCAAGTTGAATCTTTACATCGGTTCATCAAGTCACCAGAACAAGTACACTCACCAAGTCAACTCTTTAGGTTCATTCATCAAGACACCCCACCAAGTCAGCCCGCTAAATACTCTCACCAAGTCAACTCTTTAAGTCTGTTCATTAGTTCACCCCGCCAAGTACTCTCACCAAGTGGACTCTTTAAGTCAACTCATCTAGTCGCACCATCGAGTACTCTAACCAAGTTGACTCTTTAAGTTCATTCATCAAGTCCTCCCACCAAGTAATCTAACCAAGTCAATTCTTCAACTGCGTTCATCAAGTCACCCCACCAAGTACTCTAACCAAGTTGACTCTTTAAGTTTGTTCATCAAGTCACCCCACCAAGTACTCTCACCAAGTCAACTTTTTAGGTTCGTTCATCAAGTCACCCTTCCAAGTCGACACTTTAAGTTCATTCATCAAGTTACCCCACCAAGTACTCTCACCAAGTTGACTCTTTAAGTCCTTTCATCAAGTCGCCCCACCAAGTCGACTCTTTAAGTTTGTTCATCAAGTCACCAGAACAAGTACTCTCACCAAATTGACTCTTTAAGTTTGTTCATCACGTCACCCCACCACGTCAGCCCACCAAGTACTCTCACCAAGTCAACTCTTTAGTTCCGTTCATTAGGTCACCCCTCCAAGTCGACCCTTTAAGTCTATTCATCAAGTCACCCTACAAAGTACACTCACCAAGTCAACTCTTTAAGTTTGTTCATCAGGTCACCCCACCAGGTCGACCCACCAAGTTGACTCTTTAAGTTTGTTCATCAGCTCACCCTGCCAAGTAAACTCACCAAGTTGACTCTTTAAGTTGGCTCATCAAGTCATGCCACCAAGTACTCTCACCAAGTTGACTCTTTAAGTCCATTCATCAAGCCACCCCACCAAGTAGTCTAACCAAGATGATTCTTCAAGTGCATTCATTAAGTCACCCCACCAAGTAATCTCACCAAGTTGATTCTTCAATTGCATTCATCAAGTCACCCCACCAAGTACTCTCACCAAGTCGACTCTTTAAGTCTGTTCATCAAGTCACCTCACCAAGTACTCTCACCAAGTGAACTCTTTAGGTTCATTCATCAAGTCACCCTGCCAAGTTGACCCTTTAAGTCCATTCATCAAGTCACCCCACCAAGTACTCTCACCAAGTTGACTCTTTAAGTCCTTTCATCAAGTCACCCCACCAAGTCGACCCTTTAAGTCCATTCATTGAGTCATCAGAACAATTAATCTCATCAAGTCACCCCACCAGGTCGGCCCACCAAGTACTCTCACCAAGTTGAATCTTTAAGTCTATTCATCAGTTCTCCCTACCAAGTACTCTCACTAAGTTGACTCTTTATGTCTGCTCATCAAGTCGAGCCACCAAGTACTCTCACCAAGTTGACTCTTTGAGTCCATTCATCAAGTCACCCAACCAAGTACTCTAACCAAGTTTATTCTTCAAGTATGTTCAGCAAGTCACCCCACCAAGTACTCTCACAAAGTCAACTCTTTACGTCTGTTCATCAAGTCACCCTACCAAGTACTCTCACCAAGTCAACTCTTTAGGTCTATTCATCAAGTCACCCCACAGGGTCGGCCCACCAAGTACTCCCACCAAGTCACCTCTTCAAGTTTGTTCATCAGTTCACCCCGCCATGTACTCTCACCAAGTTGACTATTTAATTCCGCTCATCAAGTTGCGCCATGAAGTACTCTCGCCAAGTCGACTCTTTAAGTTTGTTCATCAAGTCACCCCATCGAGTAATCTCACCAAGTCGATTCTTCATTACATTCATCAAATCACCCAACCAAGTACTCTCACCAAGTCAACTCTTTAAGTCTATTCATCAAGTCACCTCACCAAGTACTCTCACCAAATCAACTCTTTAGGTCTGTTCATCAAGTCACCCCGCAAAGTTGACCGTTTAAGTCCATTCATAAAGTCATGCCACCAAGTACTCTCACCAAGTTGACTCTTTAAGTCCTTTCATCAAGTCACCCCACCAAGTCAACTCTTTAATTCCATCAATCAAGTCACCAGAACAAGTACTCTCACAAACTCAACTCTTTAAGTCTGTTCATCAAGTCGCCCCACCAGGTCGGCCCAGCAAGTACTCTCACCAAGCTGATTCTTTAAGTCTATTCATCAGTTCACCCTACCAATTACTCTCACCAAGTTGACTCTTTATGTCTGCTCATCAAGTCAAGCCACCAAGTACTCTCACCAAGTTGACTCTTTGAGTCCATTCATCAAGTCACCCCACCAAGTACTCTTACCAAGTTGATTCTTCAAGTACGTTCATCAAGTCACCCCACCAAGTACTCTCACCAAGTCGACTCTTTAGGTCTATTCATCAAGTCACCCCACCAAGTACTCTCACCAAGTTAACTCTTTAGGTCCATTCATCAAGTCACCCCACTAGGTCGGCCCACCAAGTACTCCCACCAAGTCGACTCTTCAAGTTCATTCATCAGTTCACCCCACCAAGTACTCTCACCATATGACTCTTTAAGTCTGCTCATCAACTCGTGCCAGCAAGTACTCTCACCAAGTCCACTCTTTAAGTCCATTCATCATGTTGCCCCACCAACTACTCTAACCAAGTTGATTCTTGAAGTGCATTCATCAAGTCAGCCCACCAGGTACTCTCACCAAGTTGATTCTTCAAGTGCGTTCATCAAGTCACCCCACCAAGTACTCTCACCAAGTCGACTCTTTAATTTTGTTTGTCAAGTCACCTCACCAAGTACTCTCACCAAGTCAACTCTTTAGGTCCGTTCATCATGTCACCCTACCAAGTTGACCCTTTAGGTCCATTCATCAAGTCACCCCACCAAGTACTCTCACCAAGTTGACTCTTTCAGTCCTTTCATCAAGTCACCCCACCAAGTCGACTCTTTAAGTCCATTCATCGAGTCACCAAAAAAGTACTCTTAGAAACTCAACTCTTTAAGTCCGTTCATCAAGTCACCCCACTAAGTCGACCCACCAAGTACTCTCACCAAGTTGACTCTTTAAGTTTGTTCATCAGTTCACCCTGCCAATTACTCTCACCAAGTTGACTCTTTATATCTCCTCATCAAGTCGAGCCACTAAGAACTCTCACCAAGTTGACTCTTTGATTCCATTCATCAAGTCACCCAACCAAGTACTCTAACCAAGTCGATTCTTCAAGTATGTTCATCAAGTCACCCCACCAAGTACTCTCACCAAGGCAACTCTTTATGTCTGTTCATCAAGTCACCCCACCTAGTACTCTCACCAAGTTAACTCTGTAAGTCTGTTCATCAAGTCACCCCACCAAGTACTCTCACCAAGTCGACTCTTTAAGTCTATTCATCAAGTCACCCCACCAAATACTCTCACCAAGTCAACTCTTTAGGTCTGTTTGGCACGTCACCCTACCAAGTTGACCATTTAAGTCTGTTCATCAAGTCAACCCACCAAGTACTCTCACCAAGTCGACTCTTTAAGTCCTTTCATCAAGTCACCCCACCAAGTCGACCCTTTAAGCCCGTTCATCAAGTCACCAAAACAAGTACTCTCACCAAGTCGACTCCTTAAGTCCGTTCATCAAGTCACCCCACTAGGTCGGCCAACCAAGTACTCCCAGCAAGTCGACTCTTTAAGTCCATTCATCAATTCACACTGCCAAGTACTCTCACCAAGTTGACTCTTTAAGTCTGCTGAGAAAGTCATGCTACCAAGTACTCTCACCAAGTCGACTCTTTGAGTCCATTCATCAAGTCACCCCACCAAGTACACTAACAAAGTTGACCCTTCAAGTGTGTTAATCAAGTCACCCCACAAAGCACTCTCACAAATTCAACTCTTTAGGTCCATTCATCAAGTGACCCCGTCAAGTTGACCCTTTAAATCCCATCATCAAGTCACCCAACAAGTACTCTCACCAAGTTGACTCTTTAAATCCGTTCATCAAATCACCCCACCAGGTCGGCACACCAAGTACTCTCACAAAGTCAACTCTTTAAGTTCATTCATCAGTTCACCCCGCCAAGTACTCTCACCAAGTTGACTCTTCAAGTCTGCTCATCAAGTTGCGCCACCAAGTACTCTCACCAACTTGACTCTTTAAGTCTATTCATCAAGTCACCCCACCAAGTACTCTAACAAAGTTGATTCTTCAAGTGTGTTCATCAAGTCACCCCACCAAGTACTCTCACCAAGTCACTTCTTCAAGTGCATTCATCAATTGACCCCACCAAGTACTCTCACCAATTTGACTCTCTAAGTATGTTCATCTAGTCACCCCACTAAGTACTCTCACCAAGTCAACTCTTTAGGTCCATTCATCAAGTCACCAAGTTAACTCTTTACATCTCACCAAGTTGACTCTTTACATATGTTCATTAAGTCACCAAAACAAGTACTCTCACCAAGTTGACTCTTTAAGTCTGTTCATCAAGTCACCCAACCAAGTCAGCCCACCAAGTACTCCCACCAAGTCAACTCTTTAAGTTCATTCATCATTTCACCCCACTAAGTACTCTCACCAGGTTGACTCTTTAAGTTTGCTCGTCAAGTCGTGCAGCCAAGTACTCTCACCAAGTTGACTCTTTAAGTCTATTCATCAAGTCACCCCACCAAGTACTCTAACCAAGTTGATTCTTCAAGTGTATTCATCAGGTCACCCCACCAAATACTCTCACCATGTTTACTCTTTGAGTTTGTTCATCAAGTCACCTCACCACGTACTCTCACCCAGTGAACTCTTTAGGTCCATTCATCAAGTCACAGCACCAAGTCGACCCCTTAAGTCTGTTCATCAAGTCACCCCACCAAGTACTCTCACCAAGTTGACTCTTTAAGTCCTTTCATCAAATCACCCCACCAAGTCGACTCTTGACGTTCTGTCTTTGAGTCACCAGATCAAGTACTCTCACAACCTCAACTATTTAAGTCCGTTCATCAACTCACCCCACCAGGTTGACCCACAAAATACTCTCACGAAGTCGACTCTTTAGGTCCGTTCATCAATTCCTGCCAAGTACTCTCACCAAGTTGACTCTTTATGTCTGCTCATCAAGTCGAGCCACCAAGCACTCTCACCAAGTTGACTCTTTGAGTCCATTCATCAAGTCACCCCACCAAGAACTCTCACCAAGTTGACTTTTAGGTTTGTTCATCAAGTCACCCCAACAAGTACTCTCACCAAGTCAACTCTTTTGGTCAATTCATCAAGTCACCTCACCAAGTCAACCCACCTAGTACTCCCACCAATTTGACTCTTCAAGTTCGTTCATCAGTTCACCCTGCCAAGTACTCTCACCAAGTTGACTCTTTAAGTCTGCTCATCAAGTTGCGCCACCAAGTAATCTCACCAAGTTGATTCTTTTAGTCCATTCATCAAGTCACCCCACCAAGTGCTCTAACCAAGTTGATTCTTCAAGTGTGTTCATCAAGTCACCCCACCAAGTACTCTCACCAAGTTGATTGTTCAAGTGAATTCATCAAGTCACCCCACCAAGTACTCTCACCAATTTGACTCTGTAAGTCTGTTCATCTAGTCACCCCACCAAGTACTCTCACCAAGTCAACTCTTTAGGTCAGTTCATCAAGTCACCCTGCCAAGTCAACCGTTTAAGTTTGTTCATCTAGTCAACCCACCAAGTACTCTCACCAAGTCGACTCTTTAATTCCTTTCATCAAGTCACCCCACCAAGTTGACTCTTTAACTCTGTTCATCAAGTCACGAGAACAAGTACTCTCACCAAGTCAACTCTTTAATTTTGTTCATAATGTCACCCCACCAGGTCGGCCCACCAAGTACTCACACCAAGTCAACTCTTTAAGTACGTTCATCAGTTCACCCTGCCAAGTATTCTCACCAAGTTGACTCTTCAAGTCCGCTCATCAAGTCATGCCACCAAGTACTCTCACCAAGTCAACTCTGTAAGTCCATTCATCAAGTCACCCCACCAAGTACTCTAACCAAGTCAATTCTTCAAGTGCATTCATCAAGTCACCCCACAAAGTAATCTCACCAAGTCAACTCTTTAAGTCTGTTCATCAAGTCACCCCACCAAGTACTCTCACCAAGTCAACTCTTTAGGTTTGTTCATTGAGTCACCCCACCAAGTACTCTCACCAAGTTGACTCTTTAAGTCCTTTCATCAAGTCACCCCACCAAGTCGACTCTTTAAGTCTGTTCATAAAGTCACTAGAACAAGTACTCTCACCAAGTTGACTCTTTAAGTCCGTTCATCAAGTCACCCCACCAAGTCAGCCCACCATGTACTCTCACCAAGTTGACTCTTTAAGTCCATTCATTATTTCACCCCGCCAAGTACTCTCACCAAGTTGACTCTTTAAGTTCGCTCATCAAGTCCTGCCACCAAGTACTCTCACCAAGTGGACTCTTTAAGTCTGTTCATCAAGTCACCACACCAAGTACTCTAACCAAGTCGATTCTTCAAGTGCATTCATCAAGTCACCCCACTTGAGTACTCTGACCAAGTCGACTCTTTAAGTCTGTTCATCAAGTCACCCCACAAAGTACTCTCACCAGGTCAACTCTTTAGGTCCATTCATCAAGTCACACTGCCAAGTCGACCCTTTAAGTCTGTTCATCATGTCACCCCACCAAGTCGACTCTTTATGTTCGTTCATCAAGTCACCCCACCAAGTACTCTCACCAAGTTGAATCTTTAAGTCCATTCATCAAGTCACACCACCAACTACTATCACCAAGTCAACTCTTGAAGTTCATTTATCAAATCACCCCACAAGGTTGGCGCAACATGTACTCTCACCATGTTGACTCTTTGAGTCCGTTCATCAAGTCACCCTACCAGGTTGGCCCACCGAGTACTCTCATGAAGTTGACTCTTTAAGCTTGGTCATAAAGTCATCCCATCAGGTCGGCCCACCATGTACTCTCACTAGGTCGACTATTTAAGTCTGTTCATCAAGTCACCTCACAAAGTACTCTCACCAAGTCAACTCTATAAGTCTATCCATCAAGTCACCCCAACAGGCCAAGTACTCTCACCAAGTTGACTCTTTAAGTTGATTGATCAAGTCACCCCACCAAGTCGACTCTTTAATTCCGTTCATCAAGTCACCCCACCAGGTTGGCCCACCAAGTACTCTCACCAAGTTGACTCTTTAAGTGCATTCATCAAGTCACCCCACGAAGTCATCCCACAAAGTGCTCTCACCAAGTTAGCTCTTTAAGTTTGTTAATGAGGTCAGCCCATTAGGTCGGCCCAACAAGTACTCTCACCAAGTCAACTATTTTAGTCTGTTCATCAAGTCACCCCACTAGGTTGGCCCACCAAGTACTCTCACCAAATCGACTCTTTAAGTGCATTCATTAAGTCACCCCACCAAGTTGGCACACCAAGTACTCTCACCTTGTCAAATGTTTAAGTTCTTTCATCAAGTCACCGAACCAGGTCGGCCCACCAAGTACTCTCACGAAGTCGAGTCTTTAAGTTCTTTCATCAAGTCAGCCAACTAGGTTGGCCAACCGAGTACTCTCACCAAGTTGACTCTTTAAGTCTATTCATCAAGTCACCCCACTAGGTCAGCCCACGATGTACTCTAACAAAGTCCTCTCTTTAAGTCCATTCATCATGTCACCCAACAAAGTACTCCCACCGAGTTGACTATTTAAGTCTGTTCATACAGTCACCCCACCAGGTCGGTCCACCAAGTACTCTCACCAAGTCAACTCTTTAAGTTCGTTCATCAAGTCACCTCACCAGGTTGGTCCACCAATCACTCTCACAAAGTCGACTCTCTAAGTTCATTCACCAAGTCACCCCGCCAGGTCAGCCCACCAAGTAATCTCACCAAGTTGACTATTTATATTCGTTTATCAAGTCACCTCGCTAGTTTGACCCACCAAGTTGACTCTTTAAGTTCATTCAAAAATTCACCTGGCCAAGTCGGCCCACCAAGTACTCTCACTAAGTTGACTCTTTAAGTTTGTTCATCAAGTCACCCAGCCAGGTCAGCCCACCAAGTACTCTCACAAAGTTGATTCTTTAATTTCATTCATCAAGTTAACCCACAAGGTTGGCCTACCAAGTACTCTCACCAAGTTGACTCTTTAAGTTCATTCATCAACTCACGTCACCACATCGACCCACCAAGTACTCTCACCATGTCAAATCTTTAAGTTTGTTCATCAAGCCACCTCGCCAGGTCGGCCCACCAAGTACTCTCACCAAGTCGACTCTTTAAGTTCGTTCATCAAGTCAACCCACCAGGTTGGCCCACGAAGTGCTCTCATGAAGTTGACTCTTTAAGTTCGTTCATCAAGTCACCCTGCTAGGTCAACCCATAAATTACTCTCACCGAGTTGAATCTTTAAGTTCCTTCATCAAGTCACCCCGCTAGGTTGGCCCACCAAGTTGACTCTTTAAGTTTGTTCATCAAGTCACGTTGCCAAGTCAGCCCACCAAGTTGGCTCTTTAAGTTCATTCATCAAGTCACCCCGCCTAGTCAGCCCACCAAGTACTCTCACCAAGTAAACTCTTTAATTTCGGTCATCAAGTCACCCCACCAGGTCGGCCCACCAAGTACTCTCACAAACTCGAGTCTTTAGGTTCATTCATCAATTCACCCTGCCAAGTCGGCCCACCAAGTACTCTCAGCAAGTTGACTCTTTAAGTTCATTCATCAAGTCACCCTGCTAGTTTGACCCACCAAGTACTCTCACAAACTTGACTCTCTAAGTTTGTTCATCAAGTCACCCTACCAGGTCAGCCCACCAATTACTCTCACCAAGTCACCCTTCCAGTTCAACCCACCAAGTTGACTCTTTAAGTTTGTTCATCAAGTCACTCAGCCAAGCTGGCCCACCAAGTACTCTCACCAAGTTGACTCTTTAAGTTTGTTCATCAAGTCACCTGACTAGGTCAGCCCACTGAGTACTCTCACCAAGTCTACTCTTTAAGTTTGTTCATCAAGTCACCCCGCCAGGTCAGCCCACCAAGTACTCTCACCAAGTCAACTCTTAAAGTTTGTTCATCAACTCCCCCTACCAGGTCGGCCCACCAAATTGACTCTTTAAGTTCTTTCATCAAGTCACCCTACCAGGTTGGCCCACCAAGTTGACTCTTTAGGTTCATTCATCAAGTCACCCCACCAAGTAATCTCATGAAGTCAACTCTTTAAGTTCATTCATCAAATCAGCCTGCTAGGTCTGACCGCCAAGTACTCTCACCAAGTCGACTCTTTAGGTTCGTTCATTAAGTCACACCACCAGGTTGGACCACCAAGTGGACTCTTTAAGTTTGTTCATCAATTCACCTGGCCAGGTCTGCCCACCAAGTCACCAACTACTCTCACCAAGTCGACTCTCAAAGTTCATTCATCAAGTCACCCCGCTAGGTCGGCCCACCAAGTCAACTCTTTAAGTTCGTTCATCAAGTCACCCTGCCAGGTTGGCCCACCAAGTTGACTATCTAAGTTCGTTCATCAAGTCACCCCACTAGGTCGGCCCACCAAGTACTCTCACCAAGTTGACTCTTTAAGTTCATCTAGGCTAGCCAAGTCCGCTGGGCAAGTCATCTCACCACCAGGCTAGCTAGCTCTACTCGCTAAGGCATCTCACCATGTGGGCTCGCCAAGTCACCCCAGAAAGTTGCCTCAATGAGTTGACAGTTTAAGTCTGCTCACCAAGTCAACTCACCACATTGACCTACCATATCACCTTACCAAGTTGCCCCGCCCAGTCAGGTCTTGAAGTCTGCTCACCATGTCATATTTCTAGCTCGATTCCCCAAGTTAGCTCACCAAGGTGGCTCACGAGTCAAAAGTTCAAGTGCACCCACCAAGTTGAGTCTTTAAGTTCACCCACCAAGTCCATTTACTAGGTCATCTCACCGAATCAAGATGTCTCACCCAGTTGACTTACCATCTTTCCTCACCATCAATTTACTCTCGTGGCTCATGAAATCATGCCACCTAACCGATGTCAGTTTTTTGCTCTATTGTCAAATTTAGCAAAAATAGGGTCGTGGATGGCTATTCAGTTACATTTTTCAATGAATTGGTTTTTTTAAGGCACTTGTCTATGCGACTGCATATTTTCGAATGCAGAGCAAGCCTTCAACTAATATCTTATATAGGAGAGGCAGTGTGCTCAAAATAAAGTTGAGTCATAATTTTCAAATCGGGTAGGCTTGGATATAAAATGGAAGTTGAGCCATTCTAGTCGAGCCATAATTTTCAAATTGGGTTGCCTACGATACAAAATTTAAGCCGAGCCATAATTTTCAAATTTGGGTAGCTTGCGATATAAAATGGGTACCCGAGCCATTCTACTTGAGTCATAATTCTCAAATTGGGTAGCTTCTGCTATAAAATGGTCGTCGAGCCATTCTAGTTGGTCTCAAAAATTTGATCAATTTACTCCCCTAACTGATGCAATCAAATCACCTAACCAATGCCAATCCTTGTCTCCGTTGACAACCTCATCAAAAATGGGGTCGTGGATGGCTATTCGGTCACATTTTTCATTGAATTAGGTTTTAAGGTACTTTTCCACTGAATGTACATTTCGAATGTAGAGTAAGCCTTGCACTAAAAGCTCTCCTTTAGATCATTTTTTCGATGACTCAATTTTGGAAAAGGTGAGGTAGTGGTTGCCAATCCATGGCGTGTCTTTTTGGTGATTTTAAAACTTGATCTAAACGTGAGCCCTTGTCTAGCACTCTGGCATTGCTTGGTATAATGGCAATTTGCTATGGGTAATCAACGCTCTAGAAATTTTTCATGGTGTACTTATCATGGCTAAATGGGAGCTTTAATACTGAAAGCTCTCGACAAAAAATGGTGGCCGAGCCATGCTGGGTAACCCAATCTGGGCGAGCCATTCTAGCTGACCCGATCTGGCTGAGCTGTTTTCGTCGAATCAATCTTGTCAAGCTCCAAAAATGGTGTTGTGAATGGCTATTAGGTCACATTTTTCATTGAATTGGATTTTTAAGGGATTTTTCCATGCTACCATAGATTTTGAATGCAGAAGGAGCCTCACACTAATAGCTTATATAGGAGAGGTGGTCGTCGCAAGCCTCTCCCATGCCCCTTTCATTGATTCAACATTGGTGTCTAAGCAGATTGGATTGTTGGATTTTCAAATGGTGTATGCTAATGTTGAATCAATGAAAGGGGCATGAAGTGATCTCTGAGTGCTTTTCCTTGGCTCTCCTTTAGATCATGTATTTCGATGACTCAATTTCGAAAAAAGGTGAGGCAGCGATTGTCGATCCGTGGCGTGTCTTTTTGGTGATTTTAAAACTTGATCTAAATGTGAGCCCTTTTCTAGCACTCTGGCATTGCTTTTTATAATGGAAATTTTCCATGGATGCTTGATGCTCTAGCAATTTGTCATGGTCTACTTATCTTGGCTATATGGGAGCTTTAATATCGAAAGCTCTCGGCGACCCTGCAAGCCATTTTTGTCCCTGTCTTTGCTATTCAACCTATCCCCAACAAGCTGTTGAGGAAACTCCAAATGCCAAGCCAGTCTCATCCTCTATCAATGTTAATCAACCTAACATCACAAGCCCCACCCGTCTACCATGGACACTCCAAATGTTGAGCCGATCTCATCCTCTGTCAATGTCAATCAAGCTAACATCACAAATCCAATCCAGCTGCCATAGACACTCCAAATGCCAAGCCCTTGTTACCATGCCATCCTACTCGGACTCCTAGACAATCAAGGCCGACATTGTATTCACTCCTCTCAAGTAAACCTCAAAAAAGGCACTGAGGCAAATGGTATTGTTGAGTCATCCTACCCAAGTTGTTCCACCCAAGCTGAGTTGTTCTGCCTGATCTCAAAAAGTTGGCCATTTCACTACCTTGGCTCCATGAATTCACATCTCCTAACTGATGACAATCTTTTGCTCCTCTGCTGACCGCATAAAAAATGTGGTCATGGATGGCTGTTTGGTCACATTTTTCAACGATTTGGATTTTTAAGGCAGTTGTTGGTGTGTTTGCTAATTTCTAATGCAGAGCGAGCCTCACACTAATAGCTTAAATAAGAGAGGTGGTTGTCGCGAGCCTCTCCCATGCCCCTCTCATTGATTCAATGCTGGTTTCAAGGTTGATAGATATGTCAGATTTTGAAATGGTGGACGCCGATGTTGAATCAATTAGAGGGGCATGAAGCTCACCCTTGAGGTGCTATTCCTCGACTCTCCTTTAGATCATGATTTCTTGTCAGTCAGCTGGCACAATTTTGAAAAAAGATTTGGCAGTGGTTGCCAACCCTCGCCACATCTACTTGGTTATTTTAAAACATGATCTAAAATGGAAGCCCTCATATAGCACCTTTTTTCTGTGTTGCTCAGGTATTCCATAAATTTTTTCTATCGATGGGAATCCTCAGATGAATTCCTACCCTTGGACTATCTCTTAGATCACCTTCTTTGATCACTTGACCGATGCAATTACAGAAGAGACTTGGTAGTGGTTGCCATTCTATAGCCTGTCTGTTCAGCGATTTCCAAGTTGATCTAATGGTGAGCCCTTGTCTAGCCATGAGGTGGGTGCTTGGCGCTCTAGCAATTTTTTGTGTGCCTATTGTGGCTACAATGGGAGCTTTGATAACAAAAGCTCTTGGTGACCCTCCCCAATAGAATCAGTAGTGGTGTTCAAGAAAGACACGTTATTCAGATTTTGAATATTGGCACCAGCATCATTTCTATTGGGAGGGCCATGAAGCCAACCCAATTGCTATGCGAGGGCTCTCTCCCTAGAGTCATTCTCTTTGCAACAACTTCTTTGGCACAAATTTTTTAGAATGGTTCAGTAATGGTTTTCATTCCAATGGTGCCATTATGGTGGTTTCCTAGGGAGTCATCTGAAGGGTGAGCCATTGTCTAGCAGTTGGGCTGCACATCACAAGTGACAAGGGAGACTTTGTTATCAGAAGCTCCCCATGACCATTCAATGAGAAGAGCCATTGCTTGTGTGAGAAAGGATGAATGCAGCCTCAGATTCCAAATGAAATCAATGACATCAGATCTATATAAGAGCAGAATGAAGTAGCAGCCTATTTGGTATGTGTGGCTCCCCAAAGTTTCTCTTCTTTCTCACTCCATCTGCACAAATTTGAGAGTTGTTTGACAGCGGTTGTCATTCCAATGTGTCATTTCGGTGATTTGGAGAGTGATTCTAAGGGTGGGAGCTTGTGTCTACCATTTGGGATGTTTGTGCGAGTGAGCAGGGGAGCTTCTCTTATTGGAACCTCTCCGTGGCCTTTGAATATAGACCCAGTGCCGATGATATCGATGGATACGAGCCTTGGATTCTAAATTTGTTCACAGCTAACATTGGTTTTTGTGAGAGATGGGTACGAAATCACATCTTGATTGCTAAGTGGGAGCTCCATAAGGTTGCCTCTATGCCAACTCGATCGACACAACATTGGCAATGGTTCGACAGTGGTTGTCATTCCAATGTGTCATCGAGGGATGTCTTGGAAAGTGGTCTTTCAAGGGTGAGCTCATGTCTAGCACTTGGATTATGCATCACATCACAAGTGAATGGGGAGATCTCTCTATGAATGATAGTATGGTGATTGCAAGAGAAAATTGACTTAGTCAGAGCATTGGCTTGGGCCATTGTAAAGGCCTTGCAATTTCTCTTTAATTGCAACCTATGTTTGCATAGTAGCAGAGTTTTCATGTAAGATTGGCCTTATTCTTGATAGTTCCAGGAGATGACCTCTAAAATTTTTGGATTGGGCCTCTTCAGGGTGAAATTCATTCAGTTGATCAGATGAGCTCGATGACCATTTCACCCCCTTGCCTTCATGAATTCACATCTCCTAACCGATGATAATCTTTTTCTCCTTTGCCGACCTCATAAAAAATTGGGTCATGGATGGTTGTTTGGTCACAATTTTAAACGATTTTGATTTTTAAGGCCATTTTTGGTGTGTCTGCTAATTTCTAATGCAGAGTGAGCCTCGCACTAATAGCTTATATAGCAGAGGTGGTTGCCGCAAGCCTCTCCCATGCCCCTCTCATTGATTCAACACCAATGTCAAGGTGAATGGATATGTCAAATTTTGAAACAGTGGACGTCGACGTTGAATCAATTAGAGGGGAATGAAGCCCCCTCAAGGTGTTATTCCTTGACTCTCCTTTAGATCATGTTTTCTTGTCACTCATGTGGCAAAATTTTAGAAAAAGGTTTGGCAGTGGTTGCCAGCCCTCACCGCATCTACTTGGTGATTTTAAAACTTGATCTAAAATGGGAGCCCTCGTCTAGCACCTCCATCCAGTGTTGCTCAGGTATTTCATAAATTTTTGCTATCAGCACAAATCCCCCAATGAATGCCTAGCCTTGAACTCTCTCTTAGATCACCTTCTTTGATCACTCAACCGACATAATTATGGAAGAGACTTTTCAACGGCTATCATTCTACAGCGCATCTATTCAACGATTTAGAAGTTGATCTAATGGCAAGCCCTTGTCTAGCCATGAGGTGGCTGCTTGGCGCTCTAGCAATTTTTTGTGTGCCTATCACAGCTACAATGGGAGAGGTGGTTGCTGTGAGCCTCTCCCCTACCCCCCTCATTGATTCAACACCAATGTCAAGGTAGATGGATATGTCAGATTTTGAAATGGTGGATACCAACGTTGAATCAATTAGAGGCGCATGAAGCCCACCCTCGAGGTGCTATTCATCTACTCTCCTTTAGATCATGTTTTCTCATCACTCAGTTGGTGCAATTTTAGAAAAAGGTTTGGTAGTGGTTTCTAGCCCTCACTGCATCTATTTGGTTATTTTAAAACATTATCTAAAATGGGAGCCCTCATCTAGCACCTTTGTCCGGTGTTACTCGAGTATTGCATAAGTTTTTGCTATCGATGCAAATCCCCAAATGAAAGCCTACCCTTGGACTGAATCTTAGATCACCTTCTTTGATCACTTGACTGATGCAATTACGAAAGAGACTTGGCAGTGGTTGCCATTCTACAACGTATATGTTTAGTGATTTTGAAGTTGATGTAATGGCGAGCCCTTGTCTAGCCATGAGGTTGGTGCTCAGCACTCTAGAAATTTTTTGTGTGCCTAGCACGGCTACAATGGGAGAGGTGGTTGCCATGAGCCTCTCTCGTGCCCCTCTAATTGATTCAATGCTAGTGTCAAGGTGGATGGATATGTTGAATTTTGAAATGGTGGACACCGACGTTGAATCAATTAGAGGGGCATTAAGCCCACCCTCGAGGTGCTATTCCTCGACTCTCCTTTCGATCATATTTTCTTGTCACTCAGTTGGCACAATTTTGGAAAAAGGTTTGGCAATAGTTGCCAACCCTCACCATGTCTACTTGGTGATTTTAAAACTTGATCTAAAATGGGAGCCCTTGTCCAACACCTCCATCTGATGTTGCTCAGGTATTGCATAAATTTTTTCTATCGATGCGAATCCTCCAATGAATGCCTACCCTTGGACTCTATCTTAGATCACCTTCTTTGATCACTCAACCGATGCAATTATGGAAGAGACTTGGTAGTAGTTGCCATTCTACAACATGTCTGTTCAGTGATTTCAAAGTTGATCTAATGTTGAGCCCTTGTCTAGCTGTGAGGTGGGTGCTCGATGCCCTACCAATTTTTTGTGTGCCTATCATGGCTACAATGTGAGAGGTGGTTGTCATGAGCCTCTCCCATGCCGCTCTCATTGATTCAACGCCGGTGTCAACATGGATGGATATGTTAGATTTTGAAACAGTGGCTGCCAATGTTGAAACAATTAGAGGGGCATGAATCCCACCCTTGAGGAGCTATTCCTTGACTCTCTTTTAGATCATATTTTCTTGTTACCGAGCTGGCACAATTTTGGAAAAAGTTTTGGAAGTGGTTGCCAGCCCTCACCGTGTCTACTTGGTGATTTTAAAACTTGATCTAAAATGTGAGCCCTCATCTAGCACCTTTGTCTGATGTTTCTTGGGTATTGCATAAATTTTTGCTATTGGCGTGAATCCCCTAATGAATGCCTACCCTTGGACTATCTCTTAGATCACCTTCTTTGATCACTCAACCAATGCAATTATGGAAGAGACTTGGCAACAGTTGCCATTCTATAGCACGTCTGTTTAGTGATTTTGAAGTTGGTCTAATGGCTAGCCCTTGTCTAGCCATGAGGTTAGTGGTTGGCGCTCTAGAAAATTTTTGTGTGCCTATTGCAGCTCCAATGGGAGCTTTGATAACAAAAGCTCTCGGTGACCCTCCCCAATAGAATCAGTGCTGGTGTTTGAGAAAGAGACATTATTTGGATTTTGATTATTGGCACCAGCATCATTTCTATTGGGAGGGCCATGAAGCCATCCTGATTGCTATTCGAGGGCTCTCTCCCCAAAGTCATTTTCTTTGCAACAACTTCTTTGGCACAAAATTTTTGGAATAGTTTGATAGCGGTTGTCATTCCAATGGTGCTGTTGTGGTGGTTGCCTGTGCAGTGATTTGAAGGGCAAGCCATCATCTAGCAGTTGGGTTGTGCATCACAAGTGACAAGGGAGCCTTTGTTATTAGAAGCTCCTCATGGCCATTCGATTAGAATAGCCATTGCTTGTGTGAGCAAGGACAAATGCAGCCTCAGATTCCAAATGAAATCAACTACATCGGATCTATATAAGAGCAAAATGAAGCAGCAACCCATTTGCTATGCGTGGCTCCCCAAAGTTGCTCTTCTTTCTCACACCATTAACACAAATTTGGGAGTTGTTTGACAATAGTTTTCATTCCAATGTGTCATTGTTGTGATCTGGAGAGTGATGCTAAGGGCGGGAGCTTGTGTCTAGCATTTGGGATGTTTGTACAAGCGAGCAAGGGAGCTTCTCTTATCAAAACCTCTCCATGGCCTTTGAATATAGACCTAGTGCTAATGATATTGATGGATACAAGCCTTTGATTCTAAATCTGTTCATAGCTAACATTGGTTTTTGTGAGAGATGGGTATGAAAGCACATCTTGATTGCTACGTGGGAGCTCCCTAAGGTTGCCTCTATGCAACTCGATTGGCACAACATTAGGAATGGTTCGACAGTGGCTGTCATTCCAATGTGTCATCGGGATGTCTTGGAAAGTGGTCTTTCAAGGGCGAGCTCGCATCTAGCACTTGGATTGTGTGTCATCACAAGTGAATGGGGAGATCTCTCTATGAACGGTGGCATGGTGATTGCAAGAGAAAATTGACTTAGTCAGAGCATTGGCCTCAGGACATTGTGACGGCCTTGAAATTTCTCTTTAATTGCAACCTATGTTTGCACAGTAGTAGAGTTTGCATGTAAGATAGGCCTTGTTCTTGACAGTTCCAGGAGATGACCTCTGAAACTTTTGGATTGGGCCTCTTCAAGGTGAAATTCATCTAGTTGATCGAATGAGCTCGATGTGCTTGTATCTATTCCAAGATGGTAATGATGGTCATTAATCTGTGGTAGTGAGTACAATCCCATTCGATAATCACAATGGCAGACCTGGTGGGAAGTACTTGTAACTTTGTTTTGTTGGATACCCTATATGTCAGTGTCTACATGGCTTGCAAAACATTGCATATTCGGTGTTCGATTCTAAGATGCACTTGTTGCTGAGTGTATGGAGTTGTATCTTTTAGGCAAGGGCTTCATCTCTTGGCATGTTCTATCATTACATTTTTATCCTGCGTGGATGGCAAGAAGGAAAGAGATGGTTGCACAGGTGCATTGGTCAACATCCCTAATTTCATCAAGGGTCCACTCTCGACCCTAAGTTTTTTCTGATTGGTAGAGCCTTGGGATTGAGAGGGGGGTCGGTGAAAGGTTTGGTTGACACATAATTTATTCGCTAGTGCATTATCAGTCCGTGCTCACCTCTTCACTGTTTCATCCTATAGAAGTGCATGGCACTGTCATGACAAATTTTGTGGTCCAGGCTAGTAGAAGCATAGACTATTACTGTTAATTTTTGTTTAGATGCGAAAAATCTACATGCCCTTTCCTACCTGTGTGATCTGAATGGCTGCGGCTCATGGGTTCCGCGAGAGATACTCTTCACCACTGTGAAAACATTTGCCAAGGATGTTTTAATTAATCAAGAATAAAAGTTGGGGGCTTGAATATGATTAGATACCATCCTAGTCTCAACCATAAATGATGCAGACCAGGGATCGACGGATGTTTCTCTAAGGACTTTGCTAGCACCTTCTGAGAAATCAGAGTATTTTTGTTCCGGGGGGAGTATGGTCACAAGGCTGAAACTTTAAAAAATTGATGGAAGGGCACCACTAGGAGTGGAGCCTGCAGCTTAATTTGAATCAACATGGGGAAACTCACCAGGTCCAGACATAGTAAGGATTAATAGATTGAGAGCTCTTTCTTGATTCTATCGGTGGTGGTGCATGGCCATTCTTAGTTGGTGGAGCGATTTGTCTGGTTAATTATTTTAAGGAATGAGACCTTAGCCTACTAACTAGCTACGTGGAGGTTCCCCTTCATGGCCAGCTTCTTAGAGGGACTATGGCCTCCTAGGCCATGGAAGTTTAAGGCAATAACAGGTCTATGATGCCCTTAGATGTTCTGGGCCGCACGCGCACTACACTGATGCAACCAATGAGTTTCTCTCCTTGGCCTGAAAGGTTTGGAAAATCTTGCCAAATTGCATTGTGATGGGGATAGACCATTGCAATTATTGATCTTCAACAAGGAATTCCTAGTAAGTGTTAGTCATCAGCTCACATTGACTACGTCCCTGCCCTTTGTACACACAGCCCGTTGCTCCTACCAATTGAATGATCTGGTGAAGTGTTCGGATCGTGGCTACGACAGTGGTTCCTATCGGTGATGTTGCAAGAAGTTCATTGAACCTTATCATTTAGAGGAAGGAGAAGTCATAACAAGCTTACCATAGGTGAACTTGTGGTAGGATCATTGTCAGTTCGAGACCCTGAATCATGTAGGGGATGGAGCTGGCCTCCTCCCTACCCCCAAAATCTCAGTGATGTGTGGACACTTGGCCCTACAAAGATGTGCTGGATAGCCAAGCTATGGGTCCAACACCATTGAGGTTGAGGGTCACATCGAATTTTGTGATCAAAAGCATGGATTCCTCGTGAGGCGAAGAAGAGACTCAGATGCAATTTGGACTAGGATCAGTGCCTTCAAATGACATCTATGTTAGAGCAAGAGGTCTCTACTCAGTTTTAGTTTAGAGGGGGTCTAGGCCTCATCCCCCATTGAGATTTCATGTTTTGATCACATGTGTGGCACTGTGCCAAGGATTCGTCATTTCAACATTGGCAAGTCAGGACTGTCGCAACCCCCCGTTGCCTTGCCCAAGTGTGTTGACTCATCGCTTAGAGCATTCTGTGTTTAGGATGGATGCACTCGCATGATTTTCAAGGCAGGGGCCCTATCCACTGACACGACTCTCCCATGTGTTGACTCCCACCTTTGTGAGGTGATGGGGCAGAGACACACCAAAGCATTCCTTTTCGCACCCATTGGGTACTTGGAGTTTGGGATGTGTCAACACCCAACACACAGGTGCATCACACACCTTAGAAATCCAAAGAATGAAGTGTGATCCAGCACCTTGTGTGCTTGGGTCACCGAAAGACAAAAACATAACAAAATCAAAACTCTTGGCAATAGATATCTTGACTCTCGCCATGATGAAGAATGTAGCAAAATGCGATACATAGTGTGAATTACAGGATCCCGTGAATCATCAAGTCTTTGAACGCAAGTTGCACTTGAGGCCTCAACCAAGGGCACATCTGCTTAGGCATCACACTACAAAATTGCCCTCCCCAGCGAGGAGCGGAGATGGCTATCCATGTTTGCAAGTGGCATGGTCAGCTGAAATGAGCACAAGGTTCGTTAATCCATCATGACGAGTGGTGGCTCGCAAAGGCCGATGTTGGTTTGCGCTGATTGAACGATTCCTCGCGAGGAACTTTATTCTGGGTTCAATAGCCTGTCGTAGTGCAAGCATGTTGCATCTCTACCACGTCCCCAAGTTAGGCATGAATACCCACTGAGTTTAAGAATATCAATAAGCAGAGGAAAAGAAACTTACTAGGATTCCCCTAGTAACACCGAGCGAACCAGGAAGAGCCCAACATGAAAATTGATAGCCACGCCTGTCGAATTGTAGTCTGTAGAAGCATTGTTAGTGAAAAACTAGGCCCAAGTCCCCTAGAAGGGGGCACCAGAGAGGGTGAGAGCCCCGTTAGGCCCAGAGCCTATCGCAGCATGAGGCACTATCGGTGAGTTAGGTTGTTTGGGAATGCAACCCTAATTAAGTGGTAAATTCCGTCCAAGGCTAAATATGGGTGAGAGACCGATAGCGAACAAGTACCATGAGGGAAAGATGAAAAGGACTTTGAAAAGAGAGTTAAAGAGTGCTTGAAATTGCTGGAAGGGAAGAAAATGGAGGCCGGCGATGTGCCCCGATTGGATGCAGAATGGTGTGAGTCAATCTGCCGCTCAGATTGGGGGACGTGCCAACGTGAGCTATTGCGGCGACACAAGCATGACCTTCTAGTTGCACAAATACTTCTATCATGGTGGTCGAGGACCAAAGCGCATGCCTTTATGGTGGGCTCTCAGGCACCTGTGCACTCATGGCACTGGCCAGCGAGCTTTCCATCTAACCCATCTTGAAACATGGACCAAGAAATCTATCATGTGTGTGAGTTGGCAGGTTGGGAAAACTCATGAGGTGCAAGGAAGCTGACTGGCAAGATCCCCTCTTGGGGGGTGCACCACCAACTAACCTTGATCTTCTATGAAGGATTCGAGTGCGAGCACACCTATTGGGACCCAAAAGATGGTGAACTATGCCTAAGTAGGGCGAAGCCAAAGGAAACTCTGGTGGAGGCCCACAGTGATACTAACGTGCAAATTGTTTGTTTGACTTGGGTATAGGGGCGAAAGACTAATCAAACCATCTAGTAGCTAGTTTCCTCTGAAGTTTCCCTTAAGATAGCTAGAGCTCATGTGCAATTTTTTGTTGGGTAAAGAAAATGATTAAAGGCATCGAGGGCATAATGCCCTCGACCTATTCTCAAACTTTAAATAGGTAAGTTGGCACGGTTGCTCTATTGAGCCACACCACAGAATCGCAAGCTCCAAGTGGGATTTTTTTGGTAAGCAAAACTGGTAATGTGGGATGAACTAAAAGTTGAGCTACGGTGCCAAATTGCACGCTAACCCAGATCGCACAAAGGGTGTTGGTTGATTAAGACAGCAAGATGGTGGTCATAGAAGTCAAAATTCACTAAGGAGTGTGTAACAACTTACCTGCCAAATCAACTAGCCCCAAAAATGGATGGCACTAAAGCATGCAACCTATACTCGGCTGTCGGGGCAAGTGCCAGGCTTCGATGAGTAGGAGGATGTGGGGGTTGTTGTGAAACCTTGGGCGTGAGCCTAGGTGGACCAGTCCCTAGTGTAGATCTTGGTGGTAGTAGCAAATATTCAAATGAGAACTTTGAAGACTGAAGTGGGGAAAGGTTCCATGTGAATAGCACTTGGACATGGGTTAGTCAATCCTAAGAGATGGGGAAACCCTATTTCAAGGGCACACTTTGTGTGATCATCAAAAGGGAATCAAGTTAATATTCTCAAATCGGGATGTGGTAGCAGACGAAAATGTTAGGAAATCTAGAGATGTCGGCGGGGGCCTCGGGAAGAGTTATCTTTTCTTTTTAACAGCTTGCCCACCCTGAAATCGATTCACTCGGAGATAAGGTCCAGCGGCTGGAAGAGCACCGCACGTCCTGCGATGTCCGATGCACCTTCAGTAGCCCTTGAAAATCTAGAGGACCAAGTACTATTCATGCCTAGTCGTACTCGTAACCACATCAGGTTTCCAAGGTGAACAACCTCTGGTCAATAGAACAATGTAGGTAAGGGAAGTCAGCAAAATGGATTCATAACTTTGGGAAAAAGGATTGGCTCTGAGGGCTGGGCCTAGGGGTTTGTGTCCCAAACTCGTGGGCTATTGGTGGCCTACCCGAGCTACTCCTGTGGCAAGGGCAGGCCATCGTGTGCCAATCGGGCGACAGATGTAGGATGCCCCCTTCGGAGGGCTTTCCCCAGGTGGCGAACAATCAACTCAAAATTGGTATGGACAAGGGGAATCTGATTGTTTAATTAAAATAAAGCATTGCGATGGTTCGTGTGGATGTTGATGCAATGTGATTTCTGCCCAGTGCTCTGAATGTCAAAGTGAAGAAATTCAACCAAGCGCGGGTAAACAGCGGGAGTAACTATGATTGTCTTAAGGTAGCCAAATGCCTTGTCATCTAATTAGTGATGCGCATGAATGGATTAATGAGATTCCCACTATCCCTATCTACTATCTAGCAAAACCACATCCAAGGGAATAGGCTTGGTAGAATCAGTGAGGAAAGAAGACCCTGTTGAGCTTGACTCTAGTCTGACTTTGTGAAATGACTTGAGAGGTGTAGAATAAGTGGGAGCTTTCGGGAAAAAGTGAAATACCACTACTTTTAATGTTATTTTACTTATTCTGTGAGGCAGAGATGGGGCAATGCACCTATTTTTTTCCTTAAGGTTCATCTAAGCACGCCAATCTGAGCGGAAGACATTTTCAGGTGGGGAGTTTGGTTGGGGTGGCACATCTATTAAAAGATAACATAGGTGTCTTAAGATGAGCTCAACGAGAACAGAAATCTCATGTGGAACAAAAGGGTAAAAGCTCATTTGATTTTGATTTTCAGTATGAATACAAATTGTGAAAGCGTGGACTATCAATCCTTTAGACTTTCAGAATTTGAAGCTAGAGGTGTCAAAAAAGTTACCACAGGGATAACTGGCTTGTGGCAGCCAAGCGTTCATAGTGACATTACTTTTTGATCCTTCAATGTCAGCTCTTCCTATCATTGTGAAGCAGAATTCACCAAGTGTTGGATTGTTCACCCACCAATACGAAACGTGAGTTGGGTTTAGACTATCATGAGATAGGTTAGTTTTACCCTACTGATGATCCACGCTGCGATAGTAATTCAACTTAGTACAAGAGGAACCATTGATTAACACATTTGGTCATTGTGCTTGGTTGATATTAATTTCAAGCGATCGGCGAGAAGAATCTTTTGCAGACAACTTAAATAAGTGACAAGGCATTGTAAGTGGTAGAGTGGCCTTGCTACCACGATCCACTGAGATTCAACCCTCTATCGCCTTGATTCGTAAAACCCTTTTTGACTCTGAAGCGGGTGGGGTTTGTAATTTGCACGAGGGTGAGAAAATATTCCAAGTGCCAAATTTTGGATGGGTGGGGTTTGCAAATTTTTTTGTGAGGGTGTAAAAATCTCTCAGGTGCCAAATTCCCAAAGGGTGGGGTTTTGTAAAAAATTCCACAAGGGCGAAAAAATCTCCCAAGTGCCAAATTCTTGGCAGGTGGGGTTTGTAATTTTTGCGAGGGCATAAAAATCTCCCAAGTGCCAAATTCTTGGCAGGTGAGGTTTGTAATTTCTGCCAGGGCAAAAAAATCTCTCGAGTGCCAAATTTCAGGCGGGAGGGAGGGGTTTTGTAGAAATTTCTGCCAGGGCAGAAAATTCTCTCGAGTGCCCAATTTCAAGCGAGTGGGGTTTTGTAAAATTTCCACAAGAGGGAAAACAAATCTCCCAAGTCCCAAATTTTGAGCTGGTGGGGATTGACATTTTCAGAAAGGGCAAAAAAATCTCCCAAGTGCCAAATTCTTGGCAGGTGGGATTTTGTGATTTCTACGAGTGCCAAAAAATCTCCCGAGTGTCAAAGTTTCCTTGAGGGTGAAAAAGTCTTCCAAGTACAATTTCCATGTGGGTCCAGTTTGTAATTAGTGGAATTTCAGGCGGGTTGGGTTTGCAATTTTTGTGAGGGCAAAAAAATCTTCTAAGTACAAATTTTGGGCGGGTGGGGTTTCATAATTTCCAAGTGCCAAATTTTGAGTGGGTGGGGTTTGTAAATTCCGTGAGGGTGAAAAAATCTTCCAAGTCTAAATTTCAAGCAGGTGGGGTTTGTAAATTTTCATGAGGGCAAGAAAATCTTCTGACTACAAATTCTAGGCAGGTGGGGTTTTGTAATTTTTTCCAGGGTAGACGACTCATGTACGTGATCTAAAATTGGTTAACTTATTTTTCTGGTTAATTCCCAAAGTTTTGAACTCAAATCGAGTTGGCTACCCTGACTCGAATCACCTCTAAATTTTTTGCACAACCCATGTCACCATGCTCGACTTGATTTTAAGTGCCCTGAGTCATGTACCATGTCCAAAAGAGGTCAAATTTTTTTGGGGTTAATGCCCAAAGTTTTCAACTCGAACCATGTCGGCAACCCCAACACGAATTGCCCCAACTACCCCAACCCTGACTTGAATCGCGTCGAGCTTGAACTGCCTCCAATTTTTTTCACGACTCATGTCACCATGCTCAACATGATTCTAAGTGTACCGAGTCATGTGCATGATCCAAAGGTAGTCAACTCTTTTTTTGGGTTAACGTGCAAATTGTGTCAGTAACCCCGACTCGTATCGCCTCGAGCCTTAACCGCCTCTAGCTTTTTTACAAGACTCATGTCACCGTGCTCGACTTGGTGCCCTGAGTCATGTACGTGATCCATAAGTGGTTAACTTCTTCCTTTTTTGGTTAACACCCAAAGATTTCAACTCGAATCGTGTCAGCAACCTCGACTCAAATCACCTTGAGCCTTAATCGCCTACAATTTTTTTGAACCACTCATGTCATCGTGCTTGACTTGATTCTATGTGCCCCAAGTCATGTATGTGATCCAAAAGAAATTAACTCTTTTTTTGACTAACAACCAAAGTTTTCGAATCGACTCAACTACCCTAACTCGAATTGCCTCGAGCCTTAACTGCCTCCATTTTTTTTTGCTAGACTCATGTAACCGCACTTGCCTTGATTCTAAGTGGCTCGAGTCACTTACGTGATCCAAAATCGAGTAACTTTTTCTTTTTTCTTTTTTCTTTGTTTTGTCAAGTCCCAAAGTTTTGAACTCGAATAGAGTCAGATACCTCGACTCGAGTCATCTCAAAAATTTTCACATGACTCAAGTAACCAGAACAAGTACTCTCACCAAGTCGAATCTTTAAGTTCATTCATCAAGTCAACCTACAAAGTCAACCCTTTAAGTCCCTTCATCAAGTCACCAAACCAAGTACTCTCACCAAGTCAACTCTTTAAGTCATTTCATCAAGTCACCCCACCAAGTTGACTCTTTAAGTCCATTCATCAAGTCACCAGAACAAGTACTCTCACCAAGTCGACTCTTTAAGTCTGTTCATCAAGTCACCCCACCAGGTCAGCCCACTAAGTACTCTCACCAAGTCGACTCTTTAAGTTTGTTCATCGGTTCACCCTGCCAAGTACTCTCACCAAGTTGACTCTTTAAGTCTGCTCATCAAGTCGCACCACCGAGTACTCTCACCAGGTCGACTCTTTAAGTTCATTCATCAAGTCCCCACACGATGTACTCTAACCAAGTCAATTCTTAAAGTGCATTCATCAAGTGACCCCACCAAGTACTCTAACCAAGTTGACTCTTTAAGTCTATTCATCAAGTCAGCCCACCAAGTGCTCTCACCAAGTACCCTCTTTAGGTCTACTCATCAAGTCACCCTGCCAAGTCAACCCTTTAAGTTCATTCATCAAGTCACCCCATGAAGTACTCTCACCAAGTCAACTCTTTAAGTCCTTTCATCAAGTCACCCCACCAAGTCAACTCTTTATGTCCATTCATCAAGTCACCATAACAAGTACTCTCGCCAAGTTGACTCTTTAAGTCTATTCATCAAGTTACCCCACCAGGTTGGCCAACCAAGTACTCCCACCAAGTTGACTCTTTAAGTCCACTCATCAGTTCACCCTGCCAAGTACTCTCACCAAGTGAACTCTTTAGGTCCGTTCATCAAGTCACCCTGCCAAGTTGACCCTTTAAGTTTGTTCATCAAGTCGCCCCAAAAGGTCATCTCACCAAGTTGACTCTTTAAGTTTGTTCATCAAGTCACCCCACCAGGTTGGCCAACCAAGTACTCCCACCAAGTCAACTCTTTAAGTCCATTAAATAGTTCACCCCAGCAAGTACTCTCACCAAGTTGACTCTTTAAGTCGGTTCATCAAGTCACCCCACCAAGTACTCTCACCAAGTTGATTCTACAAGTGCATTGATCAAGTCACCCCACCAAGTACTCTCACAAAGTCAACTCTTTAATTCTATTCATCAAATCACCCCACTAAGTACTCTCACCAAGTCAACTCTTTATGTTCGTTCATCAAGTCAGCCTACAAAGTCGACCCTTTCAGTCCGTTCATCAAGTCACCCCACCAAGTACTCTCACCAAGTTGATTCTTTAAGACCTTTCATCAAGTCACCCCACCAAGTACTATAACCAAGTCGATTATTCAAGTATGTTCATCAAGTCACCCCACCAATTTCTCTCATCAAGTCGACTCTTTAAGTCTGTTCATCAAGTCACCCCACCAAGTACTCTAACCAAGTCAACTCTTTAGGTCTGTTCATCAAGTCACCCCGCCAAGTTGACCCTTTAAGTCCATTCATCAAGTCACCCCACCAAGTACTCTCACCAAGTCAACTCTTTAAGTCCTTTCATCAAGTCGCCACACCAAGTCAACTGTTAAAGTCCATTCATCAAGTCACTAGAACAAGTACTCTCACCAAGTCGACTCTTTAAGTCTGTTCATTAGTTCACCCTGCTAAGTACTCTCACCAGGTTGACTCTTTAAGTTCGCTCATCAATTCATGCCACCAAGTACTCTCACCAAGCTGACTCTTTGAGTTTGTTCATCAAGACACCCCACCAAGTACTCTAACCAAGTCGATTCTTCAAGTTTGTTCATCAAGTCACCCCACCAAGTACTCTCACCAAGTTGACTCTTTAACTCTGTTCATCAAGTCACCCCACCAAGTACTCTCACCAAGTCAACTCTTTAGGTCTATTCATCAAGTCACCCCACCAAGTCAACCCTTCAAGTGCATTCATCAAGTCACCCCACCATGTACTCTCACCAAGTCGACTCTTTAAGTCTATTCATCAAGTCACCCCACCAAGTACTCTCACCAAGTCAACTCTTTTGGTTCATTCATCAAGTCACCATGCCAGGTCGACCCTTTAAGTCTGTTCATCAATTCACCCCACCAAGTACTCTCACCAAGTTGACTCTTTAAGTCCTTTCATCAAGTCACCCCACCAAGTCAACTCTTCAAGTTTGTTAATCAAGTCATCAAAACAAGTACTCTCACCAAGTTGACTCTTTAAGTATATTCATCAAGTCACCCCACCAGGTCAGCCCATCAAGTACTCTCACCAAGTCGACTCTTTAAGTCCGTTCATCAGTTCACCTTGCCAAGTACTCTCACCAAGTTGACTCTTTAAGTTCGCTCATCAAGTCATGCTGTCAAGTACTCTCACCAAGTTGACTCTTTACGTTCGTTCATCAAGTCACTAGAATAAGTACTCTCACCAAGTCAACTCTTTAAGTTCTTTCATCAAGTCACCCCACCAGGTCGGCCGACCAAGTACTCCCACCAAGTCAACTCTTTAAGTCCATTCATCAGTTCACCCGCCAAGTACTCTCACCAAGTGTACTCTTTAAGTCCACTAATCAAGTCGCTCCACCAAGTACTCTCACCAAGTCAACTCTTTAAGTCTGTTCATCAAGTCACGCAACCAAGTACTCTAACCAAGTCGATTCTTCAAGTGCATTCATCAAGTCACCCCACCAAGTACTCTCACCAAGTCGACTCTTGAAGTCTATTCATTAAGTCACCCCACTAAGTATTGTCACCAAGTCAACTCTTTAGGTCTGTTCATCAAGTCACCCCACCAAGTTGACCCTTTAAGTCCACTCATCAAGTCACCCCATCATTTACTCTCACCAAGTCCACTCTTTAAGTCCTTTCATCAAGTCACCCCACCAGGTTGACTCTTTAAGTCCATTAATCAAGTCACCAGAACAAGTACTCTCACCAAGTCGACTCTTTATGTCCGTTGATCAAGTCACCCTACTAGGTCGACCCAGAAAGTACTCCCAGCAAGTTGACTCTTTAAGTTTGTTCATCAATTCACCCCGCCAAGTACTCCCACAAAGTTAAATCTTTAAGTTTGCTCATCAAATTGAGTCACCAAGTGCTCTCACCAAGTCAACTCTTTGAATTCGTTCATCAAGTCACCCCACCAAGTACTATAACCAAGTTGATTCTTCAAGTGTGTTCATCAAGTCACCCCACTTAGTACTCTCACGAAGTTGACTCTTTAAGTTTGTTGATTGAGTCACCTCACAAAGAACTCTCACCAAGTCAACTCTTTAGGTCTGTTCATCAAGTCACCCCGCGATGTCGACCCTTTAAGTCCGTTCATCAAGTCACCCCACCAAGTACTCTCACCAAGTTGACTCTTTAAGTCCTTTCATCAAGTCACCCCACCAAGTCGACTCTTTAAATCTATTCATCGAGTCACTAGAACAAGTACTCTCACCAACTTGATTCCTTAAGTCTGTTCATCAAGTCACCCCACTAGGTCAGCCTACCAAGCACTCTCACCAAGTCAACTCTTTAAGTCCGTTCATCATTTCACCCTATTAAGTACTCTCACCAAGTTGACTCTTTATTTATGCTCATCAGGTGAAGTCACCAAGTACTCTCACCAAGTTGACTCTTTAAGTCCATTCATCAGGTAACCCCACCAACTACTCTAACCAAGTTGATTCTTCAAGTACGTTCATCAAGTCACTCTGACCAAGTTGACTCTTTAGGTCTATTCATCAAGTCACCCCACCAAGTACTCTCAGCAAGTCATCTCTTTAGGTCTGTTCATTAAGTCACCCTGCAGGGTCGACCCTTTAGGTTCGTTCATCAAGTCACCCCACAAAGTACTCTCACCAAGTCAACTCTTTATGTCCTTTCATCAAGTCACCCCACCAGGTCAGCCCACCAAGTAATCCCACCAAGTAGACTCTTTAAGTCCGTTCATCAGTTCACCAAGTTGACTCTTTAAGTTCGTTCATCAAGTCACCAGAACAAGTACTCTCACCAAGTCGACTCTTTAAGTCCATTCATCAAGTCACCACACCAAGTGGGCCCACCAAGTACTCCCACCAAGTCGACTCTTTAAGTTCGTTCATCAGTTCACCCCACCAAGTACTCTCACCAAGTGGACTCTTTAAGTTTGCGCATCAAGTTGAGCCACCAAGTACTCTCACCAAGTCGACTCTTTGAATTCATTCATCAAGTCACCAAAACAAGTACTTTCACCAAGTCAACTCTTTAAGTCCATTCATCAGCTCACCCTACCAAGTTCTCTCACCAAGTTGACTCTTGAAGTTTTCTCATCAAGTCAAGCTACCAAGTACTCTCACCAAGTCGACTTTTTTAGTCCGTTCATCAAGTCACCCCACCAAGTACTCTAACCAAGTTGACTCTTCAAGTGCATTCATCAAGTCACCCCACCAAGTACTCTCACCAAGTCCACTGTTTAGGTCTGTTCATCAAGTCACCCCACAAAGTCAACTCTTTAGGTCTGTTCATCAAGTCACCCCACCAAGTTGACCCATCAAGTGCATTCAACAAGTCATCCCATCAAGTACTCTCACCAATTTGACTCTTTAAGTTTGTTCATCAGGTCACCCCACCAAGTACTCCAACCAAATCAACTCTTTAGGTTCGTTGATCAAGTCACCCCACCAAGTTGACCCTTTAGGTTCGTTCATGAAGTCACCCCACCAATTACTCTCACCAAGTTGACTCTTTAAGTCCTTTCATCAAGTCACCCCACCAATTCGACTCTTTAAGTTTGTTCATAAAGTCACCAAAAAAAGTACTCTCACCAAGTTGACTCTTTATGCCCGTTCATCAAGTCACCCCATCGGTTCGGCCCACCAAGTTCACTCTTTAAGTCCTTTCATCAAGTCACTCCACCAAGTCGACTCTTTAAGTTTGTTCAAGAGGTCACCAGGACAAGTACTCTCACCAAGTCGACAAATTATGTCTATTCATCAAGTCTCCCCACCATGTCAAACCACCAAGTTCTCCTAATAAGTTGACTCTTTAAGTTTGTTCATCAGTTCACCCCGCCAAGTACTCTCACCAAGTGGACTCTTTAAGGTTTCTCATCAAGTCGAGCCAGCAAGTACTCTCACCAAGTCGACTTTTTGAGTTCGTTCATCAAGTCACTAGAACAAGTACTCTCACCAAGTTGACTTTTTAAGTCCATTCATCAAGTCACCCCACTAGGGTGTCCCACGAAGTACTCTCACCAAGTTGACTCTTTAAGTTCGTTCATCAGTTCACACTGCCAAGTACTCTCACCAAGTTGACTCTTTAAGTCTGCTCATAAAGTTGAGCTACCAAGTATTCTCACCAAGTTGACTCTTTAAGTCCATTCATCATGTTACCCCACAAATTACTCTAAACAAGTTGATTCTTCAAGTGCCTTAATCAAGTCACCCCACCAAGTACTCTCACCAAGTTGACTTTTTAAGTTTTTTCATCAAGTCACCCCGCCAAGTAGTCTCACCAAGTCAACTCTTTAGATCCGTTCATAAAGTCACCCCACCAAGTCTACCCTTTAAGTCCTTTCATTAAGTCACCCCACCAAGTACGCTCACCAAGTTGACTCTTTAAATCCTTTCATCAAGTCAATTGACAAAGTTGACTCTTTAAGTCTGTTCATCAAGTCACCAGAACAAGTACTCCCACCAAGTCGACTCTTTAAGTGCATTCATCATGTCACCCCACCAAGTTAGTCCACCAAGTACTCCCATGAAGACAACTCTTTAAGTCCTTTCATCAGTTCACCTTGCCAAGTACTCTCACCAAGTTGACTCTTTACATTCGCTCATCAAGTCATGCCACCAAGTACTCTCACCAACTTGACTCTTTAAGTCCATTTATCAAGTCACCCCACCAAGTACTCTAAACAAGTCGATTCTTCAAGTGTGTTGATCAAGTCACCCCATCAAGTACTCTCACCAAGTTGACTCTTTAATTCTGTTCATCAAGTCACACCAACAAGTACTCTCGCCAAGTCTACTCTTTAGGTTTGTTCATCAAGTCACCCCACCAAGTCGACCCTTTAAGTTTCTTCATCAAGTCACCCCACCAAGTACTCTCACCAAGTCAACTCTTTAAGTCCTTTCATCAAGTCACCACACCAAGTTGACTCTTTAAGTCTATTCATCAAGTCACCAAAACAAATACTCTCACAAAGTTGACTCCTGAAGTTTGTTCATCAATTCACCCCACCAGGTTGGCCAACCAAGAACACTCACCAAGTCTATTCTTTAATTCTGTTCATCAGTTCACCCCGCCAAGTACTCTCGCCAAGTTGACTCTTTAATTTTGCTCATCAATTTGTGCCACCAAGTACTCTCACCAAGCTGACCTTTTACATCTTTTCAACAAGTCTTCAGACCAAGTACTCTCACCAAGTTGACTCTTTTAGTCTGTTCATCAAGTCACCCCAACAGGTCAGCCCACCTTGTACTCCCACCAAGTTGACTCTTTAAGTTTGTTCATCAGTTCACCTGGCCTAGTACTCTCACGAAGTTGACTCTTTAAGTCTGCTCATCAAGTCATGCCACCAAGTACTCTCGCCAAGTCGATTCTTTAAGTCCATTCATCAAGTCACCCCACCAAGTACTCTAACCAAGTTGATTCTTTAAGTGTGTTCATCAAGTCACCCCACCAAGTACTCTCACCAAGTCTACTCTTTAGGTTTGTTTATCAAGTCACCCCACCAAGTCGACCATTTAAGTCCGTTCATCAAGTCACCCCACCAAGTACTCTCACCAAGTTGACTCTTTAAGTCCTTTCATCAAGTCACCCCACCAAGTCAACTCTTTAAGTCCATTCATCAAGTCACCAAAACAAGTACTCTCACCAAGTTGACTCTTTAAGTCCATTCATTAGTTCACCCCACCAGGTTGGCCCACCAAATACTCTCACTAAGTCAATTCTTTAAGTCCGTTCATCAGTTCACCCTGCCAAGTACTCTCACCAAGTTGACTCTTTAATTTTGCTCATCAAGTTGCGCCAGCAAGTACTCTCACCAAGTTGACTCTTTACATCTATTCAACAAGTCACCAAACCAAGTACTCTCACCAAGTTGAGTTGTTAAGTCCATTCATCAAGTCACATCACCAGGTCATCCCACCAAGTACTCCCACCAAGTCGACTCTTTAAGTTTGTTCATCAGTTCACCCTGCCAAGGGCTCTCACCAAGTTGACTCTTTAAGTCCGCTCATCAAGTCATGCCACCAAGTACTCTCACCAAGTTGACTCTTTAAGTCCATTCATGAAGTCAACCCACCAAGTAATCTAACCAAGTTGATTCTTTAAGTGCATTCATCAAGTCACCTCACCAAGTACTCTCACCAAGTTGACTCTTTAAGTTTGTTCATCAAGTCATCCCACCAAGTACTCTTAGCAAGTCAACTCTTTAGGTCCGTTCATCAAGTCACACTGCCAAGTCGACCCTTTAAGTCCATTCATCATGTCACCCCACCAATTTGACTCTTTAAATCCATTCATCAAGTCACCCCACCAAGTACTCTCACCAAGTTGAATCTTTAAGTCTGTTCATCAACTCAACCCACCATTTACTCTAAGCAAGTTGACTCTTTAAGTTCATTCATCAAGTCACCCCACCGAGTACTCTCACAAAGTTGATTGTTTAAGTCTGTTCATCAAGTCACCCCACCTAGTTGGCCGACTTTGTACTCTCACCATGTTGACTCTTTAAGTTTGTTCATCAATTCACCCCACCAGGTCAGCCAGCCAAGTACTCTCACCATGTAAACTCTTTAAGTCCATTCATCAAGTCATCCTGCCTAGTCAGCCTACTAAGTACTCTGACGAAGTCGACTCTTTAAGTTTGTTCATCAAGTCATCCCACCAGGTCGGCCCACCATGTACTCTCACTAGGTTGACTCTTTAATTTTGTTCATCAAGTCACCCCACCAAGTACTCTCACCAAATCGACTCTATAAGTCTGTCCATCAAGTCACCCCACCAGGCCGAGTACTCTCACCAAGTCAACTCTTTAAGTCCATTCATCAAGTCACCCCACCAAGTACTCTCACCAATTCGACTCTTTAAGTTCGTTCATCAAGTCACCCCACCAAGTCAGCCCACCAAGTACTCTCACCAAGTTGACTCTTTAAGTGCATTCATCAAGTCACCCCATGAGTTCATCCCACCAAGTCGACTCTTTAAGTCCATTAATCAAGTCATCTCACTAGGTTGGCTCACTAAGTACTCTCACCAAGTCGACTGTTTAAGTTCGTTCATCAAGTCACCCCACCAAGTTGGCCCACCAAGTACTCTCACCAAGTCGAATCTTTAAGTTCGTTCATCAAGACACCCCACCAAGTCAGCACAGCAAGTACTCTCACCAAATCAAATGTTTAAGTTCTTTCATCAAGTCACCCAACAAGGTCGTCCCACCAAGTACTCTCACCAAGTTGAGTCTTTAAGTTCTTTCAAAAAGTCACCCAACCAGGTCAACCCACCAAGTACTCTCACCAAGTTGACTCTTTAAGTCTGTTTATCAAGTCACCCCACTAGGTTAGCCCACCAATACTATAACCAAGACCTCTCTTTAAGTCCATTCATCAAGTCACCCCACAAAGTACTCTCACCAAGGTGATAATTTAAGTCTATTCATATAGTCACCCCACCAGGTCAGCCCACCAAGTACTCTCACCAAGTCGACTCTTTAAGTCTGTTCATCAAGTCGCCCCACCAAGTTGGCTCACCAAGTACTCTCACAAAGTCGACTCTCTAAGTTTGTTCATCAAGTCACCCTACTAGATCAGCCCACCAAGTACTCTAACCAAGTTGACTATTTATGTTCGTTCATCAAGTCACCTCACTAGTTCAACCCACCATGTCGACTCTTTAAGTTCATTCATCAATTTACCCAACCAAGTTGGCCCACCAAGTACTCTCACCAAGTCGACTCTTTAAGTTTGTTCATCAAGTCACCTGGCCAGGTCAGCCCACCAAGTACTCTCACCAAGTCGACTCTTTAAGTCCATTCATCAAGCCACCCCACAAGGTCGACACACCAAGTACTCTCACCAAGTCGACTCTTTAAGTCCGTTCATGAAGTCACCCAACCAGGTCGGCCCACCAAGTACTCTCACCAAGTTGACTCTCTAAGTTCATTCATCAAGTCATCCCACTAGGTTGATCTACCAAGTACTCTCACCAAGTTGTCTCTTTAATTCTGTTCATCAAGTCACCCCACCAAGAATCTCACCAAGTTGACTCTTTAAGTCTGTTCATCAATTCACCCTGCCAAGTACTCTCACTAAGTTGACTTTTTAAGTTTGCTCATCAAGTCACACCACTAAGTCGACTCTTTACATTCGTTCATCAAGTCACCCTACTAAGTACTCTAACCAAGTTGATTCTTCAAGTGCGTTCATCAAGTCACCCCACCAAGGACTCTCACCAAGTCGACTCTTTAGGTCTGTTCATGAAGTCACCCCACCAAGTACTCTCACCAAATCAACTCTTTAGGTCCATTCATCAAGTGACCCCACCAAGTCAACCCTTTAAGTCTGTTCATCAAGTCACCCCACCAAGTACTCTCACCAAGTCGAGTCTTTAAGTCCTTTCATCAAGTCACCCCACCAAGTCAACTCTTTAAGTCTGTTCATCAAGTCACCAGAACAAGTACTCTCACCAAGTTGACTCTTTAAGTCCATTCATCAAGTCACCCCACAAAGGCAACCCTTTAAGTCTGTTCATCAAGTCACCAAACAAAGTACTCTCACCAAGTCAACTCTTTAAATCATTTCATCAAGTCACCCAACCAAGTTGACACTTTAAGTTTGTTCATCAAGTCACCAGAACAAGTACTCTCACCAAGTCGACTCTTTAAGTCTGTTCATCAAGTAAACCCACCAGGTCAGCCCACTAAGTACTCTCACCAAGTCGACTCTTTAAGTCTGTTCATCAGTTCACCCTACCAAGTACTCTCACCAAGTTGATTCTTTAAGTCCGCTCATCAAGTCGTGCCATCAAGTACTCTCACCAAGTTGACTGTTTAAGTTCATTCATCAAGTCCCCCCACCAAGTACTCTAACCAAGTCAATTCTTCAAATGCATTCATCAAGTCACCCCACCAAGTACTCTAACCAAGTCGACTCTTTAAGTCTATTCATCAAGTCACCCCACCAAGTACTCTCACCAAGTCAACTCTTTAGGTCCGTTCATCAAGTCGCCCTGCCAAGTTGACCCCTTAAGTTCATTCATCAAGTCAACCCACCATGTACTCTCACCAAGTCGACTCTTTAAGTCCTTTCATCAAGTCACCCCACCAAGTCAACTGTTTAAGTATGTTCATCAAGTCAGCAGAACAAGTACTCCCACCAAGTCAACTCTTTAAGTTCATTCATCAAGTCACCCCACCAAGTTGGCCCACCAAGTACTCCCACCAAGTCAACTCTTTAATTCCACTCATCAGTTCACCCAACCAAGTACTCTCACCAAGTCAACTCTTTAGGTCCGTTCATCAAGTCACCCCACCAAGTTGACCCTTTAAGTCTGTTCATCAAATCACCCCAAAAAGTACTCTCACCAAGTCGACTCTTTAAGTCCTTTCATCAAGTCACCCCACCAAGTCGACTCTTTAAGTCTGTTCATCAAGTCACAAAAACAAGTTCTCTCATCAAGTCAACTCTTTAAGTCTATTCATCAAGTCACCCCACCAGGTCGGCCCACCAAGTTCCCCCACCAAGTCGACTCTTTAAGTTCATTCATTAGTTCACCCTGCCAAGTACTCTCACCAATTTGACTCTTTAAGTCTGCTCATCAAGTCGAGCCACCAAGTACTCTCACCAAGTTGACTCTTTAAGTCTATTCATCAAGTCACCCCACCAAGTACTCTAACCAAGTTGATTCTTCAAGTATGTTCATCAAGTCACCCCACTAAATAATCTCACCAAGTCGACTCTTTAAGTATGTTCATCAAGTCACCCCACCAGGTACTCTCACCAAGCCAACTCTTTAGGTCCATTCATCAAGTCACCCCACCAAGTTGACCCTTTAATTTTATTCGTCAAGTCACCACACCAAGTACTCTCACCAAGTTGACTCTTTAAGTCCTTCCATCAAGTCACCCCATGAAGTACTCTCACCAAGTCAACTCTTTAGGTCCGTTCTGTTGGTGTTTGAAAATGTTACCCATTTCCAATTATCCTGATGAGAACAAAGCACATCTAGGGGCAGCTAACTCCCATTTTAAACATGCCCATTCAGACACTAGGCCAACTATAAGGCCATAGTCCTTCTACACTTTAGGCTCTGCAAAACCTAGGTGGGTGATCCTATAGATTCCTTATATGGTACCAATTATCAAAGCATACATTGAATCTATTATGAAGCAAATAAAACCCTTATTTCTCCTGATAACTCATGAAATAACACAGAGCTACGATAGCAAGATGTAGATCTATGAACCTCATAAGCTGAGTGACGACATTCTATGATAGATCTTCAACATGAAAGGGGAAAAGCATTTGATTTTTTATGTTGATTTCAACAACCCTCATATATGCAACAGTGAGAAAGTAATGACCCTGTAGCTGATCAGTGCCTAGTCCATTGGGAAAATTCATGGATCACAAACATACATACGAATATCTAAGACATATGTGTATCTTCAGATATAGATCTATCTATTTAACTTGTAAATAGACATCTATGTTCAGTTTAAAATATTGTTCTTACCTAATATCCTCCTCAATAGATCTGCAACCCTGTTAATTTCTATGAAGCATTTACACAATTCTTTGAACTATCAGCAACAATGAAACAACATACAGTCTTAGAGAACTGCAACTACAACCTAAAATCTTTGTTCAAAGATTGTAAAACATTGAAAATCAATGAGAATGGAGACAAGATTCAATTGAAACTTAATCATCTGTTACTCTTTGCATTATTTCCTTGAAAATATACAATCATATGCATGAAATGAAAGACATGAAAACAACCTAACAGATCTAAACTATCTGTATTTATCTTCCTACTGTTGTTCATACAAGAAGAATATTGCTGAAGAAAATGGTGTCACAGTCATGGAAACATGTCAAAATACTGGAACCAATGGTCTAACAGTGCAAAAACTAGAATCCCTAATGGTATCACAGCAATGAACCTTTTCTTCCTAGAAACTGGAACCCCAGTAATAGGGAAAAAATAGAAAGATATAGGAGAAGTTAATTCCTGGATCTGATCTATAACTGACGAGTTCCCACATGGAAAACCTTCTCAATAGATTAAAACAACTCTCTCATCTCTCCCCTCAACTGATGAATCAAATCTTCAATCATTAGGCCTCTACCAACACAAAATATTTGAAATATCTGATTTGAACAATTAACTGATTCGATTCTTGATCTGGAATGGCAAAAATTTGCTAAAAATGAATTCAAGAAAGTGAAAAACATATCCAAAATTCATTTTAAGCTTCACCACACATCAACATATGTCCCCCAACTAATTCTGACACTCCATACTGAAATCTACTCATTCCATTGAGAATGCCTCTGAAAAATGAAAATCTACTTATAGCTTGAATTGGTGAAGACCTGTGCAAAATATGACCCCAAATTTGGAAAATTCATCTTCTCCCGATTCTAACAGTATATTGGAGTGCCCATTTCTCTTCAGCGTATCATCGCGAGCCTTTGAAATTTGATTTATGCCCATATGAGCGCACAACCCCTTTATGCGTTTACAAGTGCATACCACCAGAGATGTTTGAAGATTGCTCTACATTCTTACAGGACTTGCATATGAGTGAAGGTCTTTAAATTTTGGTCTATGCCCTCATGGGAACAAATTCTCTTTACGCTTCTATGCGTCAGGCGTAACATTGAAGGCCTCTTTATTTCATCGCTCGTCCCTACGATCGGCCTCATTACATTGATCGTCGACCATCAAAATTAATGATTTATCATCCCTACTAGCTGTACATACGGTCAACCACAACTAGCCTATGGCTTAAAAGTGTTGTGTCTTTGAAGATGCTTCTTATTTGTGAATTAGAGTATTTAAAAAGAAGAAACCTTCCCACATAATGAATATGGGACAAAGATTCTATCTTTTCAAAATTCTTGACACATCCCTTGCTCTTTTTAAAACCAACCCTGCCCCTATTCTTCTTTGTGGCTAAGATCATTATCTAATGTGTCTACCCTTAGGAAACACCCTCTGCTTTATTTATATGCTTCTCCTTGCTGAAGACATTGCCTTTCCTGTAGCCTGGCACTTTGCGTTATCACTGTTTGCATTTTCTTTATGGCGTGAGTTAGTTTTTTATTGCCCCTACCTCCTTGCGTGAGTTGCTTTGTGTTGTTGTTCCTCTATTCATGCGTTGATTGTTGCTATGCTTTATACTACACTGGGCAATTTCTGGTTGCAAGCTTTACTCCTTGGAAGAATAGCTTCATCTTAGCTGTATGGTGCCTGTTGCAGATAACTCCATTTATGGAGTGAAACTTTCAATCATCCTACCTTTTTCTTGGATGTTTCCTCAGTCTATAATTTCACATTAGAATGGATTTCATCCTCTATTGTTTATCACATAAAAATGATGATTAGGTTTGGAAGGAGGAGGAGTTCAATTAGAATTAGACGCCTTTAAAGTAGTAGAAAAAGCAATTGATTGCTTTCAAAAACCCTTCCATCGTATGAAAATTGCCATTAATGATAATGACATATACACATACTTTTCCAATGCCAAGCAAGTCTATCCATGGCTTGCCTTTATGTATAGAGTCCTTCATTTTATCCTACATGGACTTGGCTTAACATATTCTTCACATGCCAACGCTCTTTACATATGGGCAACTAGTGTGTTCACGTTAAAATTCAGCGCATAGCACTTCATCTTAGAGCCTTGATCTCATGACACTGGTTGGAAGGAATTCTCATGGGCCAAGTTTTAAAGACCATCCTCCTTTCTTCAAAGAATGTGAATGCCCCTGCCATATCATGCATCTCAATACATTTTATTGGCATCCCTACAATCATTAGTTTCGAACTTCATGCCATGTTTATTGTTTAAGCTTTGCTCCCTGTTGCCAAGAGCCTCCAACATGATTTCAAATCTCCAAATGTGAGGCAACTCCCCACAAGGATCTAATGCTACGACTTGTGCTAACAACCATGTTGATTTTTTTTTAAATATACTCCACCCCTCTTAAATCCAAGTGACTTAATTTTAATGAAAAAGTCGATAGCATACTGTAGCTTCTGATGGAATCAGCTGGGCCCCAAAGTGGGTCTGGCTAAAAATTTCATTACTGGACAACTAACATGAAAAATTGATTTGATGACCATTTTGAACTTACTGGAAACCAAATTGATCACTGATTGGTCATTGAAAACACATTATCCTACTTTTTGCAAACTATGACTTTCTGATGACAGGGCCTGTAGGCTGGTCCTAAAAATTGATTTAGACATTTGATCAAACCTCGAAACTTTGGATATATCATCTTTCTAGCATGTTCAATAGGCTTATCAGATCTTGTCTCATGAAAATATCAAGGTCAAAAGATACCAACCTCTAAAGTTTCCTATTTAAAAATTACCTGCAGAAAAAACATGTCAGAAAGCATAAAACTGTGTTTGGTTTCGGCCTTAGCAAATTGGACAAATGGGCACTTGGGGATCTGAAAATTGGGACACTGATAGATTTCTATGAGGGGAATACAAATCTATGATTTGGGCTCATGAAAAATCATGGGACGAATTTGGAAAGGGTGTAAAGTTGGCTACTTGGATTTGTAGGACAATGGATACCAGTAAAATATCATTTTTTACGAATGGAATGACCCTAGTAAAGTGTGAAGATAGATTTGTAAAGGCTTAAGAACTGACACACTTGTAGTATTTTCAGAGTGGAATACAAGGGAACAAACCATCTAGTCTTACCAATCATGGATACAAAGATATGACACCTCAAACAGGGCTCCCAATCAATCTCTACTTCTGATTACCAGTGTTACTTTATAAATTGTAAATGGAATCGCGTTTGAAAGCTACTCAAATGAATTCTTCATGAATTCAAATCTAGAATGTAGCAAATATTTGACCCCTAGAATATGATGCAAAAGGAATTTTCTCACTTGGGTCAACTGGTCAACAATTATAACTCATCAAACAGGGCTTCCTAGAATTAGGTGCAAAGTGCAAAAGCATAAAAATAGTAACTGACCAACTTTGAGGGATTCAAAACCTATTCAAATGGACTCAAAATGACTTGAAATCTGAAACATAGTTCTTAGGTATGGATATTAGATACTCCCAAAGCGGTGAATCACAAAACCTTTCTGGGTGTGAGATATTCAATGGAAAACACAGCCTCCTATCGTTGTTTGATAGTTTAGATGAAAATGCAGATTTGACAACTTCGCAAAATAGGACTTTAGCAAATGACTCAAAATGATGATTGAACTTCATGAAACACTTAGATGAATTGAATGAAAGGTGCTAGAAGCATTGAACCACTTTTAGGACTTAGATTAACAGCTGGGTACATAGGCATCAAAAAGTGTTTATAGGGCTCAAATACTTCAATAGTGCTCAAAATTTGGACTACAATTTTGAGCGCCAACAGTGGCTCTGTCTGGGGATGCATGCCCCTTGCAGGCATGGCAAGGATTCAGATCTCTAGAGTAAGTAGACCATTCCCAAAAACTTCAAAACTTCTCTCGAATAGCTTATTGAAAGCAAGGAAACAACTACAACTACCAAGATTATGTACACATGATGGCCCCGGGCCACCGAACTTCAATAAACTTGTTTACCTCTACCATAAACATGATTCTCATCTAAACTTTCATGTGGTAAACTAAATTTTCTTCTCCTATCAGTTTCACCAATTAGATTATCATTCTGGATCAACTCATTTAGCAAAATTGAATCTAAGCCTTGACTTTCACAATGCAAATAAAAACTATGTTCATCTTCAACCACTTGCTTATTATGAAAGTTCTGATCAATATGCTCAAAAATGTCAAACTGAAACTAAAAACCTTGTCTAACAAATGACTCATGCATGCTATCAGTTTTGAATATGAATGCATCATATTCAACTTGGGAAAAAGAACCACTCCTACCTTCAAAATTTGTATCCTTTTGTATAACTGGATGATACTCAAATGAATACTCTAACTTGTACTCACACATGTCATCAATGTTAGAATTTGAAACTAATCCATAACCTTTAAATGGTTCTTTACAATCAGGAAATAGATTAGTCTTCACATCAGAGAGTTCATCATAAATTTCATTGCAAGGTGCATACTGATTTTCAAAAACAACTTCGTCAAACACCTTGTCATTTACCTCCTTAGATGCTACATAATCATTAGTTTCACTATTAAACTTGGAAGAAGAACATTCTGATCTCTTACAGCAGTAAGACAAGGTATCATCATCAAACTCATTCTCAACTAAATCTGAATTGTCCATGTGTTCTTCAAAAAGAGGATTGATAATTCCATGCAAAGCGTGTTTGTAAACATTAGGACAAGTGATGTACTGATCAACATCAAAATCCTCACCATATAATGGATTAGTGAAAACTTTAAAACCATTTCTAATGTCACTATCATGGACACTTTCAGCATATGAAGAAGAAAAATCAGAATCATATGAAGAATCAACATCCACTCTGTCAATGAAGCATGTAGAATACAAATCAAAGTTACTTTCATTGTCTCCATATAGGTGATTCAAATGTCCTACAAACAAATCATCTTTAGGTGTTGATGCATTAACCTGAAAATCTTTTCTATACTGCTGGTTACTACTGCATGTATCTTCAAGACATTCATCTACACAACTAACTAATTCATCTTTATAAATAATCCTTTTATCCTCATATTGTGTAGACACATTTCCTTCATAACTTTCAATCTCAAACTGATTTACACAATTCTGAAATGGACACTCACTTTCAGATTTAAGAAAGGAATTCATACCTTTACTATCATAAGAGCACTTACTCTCATCATTACTTTCTTCTTCCCAGTCTATATTTGATTCACATGAAGATGGACACACACTAGCACTATCCTCTTCTTGACTTGAGTAATAACTCTCATCATCAGCTTCATATGACACCTCTTGATAATATATTGGATCAGCAACTTCATTATCACTTGAAAGATGACTTTTAGCTTTATGATACTCACATTGATATGAATATCTTTCAACTTCAGATTTAATAATATTCTCAACATGATGCAATCTCTCAATGAGATAATTCATTTCTTGCCTATCCCGTTGGTCAAGAGAATGCATCTCTACTGCTGAAATATTATCAACATATGAGCTTAGTTCTTTTGACTATGATTGAGATACATATGATTTACATTCTTTATTTTGTGTCATCTCTCCATGGCATGTCGGGTCAGTAATTTCACCTTTATCACTTGATAAGTCACTTCTAATTTCTTCCTCCTCATATTGAGATGAATATCCTTCAACTTCAAAGTTTACGACATTCTCAACCAAAGGCATATTATCAATAGGAGGAGACACAACTAAATTTATTTCTTGCATGTATAATTCATCAAGTGAACTATCTTTATGTTATACTATTGTAATACCATAAACATGTGCATTTAATTCAGCAATAATTGAATCATTTCTTCTTTGCAACAAAGAGATTTCATGTTCACATGTTTTTATTTCTGAATCTTCAACAAAACTATTTATAAGAGCAGGAGTTCGTATTTTCTGATTTGAAATTAAACATTCTATATGACATTGATTCATTCTTTGCACCTCATCTTGTTGACAAACATTTCTAAAGAAATGACTTTGGGTTAAGCCATATTTTATGTTATTCTCAATCTCTATAGCTATCATGAATGCCTGATGCAAAGTCTTGGGTTCTTTATCTCTCAAAAAATAGTTCATCTTCCTATCAAATGCACTGAGATAAACCACTAAACACATTTGATCATTTGGCTTGTAACTTTTAGGAAATTCACTCAAAATCTTTGCAAATCTGATATTAAATTCAGGAACTAACTCACCATTCCTGATTTCAATTTTCAAAAACTCATCAAAATAATCAGAGATGCTTACTCTTTCCCCGAACTACATCATGAAGGTTGACAGTAATTCATCCCAGGATGAAATTGAACATGCTGGTAAAAAAAAAAACTAGTCCCTAGCATCATCTTCTAAAGTTTGAACAAACAACTTCATCTGAAGGTCTTCATTAGCAATTTCAAAATCACCAACCAAGTCACTAAACAACTGAACATGATGACTGGCTGAATTTTCGTGGTTTCCACCAAAATTAGGCAAATACTTTTTGAGGTTACAAGGCATAGTATTTGGGAAACCATGAATACCATTAAAATTCAATGGCATATACCGCTTGGTAGAGATGGATCTAGGAACTTCACTAACCGGCTGCATTTTAGGTGAAATGAATCTTGGCAGTCTTCAAATTCAAGACTCACTCACCATTAAACATTTTCAGAATTCATAACTTGCAAACAAATTTCACAGCCCTCTACCAAATGAACACTTCAAACACATTTTCACAAAATTTAAATATAACCAATTGAAAATTGATCTAATGAAGTGCACAAAACTTATCAAATCATTCTCCTCTTCTTAGTGCTAAAACTTCACTTGATGGAGAACACATATGTGGAACTCACTTTCATTGAAAAGAAATCACATGAAAGCATAAAATACCTCAAGTGTTGCTACATGAAACCACTGATATGCTAATTGGCCTGGTGTTAATTTGAAATCTTCACACCACTGATCATAACCTTACAGAGTTGCCATCTTCTTGAGGAGAGAAATGAAGTCACATAAGTGATTTGCATTTATCATTTCAAAAACTTTTAATAGCAAATCAAACAACACTCTAAAACTTACTGGTCAAAAACTTATATAGATCTCTCTTCTTGCTTGAAAATTCACACAACTTCTAGATCTTCTTATTTCAATTGAAAACTCTTTGAAAGCAATTATACAACCGATCTATACTGGTTTAGAGATCCTTTAAATAGAGTCACCACTCACTATTGTGAGAAAGATTTTAAACATGATTCATAACACTACAGATCTGAACTAAATTGTCAACTTTGTAAAAATTTGCAAAACTTTAAAAACACTTAAAAGAGAGAAAACATCTTTCACCAATTCTGACTCTAAATTACAATAGTATTATGAAAACAACAACCGGTTGACATGACTAAAGATGAACTCTCTTAGCAACACAATCTTTATTCAACATTGAAAAATACTATTGCAAATGGATAAAAACTTACTTGGGTGCATGATTTGGAGTAAGAAAACTGGAAAGAACATCAGAGAACTTACTGCTGAAACTTTTTAATGCACTTCTCTTGCTGTATTGAATCTCTTCTTTTCAAATTCTCAAGGTTTGTCTTAAATCTGATTCAATAAAGTCCCCAGCAGAGTCATCATTTTGTTGGTGTTTGAAAATGTTACCCATTTCCAATTACCCTAATGAGAACAAAGTACATCTAGGGGCAGCTAACTCCCATTTTAAACATGCCCATTCAGACACTAGGCCAACTATAAGGCTACAATCCTTCTTCACTTCAGGCTCTAAAAAACCTAGGTGGGTGAACCTATAGATTCCTTATATGGTACCAGTTGTCAAAGCATACACTTAATCTATTATGAAGCAGATAAAACCCTTATTTCTCCTGATAACTCATGAAATAACACAGACCTACGATAGCTAGATGTAGATCTATGAACCTCATAAGCTGAGTGACGACATTCTATGATAGCTCTTCAACATGAAAGGGGAAAAGAATTTTATTTTTTATGTTGATTTCAACAACCCTTAGATATGCACCAGTGAGAAAGTAATGACCCTGTAGCTGATCAGTGCTTAGTCCATTGGGCAAATTCATGGATCACAAACATAAATACGAATATCTGAGACATATGTGTATCTTCAGATATAGATCTATCTATTTAACTTGTAAATAGACATCTATGTTCAGTTTAAAATCTCGTTCTTACCTGATATCCTCCTCAATAGATCTGCAACCCTATTGATTTCTATGAAGCATTTACACAATTCTTTGAACTATCAGCAATAATGAAACAACATACAGTCTTAGGGAACTGTAACTATGACCTAAACTCTTTGTTCAGAGATCGTAAAACATTGAAAATCAATGACAATGGAGATAAGATTCAACTGAAACTTAATCATCTGCTACTCTTTGCATTATTTCCTTGAAAATATACAATCATATGCATGAAATGAAAGACATGAAAACAACCTAACAGATCTGAACTATCTGTATTTATCTTCCTACTGTTGTTCATACAAGAAGAATATTGCTGAAGAAAATGGTGTCACAGTCATGGAAACATGTCAAAATACTGGAACCAATGGTCTCACAGTGCAAAAAATTGAATCCCTAATGGTATCACAGCAATGAACCTTTTCTTCCCACAAACTCAAACCCAAGTAATAGAGAAAAAATAGAAAGATATAGGAGAAGTTAATTTCTGGATCTGATTTGTAACTGACAAGTGCCCACTTGGAAAACCTTCTCAACAAGTTAAAACAACTCTCTTATCTCTCCCCTCAACTGATGAATCAAATCTTCAATCATTAGGCCTCTACTAGCACAAAATATCTGAAATATCTGATTTGAACAATTAACTGATTTGATTCCTGATCTGGAATGGCAAAAATTTTCTAAAAATGAATTCAAGAAAGGGAAAAACATCTCTAGGATTCATTTTAAGCTTCACCACACATCAACATATGTCCCCCAACTAATTCTGACACTCCATACTGAAATCTACTCATTCCACTAAGAATGCCTCTAAAAAATGAAAATCTACTTATAGCCTGAATTGGTAAAGACCTTTGCAAAATTTGATGCCAAATTCAAAAAATTCATCTTCTCTCGATTCCAACAGTATATTGGAGCGCCCATTTCTCTTAATCGTATCATCACGAGCCTTTGAAATTTGATTTACGCCCATATGAGCATGAGACCCCTTCACGCCTTTACAAGTGCATACCACCGAAGACGTCTGAAGATTGCTCTACGTTCTTACAGGACTTGCGTATGAGTGAAGGTCCTTAAATTTTGGTCTACTCCCTCACGCGAATGAATTCTCCTTATGCTTCTATGCGTCAGGCGTCACATCAGAGGCCTCTTTATTTCATCGCCCGTCCCTACGGTGGGCCTTATTACATTGATCGTCGACCATTGAAAATTAATGATTTATCATTCCTGCTAGCTGTACACATGCTTGGGTTGACCACAACTAGCCTAAAGCTTAAAAGTGTTGTGTCTTTGAAGACGCTTCTTATTTGTGAATTAGAGTATTTAAAAAAGAAGAAACCTTCCCACATAATGAATATGGGACAAAGCTTCTATCTTTTAAAAATTCTTGACACATCCCTTGCTCTTTTTAAAACTGACCCTACCCCTATTCTTCTTTGTGGTTGAGATCATTATCTAATGTGTCTACCCTTAGGAAACACCCTCCGCTTTATTTATGTGCTTCTCCTTGCTAAAGACGTTGCCTTTGTTGCGGCCTAGCACTTTGCGTTATCACTGTTTGCATTTTCTCTATGGCGTGAGTTAGTTTTTTATTGCCCCTGCCTCCTTACGAGAGCTACTCTATGCTGGTGTTCCTTTATTCATGCATTGACTGTTGCTATGCTTTATACTGCACTGGGCAATTTTTGGTTGTAGGCTTTACTCCTTGGAAGAAGAGCTTCATCTTAGCTGTATGGTGCCTGTTGCAGACAACTCCATTTATGGAGTGAAACTTTCAATCATCCTACATTTTTCTTGGACATTTCCTTAGTCTATGATTTCACTTTAGAATGGACGTCGTCCTCTATTGTTTACCACATAAAAATGATGATTAGGTTTGGAAGGAGGAGGAGTTCAAACAGAATCAGACGCCTTTAAAGCAGTAGAAAAAGCAATTGATTGCTTTCAAAAACCCTTCCATCATATGAAAATTGCCATTAACGATAATGACATATACATATACTTTTCCAATGCCAAGTAAGTCTGTCCATGGGTCGCCTTCCTCTATAGAGTCCTTCATTTTATCCTACGTGGACTTGGCTTAACATATTCTTCACATGCCAGCGTTCTTTACATATGGGCTACTAGTGTATTCACGTTAAAATTCAGCACATAGCACTTCATCTTAGAGCCTTGATATCATGACACTAGTTGGAAGGAATTCTCATGGGCTAATTTTTAAAGACCATCCTCCTTTCTTCAAAAAATGTGAATGCCCCTGCCATATCATGCATCTCAATACATTTTATTGGCATCCCTACAATCATTAGTTTGGAACTTCATGCCGTGTCTGTTGTTTAAGCTTTGCTCCTTGTTGCCAAGAGGCTCCAACATGATTTCAAATCTCCAAATGTGAGGCAAGTCCCCACAAGGATCTAATGTTGCGTCTTGTGCTAACAACCATGTTGATTTTTTTAAAATATACTCCACCCCTCTTAAATCCAAGTGACTTGATTTTAATGAAAAAGCCCATAATATACTGTAGAATCTGATGGAATCAGTCGGGCCCTAATGTGGGTCTAGCTAAAAATTTTATTGTTGGACAAATGACATGAAAAATTGATCTAATGACCATTTTGAACTTACTGGAAACCAAATTGATCACTGATTGATCATTGAAAACACATTATCCTACTTTTTGCAAACTATCACTTTCTGATGACAGGGCCTGTAGGCTGGTCCTAAAAATTGATTCAAACATTTGATCAAACCCTGAAACTTTGGATATATCATCTTTCTAGCACATTTAGTAGGCTTGTAAAATATTGTCTCATGAAGACATCAAGGTCAACAGATACCAACCTTTGAAGTTGCCTATTTAAAAATTACCTACAGAAAAAACATGTCAGAAAGCATAAAATTGCGTTTGGTTTCGGCCTTAAAAAACTGGACAAATGGGCACTTGGGGATCTAAAAATTGGGACACTGATAGATTTCCATTAGGGGAATATAAATCTATGATTTGGGCTCATGAAAAATCATGGGACGAATTTGGAAAGGGTGTAAAGTTGGCTACTTGGATTTGCAGGACAGTGGATACTAGTAAAATATCATTTTTTACAAATGAAATGACCCTAGTAAAGTGTGAAGATAGATTTGTCAAGGCTTGAGAACTGACAAAATTGTAGTATTTTTAGAGTGGAATAAAAGGGAACAAACCATCTGGTCTTACCAATCATGGATACAAAGATATGACACCTCAAACAGGGCTCCCAATCAATCTGTACTTTTGATTACCAATGTTACTTTATAAATTGCAAATGGAATCACGTTTGAAAACTACTCAAATGAATTTTTCATGACTTCAAATCTAGAACGTAGAAAATATTTGACCCCTAGAATATGATGCAAAAGGAATTTTCTCACTTGGTTCAATTGGTCAACAATTATAACTCGTCAAATAGGGCTTCCCAGAATTAGGTGCAAAGTGCAAAAGCATAAAAATAGTAACTGACCAACTTTGAGGGATTCAAAACCTATTCAAATAGACTCAAAATGACTTAAATTATGAAAAATAGGTTCTTAGGTATGGATATTAGATACTCCCAAAGCGGTGAATCACAAAACATTTCTGGGTACGAGATATTCAATGCCAAACACAGCCTCCTGTCACTGTTTGACAGTTTAGATGAAAATGCAGATTTGACAACTTCGCAAAATAGGACTTCAACAAAAAACTCAAAATGATGATTGAACTTCATGAAACATTTAGATGCACTGAATTAAAGGTGCTAGAAGCATTGAACACCTTATCAGACTTAGACTAACAGTCGGGTACATAGGCATCAAAAAGCGTTTATAGGGCTCAAATACTTCAATAGTGCTAAAAATTTAGACTACAATTTTGAGCGCCAACACATTCATCAATTCATGCTACCAAGGTGACCCTTTAAGTCCACTCATCATGTCACCCCACCAAGTCGACTCTTTAAGTCCGTTCATCAAGTCACCCCAATAAGTACTCTCACCAAGTCGAATCTTTAAGTCCGTTCATCAAGTCACCCCACCAAGTACTCTCAACAGGTTGACACTTTAAGTTTGTTCATCAAGTCACCCCACCAAGTACTCTCACCAAGTCAACTGTTTAAGTCTGTTCATCAAGTCACCCCACCTGGTCAGCCCACCAAGTACTCTCACCAAGTCGACTCTTTAAGTTTGTTCATCAAATCACCCCACCATGTCGGCCCAGAAAGTACTCTCACCAAGTCGACTCTTTAAGTCCGTTCATCAAGTCACCTTGCTAGGTTGGCCCACTAAGTACTCTTATGAAGTTGACTCTTTAAGTTTGTTCATCAAGTCATCCCACCAGGTCTACCCACCATGTACTCTCACTAGGTCAACTGTTTAAGTCTGTTCAACAAGTCACCCCACCAAGTTGACTCTTTAAGTCCATTCATCAAGTCACCCCACAAGGTTAGCCCACCAAGTTCTCTCACCAAGTCGACTCTTTAAGTGCATTCATCAAGTCACCCCACGAGGTCATCCCACCAAGTACTGTCACAAGGTCGACTCTTTAAGTCCGTTAATCAAGTCAACCCACCAGGTCGGCCCACCAAGTACTCTCACCAAGTTGACTGTTTAAGTCTGTTCATCAAGTCACCCCACCAGGTTGACCCACCAAGTACTCTCACCAAGTTGACTCTTTAAGTGCATTCATCAAGTGCGTTCATCAAGTCACCCCACCAGGTTGGCACACCAAGTACTCTCACCAAGTCAAATTTTTAAGTTCTTTCATCAAGTCACCCAACCAGGTCGGCCCACCAAGTACTCTCACCAAGTCGAGTCTTTAAGTTCTTTCATCAAGTCACCCAACTAGGTCGGCCCACCAAGTACTCTCACCAAGTCGACTCTTTAAGTCTGGTCATCAACTCACCCCACTAGGTCGGCCCACCAAGTACTCTAACCAAGTCCTCTCTTTAAGTCCATTCATCAAGTCACCCCACAAAGTACTCTCACCAAGGCGACTATTTATGTCTATTTATACAGTCACCCCACCATGTTGGCCCACCAAGTCGACTCTTTAAGTTTGTTCACCAAATCACCCCACCAGGTCGGCCCACCAAGTACTCTCACCAAGTCGACTCTTTAAGTCTGTTCATCAAGTCACCCAACCAAGTACTCTCACCAAGTTGAATCTTTAAGTTCATTCATCAAGTCACCCCCCAGGTCAGCCCACCAAGTACTTTCACCAAGTCAACTCTTTAAGTTCATTGATCAAGTCACCCCACCAGGTCAGACCACAAAGTACTCTCACAAAGTTGACTCTTTAAGTTCGTTCATCAAGTCACCCCGCCAAGTCAGCCCACCAAGTTGACTCTTTAAGTTTGTTCATCAAGTCACTCTACAAGGTTGGCCCACCAAGTTGACTCTTTAGGTTCGTTCATCAAGTCACCCCACTAGGTCAGCCCACCAAGTACTCTCATCAAGTGGACTCTTTAAGTTTGTTCATCAAGTCACCCCGCCAGGTTGACCCACCAAGTACTCTCACCAAGTTGACCTTTTAAGTTTGGTCATCAAGTCACCCCACCAGGACGACCCACCAAGTATTCTCACAAAGTCGACTCTTTAGGTTCGTTCATCAATTCACCTCGCCAGGTCGGCCCACCAAGTACTCTCACCAAGTCAACTCTTTAAGTTCATTCATCAAGTCACCTCACCAGTTCGACCTACCAAGTACTCTCACAAAGTCAACTCTCTAAGTTCATTCATCAAGTCACCCTGCTAGGTCAGCCCACTGAGTACTCTCACCAAGTCACCCCACCAGTTTGACCCACCAAGTCGACTCTTTAAGTTCATTCATCAAGTCACCCAACCAAGCTAGCCCACCGAGTACTCTCACCAAGTTGACTCTTTAAGTTCGTTCATCAAGTCACCGACCAGGTCAGCCCATGAAGTAGTCTCACCAAGTTGACTCTTTAAGTTTGTTCATCAAGTCACCCCACCAGGTCGGCCCACCAAGTACTCTCACCAATTCAACTCTTTTTGTTTGTTAATCAAGTCACCCTGCCAAGTCAGCCTACTAAGTCGACCCTTTAGGTTCGTTCATCAAGTCACCCTACCAAGTCAGCCCACCAAGTTGACTCTTTAGGTCCATTCATCAAGTCACCCCACCAAGTACTCTCACAAAGTCAACTCTTTAAGTTCATTCATCAAATCACCCTGCTAGGTCTGACCGCCAAGTACTCTCACCAAATCAACTCTTTATGTTCGTTCATTAAGTCACCCTACCAGGTTGGCCCACCAAGTGCACTATTTAAGTTCATTCATCAAGTCACCCAGCCAGGTTGGCCCACCAAGTTACCAAGTACTCTCACCAATTCGACTCTCTAAGTAATGTTCATCAAGTCACCCTGCCAGGTCGACCCACCAAGTCGACTATTTAAGTTTTTCATCAAGTCACCTCACCAGGTCGGCCCACCAAGTTGACTCTTTAATGTCGTTCATCAAGTCATCGCACTAGGTTGTCGCAGCAAGTACTCATGCCAAATTGACTCTTTAAGTTCGTTTAGGCTAACCAACTCTGTTGGCCAAGTCATCTCACCACTAGGCTAACCAGCTCTTCTCACCAAGGCATCTCACCATGTGGGCTCCCCTAGTCACCCTAGAAAGTCACCTCAATGAGTTAACTCTTTAAGTCTACTCAACAAGTCAACTCACCACATTGACTTACCATGTTTCCTTACCAAGTTGCCCCACCTGGTCATGTCTTGAAGTCTTCTCACCATGTCAGATTTCTGGCTTGATTCCCCAAGTCAGCTCGCCAAGGTGGCTCAAGAGTCCAAAGTTCAAGTGTGCCCACCAAGTTGAGTCTTTAAGTTCGCCCACCAATTCTGCTCACCAAGTTGGCTCACCGAGTCAAGACATCTCACCCAGTTGACTTGCCATCTTTCCTCACCATCAATTTACTCCCATGGCTCATGAAATTATGCCACCTAACTGATGCCAATTTTTGGCTCTGTTGTCAAATTTAGCAAAAATGGGGTCGTGGATGGCTATTCGGTTACATTTTTCAATCAATTGATTTTTTTAAGGCACTTGTCTGCATGAATGCATAGTTTCAAATGCAGAGCAAGCCTTTCACTAATATCTTATATAGGAGAGGTAGTGTGCTCGAAATAAAGTCGAGTCATAATTTTCAAATCGGGTAGCCTTGGATATAAAATGGAAGTTGAGCCATTCTAGTCGAGCCATAATTTTCAAATTGGGTTGGCTACGATACAAAATTCAAGTTGAGCCATAATTTTAAAATTTGGGTAGTTTGCGATATAAAATAAGTACCCGAGCCACTCTACTTGAGTCATAATTCTCAAATTGGGTAGCTTCCAATATAAAATGGTCATCGAGCCATTCTAGGCGGTCTCCAAAAATTGATCAATTTACTCCCCTGACTAATGCAATGAAATCGCCTAACCAATGCAAATCTTTGTCTCCATTGACAACCTCATCAAAAATGGGGTCGTGGATGGCTATTCGATCACATTTTTCATTGAATTGGGTTTTAAGGTACTTGTTCACTGAATGTACATTTCTAATGTAAAGTAAGCCTTGCACTAATAGCTTATACAGGGGAGGTAGTGTGCTTGAAAAATGGTGGGCGAGCCAGGCTGGTCGACCGAATCTGGGCGAACCAGCCTGGCCAACCCAATCTAGGTGAGCCATTCTAGCCGACCCGATTTGGGCGAGCTAGCCTGGCTGACCTGATCTGGGTGAGCCATTCTAGGTGAGCCGTTCTGGCCGACCCAACCTGGCTGAGCCATTTTCGTCAACCCGATCTAGCCGAGCTCCAAAAATGGTGTCCTGGATGGCTGTTTGGTCACATTTTTCATTGAATTGGATTTTTAAGGGATTTTTCCGTGCTATCATAGATTTCAAATGCAAAAGGAGCCTTGCACTAATAGCTTATATAGGAGAGGTGGTTCTCGCGAGCCTCTCCCATGCCCCTTTCATTGATTCAACATTGGTGTCTAGGTGGATCAAATTATTGGATTTTCAAACGGTGTATGCTGATGTTGAATTAATGAAAGGGGCATGAAGCAATCTCTGAGTGCTTTTCCTCAGCTCTCCTTTAGATCATGTTTTTTGATGACTCAATTTTGGAAAAGGTGAGGCAGTTATTTCCGATCCATGGCGTGTCTTTTTTGTGATTTTAAAACTTGATCTAAACGTGAGCCCTTGTCTAGCACTCTGGCATTGCTTGGTATAATGGAAATTTGCTATGGGTAATCAATGCTCTAGCAATTTGTCATGGTGTACTTATCGTGGCTACATGGGAGCTTTAATATCAAATGCTCTCGACAAAAAATTGTGGTCGAGCCATGTTGGCCGACCTGATTTGGGTGAGCCATTCTGGCTGACCTGATCTGGGCAAGCCATGCTGGTCGACCCGATCTGGCTAACCCAATTTGGCTGAGCTGTTTTGGCTGACCTAATTTGGGTGAGCCATTTTGGCCAACCTAATCTAGCCTAGCCATTTTTGTCGACCCGATCTAGCCAAGCTCAAAAAATGGTGTCGTTGATGGCTGTTTGGTCACATTTTTCATTGAATTAGATTTTTAAGGGATTTGTCCATGCTATCACAAATTTCAAATGTAGAAGGAGCCTCACACTAATAGCTTATATAGGAGAGGTAGTTACCGCAAGTCTCTCCCAAGCCCCTTTCATTAATTCAACATTGGTGTCTAGGCGGATCAGATTGTTGGATTTTCAAACGGTGTATGCTGATGTTGAATCAATAAAAGGGGCATGAAGTGATCTCTGAGTGCTTTTCCTTGGCTCACCTTTAGATCATGCTTTTTGATGACTCAATTTTGGAAAAGATGAGGTAGTGGTTTTTGATCCATGGTGTGTCTTTTTGGTGATTTTAAAACTTGATCTAAACGTGAGCCCTTGTCTAGCACTCCGGCATTGCTTGGTATAATGACAATTTGCTATGGGTGCTCGGTGCTCTAGCAATTTTTCATGGTGTACTTATTGTGGCTACATGGGAGCTTTAATACCAAAAGCTCTCAGCAAAAGATGGTGGCTAAGCCATGCTGGCCGACTCGATCTGGGCAAGCCATTCTGGACGACTCGATTTGGGCGAGCCATTTTCATTGACCCGATCTGGCCGAGCTCCAAGAAAGGTGTCATGGATGGCTATTTAGTCACATTTTTAATTGAATTGGATTTTTAAGGGATTTTTTCATGCTATCATAGATTTCTAATGTAGAAGGAGCCTCACACTAATAGCTTATATAGCAGAGGTGGTTGTCGCAAGCCTCTCCCATGGCCCTTTCATTGATTCAACATTGGTGTCTAGGAAGATCAAATTGTTTGACTTTCAAATGGTGTATGATGATGTTGAATCAATGAAAGGGGCATGAAGCAATCTCTAAGTGCTTTTACTCGGCTCTCCTTTAGATCATGTTTTTTGATGACTCAATTTTGGAAAAGGTGAGGCAGCAGTTGTCGATCCATGGCATGTCTTTTTGGTGATTTTAGAACTTGATCTAAATGTGAGCCCTCATCTAGCATTCTAGCATTGTTTGGTATAATGGTAATTTTCTATGGGTGCTTGGTGCTCTAGCAATTTGTCATGGTGTACTTATCATGGCTACATGGGAGCTTTAATACTAAAAGCTCTCGACGACACTGCAAGCACTTTTTGCCCCCGTCTTTGCTATTCAACCTATCCCCAACAAGCTACCGAGGAAACTCCAAATGCTGAGCTGGTCTCATCCTCTATCAATTTTAATCAACCTAACATCGCAAACCCCACCTGTCTACCATGGAAACTCCAAATGCCGATCTGATCTCATCCTCTATCAATGTCAATCAACCTAACATCACAAATCCCATCTAGCTGCCATAGACACTCCAAATGCTGAGCCGTTGTTACCATGCCATCCTACTCGGACTCCTAGATGATCAAGGCCAACATTGTGTCTGCTCCTCTCAAGTAAACCTCAAAAAAGGCACCGAGGCAAATGGTATTGTCGAGTCGTCCTACCCGAGGTGTTCCATCTGAGCCGAGTTATTCCGCCTAACCTCCAAAAGTTGGCCATTGCACTACCTTAGCTCCATGAATTCACATCTCCTAACCAATGAGAATCTTTTGCTCCTCTACCGACCTCATAAAAAATGGGGTCGTGGATGGCTGTTTTGTCAGATTTTTCAACAATTTGGATTTTTAAAGTAGTTGTCAATCTATTCGCTAATTTCTAATGCAGATTGAGCCTAGCACTAATAGCTTATATGGAAGAGGTGGTTGCTATGAGCCTCTCCCATGCCCCTCTCATTTATTCAATGCCGGTGTTAAGGCAGATGGATATGTCAAATTTTGAAATGGTGGACGCTGACGTTGAATCAATTAGAGGGGCATGAAGCCCACCCTCGAGGTCTTATTCCTCGACTCTCCTTTAGATCATGTTTTCTTGTCACTCAGCTGGCGCAATTTTAGAAAAAGGTTTGGTAGTGGTTGCCAGCCCTTACCGTGTCTACTTGGTGATTTTAAAACTTGATCTAAAATAGGAGGCCTCGTCTAGCACCTCTGTCCGGTGTTGCTTGGGTATTGCATAAATTTTTTCTATCGACACGAATCCCCCAATGAATGCCTACCCTTGGACTGTCTCTTAGATCACCTTCTTTAATTACTTGACTAATGCAATTATGGAAGAGACTTGGTAGCGGTTGCCATTCTACAGTGCATTTGTTCAGCGATTTCGAAGCTGATCTAATGGCGAGCCCTTGTCTAGCCATGAGGTGGGTGCTTAGCGCTCTAGCAATTTTTTTCATTCGTATCGCGGCTATAATGGGAGCTTTGATAAAAAAAGCTCTTAGCAACCCTCCATAATAGAATCAGTGCTGGTGTTCAAGAAAGACATGTTATTCAAATTTTGAATATTGGCACTAGCATCGTTTCTATTGGGAGGGCTGTGAAGCCATCCCGATTACTATGTGAGGGCTCTCTCCCTAGAGTCATTCTCTTTCAAACAACTTCTTTGGAATAAATTTTTTGGAATGGTTTGGCAGTAGTTGTCATTCCAATGGTACCGTTGTGGTGGTTGCCTGGGCAGCAATCTGAAGGACGAATTATCGTCTAGCTGTTGGGTTGCACATCACGAGTGACAAGGGAGCCTTTGTTATTGAAAGCTCCCCATGGCCATTCGATGAGAAGAGCCATTTCCTATGTGAGCAAGGATGAATGCAACCTCAGATTCCAAACAAAATCAATGACATCGAATCTATATATAAGAGCAGAATGAATTAGTAGCCCATTTTCTATGCACGGCTCCCCAAAGTTTCTCTTCTTTCTCACTCCATCAGCACAAATTCAGGAGTTGTTCGACAATGGTTGTCATTCCAATGTGTCATTGCAATGATCTAGAGAGTGATGCTAAGGGCGGGAGCTTGTATCTAGAATTTGGGATGTTTGTGCAAGCGAGAAAGGGAGCTTCTCTTATCGGAATCTCTCTATGGCCTTTGAATATAGACCCAGTGCTGATGATATCGATGTTTACGATCCTTGGATTCTAAATTTGTTCATAGCTACCATTGGTTTTTGTGAGAGATGGGTATGAAAGCACATCTTGATTGCTACGTGGGAGCTCCCTAAGTTTTCCTTTGTGCCAACTCAATCAGCACAACATTAGGAATGGTTTGACAGTGGTTGTCCTTCCAATGTGTCATAAAGGGATGTCTTGGAAAGTGGTCTTTCAAGGACGAGCTCATGTCCAACACTTAGATTATGCATCGCATCACAAGTGAATGGGAAGATCTCTCTATGAACGGTGGCATGGTGATTGGAAGAGAAAATTGACTTAGTCAGAGCATTGGCCTCAAGTCATTACGGCCTTGCAATTTCTCTTTAATTGCAACCTATGTTTGCGCAGTAGCAGAGTTTGCATGTAAGATTGGCCTTGTTCTTGACAATTCCAGGAGATGACCTCTGGAACTTTTGGATTGCACCCCTTTAAGGTGAAATTCATCCAGTTGATCGGATGACCTCGATGACCATTTCACTCCCTTGGCTCCATGAATTCGCATCTCCTAACTGATGACAATATTTTGCTCCTTTGTCGACCTCATAAAAAATTGGGTCGTGGATGGCTGTTTGGTCACAATTTTCAACAATTTGGATTTTTAAGGCTGTTGTCAGTGTGTTTGCTAATTTATAATGCAGAGTGAGCCTCACACTAATAGCTTATATAGGAGAGGTGGGTGCTACGAGCCTCTCCCATGCCCCTCTCATTGATTCAATTCCAGTGTCAAGGTGGATGGATATGTCAGATTTTGAAATGGTGGACGCCGACGTTGAATCAATTAGAGGGGCATGAAGCCCACCCTCAAGGTGCTATTCCTCGACTCTCCTTTACATCATGTTTTCTTGTCACTTAGCTGGTGCAATTTTAGAAAAAGGTTTGGCAGTGGTTGCCATCCCTCATCGCATCTACTTGGTGATTTTAAAACTTGATCTAAAACAGGAGCCCTCGTCTAGCACCTCCATCCGGTGTTGCTCGAGTATTGCATAAATTTTTGCTATCGGTGCGAATCCCTCGATGAATTCCTACCCTTGGACTATCTCTTAGATCACCTTCTTTGATCACTTGACTGATACAATTATGAAAGAGACTTGGCAGTGGTTGCCATTTTATAGTGCATCTATTCAGCGATTTTGAAGTTGATCTAATGGTGAGCCCTTGTCTAGCCATGAGGTGGGTGCTTGGTGCTCTAGCAATTTTTTGTGTTCCTATCACGGCTATAATGGGATCTTTGATAACAAAAGCCCTAAGCAACCCTCCCCAATAGAATCAGTGCTGGTGTTCGAGAAAGACACATTTTTCAAATTTTGAATATTGGCACCAACATCGTTTCTATTGGGAGGGCCGTGAAGCCATCCCAATTGCTATGTGAGGGCTCTCTCCCTAGAGTCATTCTCTTTCAAACAACTTCTTTGGAATAAATTTTTTGGAATGGTTTGGAAATGGTTGTCATTCCAATGGTGCCGTTGTGGTGGTTGCCTGGGCAGCAATCTGAAGGGCAAACCGTCATCTAGCAGTTGGGTTGCACTTCACGAGTGACAAGGGAGCCTTTGTTATTGGAAGCTTCCCATGGCCATTTGATGAGAAGAGCCATTGCTTATGTGAGCAAGGATGAATGTAGCCTCAGATTCCAAACAAAATCAATGACATCGGATCTATATATAAGAGCAGAATGAAGTAGTAGCCCATTTGCTATGCATGGCTCCCAAAAGTTGCTCTTCTTTCTTACTCCATCGGCACAAATTCAAGAGTTGTTTGATAGTGGTTGTCATTCCAATGTGTCATTGCAATGATCTGGAGAGTGATGCTAAGGGCGTGAGCTTGTGTCTAGAATTTGGGATGTTTGTGCAAGCGAGCAGGGGAGCTTCTCTTATCGGAACCTCTTCGTGGCCTTTTAATATAGACCTAGTGCTGATGATATCAATGGATACGAGCCTTGGATTCTAAATTTGTTCACAGCTACCATTGGTTTTTGTGATATATGGGTATGAAAGCACATCTCGATTACTACGTGGGAGCTCCCTAAGTTTTCCTCTATGCCAACTCAATCAACACAACATTGGGAATGATTCAATAGCGGCTGTTCTTATAATGTGTCATCAGGGGATGTCTTGGAAAGTGGTCTTTCAAGGGCGAGCTCGCGTCTAGCACTTAGATTGTGCATCGCATCACAAGTGAATGGGGAGATCTCTCTGTGAATGGTGGCATGGTGATTGCAAGAGAAAATTGACTTAGTCAGAGCATTGGCCTTGAGCCATTGTGACAGCCTTGCAATTTCTCTTTAATTGCAACCTATGTTTGCATAGTAGTAGAGTTTGCATGTAAGATTGGCCTTGTTCTTGACAGTTCTAGGAGATGACCTCTGGAACTTTTGGATTGGGCTCATTCAAGGTGAAATTCATCTAGTTGATTAGATGAGCTCGATGACCATTTCACTCCCTTGGCTCCATGAATTCACATCTCCTAACTGATGACAATCTTTTGCTCCTCTACCGATCTCATAAAAAATTGGGTCGTGGATGGCTGTTTGGTCACAATTTTAAATGATTTGGATTTTTAAGGTATTTGTTGGTGTGTTTGCTAATTTCTAATGCAGAGTGAGCCTTGCACTAATAGCTTATATAGGAGAGGTGGTTGCCACGAGCCTCTCCCATGCCCCTCTCATTGATTCAACGCCGGTGTCAAGGTGGATGGATATGTCAGATTTTGAAATGGTGGATGCCGACATTGAATCAATTAGAGGAACATGAAGCCCACACTCGAGGTGCTATTCCTCAACTCTCCTTTAGATCATGTTTTGTTGTCACTCAGCTAGTGCAATTTTAGAAAAAAAATTGGCAGTAGTTGCCAACCCTCATCGCATCTACTTGGTGATTTTAAAACTTGATCTAAAATGGGAGCCCTCATCTAGCACCTTTTTCTAGTGTTGCTCGGCCATTGCATAAATTTTTGCTATCGATGTGAATCCCCCAATGAATGACTACCCTTGAACTCTCTCTTAGATCACCTTCCTCGATCACTTGACTGACACATTTACAGAAGAAACTTGGTAGCAGTTGCCATTCTATAGCGCGTCTATTCAGCGATTTAGAATTTGATCTAATGGCAAGCCCTTGTCTAGCCATGAGGTGGGTGCTTGGCGCTCTGGCAATTTTTTGTTTGCCTATCATGGCTATAATGGGAGAGGTGGCTGTCGTGAGCCTCTCCCATGCCCCTCTCATTGATTCAATGCCAGTGTCAAGTTGGATGGATATGTCAAATTTTGAAACGGTGGAATTCGACGTTGAATCAATTAGAGGGGCATGAAGCCCACCCTTGAGGTGCTATTCCTTGACTCTCCTTTAGATCATGTTTTCTTGTCACTCAACTGGCACAATTTTAGAAAAAATTTTGGTAGTGGTTGCCAGCCCTCACCACATATACTTGGTGATTTTAAAACTTGATCTAAAATGGGAGCCCTCGTCTAGCTCCTCCATCCGGTGTTCCTCGCGTATTGCATAAATTTTTGCTATCAGCGCGAATCCCCCAATGAATGCCTACCCTTGGAATCTCTCTTTGATCACCTTCTTTGATCACTCAACTGACATAATTATGAAAGAGACTTGGCAGCGGTTGCCATTCTACAGTGCGTCTATTCAGTGATTTCAAAGTTCTTGTCTAGCCATGAGGTGGGTGCTAGGTGCTCTAGCAATTTTTTGTGTGCCTATCGCGGCTACAATAGAAGAGGTGGTTGCTTCAAGCCTCTCCCATGCCCCCCTTAATTATTCAATGCCAGTGTCAAGGCAGATGGATATGTTAGATTTTGAAATGGTGGACATCGATGTTGAATCAATTAGAGGAGCATGAAGCCCACCCTCGAGGTGCTATTCCTCGACTCTCCTTTAGATCATGTTTTCTTGTCACTCAACTGGCACAATTTTGAAAAATGGCTTGGTAGTGATTGCCATCCCTTACCGTGTCTACTTCATGATTTTAAAACTTGATCTAAAATGGGAGCCCTCGTCTAGCATGTTCGTGCAGTGTTGCTCGGGTATTGCATAAATTTTTTCTATCAGTGTGAATCCCTCAACTAATGCCTACCCTTGCACTCTCTCTTATATGACCTTCTTTGGTCACTTGACCGATGCAATTATAGAAGAGAGTTGGTAGCGGTTGCCATTCTATAGTGCATCTTTTCAGCGATTTTGAAGTTGATCTAATGGTGAGCCCTTGTCTAGCCATGAGGTGGGTGCTCAGCGCTCTAGCAATTTTTTGTGTGCCTATCATGGCTACAATGGGAGAGGTTGTTGCCGCGATCCTCTCCTATGCCCCTCTCATTGATTCAATATAAGTGTCAAGGGGGATGGATATGTCAGATTTTGAAATGGTGGATACCAACATTGAATCAATTAGAGGGGCATGAAGCCCACCCTCGAGGTGCTATTCCTTGACTCTCCTTTAAATCATGTTTTCTTGTCACTCAACTAGCACAATTTTGGAAAAAGGTTTGGCAGCTGTTGCCAGCCCTCACCGTATCTACTTGGTGATTTTAAAACTTGATCTAAAATGGGAGCCCTCATCTAGCAACTCCATCTAGTGTTGCTCGGGTATTGCATAAATTTTTGCTATCGGTGCGAATCCCCCAACGAATGCCTACTCTTGGACTATCTCTAAGATCACCTTCTTCAATCACTCAACCGACGCAATTATGGAGGAGACTTGGTAGTGGTTTCCATTCTATAGCTTGTCTGTTCAACGATTTTGAAGTTGATCTAATGGTGAGCCCTTGTCTAGCCATGAGGTGGGTGGTTGGCGCTCTAGCAAATTTTGTGTGCCTATCGTGGCTACAATGGGAGCTTTGATAAAAAAAGCTCTCGGTGACCCTCCCCAATAGAATCAGTGTTGGTGTTCGAGAAAGACATGTTATTCAGATTTTGAATATTGGCTCCAACATCATTTCTATTGGGAGGGCCATGAAGCCATCCTGATTGCTATGTGAGGGATCTCCCCCCAAAGTTGTTCTTTTTGTCAACTTCTTTGGTACAAAATTTTCAAAATGGTTCGGTAGTAGTTGTCATTCCAATGGTGCCATTGTGGTGGTTTCCTGGGTAGTGATCTAAAGGATGAGCCATCGTCGAGAAGTTGGGTTGCACATCACAAGTGACAAGGGAGCCTTTGTTATCGGAAGCTCCCCATGGCCATTTGATCAGAAGAGCCATTGCTTGTGTGAGGAAGGATGAATGCAGCCTTGAATTCCAAATGAAATCAATGACATTGGATCTATATAAGAGTGAAATGAAGTAGCAGCCCATTTACTATGCACGGATTCCCAAAGTTTCTCTTCTTTCTCACTCCATCGGCACAAATTCGGGAGTTGTTCGAAAGCGATTGTCATTCCAATGTGTCCTTGCGATGATCTAGAGAGTGATGGTAAGGGTTGGAGCTTGTGTCTAGCATTTGAAATGTTTGTTCAAGTGAGCAGGGGAGATTCTCTTATCGAAACCTCTCTGTGGCCTTTGAATATAGACCCAATGCTGACGATATCGATGGATACGAGCCTTGGATTCTAAATTTGTTCACAGCTAACATTGGTTTTTGTGAGAGATGGGTACGAAAGCACATCTTGATTGCTACACAAGAGCTCCCTAAGGTCGCCTCTATGTAACTTGATCGGCACAACATTGGGAATGGTTCAACAATGGCTGTCATTCCAATGTGTCATTGGGATGTCTTGGAAAGTGGTCTTGCAAGAGAAAATTGACTTAGTTAGAGCATTGGCCTTGGGCCATTGCGACAGTCTTTTTAATTGCAACTCTTCTTTAGCTTCCCCCTAAAGAGAGTGTTTGGTGTTTGCATTGTGTGGACAAAAAGCCCAAGGCATTTCATCTCTCTTCAGATGCAAAATTCTAGGAGGGCTTGTCAAAGTATGGCCATTTGTACGAGGTGCACCAAAAAGTGTGTAGGGGGCATATGCCTTGGAAATGGATGTCCTTGAGTGTCCTTACTTGGTTGCATGCATGTGTACATCTTTGCATTACAACTCTACTGCGAGCATTTTGGAGAAATGAGTTTTGTACAAGATGTTCTTCTCCGGTTCCTACGAACTAGAGCACTCGTCTTTGCAATGCTCTAACAAGTGCAGGCCCAATGTGTCTGTCTACGGGAAGAAATTGCATGAATGCTTTTTTCCAAGATGTGTCTGCTCGTGGGTGGTTCCCTCACAATGCAGTTCTTTGGTATGTGCATGTACATGAGATTGAAGCTTGTCCGACAATGCTTGTGTGAGTGTTCACCTGTAGGAACTTTTTTGTACCTACGCTGGCAGATCACATGTCACGGGGAATGGTTAGCGAGGCTGTGCTGGGAAAGGAGATATTTGCTAGAGGTTAGACATGTCTATGTATGTAGGTGAGCTCTCATCACATATAAATGTGCATAGGGGTGTTATACATGATGCCCTTGAGCGGCCTTATAATTGAGGTGGTTGCGTGCACAGTGATGCCCCCACCAATCGCATAACTAGCCATGTTTTTGACTCGCACAACCCTTCACCCTTCAGCATGGTGGTCTCCATTGGCACTTCAACAACTAGCTCTTTGTCATGGAAATTTTTTTGTTGCAATCAAGAAGGATTTTGTTTATGTGAGTGCACCTCAATAGGCATGTAGGAGGCATATGCCTCGGAAATGGATGTCTCTGAGTGGCCTTACAATTGAGGTGGCTACGTGAACGATGCATCTTGTGCAGACTTGAGGCTTCTTTTCGAGTAGTGGCGACAGCGAGTTTGAGGGTAAAGGGTTGCATACAGGATGTTCTTCCCAGGTGCCTATGAACTGAGGCTCCCTGTTTGGCCCTCTCCAATCAATGATGGGAAACTTTCCTCTTGTGTGAAATCTTTGAGCGTTGTGAGTCTTGCATGTGCTGTGAAAGTCATTCCTGTTGGTTGTGCAATGGATTATGTTTGGATGCACGACAGAGTGAATGTAAATTTTGGTTTCCCATCACAGTAGGCAAATCTTGGCTGTAGAAAGTCTTGGGGGGTCCCCTCATTGTTAGAAGCTACCTGGTCAATCCTACCAGTAGTCATATGCTTGTCTCAAAGATTAAGCCATGCATGTCTAAGTATGAACTATTTCAGACTGTGAAACTGTGGATGGCTCATTAAATCAGTTATAGTTTCTTTGATGGTACTTTTCTACTCGGATAATCATAGTAATTCTAGAGCTAATACATGCACCAAATCCCAACTCTTGGAAGGGATGCATTTATTAGATAAAAGGTCAGTTTGGGCTCACCCGTTATTCTGGTGATTCATGATAACTCAACGGATCACACGGCCTTTGTGCCGGCGATGCTTCATTCAAATTTCTACCCTGTCAACTTTCGATGGTAAGATAGAGGCCTACCATGGTGGCGATGGGTAACAAAGAATTAGGGTTCAATTCTAGAGAGGGAGCCTGAGAAATGGCTACCACATCCAAGAAAGGCAGCAGGGGTGCAAATTACCCAATCCTGACATGGGGAGGTAGTGACAATAAATAACAATACTGGGCTCATCGAGTCTGGTAATTGGAATGAGTACAATCTAAATCCCTTAACAAGGATCCATTGTAGGACAAGTCTGGTGCCAGCAGCCATGATAATTCCAGCTCCAATAGTGTATATTTAAGTTGTTGCAGTTAAAAAGCTGATAGTTGGACCTTGGGTCATCACTGGGTGTGCACTAGCCCTCACATCCCTTCTGCTAGCGGCATGTTCTTGGCCTTAATTGGGTGGGTCGTGGTTCTGGCGCCTTTACTTTGAAAAAATTAGAGTGCTCAAAGAAAGCCTATGCTCTGAATACATTAGCATGGAATAACGTGATAAGAGTCTGGTCCTATTTCGTTGGCCTTCAGGACCGGAGTAATGATTAATAGGGACTGTCGGGGGCATTCGTATTTCATTGTGAAAGGTGAAATTCTTGGATTTATGGAAGACAAACCACTGCAAAAGCATTTGCCAAGGATGTTTTCATTAATCAAGAATGAAATTTGGGGGCTAGAAGATGATCATATACCATCCTAGTCTCAACCATAAATGATGACGATCGGGGATCGACAGATGTTTCTCTAAGGACTCTGCCAGCACCTTCTGAGAAATCAGAGTGTTTGGGTTCCGGGGGGAGTATGGTCACAAGGCCAAAACTTAAAGGAATTGATGGAAGGGCACCACCAAGAGTGGAGCCTACAGCTTAATTTGACTCAACATGAGGAAACTTACCAGGTCCAGACATAGTAAGGATTGACAAATTGAGAGCTCTTTCTTGATTCTATGGGTGGTGGTGCATGGCCGTTCTTAGTTGGTGGAGCAATTTGTCTGGTTAATTTAATTAACGAATGAGACCTCAGCCTGCTAACTAGCTATGTGCAGGTTCCCCTTCATGGCTAGCTTCTTAGAGGGACTATGGCCTCCTAGGCCATAGAAGTTTGAGGCAATAACAGGTCTGTGATGCCCTTAGATGTTCTGGGCCACATGCACACTACACTGATGCAACCAATGAGTTTCTCTCCCTGGCCCGAAATGTTTGGGAAATCTTGCTAAATTGCATCATGATGGGGATAGACCATTGCAATTATTGATCTTCAATGAGGAATTCCTAGCAAGTGCGAGTCATCAGCTCGCGTTGACTACGTCCCTACCCTTTGTACACACCGCCCATCACTCTTATCGATTGAATGATCCGATGAAGTGTTTGGATCACGGTGACAATGGTGGTTACTGTTGATGATGTCATGAGAAGTTCATTGAACCTTATCATTTAGAGGAAGGAGAAGTCATAACAAGTTGTTATTGTAGGTGAACCTACGATAGGATCATTTTCGGTTCAAGACCTTGAATTGTGTAGGGGATGGAGCTGGCCTCCTCCCCACCCTCGAAATCTCAGTGACATGTGGGCACTTGGCCTTGAAACAATGTGTTAGACAGCCAAGCTATGGGTCAAGTGCCATCGAGGTTGAGGGTCACATTGAATGCTATGATCAAAAGCATGGATTCCTCGCAGGGTGAAGAAGAGACTCAGATGCAATCTGGATTAGGATTGGTGCCTTCAAATGAAATCTACGTCAGTGTGAGAGGTCTCTACTTAGTTGTAGTTTAGAGGGGGTCTGAGCCTTGTCCTCCATTGAGATTTCATGGTCTGATCACATACACAACACTGTACCAGGGATCTGTCATTTCGATGGCAGCATGTCAGGACTGCCGCAACCCCCCGTTGCCTTGCCCAGGTGTGTTGACTTGTCTCTTGGAGCATTTTGTGTTTAGGATGGGTGCACTCACATGATTTTTAGGGCAAGGGCCCCGTCCACTGACACAACTCTTCCATGCATCGACTCCCACCTTTGCAAGGTGATGGGGCAGGGACACACCACAACATTCCTCGTCGCACCCATTGGTGCTCGAGGTTTGGGATGTGTCAACACCCAACACACAAGTGCATCACCCACCTTAGAAATCCAAAAAATGAAGCATGATCCAATGCCTTGCATGCTTGGGTCACCAAAAGACAAAAACATAACAAAATCATGACTCTTGGAAATGAATATCTTGGCTCTCACCATGATGAAGAATGTAGCAAAATCTGATAGTTAGTGTGAATTGCAAAATCTCATGAATCATCGAGTCTTTGAATGCAAGTTGCACTTGAGTCCTTGACCAAGGGCACATCTGCTTGGGCATCACACTACAAAATTTCCCTCCCTAGCGAGGAGCAGAGATGGTCATCCGTGTCCACAAGTGGCACAATTGGCTGAAATAAGCACGAGGTTCATCGATATGTGACGACGAGTGGTGGCTCGCAAAGGCTGATGTTGGTTTGCGCTGATCGAATGATTCCTCACGAGGAACTTTATTCTGGGTTCAGCAACCTGCCATAGTGCAGGTATGTTGCATCTCTACCATGTTCCCAAGTTAGGTGTGAATACCTTCTGATTTTAAGCATATCAATAAGCAGAGGAAAAGAAACATACCAAGATTTCCCTAGTAACGGCAAGCGAACTAGGAAGAGCGTAGCATGAAAATTGACAGCTGCACTTGTGAAATTGTAGTTTGTAGAAGCATCCTCAGTGATGGACCAGGCCCAAGTCCCCTGGAAGGGGGCACCAGAGAGGGTGAGAGTCCCGTCAGGCCTAGACCCTATCGCACCATGAGGCACTGTTATCGACTCAGGTTGTTTGGGAATGCAGCCCTAATCGGGTGGTAAATTTTGTCCAAGGCTAAATACGAGCGAGAGATCAATAGCGAACAAGTACTGTGAGGGAAAGATGAAAAGGACTTTGAAAAGAGAGTTAAAGAGTGCTTGAAATTGCTAAGAGGGAAGTGGATGGAAGCTGACAATGTGCCCCAGTCGGATGTAGAACGGTGTGAGCCGGTCCGTCGCTCAGTTTGGGGGATGTGCCAGCATGGGCTATCGTGGCAGCACAAGTGCGACCTTCTGGTTGCACAAATACTTCTATCGTAGTGGTCAAGGAGTGAAGTGCATGCCTTTATAGCGGGCTCTCAAGCACCTATGTGCTTGTGGCACTGGCCAGCAGGCTTTCCATCTGACCCATCTTGAAACACAGACCAAGGAGTCTAACATGTGTGCAAGTTGGCAAATTGGGAAAACTTGCAAGGTGTAAGGAAGCTGACTAGCGAGATCCCCTCTCGAGGGGTGCACTGTCGACCGACCTTGATCTTTTGTGAAGGGTTCGAGTGTGAGCACACCTGTTGGGACCCAAAAGATGGTGAACTATGCCTAAGCAGGGTGAAGCCAGAGGAAACTCTAGTGGAGGTCCGTAGTGATATTGACGTGCAAATCATTCGTCTGACTTGGGTATAGGGGCGAAAGACTAATCAAACCATCTAGTAGCTGGTTTCCTTTGAAGTTTCCCTCAGGATAGTTGGAGCTCATGTGCAAGTTTTATCGGGTAAAGTAAATGATTAGAGGCATCAGGGGCATAATGCCCTTGACCTATTCTCAAACTTTAAATAGGTAAGTCAGCGCAGCTGCTCTATTGAGCTGTGCCATGGAATCACGAGCTCCAAGTGGGCCATTTTTGGTAAGCAGAACTGGCGATGTAGGATGAATTGAAAGTTGATTTATGGAGCCAGATTGCGCACTAACCTAGATCCCACAAAGGGTGTTGGTTTATTAAGACAGTAGGATAGTGGTCATGGAAGTCAAAATCTGCTAAGGAGTGTGTAACAACTCACCTGCCGTAACAACTAGCCCCAAAAATGGATGGGGCTGAAGGACACAACCTATACTTGTCCGTTGGGGCAAGTGTAAGGCTCTGATGAGTAGGAGGATGCAGGGGTTGTTGCAAAACCTTGAGCATAGCCTCGGTGGACCGGGCCCTTGTTGGGCGAGAAAATCTTCCAAGTGCAAAATTTTGGATTGGTGGGGTTTGCAAATTTTTTCGCGAGGGCATAAAAATCTCTCAGGTGCCAAATTTTCAGTGGGTGGGCTTTTGTTAAAATTTTTGCAAGGGCAAAAACATCTCCCAAGTGCCAAATTCTCAGTACGTGGGGTTTGTAATTTTTTCCAGAATGGAAAAATCTCCCAAGTGCCAAATTTTCAAAGGGTGGGGTTTTGTGAAAATTTCCACGAGGGCGAAAAAATCTCCCAAGTGCCAAATTCTCGGCGGGTGGGGTTTTGTAAAATTTTTTGCGAGGGCAAAAAAATCTCCCAAGTGCTAAATTCCCAGCAGGTGGGGTTTGTAATTTGTGCGAGGGTGGGAAAATCTTCCAAGTGCCAAATTTCAAGCGGGTGGGGTTTGTAATTTTTACGAGGGCGGAAAAATCTCCTAGGTGCCAAATTCTCGGCGGGTGGGGTTTGTAATTTTTGTCGGGGCAGAAAAATCTCCCAAGTGCCACATTCCAGGCGGGTGGGGTTTTGTAAAAATTTTTGTGAGGGAAAAAAAATCTCCCAAGTGCCAAATTCTGAGTAGGTGGGGTTTGCAATTTCTGCGAGGGTGAAAAAATCTCCCAAGTGCCAAATTCTTGGCAGGTGGGGTTTGACATTTTTGTGAGGTCATAAAAATATCCCAGGTGCCAAATTCCTAGTGGATGGGGTTTGTAATTTCCACCAGGGCAGAAAAATCTCCCGAGTGCCAAATTTTGGGCAGGAGGGAAGGGTTTTGTAGAAATTTTTGCCAGGGCAAAAAAATCTCTCGAGTGGCAAATTTTGGATGAGTGGGGTTTTGTAAAATTTCCAAGAGGGGGAAAAAATTCTCCCAAGTCCTAAATTCTAAGCTGGTAGAGTTTGAAATTTTTGGAAGGGCAAAAAAATCTTCCAAGTGCCGAATTCTCAGCGGGTGCGGTTTCGTGATTTCCGCGAGTACAAAAAAATCTCCCGAGTGCCAAAGTTTCCTTGAGGGCGAAAAAGTCTTTCAAGTGCAATTTCCATGTGGGTTGAGTTTGTAAATAGTGTGATTTCATGCAGGTCAGGTTTGCAATTTTCGTGAGGGCAAAAAAATCTTCCAAGTCCAAATTTCCGGTGGGTGGGGTTTCATAATTTTCAAATGCCAAATTCCAAGCAGGTGGGGTTTGTAAATTTTGTGAGGGCAGAAAAATCTTCCAAGTCCAAATTTTGAGTGGGTGAGTTTTGTAAATTTTTGTGAGGGCAAAAAAATCTTCGGACTACAAATTCCAGGTGGGTAGGGTTTTGTAATTTTTGCGAGGGAAGACGACTCATGTACGTGATCCAAAATTGGTTAACTTATTTTTTTGGTTAACACCCAAAGTTTTGAACTCAAATCAAGTTGGCTACCCCGGCTCGAATCACCTCCAAATTTTTTGCACAACCCATGTCAACATGCTCAACTTGACTCTAAGTGCCTCGAGTCATGTACGTGGTCCAAAAGAGGTCAAATTTTTTTTTGGGTTAATGCCCAAAGTTTTCAACTCGAACCATGTCAGAAACCTTGATACGAATCGCCCCAACTACCCCAACCTCGACTAGAATCATGCCAAGCCTTAACTGCTTCCAATTTTTTTGCACGACTCATGTCACCATGCTCGACATGATTCTAAGTGTGTTGATTCATGTGCGTGATCCAAAGGTGGTCAACATTTTTTTTGGGTTAATGACCAAATTGTGTGAGCAACCCTGACTTGTATCGCCTCGAGCCTTAACCGCCTCAAGTTTTTTCACAGAACTCATGTCACCATGGTCAACTTGGTGCCCTGAGTCATGTACATGATCCAAAAGAGGTTAAATTCTTGCTTTTTTGGTTAACACCCAAAGATTTCAACCCGAATTATGTCAGCAACACTGACTCAAATTGCCTTGAGCCTTAATTGCCTGCAATTTTTTTGAAGCACTCATGTCACCGTACTTGACTTGATTCTATGCGCCCCAAGTCATGTACGTGATCCAAAAGCAATTAAATCTTTTTTTGGCTAACAGCCAAAGTTTTTGAATCGACTTAGCTACCCCGACTCAAATTGCCTCCAGCCTTAACCGCCTCCATTTTTTTTTGCTCGACTCATGTAACCGCACTCACCTTGATTCTAAGTGGCTCAAGTCACTTACGTGATCCAAAACTAGGTAACTTTTTCTTTTTTCTTTTTTTTTTCAAGTCCCAAAGTTTTGAACTTGAATAGAGTCGGATACCCTGACTCGAGTCGTCTCCAAATTTTTTGCACGACTCATGTCACCGTGCTCGACTTGATTCTAAGTGCCCTAAGCCATGTACATGATCCCAAAGTGGTTAACTCTTTCTTCTTGGTTAACGCCCAAAGTTTTCATTCGAATCATGTCACCCAGGGCACCTCGATGCTACGTGACCTGAGCGCTGTGCGTGATCCAAAACTGGGTAACATTTTTTTTGAACTCCCAAAATTTCATTCTTTTTTGCCTTACGGGGCCTATCATGATCTCTTTTTATAAAGAAAATTCTCAAATCTGGCTAGCCAAGCATAATGCCTCAAGTCGGCCTGGCAATACGTGAACCGAAACCTGTGCGTGATCCAAAAGTGGGTAACTTGTTTTTTTTTTTTTGTAATGCCCAAAATTTAGCATTTTTTCCTATACAGGGCCTCCCATTATTTTATTTTATTTTCCTCGTCGACCCACTTTGGTGACCCAATCGGGTCACTCGAGGCTAGGGCGACAAAGATAGGTTGACCCAGTCGAGTGACCCAAGTTGGGTTGACCCAGGCGTGCGATCTTGGCTGGGTACAGCAAGTTGATTCTATAAGTTTGCTTGCCAATTTTGCTAGCCAGGTTAGCTCACCAGGTCATCTGACCATGTGGTCTTTCCCAAATTACCCCACCAAGTTGCCTCAAAGAATTGACTCTTTAAGTCTGATCACAGCTCATTAAGCCGGCTCACCAAGATGACTTACCATCTCGCCTCACCAGGTTGCCCCACTAGGTTGCCTCTTCTTTAAGACCGCTCACCATGTCAGCTCCCCAAGTTAGCTCACCGAGTTGACTATTCAAGTTGCCTCACAAAGTCAACTCCTTAAGTTTGCTCACCAAGTCAGTGCCCTAAGTCAGCTCACCAAGTCGACTCACCTAGTCATTTTACCACCTTGCCCTAGAAAGTGTGCTCGCCAAGTTGCCCCACCGAGTTGCTTCTCTAAGCACACTCACCATGTCAGCTCACCAAGTTGGTTCTTCAAGTATGTTGCCAAGTCAACTCTTTAAGTTTTCTCACTAGGTTAGCCCACCCAAGTCAGCTCTTTAAGTTCGCTCGCCAGGTCGGCTCGCCCAAGTCGCATCAACAAGCTAACTCGCTGAGTCACCTCACAAAGTTGACTCTTTAAGTGCACTCACCAAGTCAGCTCACCAAGTTGACTCACCATCTTGCCTTGATAAGTTGTCTTTCTGAGTTACCCCACCAAGTCACCTCTTTAAGCTTGATCTCCGTGTCAGCTCATCAGGTCAGCTCACCAAGTCGACTAATCAAGTAGGCCCACAAATTTGCCTCAAGGAGCTAACTCAATGAGTCACCTCACCATGTTGACTCTTTGAGCCCGCTCGCCAGGTCGCCTCACCAAGTCAACTCGAGTACATTTCCAAGTTGACTCTTTAAGTTTGCTCTCCAGGTCGACTCACCAAGTTAGCTCACCATGTCATCTCAACGGACCAACTCGCTGAGTCACCTTATTTCACTGGCTCTCTAATTCCACTCGCCAAGTCACCCCACCAACTTGCCTCCTTAGGCCCACTCACCATGTTGGTTCACTAGGTTGGCTCCTCATGGTAACTCACCAAGCTGACAATTCAAGCACACTCACCAAGTCTGCCCCTAGGTCATCTCCCTAGGTTGCCTCACAAGGTGGACTTGCAAAGTTGCCTTACTGAGTTGACTCTTCAAGTTTTCTTGCTAGGTTGACTCCCCAATTCAGCTCGCCAAGTCAGCTTATCAAGTTTGCTCGCTAGGTTGCCTCCCTAGTTTGGCTCACCATGTCATCTAAATGAACTAACTCACCTAGTCGCCTCACCAAGTTGGCTTTTTAATTCCACTCGCCAAGTTTCCCCACCAACTCACCTTGTTAAGCCCACTCGCCATGTCAGCTTGCCAAGCCAGCAATTCAAGCATGCTCACCAAGCTGACTCTTGCAGTTTTCTCACCAAGTGGGTTTCACCTTGCTAGGTCAACCCCACCAAGTCGCCTCAATGAGTTGACTCTCTAAGTCCACTCACCAAGTTAGCTCAAGCATAAGTGAAGAAAAGTTATTGCAAATTTTCGATGGAAAAATATGCTAAAAATCTTCAGGCTCACCGTTGGAGGCGTTAGAGTGCCCGAATGAGGTCCAATAAATAGAGGGAAGGGCGCATGCACCCATTCGAACCTGTTGATCAGGAGCTGGCATTTCTGAAAAGTGGTTATAATAGCCAATCGGAGCAACGATTGTTGAGTTATGGCCTTCAGAAGTTAGGCTAACCAAATTTCTAAAATAATTTGTCAAAGATGTATTAGGGAGACTTATGTGTATTGTCAGGGTCTTCCAGCCATAGGTATTAAGTCGAAGCATCTAGAACCTTCCCAGCTGGCATACAATTGCCTATTTAAGAAAGGCCCAAACGTTGTCTAGGACAACTTTGGGTGATATCTGGCAGCTTGTCTTGTAGATTGTTGCAGTTAAGGTGCCCGTGTGGGTTAGCATATTGTGCTTATGAATTATGCAATTCCACTTTTGCGGTCCAAATGAAAAGACCACATTTTGTTCTCACATTTTCTATTATTTCTATGGTTCTATTATAAGTTTATGGTATTAAGGGGACCTTCTTGCGTCACCTCACCAAGTCACATCTTAAGCCCTGCTCACCATGTCAGCTTTCCAAGTCAGCTCAACAAGTGGACTATTCAAGCACGCTTGCCAAGTTGACACTTTTAGTTCTCTCACAAGGTCTTCTCGCATGGTCAGCTCATTGAGTCACCCCACCAAGTCACCTCAATGACCCAACTCATCTAGTTGCCTCACCAAGTTGACTCTTTAAGTCTGCTCACCAAGTTAGCTCATCAAGTTGCCTCTCCATAGGGCTGGTGACCAAGGGTTGGATAGCTTCGCTCACCTGGTCACCTCACCAAGTGGGGTCGCCAGGGCACCCCACCAAGTAGCCTCAACAAGTTGACTCATTTAGTTTTCTCAACATGTTGGCTCACTAAATTGGCCTACCATCTCTCCTCGCCAACTTTCCCAAACAAGTTTCCTTTTTAAGCTCATTGACCAATTCAACTCACCAGCTTCGCTCCCCAGGTCGGCACACCAAGTGCTCTCACCAAGTTAACTCTTTAAGTTCAATCATCAAGTCACCCCATGAGGTCAGCGCACCAAGTCGACTCTTTAACTTCATTCATCAAGGCACCCCACAAGGTTAGCACACCAAGTACTCTCACCAAGTTGACTCTTTAAGTACGTTCACAAAGTCACCCAATCAGGTCAGCCCACCAAGAACTCTCACCAAGTTGACTTTCTAAATTTTTTCATCAAGTCACCCCACCAGGTCAGCCCACCAAGTACTCTCACCAAGTTGACTCTTTAAGTCCGTTCACCAAGTCACCCCACCAAGTAATCTCACCAAGTTGACACTTTAAGTCCATTCATCAATTCACCTCACCAAGTACTCTAACCAAGTTGACTATTTAAGTTCGCTCATCAAGTTGCACCACCAAGTTGACTCTTTACATCTGTTCAACAAGTCACCCCACCAATTACTCTAACCAATTCGATTCTTCAAGTGCGTTCATCAAGTCACCCCACCAAGGACTCTCACCAAGTCAACTCTTTAAGTCTTTTCATCAAATCACCCCACCAAGTACTCTCACCAAGTCAACTCTTTAGGTTCGTTCATCAAATAACCCCACCAAGTTGACCCTTTAAGTCTGTTCATCAAGTGACCCCACCAAGTACTCTCACCAAGTTGACTCTTTAAGTCCTTTCATCAAGTCAACCCACCAAGTCAATTCTTTAAGTCCATTCATGAAGTCACCAGAACAAGTACTCTCACAAAGTCGAATCCTTAAGTCCATTCATCAAGATACCCCAAAAAGTCAACCCTTTAAGTCTGTTCATGAAGTCACTAAACCAAGTACTCTCACCAAGTCAACTGTTTAAGTCATTTCATCAAGTCACCCCACCAAGTTGACTCTTTATGTCCATTCATCAAGTCACCAGAACAAGTACTCTCACCAAGTCCACTCTTTAAGTCTGTTCATCAGGTCACCCCACAAGGTCGGCCTGCTAAGTACTCTCACCAAGTCGACTATTTAAGTTTGTTCATCAGTTCACCCCGCCAAGTACTCTCACCAAGTTGAGTCTTTAAGTCCGCTCATCAAGTCACGCCACCGAGCACTCTCACCAAGTTGACTCTTTAAGTTCATCAAGTCCCCCCACCAAGTAATCTAACCAAGTCAATTCTTCAATTCTGTTCATCAAGTCACCCCACCAAGTACTCTAACCAAGTGAACTCTTTAAGTTTGTTCATCAAGTCACCCCACCAATTACTCTCACCAAGTTAACTCTTTAGGTCTGTTCATCAAGTCACCCTGCCAAGTCAACCCTTTAAGTTTTTTCATCAAGTCACCCCACCAAGTACTCTCACCAAGCTGACTTTTTAAGGCCTTTCATCAAGTCACCCCACCAAGTCGACTCTTTAAGTCTTTTCATCAAGTCACCAGAATAAGTACTCTCACCAACTTGACTCTTTATGTTTGTTCATCAAGTCACCCCACCAGGTCGGCCCACCAAGTACTCCCACCAAGTCGACTCTTTAAATTCATTCATTAGTTCACCCCACCAAGTACTCTCACCAAGTCAACTCTTTAGGTCCATTCATCAAGTCACCCTGCCAGGTTGACACTTTAAGTCCGTTCATCAAGTTGCCCCACCAATTACTTGCACCAAGTTGACTCTTTATGTCCTTTCATCAAGTCACCCCACCAAGTTGAGTCTTTAAGTCTGTTTATCAAGTTAGCAGAACAAGTACTCTCACCAAGTCGACTTTTTAAGTCCATTGATCAAGTCACCCCACCAGGTCAGCCCACCAAGTACTCCCACCAAGTCAGCTCTTTAAGTTCTTTCATCAGTTCACTCCACCAAGTACTCTCACCAAGTTGACTCTTTAAGTCCGCTCATCAACTCGTGCCACCAACTACTCTCACCAAGTTGACTCCTTGAGTCTGTTCATCAAGTCACCCCACCAAGTACTCTAACCAAGTTGATTCTTCAAGTGCGTTCATCAAGTCACCCCACCAAGTACTCTCACCAAGTCGACTCTTTAAGTCTGTTCATCAAGTAACCTAACCAAGTACTCTCACCAAGTCAACTCTTTAGGTTTTTTCATCAAGTCACCCTACCAAGTTGACGCTTTAAGTCTATTCATCAAGTCACCCCACCAAGTACTCTCACCAAGTTGACTCTTTAATTCCTTTCATCATGTCACCCCACCAAGTTAACTCTTTAAGTCCATTCATCAAGTCACAAGAACAAGTACTCTCATCAAGTCAACTCTTTAAGTTTGTGCATCAAGTCACCCCACCAAGTACTCTCACCAAGTCAACTATTTAAGTCCGTTCATCAGTTCCCCCCACCAAGTACTCTCACCAAGTCAACTCTTTTGGTCCGTTCATCAAGTCACGCGACCAAGTACTCTCACCAAGTTGAATCTTTACATCCGTTCAACAAGTCACTAGACCAATTACTCTCACCAAGTTGACTCTTTAAGTCCATTCATCAAGTCACCCCACCAAGTTGGCCCACCAAGTACTCCCACCAAGTCGACTCTTTTAGTTCGTTCATCAGTTGATCCTGCCAAGTACTCTCACCAAGTTGACTCTTAAAGTCCGCTCATCAAGTTGCACCACCAAGTACTCTCACCAAGTTGACTCTTTAAGTTCTTTCATCATGTCACGCCACCAAGTACTCTAACAAAGTCGATTCTTCCAGTGCGTTCATCAAGTCACCCCACCAAGTACTCTCACCAACTCAACTCTTTAAGTCTGTTCATCAAGTCACCCCACCAAGTACTCTGACCAAGTCAATGCTTTAGGTCCGTTCATCAAGTCATGCTGCCAAGTCGACCCTTTAAGTTCATTCATCATGTCACCCCACCAAGTCAACTCTTTAATTTTGTTCATCAAGTCACCTCACCAAGTACTCTCACCAAGTTGAATCTTTAAGTCCGTCCATCAAGTCACCCCATCAGGTACTCTCACCAACTTGACTCTTTAAGTTCATTCATCAAGTCACCCCACCGAGTACTCTCACCAAGTCGACTATTTAATTCTATTCATCAGGTCACCCCACTTGGTCAGCCCACCAAGTACTCTCACCAGGTCGACTCTTTAAGTTTGTTCATCAAATCACCCCACTAGGTTGGCCCAGCAAGTACTCTCACCAAGTCGACTCTTTAAGTCTGTTCATCAAGTCACCTGACTAGGTTGGCCCACAAGTAGTCTCATGAAGTTGATTCTTTAAGTTTGTTCATGAAGTCATCCCACCAGGTCAGCCCACCATGTACTCTCACTAGGTCGACTCTTTAAGTTTGTTCATCAAGTCACCCCACCAAGTACTCTAACAAAGTCCTCTCTTTAAGTCTGTTCATCAAGTCACCGCACAAAGTACTCTCACAAAGTTGACTATTTAAGTCTGTTCATATAGTCACCCCACCATGTCAGCCCACCAAGTCGACTCTTTAAGTTCGTTCATCAAATCACCTCACCAGGTTGGCCCACCAATGACTCTCACCAAGTTGACTCTTTAAGTCTTCTCATCAAGTCACCCCACCAGGTTGGCCCACCAAGTACTCTAACAAAGTCAACTCTCTAAGTTCATTCATCAAGTCACCCTACTAGGTCAGCCCAACAAGTACTCTCACCAAGTTGACTATTTATGTACGTTCATCAAGCCACCTCACCAGTTTGACCCACCAAGTTGACTCTTTAAGTTCGTTCATCAATTAACCTGGCCAAGTCGGCCCACCAAGTACTCTCACCAAGTTGACTCTTTAAGTTCATTCATCAAGTCACCCGGCCAAGTAAGACGACCAAGTACTCTCACCAAGTTGACTCTTTAAGTTCGTTCATCAAGTCACCCCGCAAGGTTGGCCCACCAAGTACTCTCACCAAGTCGAATCTTTAAGTTCGTTCATCAAGTCACCTTGCCACTTCGGCCCACCAAGTACTCTCACCAAGTTGACTCTTTAATTTCGTTCATCAAGTCACCCCGCTAGGTCGGCCCACCAAGTACTCTCGCCAAGTCGACTCTTTAAGTTCATTCATCAAGTCACCCCATCAAATCATCCCACCAAGTCGACTCTTTAAGTTTGTTCATCAAGTCACCCCGCATGGTCAGCCCACAAAGTACTCTCTCCAAGTCGACTCTTTAAGTTCATTCATCAAGTCACCCTTCTAAGTTGGCCCACCAATTTGACTCTTTAAGTTTTTCCATCAAGTCACTCTGCCAAGTTGGCCCACCAAGTCGACTCTTTAAGTTTGTTCATCAAGTCACCCTGCCAGGTCAGCCCACCAAGTACTCTCACCAAGTTGACTCTTTAAGTTTTTTCATCAAGTCACCCCGCACGGTCGGCCACCCAAGTACTCTCACCAAGTTGACGCTTTAAGTTCAATCATCAAGTCACCCTGCTAGGTTGGCCCACCAAGTACTCTCACAAAGTTGACTCTTTAGTTTTTTTCATCAATTCACCCCACCAGGTCAGCCCACCAAGTACTCTCACCAAGTCGACTCTTTAAGTTTGTTCATCAAGTCACCTTGCCAATTTGACCCACCAAGTACTCGCACAAAGTTGACTCTCTAAGTTCTTTCATCAAGTCACCCTGGCAAGTCAGCCCACCAATTGCTCTCACCAAGTCACCCCACCAGTTTGACCCATCAAGTTGACTCTTTAAGTTCATTCATTAAGTCACCTGGCCAAGCTGGCCCACCAAGTACTCTCACCAAGTTGACTCTTTAAGTTAATTCATCAAGTCACCTTGCCACTTCAGCCCACCAAGTGCTCTCACCAAGTGGACTCTTTAAGTTCGTTCATCAAGTCACCTCGCCAGGCTGGCCCACCAAGTACTCTCAGCAAGTTGACTCTTTAAGTTCATTCATCAAATCACCCCACCAGGTCGGCCCACCAAGTACTCTCACCAAGTTGACTCTTTAAGTTCATTCATCAAGTCACCCCACATGGTTAGCCCACAAAGTACTCTCACCAAGTTGACTCTTTAAGTTCATTCATCAAGTCACCCCACTAGGTCGGCCCACCAATTCAACTCTTTAAGTTTGTTTATTAAGTCACTTTGGCAAGTCGGCCCACCAAGTTGACTCTTTAAGTTCGTTCATCAAGTCACCCTGCCAAGTTAGCCCACCAAGTACTCTCACAAAGTTGACTCTTTAAGTTTGTTCATCAAGTCACCCCACTAGGTTGGCCCACCAAGTACTCTCACCAAGTTGACGGTTTAAGCTCGATCATCAAGTCACCCTGCTAGGTCGACCCACCAAGTACTCTCACAAAGTTGACTCTATAGGTTCGTTCATCAATTCACCCCACCAGGTCGGCCCACCATGTACTCTCACCAAGTCGACTCTTTAAGTTCGTTCATCAAGTCACCTTGCCAGTTTGACCCACCAAGTACTCCCACAAAGTTGACTCTCTAAGTTCGTTCATCAAATCACCCTACAAGGTCAGCCCACCAAGTACTCTCACCAAGTCACCCTACCAGTTTGACCCACCAAGTCAACTCTTTAAGTTCATTCATCAAGTACTCTGGCGTTGCTTGGAATAATGGCAATTTGCTGTGGGTGCTTGGTGCTCTAACAATTTTTCATGGTGGACTTATCCTAGCTACATGGGAGCTTTAATACCGAAAGCTCTCAGGAAAAAATGGTGGCCAAGCCATGCTGGCTGACCCAATCTAGACGAGCCATTCTGGCCGACCCAATCTGGCCAAGCCGTTTTCATCAACCTGATCTTGCCGAGCTCCAAAAATAGTGTCGTGGATGGCTGTTTGGTCACATTTTTCATTCAATTGGATTTTTAAGGGATTTTTCCATGCTACCACAAATTTTGAATGTAGAAGGAGCCTCACACTAATAGCTTATATAGGAGAGGTGGTTGCCACGAGCCTCTCCCATGCCCATTTCATGGATTCGACATTGGTGTTTAGGCGGATTGGATTGTTGGATTTTCAAATGGTGTATGCTAATGTTGAATCAATGAAAGGGGCATGAAGCAATCTCTGAGTGCTTTTCCTCAGCTCTCCTTTAGATCATGTTTTCTGATGACTCAATTTTGGAAAAGGTGAGGTAGCAGTTTTTGATCCATGGCGTGTCCTTTTGGTGATTTTAAAACTTGATCTAAACGTGAGCTCTTGTCTAGCACTCCGTTGTTGCTTGATATAATGGGAATTTTCTATGTGTGCTAAGTGCTCTAACAATTTTTCATGGTGTACTTATTGTGGCTACATGGGAGCTTTAATATTGAAAGCTCTTAGTGAAAAATGGTGGCTGAGCCATGCTGGCCGACCCAATCTGGCCTAGCCATTTTTGTCGACCCAATCTTGCCGAGCTCCAAAAACGATGTCATGGATGGATGTTTGGTCACATTTTTCATTGAATTGGATTTTTATGGGATTTTTTTGTGCTATCATAGATTTCAAATGTAGAAGGATCCTCACACTAATAGCTTATATAGGAGAGTTGGTTGTCACGATCCTCTCCCATGCCCCTTTCATTGATTCAACATTGGTGTCTAGGTGGATCGAATTGTTAGATTTTAAAACTATATATGCTGATGTTGAATCAATGAAAGGGGCATGAAGCAATCTCTAAGTGCTTTTCCTCAGCTCTCCTTTAGATCATGTTTTCTAATGACTCAATTTTGGAATAGGTGAGCCAGTGGTTGCCAATCCATGGCGTGTCTTTTTGGTGATTTTAAAACTTGATCTAAATGTGAGCCCTTGTCTAGCACTCCGGTGTTTCTTGGTATAATGGAAATTTTCTATGGGTTCTCAGGGCTCTAGCAATTTTTCATGGTGTACTTATCGGGGCTACATGGGAACTTTAATACCAAAAGATCTCGACAACCCTGCAAGCCACTTTTGTCCCTGTCTTTTCTATTCAACCTATCCCCAACAAGCTATCGAGGAAACTCCAAATGCCAAGCCAGTCTCATCCTCTGTCAATGTTAATCAACCTAAGATTGCAAACCCCATTCGTCTACCATGGACACTCCAAATGTCGATCAGATCTCATCCTCTATCAATGTCAATCAACCTAACATCATAAATCCCATTTAGCTTCCATAGACACTCCAAATGCTGAGCCATTATTACCATGCCATCCTACTCAGACTCCTAGATGATCAAAGCCAACATTGTGTCTGCTCCTCTCAAGTAAATCTCAAAAAAGGCACTGAGGCAAATGGTATTATCGAGTCATCCTACCCGAGCTGAGTTGTTCCACCCAATCTCCAAAAGTTGGCCATTTCACTACCTTGGCTCCATGAATTCACATCTCCTAACCGATGACAATCTTTTGCTCCTCTGCCGACCTCATAAAAAATGGGGTTGTGGATGGCTGTTTGGTCACATTTTTCAACGATTTGGATTTTTAAGGTAGTTGTCAATGTGTTTGTTGATTTCTAATGCAGAGCGAGCCTCACACTAATAGCTTATATAGGAGAGGTGGTTGCCGCAAGCCTCTCCCATGCCCCTCTTATTGATTCAATGCTGGTGTCAAGGTAGATGGATATGTCAAATTTTGAAATGGTGGACGTCGACGTTGAATCAATTAGAGGGGCATGAAGTCCACCCTCAAGGTTCTATTCCTCGACTCTACTTTAGATCATGTTTTCTTGTGACTCAGCTAGCATAATTTTGGGAAAAGGATTGGTAGCAGTTGCCAGCCCTCACCACATCTACTTGGTGATTTTCAAACTTGATCTAAAATGGGAGCCCTCGTCTAGCACCTCCATCTAGTGTTGCTTGGGTATTGCATAAATTTTTTTCTATCGGTGTGAATCCCCCAACGAAAGCCTACCCTTGGACTCTCTCTTAGATCACCTTCTTCAATCACTCGACTGGCACAATTACGGAAGAGACTTGGCAGCGGTTGCCATTCTATAGCGTGTGTGTTCAGTGATTTTGAAGTTGATCTAATGGCGAGCCCTTGTCTAGCCATGAGGTGGGTTCTGGGTGCTCTAGCAATTTTTTGTGTGCCTATCATGGCTACAATGGGAGAGGTGGTTTACACGAGCCTCTCCCATGCCCCCCTCATTGATTCAATGCTAGTGTCAAGGCGGATGGATATGTCAGATTTTGAAATGATGGACATCGACGTTGAATCAATTAGAGGGGCATGAAGCCCACCCTTGAGGTGCTATTCCTTGACTCTCCTTTAGATCATGTTTTCTTGTCACTCAGTTGGTGCAATTTTGGAAAAAGGTTTGGCACTGGTTGCTAGCCCTCACTGCATCTACTTGGTGATTTTAAAACTTGATCTAAAATGGGAGCCCTCGTCTAGCACATCCATCTGGTGTTGCTCGGGTATTGCATAAATTTTTTCTATCATCATGAATCCCCCAATGAATGCCTACCCTTGGACTCTCTCTTAGATCATGTTCTTTGATCACTCAACTGACACAATTACGAAAGAGACTTGGCAGCGGTTGCCATTCTACAGCGTGTCTGTTCAGCAATTTTGAAGTTTATCTAATGGCGAGCCATTGTGTACTCATGAGGTGGGTGCTCAGCACTCTAGCAATTTTTTTTGTGCCTTTCATGACTACAATGGGAGAGGTGGTTGCCACGAGCCTCTCTCGTGCCCCTCTCATTGATTCAATGCCAGTGTCAAGGTGGATAGATATGTCAAATTTTGAAACGGTGGATGCCGACATTGAATCAATTAGAGGGGCATGAAGCTAACCCTCGAGGTGATATTCCTCGACTCTCCTTTAGATCATCTTTTCTTGTCACTCAACTAACACAATTTCAGAAAAAGGTTTGGTAGTGGTTGCCAACCCTCACTATGTCTACTTGGTGATTTTAAAACTTGATCTAAAATGGGAGCCCTTGTCTAGCACCTCTGTCCGGTGTTGCTCGAGTATTGTATAAATTTTTGCTATCGGCACGAATCCCCCAATGAATGCCTACCCTTGGACTGTCTCTTAGATCATCTTCTTCGATCACTCGACTGACGCAATTACAGAAGACACTTGGTAGTGGTTGCCATTCTATAGTGCGTCTATTTAACAATTTCAAAGTTGATCTAATGGCGAGCCCTTGTCTAGCCATGAGGTGGGTGCTCAGTGCTCTAGTAATTTTTTTGTGCCTATCGTGGCTATAATGGGAGCTTTGATAACAAAATCTCTCAGTGACCCTCCCCAATAGAATCAGTGTTGGTGTTTGAGAAAGACACATTATTTGGATTTCAAATATTGGCACCAACATCATTTCTATTGGGAGGGCCATGAAGCCATCCCGATTGCTATGTGAGGGCTCTCTCCCCAAAGTTTTTCTCTTTGCAACAACTTCTTTGGCACAAAATTTATGGAATGGTTTGGCAACAGTTGTCATTCTAATGGTGCTGTTGTGGTGGTTGCCTGGGCAGTGATCTAAAGGGTGAGCCATCATCTAGCAGTTGGGCTACGCATCACGAGTGACAAGGGAGTCTTTGTTATCGGAAGCTCCCCATAGCCATTGGATTAGAACAGCCATTTCTTGTGTGAGCAAGGACGAATGCAGCCTCAGATTCCAAATGAAATCAACGACATTAGATCTATATAAGAGCAGAATGAACCAACAACCCATTTTCTATGTGCGCCTCCCCAAAGTTGCTCTTCTTTCTCACTCCATCGGCACAAATTTGGGAGTTGTTTGACAGTGGTTGTCATTCCAATGTCTCATTGCAATGATTTGTAGAGTGATGCTAAGGTTGGGAGCTCGTGTCTAGGATGTTTGTGCAAGTGAGCAGGGGAGCTTCTCTTATCGAAACCTCTCCATGGCCTTTGAATATAGACCCAGTGCCGATGATATCGATGGATACGAGCCTTGGATTCTAAATTTGTTCATAGCTAACATTATTTTTTGTGAGAGATAGGTATGAAAGCACATCCTAATTGCTACGTGGGAGCTCCCTAAGGTCACCTATGTGCAACTCGATCGGCACAACATTGGGAATGGTTTGATAGCGGCTGTCATTCCAATTTGTCATCAGGATGTCTTGGAAAGTGGTCTTTCAAGGGAAAGATCGTGTCTAGAACTTGGATTGTGAGTCATCACAAGTGAATGGGGAGATCTCTCTGTGAATGATGGCATGGTGATTGCAAGAGAAAATTGACTTAGTCAGAGCATTGGCCTTGGGCCATTGTGATGGCCTTGTAATTTCTCTTTAATTTGTGGTGGTGAGTATATCCCATTCGGTAATTGCAATGGCAGAGCTGGTGGGAAGTACTTGTCACTCTATTTTGTTCAATACCCTATATGTAGGTGTCTGCACACCTTGCAACACACTGCACATTTGGTGTTCGATTCTAAGATGCACTTGTTGTTGAGTGTGTATGGAGTTGTATCTTTTAGCTAAGGGCTTCGTCTCTTGGCACGTTCTATCATTGCATTTTTATCCTGCCCAGATGACAAGAACGAAAGAGATGGTTACACGGGTGCATTGCTCAATGTCCCTAATTTCATCAAGGGTCCAATTTGCACCCTAAGTTTTTGCCGATTGGTAGAGCCTTGGGATTGAGAGGGGGACTGGCGAAAGGTTTTTTTGTTGCATAATTTTTTTGCTAGTGCATTCTTGGTGTATGCTCACCTCTTCACTGTCTCATCCTACAGAAGTGCATGGCACTATCGTGACAACTTTTTTGTTCTAAGCCAGTAGAAGCATAGAGTATTACCCTTAATTTTTGTTTGGATGCAAAAACTCTCCATGCCCTGTCTTGCTTGTGCAATCTGAATAGCTGCAGCTCATGGGTTATGCGGGAGATACTCTTCTTCAGCTTTCTGCTAAAGAGAGCATTCAGTGTTTGCATTGTGTGGACAAAAAGCCAAAGGCATTTCATCTCTCTTTAGATGCAAAATTTTGGGAGGGCTTCTCGAAGTATGGCTATTTGTATAGGGTGCACCAAAAAGCGTGTAGGGGGCATATGCCTAGGAAATGGATGTGTCTAAGTTTCCTTACTCGATCATGTGTGTGGTGTACATCTTTGCATTATGAATCTACTGTGAGCATTTGTGATTCAAGCATTTTGGGGGAACGGGTTTTGTATGAGATGTTCTTCTCAGGCTCCTATGAACTAGAGCACTAGTCTTTGCAATGCTCCAACAAGTGCATACCCAACGTGTTTGTCTAGGGGAAGAAATTGCATGAGTTCTTTTTGCCGAGATGTGGGTTCTCGTAGGTGGTTCCTTTATGGTGCAGCTCTTCGGTATGTGCATGTGCATGAGATTGAAGCTTTTCTGACAATGCCAGTGTGAGTGTTTACCCATAGGAACTTTTTTGTACTTGCACTGGTAGATCACATGTCACGGGGAATGGTTAGTGAGGCTGTGCTAGGAAAGGAGATATTTTCCAGAGGTTAGACATGTCTATGTGTGCAGGTGAGCTCTCAACACTTATAAATGTTCTTAGGGGGTATTATACATGATGCCCTTGAGCGGCCTTATAATTGAGGTGGTCGTGTGCACAATGATGCCCCCACCAATCGCATAACTAGCCATGTTTTTGACTCGCACGACCCTTCACCCTTCAGCACGGTGGTCTCTGTTGGCACTTCGACAACCAGCTCTTCATCATGGGAAAATGTTTGTTGCAATCGAGAAGGATTTTGTCTATCCAGGTGCACCTCAATAGGCATGTAGGAGGCATATGCCTAGGAAATGGATGTCTCTGAGTGGCCTTACAATTGAGGTGGCTATGTGCGTGGTGCATCTCATACAGACTTGAGGCTTCTTTTTGAGTAGTGGCGACAGTGAGTTTGAGGGTAAAGGGTTTCATACGGGATGTTCTTACCAGGTACCTATGAACTAAGGCTCCCTGTTTGGCCCTCTCTGGTCAATGATGGGACACTTTCCTCTTGTGTGAAATCTTTGAGCATCACGAGTCTTGCATGTGCTATGAACATCATTCTTGTTGCTTGTGCGGTGGATTATGTTTGGATGCATGATGGAGCGAATGCAAATTTTGTTTTCCCATCATGGAAGGCATCCCTTGGTTGTAATAGGTCTTGGGGGGTCCCCTCATTGTTAGAAGCTACCTGGTCAATCTTTCCAGTATTCATATGCTTGTCTCAAAGTTTAAGCCATGCATGTCTAAGTATGAACTATTTCAGACTGTGAAACTACAGATGGGTCATTAAATCAGTTATAGTTTCTTTGATAGTACTTTTCTACTCAGATAACCATAGTAATTCTAGAGTTTATATGTGTACCAAATATTGACTTTTGGAAGGGATGCATTTATTAGATAAATGGCCGATGCAGGCTTGCCCGCTATTCTGGTGATTCATGATAACTCGACAGATCGCATGACCTTTGTGCTGGCGACGCTTCATTCAAATTTCTGCCGTATCAACTTTTGATGGTAGGATAGAGGCCTACCATGGTGGTGATGGGTGACAGAGAATTAGGGTTCGATTCCAGAGAGGGAGGCTGAGAAATGGCTACCACATCCAAGGAAGGCAGCAGGTGTGCAAATTACCCAATCCTGACACGGGGAGGTAGTGACAATAAATAAAAATACTGGGCTCATCGAGTCTAGTAATTGGAATGAGTACAATCTAAATCCCTTAACAAGGATCCATTGGAGGGAAATTTTGGTGCCAATAGCCATGGTAATTCTAGCTCCAATAGCATATATTTAAGTTGTTGCAGTTAAAAATCTCGTAGTTGGACATTGGGTCATCACAGTCGGTCTGCCTTCTGGGTGTGCATTGGCCCTCACATCCCTTCTGCCAGTGGTGTGTTCTTGGCCTTAATTGGCTAGGTCATGGTTTTGGCACTGTTACTTTGAAAAAATTAGAGTGCTCAAAGCAAGCCTATGCTTGAATACATTAGCATGGAATAAGGCAATAGGATTCTGATCCTATTCCGTTGGCCTTCGGGACAAGAGTAATGATTAATAGGGACTGTCGAGAGCATTCGTATTTCATTGTCAGAGGTGAAATTCTTGGATTTATGGAAGATGAACCACTATGAAAGCATTTGCAAAGGATGTTTTCATTAATCAAGAATGAAAGTTGGGGGCTCAAAGATGATCAGATACCATCCTAGTCTCAACCATAAAGGATGTCGACTAGGGATTGGTGGATGTTGCTCTAAGGACTCTGCCAGCACCTTCTAAGAAATTAGAGTGTTTGGGTTTTGAGGGGAGTATGGTCGCAAGGCTAAAACTTAAAGGAATTGATGAAAGGGCACAACTAGGAGTGGAGCTTGTGGCTTAATTTGACTCAACATGAGGAAACTTACCAGGTCCAAACATAGTAAGGATTGACAGATTGAGAGCTCTTTCTTGATTCTATGAGTGGTGGCCGTTCTTAGTTGGTGGATTGATTTTTTTGGTTAGTTCGATTAACGAATGAGACCTCAGCCTACTAACTAGCTACATGGAGGCTCCCCTTCGTAGCCAGCTTCTTAGAGGGACTATGGCTTCCTAGGCCATGGAAGTTTGAGGCAATAACAAGTCTATGATGCCCTTAGATGTTCTGGGCCGCACGCGCACTACACTGATGCAACCGATGAGTTTCTCTCCCTGGCCTGAAAGGTTTGGGAAATCTTTCCAAATTGCATTGTAATGGGGATAGACCATTGCAATTATTGATCTTCAACGAGGAATTCCTAGTAAGCACGAGTCATCAGCTTGCATTGACTATGTCCCTGCCCTTTGTACACACCGCCCGTCACTCCAACTGATTGAATGATCCGGTGAAGTGTTTGAATTGTAGTGATGACGGTGGTTCCTATTGGTGACATAAAAAGAAGTTCCTTGAACCTTATCATTTAGAGGAAGGAGAAGTCATAACAAGGTTACCATAGGTGAACTTGCGGTAGGATCATTATCAGTTCGAGACCCTGAATCATGTAGGGGATGGAGCTGGCCTCCTTCTTGCCCCTAAAATCTTGGTGACATGCAAACACTTGGTCCTGTAGTGATGTTCTGGATGGCCAAGCTATGGGTCAAGTGCCGTCGAGGTCGAGGGTCATATCAAATGTCGTGATTAAAAGTGTGGATTCCCCGTAAGGCGAAGAAGAGACTCAGATGCAATCTGGATTAGTTTTAATGCCTTTGAATGATGTCTATGTCAGAGCGAGAGGTCTCTTCTCATTTGTAGTTCAGAGGGGGTCTGAGCCTCATCCCCCATTAAGATTTCATGGTCTTATTGCATGTGCGGTGTTGTGCCAGGGATCTGTCATTTTGATGGCATCAAGTCAGGACTATCGCAACACCCCGTTGCCTTGCCTAGGTGTGTTGACTCATTGCTTGGAGCATTTTGTGTTTAGGACTTTGAAAAGAGGGTTAAAGAGGGCTTGAAATTGCTGGGAGGGAAGTGAGCTATCATGGTGGCAGAAGGATGACCTTCTAGTCACACAAATTCTTCCATCGCGATGGTGGAGGAGCAAAGCGCGTGCCTTTACGGTAGGCTCTCGGGCACCTGTGCGCTCGTGGCACTAGGCAACGGGATTTCAATCTGACCTATCTTGAAACACAAACCAAGGAGTCTAACATGTGTGTGACTTGGCAGGTTGGGAAAACTCGCGAGGCACAAGGAAGCTAACTGGTGAAATCCCCTCTCAGGTGGTGCACCACCGATCAACCCTGATCTTCTGTGAAGTGTTCAAGTGCAAGCACACCTGTTGGGACCTGAAAGATGGTGAACTATGCCTAAGCAGGGTGAAGCTAGAGGAAACTCTAGTGGAGGCCTATAGCGATACTAACGTGCAAATCGTTCATCTGACTTGGGTATACGAAAGACTAATCAAACCGTCTAGTAGCTAGTTTCCTCTGAAGTTTCCCTCAAAATAGTTGGAGCTCACATGTGTGTTTTATTAGGTAAAGCAAGTGATTAGAGGCATCAGGGGTGTAACACCCTCGACCTATTCTCAAACTTTAAATAGGTAAGTCAATGCGGCTACTCTGTTGAGCTGTGCCATGAAATTGCGAGCTCCAAGTGGGCCATTTTTGGTAAGCAGAATTAGCGATGTAGGATGAACCCAAAGCCAAGTTATAGTGCCAAATTGTGTGCTAACCTAGATCCTACAAAAGGGTGTTGGTTGATTAAGATAGCAGGACGATGGTCATGGAAGTTGAAATCCACTAAGGAGTGTGTAACAACTCACCTGTCGAATCAACTAGCCCCGAAAATGGATGGCGTTGAAGCGCACAACCTATACTCAGCCATTGGGGCAAGTGCCAAGCTTCGATGAGTAGGAGGACATGGGGTTTGTTGCAAAACCTTGGGCATGAGCCTAGTTCGACCGGCCCCCAGTGCAGATCTTGGTGGTAGTAGAAAATATTCAAATGAGAAATTTGAAGACTGAAGTGGGGAAAGGTTCCATGTGAACAGCACTTGGACATGGGTTAGTCAATCCTAAGAGATGGGGAAACCCTTTTTCAAGGGTGCACTTTGTGCAAACATTGAAAGGGAATCAGGTTAATTTTCCTGAACTAGGACATGGCGGCGGACAACAATGTTAGGAAATCTGGAGATGTCAGTGGGGGCCCTAGGAAGAGTTATCTTTTCTTTTTAACAGGCCGCCCACCTTGAAATTGATTCAACTGGAGATAGGGTCTAGCGGCTGGAAGAGCACTGCACGTCCCACGGTGTCTAGTGCACCTTTGGTAGCCCTTGAAAATCTATAGAATCGAGTACCATTCACACCTAGTCATACTCATAACTGCATCAAGTCTCCAAGGTGAACAGCCTCTGGTCAATAGAATAATGTAGGTAAGGAAATTTAGTAAAATGGATCTGTAACTTCAGGAAAAGGATTGGCTCTAAGGGCTAGGCCTAGGGGTCTATGCCTTGAACTTGTGGGCTATTGGTGACCTACTCCAGCAGCTCCCACAGTGAGGGCAAGCTGTTGTGTGCCGATCAGGCGATGAATGCAAGATGCCCCCTTTGGAGGGCTTTCCCTAGGCAATGAACAGTCGACTCAGAACTAGTACGGACAAGGGGAATCCAACTATTTAATTAAAACAAAGCATTGCGATGCTCCTTGTGGATGCTGACACAATATGATTTCTACCCAATGCTCTGAATGTCAAAGTGAAGAAATTCAACCAAGTGTAGGTAAACGACAGGAGTAACTATGACTCTTAAGGTAGCCAAATGCCTCATCATCTAATTAGTGACATGCATGAATGGATTAACAAGATTCCCACTGTCCCTATCTACTATCTATCGAAACCATAGCCAAGGGAACGGGCTTGGCAGAATCAGCAAGGAAAGAAGATCCTGTTGAGCTTGACTCTAGTCTGACTTTGTGAAATGACTTGAGAGGTGTAGAATAAGTGGGAGCTTTTGGGCACAAGTGAAATACCACTACTTTTAATGTTATTTTACTTATTTTGTGAGGCAGAGATGGGGCAATGCCCCTATTTTATGCCTTAAGGTGGGTCTAGGCACGCTGATCCGAGTGAAAGACATTGTCAACTGGGGAGTTTGGCTAGCGTGACACATCTATTAAAAGATAACGTAGGTATCCTAAGATGAGCTCAGCAAGAACGTTTGTTGCGATCGAGAAGGATTTTGTTTGTGCGGGTGCACCTCAACAGGCGTGTAGGAGGCATATGCCTGGGAAATGGATGTCTCTGAGTGGCCTTACAATTGAGGTGGCTACGTGCGCGGTGCATCTCATACAGACTCGAGGCTTCTTTTCGAGTAGTGGTGGCAGCAAGTTCGAGGGTAAAGGGTTCCGTACGGGATGTTCTTCCCAGGTGCCTATGAACCGAGGCTCCCTGTTTGGCCCTCTTCGGTCGACGATGGGACACTTTCCTCTTGTGCAAAATATTTGAGCGTTGTGAGTCTTGCATGTGCTGTGAATGTCATTCTTGTTGCTTGTGCGGCGGATTATGTTTGGATGCATGACGGAGCGAATGCAAATTTTGGTTTCCCATCGCGGCGGGCATCCCTTGGCTGTAGTAGGTCTTGGGGGTCCCCTTGTTGTTAGAGGCTACTTGGTCGATCCTGCCAGTAGTCATATGCTTGTCTCAAAGATTAAGCCATGCATGTCTAAGTATGAACTATTTCAGACTGTGAAACTGCAGATGGCTCATTAAATTAGTTATAGTTTCTTTGATGGTACTTTGCTACTCGGATAACCATAGTAATTCTAGAGCTAATACATGCACCAAAACTTGACTCTTGGAAGGGATGCATTTATTAGATAAAAGGCCAATGTGGGCTCACCCGCTATTCCAGTGATTCATGATAACTTGACAAATCACACAGCCTTTGTGCTAGCGACGCTTCATTCAAATTTCTACCCTATCAACTTTTGATGGTAGGATAGAGGCCTACCATGGTGGTGATGGGTGATGGAGAATTAGGGTTCAATTCCAGAGAGGGAGCCTAAGAAACCACTAGCACATCCAAGGAAGGCAGCAAGTGTGAAAATTACCCAATCCTGACATGGGGAGGTAGCGACAATAAATAACAATATTGTGCTCATCCAGTCTGGTAATTGCAATGAGTACAATCCAAATCCCTTAAAAAGGATCCATTGGAGGGCAAGTCTGGTTCCAGTAGCCACAGTATTTCTAGCTCCAATAGTGTATATTTAAGTTGTTGCAGTTAAAAAGCTCATAGTTGGACCTTGGGTCATCATGGTTGGTCCACCTTCGTGGTTCCAGCACTATTACTTTGAAAAAATTAGAGTGCTCAAAGCAAGCCTATACTCTGAATACATTAACATGGAATAACGTGATAGGATTCTGGTCCTATTTTGTTGGCCTTCAAGACCAGAGTAATGATTAATAGGGACTGTCAGGGGCATTCATATTTCATTGTCAAAGGTGAAATTCTTGGATTTATGGAAGACGAACCACTGCGAAAGCATTTGCCAAGGATGTTTTCATTAATCAAGAATGAAAGTTGGGGGCTCAAAGATGATCAGTTACCATCCTAGTCTCAACCATAAATGATGCCGACCAGGGATTGGCAGATGTTTCTCTAAGGACTCTGCCAGCACCTTCTGAGAAATCAGAGTGTTTGGGTTCTGGGGGGAGTATGGTCGCAAGGCTAAAACTAAAAGGAATTGATGGAAGGGCACCACCAGGAGTGGAGCCTATGGCTTAATTTGACTCAACATGGGGAAACTTACTAGGTCCAGACATAGTAAGGATTGGTAGATTGAGAGCTCTTTCTTGATTCTATGGGTGGTGTTGCATGGTTGTTCTTAGTTGGTGGAGCGATTTGTCTGGTTAATTTCATTAACAAACAAGACCTTAGCCTGCTAACTAGCTATGCAAAGGTTCCCCTTCATGGCCAGCTTCTTAGAGGGACTATGGCCTCCTAGACCATGGAAGTTTGAGGTAATAACAGGCCTGTGATGCCCTTAGATGTTCTAGGTTAGGATCGGTGCCTTTGAATGATGTCTACGTCATAGAGAGAGGTCTCTACTCGGTTGTAGTTCAAAGGGCGTTAGGGCCTCATCCCTCATTGAGATTTCATGGTTCTATCGCGTGTGTGATTCTATGCTAGGGATCCATCATTTTGAAGGTGGTAAGTCAGGACTGCCGCAACCCCCCGTTGCCTTGCCCAGGTGTGTTGACTTGTCGCTTGGAGCATTCTATGTTTAGGATGGGTGCACTCACATGATTTGTGTGGTAGGGGCCGCTTCTATTGACATGGTTCTCCCATGCATTGACTCCCACCTTTGTGAGGTGATGGGGCAGGGACACACCATAGCATTCCTCGTCACACCGATTGGGTGCTTGGGGTTCAGGATGTGCCAACAACCAACACACGGGTGCATCGTGCACCTTAGAAATACAAAGAATGAAGCATGTTCTAGTGCCTTGCATGCTTGGGTCACTGAAAGACAAAAACATAACAAAATCATGACTCTCGACAATGGATATCTCAGCTCTTGCCATGATGAAGAATGTAGAAAAATATGATACTTATTGTGAATTGCATAATCCCATGAATCATCAAGTCTTTGAATGCAAGTTGCGCCCAAGGCGTCGGCCAAGGGCATGACTGCTTGGGTGTCACACTACAAAATTGCCCTCCCCAATGAGGAGCAAAGATGGCCATCCATGTTTACAAGTGGCATGGTTGACTAAAATGAGCACAAGGTTCGTCGATCCGTCGCGACGAGCGGTGGCTCGCAAAGGCTGACATTGGTTTGCACTGATCGAACGATTCCTCACGAGGAACTTTATTCTGGGTTCAGTAGCCCATCGCATTGCGGACATGCTGCATCTCTATCATGTCCCCAAGTCAAGTGTGAATACCTGTTGAGTTTAAAAACATTAATAAGTGGAGGAAAAGAAACTTACCAGGATTCCCCTAGTAACAACGAGTGAACCGAGATGAGCCTAGCATTAAAATCAATGGATGCGCCTGTCAAATTATAGTCTGTAGAAGTATCCTCAGCGACAAACTAGGCCCAAGTCCCCTAGAAGGGGGCACTAGAGAGGGTGAGAGCCCTGTTGGGCTTAGACCCTGTCGCACCATGAGGCGCTATCGACGAGTCAGGTTGTTTGGGAATATAGCCCTAATTAGGTGGTAAATTCCATCCAAGGCTAAATACGAGTGAGAGACCGATAGCGAACAAGTATCATGAGGGAAAGATGAAAAGGGCTTTGAAAATAGAGTTAAAGAGTGCTTGAAATTGTTGAGAGGGAAGCAAATGGAGGCCGACGATGTGCCTCGGTCGGATGCAAAATAGTGTGAGTTGGTCTGCCACTTGCTTTGGGGGATGTGCTAGTGTGGCTGTCATGGTGGCACAAGCATGACCTTCTGGTCACACAAATACTTCTTTCATAGTGGTCGAGGAGCCAAGCATGCGCCTTTATGGTAGGCTCTCAGGCACCTGTGCGCTCGTCATGTTGGCCAGCGAGCTTTCTATTTGACCCATCTTGAAACACAGACCAAGGAGTCTAACATGTGTGTGACTTGGTGGGTTGGGAAAACTTGCGAGACACAAGGAAGCTTACTGGCAAGATCCCCTCTCGAGGGGTGCACCACCGACTGACCATAATCATCTATGAAGGGTTTGAGTTTGAGCACACCTATTGGGACCCAAAAGATGGTGAAATATACCTGAGCAAGGTGAAGCTAGAGGAAACTCTGGTGGAGGCCCGTAGTGATACTGACGTGCAAATCATTAATCTGACTTGGGTACAAGGGTGAAACACTAATCGAACCATCTACTAGCTAGTTTCCTCTGAAGTTTCTGTCAAGATAGCTGGAGCTCACGTGCGAGTTTTATCAGGTAAAGAAAATGATTAGAGGCATCGGGGGCATAACACCCTTGACCTATTCTCAAACTTTAAATAGGTAAGTCAGCACAACTGCTCTATTGAGCCGTGCCACAAAATCACGAGCTCCAAGTGGGCCATTTTTGGTAAGCAAAACTGGCAATGCGGGATGAACTGAAAGCCAAGTTACGGTGCCAAATTATGCACTAACCTAGATCCGACAAAGGGTGTTGGTTGATTAAGATAGTAGGATGATGCTCATGGAAGTTGAAATCTGCTAAGGAGTGTGTAAAAACTCACCTGTCAGATCAAATAGCCCTGAAAATGGATGGTGCTAAAGCGCGCAACCTATACTTGGCCGTTAGGGCAAGTGCCAGGCTCCGATGAGTAGGAGGACATGGGGGCTGTTGCAAAACCTTGGGTGTGAGCCTAGGAGGACTGACCCCTGGTGTAGATCTTGGTGGTAGTAGAAAATATTCAAATGAAAACTTTGAAGACTGAAGTGGGGAAAGGTTCCATGTGAACAACACTTGGACATGGGTTAGTTGATCCTAAGAGATGGGGAAACCCTATTTCGAGTTCACACTTTGCATGATCATTGAAAGGGAATTGGGTTAATATTCCTAAAGTGAGACGTGGTGGTAGACGACAATGTTAAGAAATTTGGAGACATCGGTGGGGGCCCCGAGAAGAGTTATCTTTTCTTTTTAACAGCCTGCCCACCCTAAAATTAGTTCAACTAAAGATAGGGTCCAGTAGCTGGAAGAGCACCACACATCCTGCAGTGTCTGGTGCACTTTAAGTGGCCCTATAAAATCTAGAGGACCGAGTACCGTTCATGCCCGATCATACTCATAACCACATCAGGTCTCCAAGGTGAACAACCTTTGGTCAATAGAACAATGTAGGTAAGGGAAGTTGACAAAATGGATTCATAACTTTGGGAAAAGGATTGGCTCTGAGGGTTGGGCCTAGGGATCTGCACCCCAAACTCATGGGCTATTGGCAGCCTTCTTGAGCTGCTCCCGCAGCAATGGTGGGCCGTCGCATGCTGATCAGGCGATGGACATAGGATGCCCCCTTTATAGGGCTTTCCCTAGGTAGTGAATAGTCGACTTAGAACTAGTAAAGACAAGAGGAATCTGAGTACTTAATTAAAAAAAAGCATTGCAATGGTCCTTGCAGATGCTGATGCAATGTGATTTCTGCCCAGTGCTCTAAATGTCAAAGTGAAGAAATTCAACCAAGCGTGGGTAAACAATAGGAGTAACTATGACTCTCTTAAGGTAGCCAAATGCCTTGTCATCTAATTAGTGATGTTCATGAATAGATTAACAAGATTCCCACTATCCTTATCTACTATCTAGCAAAACCATAGCCAAGGGAACAGGCTTGGCGGAATCAGAGGGGAAAGAAGACCCTATTCAGCTTGACTCGAGTTCGACTTTATGAAATAACTTTAGAGGTGTAGAATATGTGGGAGCTTTCAGGCGCAAGTGAAATACCACTACTTTTAATGTTATTTTACTTATTTTGTGAGGCAAAGATGGGGCAATGTCTCTGTTTTTTGCCTTAAGGTGCATCTAGGTGCGTTGATTTGGGTGGAAGACATTGTCAGGTGGGGAGTTTGGCTGGGGTGGCACATCTATTAAAAGATAATACAGGTGTCCTAAGATGAGCTCAAAAAGAACAAAAATATCATGTAGAACAAAAGGGTAAAAGCTCATTTGATTTTGATTTTTAGTACGAATACAAACTGTGAAAGCGTGGCCTATCGATCCTTTAGACTTTTGAAAATTGAAGCTAGAGGTATCAAAAAAGTTACCATAGGGATTCACCAAGTGTTGGATTGTTCACCCACCAATAGGGAACATGAGCTAGGTTTAGACCATCATGAGACAAGTTAGTTTTACCCTACTGATGATCCACGTCATGATAGTAATTCAACTTAGTACGAGAGAAACTGTTGATTCACACATTTGGTCATCGCGCTTGGTTGAAAAGCCAGTGGTGTGAAGCTACCATGTGTTAGATTATGACTGAATGCCTCTAAGTCAAAATCCCTGCTAGATGCGATGCATATCTCTCTCCAGCTGCATCGTGACCTTGGATATTAATTTCAAGCAGTTAGCGAGAAGAATCTTTTGCAGATGACTTAAATAAGCAATGGGGAATTGTAAGTGGCAGAGTGGCCTTACTGCCATGATCCACTGAGGTTCAGCCCTCTTTTGCCTCAATTCATAAAACCCTTTTCAATTCTAAAGTGGGTGGGGTCTGTAATTTGTGTGAGTGTGAGAAAATCTTCCAAGTGCCAAATTCCAGATGGGTGGGGTTTGCAAATTTTTTCGCAAGGGCTTAAAAATCTCTCAGGTGCCAAATTCCAGGTGGGTGGGGTTTTGTAAAAATTTTTGCGAGGGCAAAAAAATCTCCAAATTGCCAAATTTTTGGCAGGTGGGGTTTGTAATTTATACTAGGATGGAAAAATCTCCCAAGTACCAAATTTTGAGGGGGTGGGGTTTTGTGAAAATTTCCACGAGGGCAAAAAAATCTCTCAAGTGCCAAATTCTCGGCAGGTGGGGTTTTGTAAAAATTTCTGTGAGGGCAAAAAAACTCCCAAGTACCAAATTCCAAGTGGGTGGGGTTTTTAATTTGCACGAGGGTGGGAAAATCTTCTAGGTGCCAAATTTCGAGCGGGTGGGGTTTGCAATTTTCATGAGGGCAAAAAAATCTCCCAGGTGCCAAATTCCCGATGGGTGGTGTTTGTAATTTCTGCCAGGGCGGAGAAATATCCCAAGTGCCACATTCTAGGTAGGTGGGGTTTTGTAAAAATTTTTGCAAGGGCAAAAAAATCTCCCAAGTGCCAAATTTCGGGTGGGTGGGGTTTGCAATTTCTGCGACAAGGAAAAAATCTCCCAAGTGCCAAATTCTTGGCGGGTGGGGTTTGCAATTTTTGTGAGGGCGTAAAAATCTCCCAGTGCCAAATTCTTAGTAGGTGGGATTTGTAATTTCTGCCAAGGTAGAAAAATCTCTTGAGTGCCAAATTTTGGGCAGGAGGGAGGGGTTTTGTAGAAATTTCAACGAAGGCAAAAAAATCTCCCGAGTGCCAAATTTCGGGGGAGTGGGGTTTTGTAAAATTTCCACGAGGGGGAAAAAAGATCTCCCAAGTCCCAAATTCTGAGCTGGTGGGGTTTGCAATTTTTGGAATGGAAAAAAATCTCCCAAGTGCCAAATTCCTGGCAGGTGCAATTTCGTGATTTTTGCGAGTGCAAAAAAATCTCTCGAGTGCCAAAGTTTCCTCGAGGGTGAAAAAGTCTTCCAAGTGCAATTTCCATGTGGTTCGGGTTTGGAATTAGTGCAATTTTAGCCAAGTCGAGTTTGCAATTTCTTTGAGGGCAGAAAACTCTTCCAAGTCCAAATTCCAGGCGGGTGGGGTTTCATAATTTCCAAGTGCCAAATTCTGAGTGGGTGGGGTTTGTAAATTCCATGAGGGTAGAAAAATCTTCCATGTCCAAATTTCGAGCAAGTGGGGTTTGTAAATTTTTGTGAGGGTAGAAAAATCTTTCGACTGCAAATTCCAGATGCATGGGGTTTTGTAATTTTCATGAGGGTAGACGACTCATGTACGTGATCCAAAATCGGTTGATTTTTTTTTTTGGTTAACGCCCAAAGTTTTTAACTCAAATCGAGTTGGCTAACTTAACTCGAATCGCTTTGAAATTTTTTGCACAACCCATGTCACCATGCTCGACTTGATTCTAAGTGCCCCGAGTCATGTACGTGGTCCAAAAGAGGTCAACTTTTTTTTGGGTTAATGCCCAAAGTTTTCAACTCGAACCGTGTCGGCAACCTCGACACGAATTGCCCCAACTACCCCAACCCTGACTCGAATCGTGCCGAGCCTTAACTGCCTCCAATTTTTTTGCATGACTTATATCACCATGCTCGACATTATTCTAAGTGCACCGAGTCATGTGCATGATCCAAAGGTGGTCAACTTTTTTTTGGGTTAATGCCCAAATTGTGTCAGCAACCCCAACTCGAATCGCCTCGAGCCTTAACATCCTATAGTTTTTTGCAAGACTCATGTCACCATGCTTGACTTGGTCCCTCGAGTCATGTATGTGATCCAAAAGTGGTTAACTTCTTCCTTTTTTGGTTAACACCCAAAGATTTCAACCGAAATTGTGTCAGCAACCCCGGACTCAAATCGCCTATAATTTTTTCGAACCACTCATGTCACCATGCTTGACTTGATTCTATGCACCCCAAGTCATGTACATGATCCAAAAGAAATTAACTCTTTTTTTGGCTAATGGCCATAGTTTTCAAATCGACTTAGCTACCCTGACTCGAATTTCCTTGAGCCTTAACCGCCTCCAATTTTTTTTCACTTGACTCATGTAACCGCACTCGCCTTGATTCTGAGTGGCTCGAGTCACTTACGTCATCCAAAATTGGGTAACTTTTTCTTTTTTCTTTTTTCTTTTTTTTGTCAAGTCCCAAAGTTTTAAACTTGAATAGAGTCAGATACCTCAACTCGAGTTGTCTCGATATTTTTCGCACGACTCATGTCACCATGCTTGACTTGATTCTAAGTGCCTCGAGCCGTGTACATGATCCAAAAGTGGTTAACTCTTTTTTTTTGGTTAATGCCCAAAGTTTTCAACCCAACCCGCCTCGAAAAACTTGACTCAAAGCACCTCGATCCTTAATGTCCTCCAAAGGTTTTTGCATGACTCATGCCACCATTGAGTTTTCACTTGAATCATGTCACCCAGGGCACCTCGATGCTACGTGAACCAAGCCCTGTGCGCGATCCAAAATCGGGCAATGTTTTTTTTTTGAACACCAAAAATTTCATTCTTTTTTGCCTTATGGAGCCTATCATGATCTCTTTTTATAAATAAAATTCTCAAATCGGATCATTTCGGCTACCCTACCTCGAATCTGGCTAGCTAGTCGTAATGCCTTGAGTTAGCTTGGCAATACCCTACCAAGTACTCTCACCAAGTTGACTCTTTAAGTCCGTTCATCAAGTCACCCCACTAGGACAGCCCACCAAGTACTCCCACCAAGTCAACTCTTTAATTCCGTTCATCAGTTCACCCCACCAAGTACTCTCACCAAGTGAACTCTTTAAGTTTGCTCATCAAGTTGAGCCACCAAGTACTCTCACCAAGTCGACTCTTTGAGTTTGTTCATCAAGTCACCAAAACAAGTACTCTCATCAAGTTGACTCTTTAAGTCTTTTCATCAAGTCACCCTACCAGGGCGGCACACCAAGTACTCTCACCAAGTCGACTCTTTAAGTCTGTTCATCAGTTCACCCAGCCAAACACTCCCACTAAGTTGACTCTTTAAGTCTGCTCATCAAGTTGAGCCACCAAATACTCTCACCAAGTTGACTCTTTGAGTCCGTTCATCAAGTCACCCCACCAAGTACTCTAACCAAGTCAACTCTTAAAGTGCATTCATCAAGTCACCCTACCAAGTACTCTCACCAAGTTGACTCTTTAAGTCTGTTCATCAAGTCACCCCACCAAGTACACTCACCAAGTCAACTCTTTAGGTTCGTTCATCAGGTCACCCCACCAAGTCAACCCTTCAAGTGTGTTCATCAAGTCACCCCACCAAGTACTCTCACCAAGTCAACTCTTTAGGCCCATTCATCAAGTCAGCTTGCCAAGTCAACCCTTTAAATTCATTCATCAAGTCACCCCACCAAGTACTCTCACCAAGTTGACTCTTTAAGTCCTTTCATCAAGTCACCCCACCAAGTTGACTCTTTAACTCCGTTCATCAAGTCACCAAAATAGGTACTCTCACCAAGTCGACACTTTATGTCCATTCATCAAGTCACCCCACCAGGTCAGCCCACCAAGTTGACTCTTTAAGTACTTTCATCAAGTGACCCCACCAAGTTGACTCTTTAAGTCTATTCATTAGGTCACCAAAACAAGTACTCTCACCAAGTCAACTCTTTATATCTGTTCATCAAGTCACCCCACTAGGTCGGCCCACCAAGTAATCCCACTAAGTTGACTCTTTAAGTTCGTTCATCAGTTCACCCCACCAAGTACTCTCACCAAGTGGACTCTTTAAGTTTTCTCATCAAGTCGAGCAACCAAGTACTCTCACCAAGTCGACTCTTTGAATTTGTTCATCAAGTAACCAGAAAAAGTACTCTCACCAAGTCGACTCTTTAAGTCTGTTCATCAAGTCACTCCACCAAGGCGGCCCGCCAAGTACTCTCACCAAGTTGACACTTTAAGTCCGTTCATCAGTTCACCCCACCAAGTACTCTCACCAAGTTGACTCTTTCAGTCTGCTCATCAAGTCGAGCGACCAAGTACTCCCACCAAGTTGACTCTTTAAGTTCGTTCAAAAAGTCACCCCACCAAGTACTCTAACCAAGTCGATTCTTCAAGTGCATTAATCAAGTCACCCCACCAAGTACTCTCACCAAGTCGACTCTTTAAGTCTGTTCATCAAGTCACCCCACCAAGTACTCTCACCAAGTCAACTCTTTAGGTCTGTTAATCAAGTCACCCTACCAAGTTGACCCTTTAAGTTTGTTAGTCAAGTCACCCCACCAAGTACTCTCACCAAGTCAACTCTTTAAGTCCTTTCATCAAGTCACCCCACCAAGACGACTCTTTAAGTCCATTCACCAACTCACCAGAACAAGTACTCTCACCAAGTCAACTCTTTAAGACCGTTCCTCAAGTAACCCCACCACATCACCCCACCAAGTGCTCTCACCAAGTCGACTCTTTAAGTTCGTTCATCAGTTCACCCCGCTAAGTACACTCACCAAGTTTACTCTTTAGCCACAAGGTACTCTCACCAAGCCAACTCTTTGAGTTCATTCATTAGGACAGCCCACCAAGTACTCTAACCAAGACGATTCTTCAAGTGCATTCATTAAGTTACTGCACCAAGTACTCTCACCAAGTCGACTCTTTAAATCTGTTCATCAAGTCACCCCACCAAGTACTCTCACCAAGTCAACTCTTTAGGCCCATTGATCAAGTCACCCCACCAAGTACTCTCACCAAGTCAACTCTTTAAGTTTGTTCATCAAGTCACCCCACTAGGTACTCTCACCAAGTCAACTCTTTTGGTCTGTTCATCAAGTCACCCCGCCAAGTCAACCATTTAAGTCCGTTCATCAAGTCACCCTACCAAGTACTCTCACCAAGTTGACTCTTTAAGTCCGTTCATCAAGTCATCAGAATAAGTACTCTCACCAAGTTGACTCTTTAAGTCTGTTCATCATGTTAGCCCACCAAGTCTGCCCATCAAGTACTCTCACCAAGTTGACTCTTTAAGTTTGTTCATTAGTTCACACTACCAAGTACTCTCACCAAGTTGACTCTTTAACTCCGCTCATCAAGTCGCGCCACCAAGTACTCTCACCAAGTCAACTCTTTACATCCGTTCATCAAGTCACTAAAACAAGTACTCTCACAAAGTCAACTCTTTAAGTCTGTTCATCAAGTCACCCCACCAGGTCAGCCCACCAAGTACTCCCAGCAAGTCAACTTTTTAAGTCCATTCATCAGTTCACCCACCAAGTACTCTCACCAAGTTGACTCTTTAAGTCCACTCATCAAGTCACGCCACCAAGTACTCTCACCATGTCAAGTCTTTAAGTCTATTCATCAAGTCACCCCACCAAGTACTCTCACCAAGTTCACTCTGTAAGTCCTTTCATCAAGTTACCCCACCAAGTTGACTCATTAAGTCTGTTCATCAAGTCACCAGAACAAGTACTCTCACCAAGTCGACTCTTTAAGTTTGTTCATCAAGTCACCCCACCACGTCGGCCCAGCAAGTGCTCCCACCAAGTTGACTCTTTAATTCTGTTCATCAGCTCACCCCACCAAGTACACTCACCAAGTGGACTTTTGAATTTTTCTCATCAAGTCGAGCCACCAAGTACTCTCACAAAGTTGACTCTTTGAGTTTGTTCATCAAGTCACCAGAACAAGTACTCTCACCAAGTCGACTCTTTAAGTTTGTTCATTAAGTCACCCCACCAGGGTGGCCCACCAAGTACTCTCACTAAGTTGATTCTTTAAGTTTGTTCATCAGCTCACCCTAACAGGTAATCTCACCAAGTTGACTCTTTAAGTCTACTCATCAAGTCGAGCCACCAAGTACTCTCACCAAGTTGACTCTTTGATTTTGTTCATCAAGTCACCCCACCAAGTACTCTAACCAAGTTGACTCTTCAAGTGCATTCATCAAGTCACCCCACCAAGTACTCTCACCAAGATGAATCTTTAAGTCTATTCATCAAGTCACACGAACAAGTACTCTCACTAAGTTGACTCTTTAAGTCCGTTCATCAAGTCACCCCACCAGGGTGGCCCACAGAGTACTCTCACCAAGTCGACACTTCAAGTGCATTCATCAAGTCACCCCACCAAGTAATCTCACCAAATTGACTCTTTAAGTCTGTTCATCAAGTCACCCCACCAAGTACTCTCACCAAGTCAACTCTTTAGGTCCGTTCATCAAGTCACCCCACCAAGTCGACCCTTCAAGTGCGTTCATCAAGTCACCCACCAAGTACTCTCACCAAGTTGACTCTTTAAGTTTGTTCATCAAGTCACCCCACCAAGTACTCTCACCAAGTCAACTCTTTAGGTATGTTCATTAAGTCACCCTGCCAAGTCGACCCTTTAAGTTCATTCATCAAGTCACCCCACCAAGTACTCTTACTAGGTTGACTCTTTAAGTCCCTTCATCAAGTCACCCCACCAAGTTAACTCTTTAAGTCCATTCATCAAGTCACCAAAACAAGTACTCTCACCAAGCCAACTCTTTATGTCATTCATCAAGTCACCCCACCAGGTTGGCCCACCAAGTCGACTCTTTAAGTCCTTTCATCAAGTCGACTCTTTAAGTCTATTAATCAAGTCACCAAAACAAGTACTCTCACCAAGTTGACTCTTTATGTCTGTTCATCAAGTCACCCCACCGGGTCATCCCACCAAATACACCCACCAATTCAACTCTTTATGTTCGTTCATCAGTTCAACCTACCAAGTACTCTCACCAAGTGGACCCTTTAAGTTTTCTCATCATGTCTAGCCACCAAGTACTCTCACGAAGTTGAGTCTTTAAGCTCGTTCATCAAGTCACCAGAATAAGTACTCTCATGAAGTTGACTCTTTAACCCCACACCAGGGCGGCCTACCAAGTACTCTCACCAAGTTCACTCTTTAAGTCTGTTCATCAGTTCACCCCAGCAAGTACTCTCACATAGTTGACTCTTTAAGTCTGCTCATCGAGTCAAGCCACCAAGTACTCTCACCAAGTCAACTCTTTAAGCTCATTCATCAAGTCACCCCACTGAGTAATCTAACCAAGTCGATTCTTCAAGTGCGTTCATTAAGTCACCCCACCAAGTACTCTCATCAAGTCGACTCTTTAAGTCTGTTCATCAACTCACCCCACTAAGTACTCTCACCAAGTCAAATCTTTAGGTCCGTTCATCAAGTCACCCCGCCGAGTCAACCCTTTAAGTCTATTCATCAAGTCACCTCACCAAGTACTCTCACCAAGTCAACTCTTTAAGTCCTTTCATCAAGTCACCCCACAAATTCAACTCTTTAAGTCTGTTCATCAAGTCACCATAACAAGTACTCTCACCAAGTCAACTCTTTAATCCGTTCATCAAGTCACCCCACCAGGTTGGCCCACCAAGTACTCTTACCAAGTCAAATCTTTAAGTTCTTTCATCAGTTCACCCCACCAAGTACTCTCACCAAGTTGACTCTTTAAGTTTTCTCATCAAGTCGTGCCACCAAGTACTCTCACCAAGTCGACTCTTTAAGTTCTTTCATCAAGTCACCCCACCTGGTACTCGAACCACATGAATTCTTAAAGTGCATTCATTAAGTCACCAAACCAAGTACTCTCACCAAGTCGACTCTTAAGCTCTGTTCATCAAGTAAACCCACCAAGTACTTGCACCAAGTTAACTCTTTAGGTCCATCCATCATTTCACCCCACCAAGTCGACCCTTCAAGTGAGCTCATCAAGTCACCCCACCAAATAATCTCACCAATTCGACTCCTTAACTCTGTTCATCAAGTGATCCCACCAAGTACTCTCACCAAGTCAACTCTTTAGTTCTGTTCATCAAGTCCCCCCACCAAGTACTCTTACCAAGTTGACTCTTTAAGTCCTCTCATCAAGTCACCCCTCCAAGTTGACTCTTTAAGTCCATTCATCAAGTCACCTAAATAAGTACTCTCACCAAGTTTACTCTTTAAGTCCCTTCATCAAGTCACCCCACCAGGTCGGCCCACCAAGTACACTCACCAAGTCGACTCTTTAAGTTTGTTCATCAATTCAACCAGCCAAGTACTCTCACCAAGTTGACTCTTTAAGTCCGCTCATCAAGTCGTGCCACCAAGTACTCTCACCAAGTCGACTCTTTACATTCATTCATCAAGTCACCAGAACAAGTACTCTCACCAAGTTGATTCTTCAAGTGCGTTCATCAAGTCACCCCACCAAGTACTCTCACCAAGTTGACTCTTTAAGTTTGTTCATCAAGTCATCCCACCAATTACTCTCACTAAGTTAACTCTTTAGGTCCATTCATCAAGTCACCCTGCCAAGTTGACCTTTAAGTCCATTCATCAATTTGCCTTACAAATTAATCTCACCAAGTTGACTCTTTAAGTCCTTTCATCAAGTCACCCCACCAAGTCGACTCTTTAAGTCTGTTCATCAAGTTACTAGAACAAGTACTCTCGCCAAGTTGACTCTTTATGTCTGTTCATCAAGTCACCCCACCAAGTTGGCTAATGAAGTACTCCCATCAATTTGACTCTTTAAGTCCATTCATCATTTCACCCTCCCAATTACTCTCACCAAGTTGACCCTTTAAGTATGCTCATCAAGTTGAGCCACCAAGTACTCTCACCGAGTTGACTCTTTAATCAAGTCAAGCCACCAAGTACTATCTCTTTGAGTCTGTTCATCAAGTCACCCCACCAAGTACTCTAACCAAGTCAATTCTTCTAGTGTGTTCATCAATCACCCAACCAAGGACTCTCACCAAGTCGACTCTTTAAGTCTGTTCATCAAGTCACCCTAACAAGTACTCTCACCAAGTCAACTCTTTAGGTCCATTCATCAAGTGTCCCCACCAAGTCAACCCTTGAAGTCCATTCATCAAGTCACCCCACCAAGTACTCTCACCAAGTCGACTCTTTAAGTCATTTCATCATGTCACCCCACCAACTTGACTCTTTAATTCCATTCATCAAGTCACCAAAACAATTACTCACCAGTTTGACTCTTTAAGTCTGTTCATCAAGTCACCCGACAAAGTCAACCCTTTAAGTCCGTTCATCAAGTCACCAAACCAAGTACTCTCACCAAGTCGACTCTTTAAGTCATTTCATCAAGTCACCCCACCAAGCTGACTCTTTAAGTTTGTTCATCAAGTCACCAGAATAAGTACTCTCACCAGGTCGACACATTAAGTCCGTTCATCAAGTCACCCCACGAGGTTGGCCGTCTAAGTACTATCACCAAGTGAAATCTTTAAGTCCATTCATCAGTTCACCCTGCCAAGTACTCTCACCAAGTTGACTCTTTAAGTCCGCTCATCAAGTTGTGCCACCGAGTACTCTCATCAAGTCGACTCTTTAATTTCATTCATCAAGTCACCCCAACAAGTACTCTCACCAAGTCAACTCTTTAGGTTCATTCATCAAGTCACCGTACCAAGTCAACCCTTTAACTTATTTCATCAAGTCACCCCTCCAAGTACTCTTACCAAGTCGACTCTTTAAGTCCTTTCATCAAGTCACCTCACGAAGTTGACTCTTTAAGTTCGTTCATCAAGTCACTAGGACAAGTACTCTCACCAAGTCGACTCTTTAAGTCTGTTCATCAAGTCACCCCACCAGGGCGGCCCACTAAGTACTCCCACCAAGTTGACTCTTTAAGTCAGCTCATTAGTACACCCCACCAAGTACTCTCACCAAGTCAACTCTTTAGGTCTGTTCATCAACTCACCCTACCAAGTTAACCCTTTAAGTTCATTCATCAAGTTGCCCCACCAAGTACTCTCACCAAGTCAACTCTTTATGTCCTTTCATCAAGTAACCCTACCAAGTCGACTCTTTAAGTCCGTTCATCAAGTCACTAGAACAAGTACTCTCACCAAGTCGACTCTTTAAGTCTGTTCATCAAGTCACCCCACCAAGTCACCCCACCAAGTACTCCCACCAAGTCGACTCTTTAAGTCCGTTCATCAGTTCACCCTACCAAGTTCTCTCACCAAGTTGACTCTTTAAGTCTGCTCATCAAGTCAAACCAACAAGAACTCTCACCAAGCTGACTCTTTAAGTCCATTTATCAAGTCACCCCACCAAGTATAATAACCAAGTTGATTCTTCAAGTGCTCTTGCCAATTTGACTCTTTAAGTACTTTCATCAAGTCACCCAACAAAGTTGACTCTTTAAGTCTATTCATTTAGTCACCAGAACAAGTACTCTCACCAAGTTGACTCTTTATGTTCGTTCATCAAGTCACCGCACTACGTCGGCCCACCAAGTACTCCCACCACGTCAACTCTTTAAGTTCGTTCATCAGTCCACCCCGCCAAATACTCTCACCAAGTCAGCTCTTTAGGTTCGTTCATCAAGTCATCCCGCCAAGTCGACACTTTTAGTCCATTCATCAATTCGCCCCACCAAGTACTCTCACCAAGTTGACTCTTTAAGTCCTTTCATCAAGTCACCCCACCAAGTTGACTCTTTAAGTCCATTCATCAAGTCAATAGAACAAGTACTCTCACCAATTTGACTCTTTAAGTCCGTTCATCAAGTCAGCCCACCAGGTCGGTCCACCAAGTACTCCCATCAAGTCAACTCTTTAAATCCATTCATCAGTTCACCCCGCCAAGTACTCTCACCAAGTTGACTCTATAAGTCTTCTCATCAACTCGTGCCACCAAGTACTCTCACCAAATCGACTCCTTGAGTCAGTCCATCAAGTCAACCCACCAAGTACTCTAACCAAGTCAATTCTTCAAGTGCGTTCATCAAGTCACCCCACCAAGTACTCTCACCAAGTCAACTCATTAGGTCTGTTCATCAATTCACCCCACCAAGTCGACCCTTTAAGTTCATTCATCAAGTTACCCCACCAAGTACTCTCACCAAGTCGAGTCTTTAAGTCCTTTCATCAAGTCACCCCACCAAGTCAACTCTTTAAGTCCATTCATCAAGTCACCCCACCAGGTCGGCCCACCAAGTACTCCCACCAAGTCGACTCTTTAAGTTCATTCATTAGTTCACCCCGCCAAGTACTCTCACCAAGTTTTCTCTTCAAGTCTGCTCATCAAGTCATGCCACCAAGTACTCTCACCAAGTTGACTCTTTGATTATGTTGATTAAGTCACCCCACCAAGTACTCTAACCATGTCGACCCTTCAAGTGCATTCATCAAGTCACTACACCAAGTACTCTCACCAAGTCAACTCTTTACATCTTTTCATCAAGTCACCCCACCAAGTACTCTCACCAAGTCAATTGTTTAGGTCCGTTCATCAAGTCAACCTGCCAAGTTGGCCCTTTAAGTCTGTTCATCAAGTCACCCCACCAGGTACTCTCACCAAGTCGACTCTTTAAGTCCTTTCATCATGTCACCCAACCAAGTTGACTCTTTAATTCCATTCATCAAGTAACCAGAACAAGTACTCTCACCAAGTTGACTCTTCAAGTCCATTCATCAAGTCACCCCACCAAGTCAGCCCACCATGTACTCTCACCAAGTTGACTCTTCAAGTCTGCTCATCAAGTCGCGCCACCAAGAACTCTCACCAAGTCGACTCTTTATGTCTGTTAATCAAGTCACAACAACAAGTACTCTCACCAAGTTGACTCTTTAAGTCCGTTCATCAAGTCACCCCACCAGGTTGGCCCACCAAGTCGAATCTTTAAGTTTTTTCATCATTTCACCCCACCAAGTACTCTCGCAAAGTTGACTCTTTAAGTCCGCTCATCAAGTTGCACCACAAATTACTCTCACCAAGTCACCTCTTTAAGTCTATTCATCAAGTCACCCCACCAAGTACTCTCACCAAGTCGATTCGTCAAGTGCGTTCATCAAGTCACCCCACCAAGTACTCTCACCAAGTCAATTCTTCAAGTGCGTTCATCAAGTCACCCCACCAAGTACTCCCACCAAGTCGACTCTTTAAGTCTGTTCATCAAGTCACCTCACCAAGTACTCTCACCAAGTGAACTCTTTAGGTCCGTTCATAAAGTAATCGCACTAAGTCGACCCTTTAGGTCTGTTCATCAAGTCACCCCACCAAGTACACTAACCAAGTTGACTCATTAAGTCCTTTCATCAAGTCACCAAACCAAGTCGACTCTTTAAGTCTGTTCATCAAGTCACCAGAACAAGTACTCTCAACAACTCGACTCTTTAAGTCCGTTCATCAAGTCACCCCACCAAGTCGGCCCACCAGGTACTCTCACCAAGTCAACTCTTTAAGTTCGTTCATTAGTTCACCCCACCAAGTACTCTCACCAGGTTAACTCTTTATATCTGCTCATTAAGTTGAGCCACCAAGTACTCTCACCAAGTCGACTCTTTAAGTCCATTCATCAAGTCATCCCACCAAGTACTTTAACCAAGTTGATTTTGTTCATCAATTCACCCCACCAGGTCGGCCCACCAAGTACTCCCACCAAGCTAACTCTTCAAGTTCATTCATTAGTTCACCCTGCCAAGTACTCTCACCAAGTTGACTCTTTATGGCCGCTCATCAAGTCGCGCCACCAAGTACTCTCACCAAGTCACGCCACCAAGTACTCTAACCAAGTCGATTCTTGAAGTGCATTCATCAAGTCACCCCACCAAGTACTCTCACCAAGTCAATTCTTCAAGTGCGTTCATCAAGTCACCCCACCAAGTACTCTCACCAAGTCGACTCTTTAAGTCTATTCATCAAATCACCCCACCAATTACTCTCACCAAGTCAACTCTTTAGGTCCGTTCATCATGTCACCCCAAAAAGTACTCTCAGAAAGTCAACTCTTTAAGTCTTTTCATCAAGTCACCCAACCAAGTACTCTCACCAAGTCAACTCATTAAGTCCTTTCATCAAGTCACAACAACAAGTTTACTCTTTAAGTTCATTCATCAAGTCAACAGAACAAGTACCCTCACCAAGTTGACTCTTTAAGTTTGTTCATCAAGTCACCCCACCAGGTCGGCCCATCAAGTACTCTCACCAAGTTGACTCTTTAAGTTCGTTCATCAGTTCACCCTACCAAGTACTCTCACCAAGTTGACTCTTTAAGTCTTCTCATCAAGTCGCACCACCAAGTACTCTCACCAAGTTGACTCTTTACGTCCATTCATCAAGTCACTAGAATAAGTACTCTCATAAAGTTGACTCTTTCAGTCCGTTCATCAAGTGACCCCACCAGGTCAGCCCACAAAGTACTCCCACCAAATTGACCCTTTAAATCCATTCATCAGTTCACTCACCAAATACTCTCACTAAGTTGACTCTTTAAGTTCGCTCATCAAGTCACACCACCAAGTACTCTCACCAAGTTGACTCTTTAATTCTGTTCATCAAGTCACCCCACCAAGTACTCTAACCAAGTCGATTCTTCAAGTGCATTCATCAAGTCACCCCACCAAGTACTCTCACCAAGTCGACTCTTTAAGTCTGTTCATCAAGTCACCACACCAACTTTTCTCACCAAGTCAACTCTTTAGGTCCGTTCATCAAGTCACCCTGCCAAGTCGACCCATTAAGTCCGTTCATCAAGTAACCCCACCAAGTACTCTAACCAAGTTGATTCTTTACGTCCTTTCATCATGTCACCCCACTAAGTTGACTATTTGAGTCTATTCATCAAGTCACCAGAACAAGTACTCTCACCAAATTGACTCTTTATGTTCGTTCATCAAGTCACCCCACCAAGTCCTCCCACCAAATACTCCCACCAAGTCAACTCTTTAAGTCAGTTCAACAGTTCACCCTGCCAAGTACTCTCACAAAGTTGAATCTTTAAGTCTGCTCATCAAGTCAAGCCATGAAGTGCTCTCACCAAGTCAACTCTTTGAGTCTGTTCATCAAGTAACCCCACCAAGTACTATAACAAATTCAATTCTTCAAGTGTGTTCATTAAGTCACCCCACCACGCACTCTCACCAAGTCAACTCTTTGAGTTTTCTTATCAAGTCACCTCACCAAGTACTCTCACCAAGTAAACTCTTTAGGTCTGTTCATCAAGTCACCCCACCAAGTTGACCCTTTAAGTCCGTTCATCAAGTCACCCCACCAAGTACACTCACCAAGTTAACTCGTTAAGTCCTTTCATCAAGTCACCTCACCAAGTCCACTCTTTAAGTTCATTCATCAAGTTACCCCATCAGGTTGGCCCACCAAGTACTCTCACTAGGTCGACTCTTTAAGTCTGTTCATCAGTTCACCCTACCAAGTACTCTCACCAAGTTGACTCTTTATGTTTGCTAATCAAGTCGAGCCACCAAGTCGACTCTTTGAGTGCATTCATCAAGTCACCCCACCAAGTACTCTAACCAAGTCAATTCTTCAAGTAAGTTCATCAAGTCACCCCACCAAGTACTCTCACCAAGTCGACTCTTTAGGTCTGTTCATCAAATCATCCCACCAAGTAATCTCACCAAGTCAACTCTTTAGGTCCATTCATCAAGTCACCCTATAGGGTCGACCCTTTAAGTTTGTTCATCAAGTCACCCCACCAACTACTCTCACCAAGTCGACTCTTTAAGTCCTTTCATCAAGTCACCCCACCAAGTTGACTCTTTAAGTCCATTCATCAAGTCACCAGAACAAGTACTCTCACCAAGTTGACTCTTTAAGTCTGCTCATCAAGTCACCCCACCAAGTTCAGCGCACCAAGTGCTCCCACCACGTTGACTCTTTAAGTCTGTTCATTAGTTCACCCCACCAAGTACTCTCACCAAGTGGCCTCTTTAAGTTTTCTCATCAAGTCCAGCCACAAAGTACTCTCACCAAGTCAACTGTTTGAGTTCATTCATCAAGTCACCAGAACAAGTACTCTCACCAAGTCGACTCTTTAAGTTCATTCATCAAGTCACCCGACCAGGGTGGCCCACCAAGTACTCTCACCAAGTTGACTCTTTAAGTCCATTTATAAGTTCACCCTTCCAGGTACTCTCACCAAGTTGACTCTTTAAGTGTGCTCATGAAGTTGAGCCACCAAGTACTCTCACCAAGTTGACTCTTTGAGTCCGTTCATCAACTCACCCCACCAAGTACTCTAACCAAGTTGACTCTTCAAGTGCATTCATCTAGTCACTCCACCAAGTATTCTCACCAATTCAACTCTTTAAGTATGTTGATCAAGTGACCCCACCAAGTACTCTCACCAAGTTAACTCTTTAGGTCCATTCATCAAGTCACCCAACTAAGTTAACCCTTCAAGTGCATTCATCAAGTCAGCCCACCAAGTACTCTCACCAAGTTGACTCTTTAAGTCTTTTAATCAAGTAACCCCACCAAGTAATCTCACCAAGTCAACTCTTTAGGTCCATTCATTAAGTTACCTTGCCAAGTCAACCCTTTAAGTTTGTTCATCAAGTCACCCCACCAAGTACTCTCCCCAAGTTAACTCTTTAAGTCCTTTCATCAAGTCACCCCACCAAGTTGACTCTTTAGGTCCGTTCATCAAGCCACCAAAATAAGTACTCTCACCAACTTGACTATTTATGTCGTTCATCAAATCACCCCACTAGGTTGGCCCACCAAGTCAACTCTTTAAGTCCTTTCATCAAGTCACCCCACCATGTCGACTCTTTAAGTTTTTTGATCAAGTCACCAGAACAAGTACTCTCACCTAGTTGCCACTTTATGTCCATTCATCAAGTCAACCCACCAGGTCGGCCCAACAAGTACTCCCACCAAGTTGACTCTTTAAGTCTGTTCATTAGTTCACCCCACCAAGTGGACTCTTTAAGTTTTTTCATCAAGTTGAGCCACCAAGTACTCTCGCCAAGTCAAATCTTTGAGTTCGTTCATCAAGTCACCAAAAAAAGTACTCTCACCAAGTCGACTCTTTAAGTCCGTTCATCAGTTCACCCTGCCATGTACTCTCACCAAGTTCACTCTTTAACTCTTCTCATCAAGTCAAGCCACGATGTACTCTCACCAAGTTGACTCTTTAAGTCAATTCATCAAGTCATCCCACCAAGTACTCTAACCAAGTTGATTCTTCAAGTGCATTCATCAAGTCACCCCACCAAGTACTCTCACCAAGTTGACTCTTTAAGTCTTTTCATCAGCTCACCCCACCAAGTACACTCACCAAGTCAACTCTTTAGGTCCATTGATCAAGTCACCCCGCCAAGTCAACCCTTGAAGTCCATTCATCAAGTCACCCCACCAAGTACTCTCACCAAGTCAACTCTTTAAGTCTTTTCATCAAGTCACCCCTCCAAGTCGACTCTTTAAGTTCATTCATCAAGTCACCATAACAAGTACTCTCACCAAGTCGACTCTTTAAGTCCATTCATCAAGTCATCCCACCAGGTTGGCCCACCAAGTACTCTTACCAACTCAAATCTTTAAATTCGTTCATCAGTTCACCCGACCAAGTACTCTCACCAAGTTGACTCTTTAAGTTCGCTCATCACGTCGTGCCACCAAGTACTCTCACCAAGTTGACTCTTTAAGTTATTTCATCAAGTCAACCCACCAAGTTGAACCTTCAAATGCATTCATCAAGTCACCCCACCAAGTAATCTTAGCAATTTGACTCCTTAACTTTTTTCATCAAGTCACACCACCAACTACTCTCACCAAGTCAACTCTTTAGGTCTGTTCATCAAGTCACCCCACCAAGTACTCTCACCAAGTCAACTCTTTAAGTCCTTTCATCAAGTCACCCCACCAAGTTGACTCTTTAAGTTCGTTCATCAAGTCACCTAAATAAGTGCTCTCACCAAGTTGACTCTTTAAGTCGATTCATCAAGTCACCCCACTAGGTCGGCCCACCAAGTACTCTCACCAAGTCAACTCTTTAAGTTGATTCATCAGTTCACCCCACCAAGTACTCTAACCAAGTTGACTCTTTAAGTCTTCTAATCAAGTCGCCCCACCAAGTACTCTCACCAAGTTGACTCTTTACGTCCGTTCATCAAGTCACTAGAACATGTACTCTCACCAAGTTGACTCTTTAAGTCTGTTCATCAAGTCACCCAACAATGATGGCCCACCATATACTCACACCAAGTTGACTCTTTAAGTCTGTTCATTAGTTCACCCTGCCAAGTACTCTCACCAAGTTGACTCTTGAAGTCTTCTCATCAGGTCACACCACCAAGTACTCTCACCAAGTTGACTCTTTAAGTCCGTTCATCAAGTCACCCCACCAAGTACTCTAACCAGGTTGATTCTTCAAGTGCGTTCATCAAGTCACCCCACAAATTACTGTCACCAAGTTGACTATATAAGTCTATTCATCAAGTCATCCCACCAAGTACTCTCACTAAGTCAACTCTTTAGGTCCATTCATCAAGTCACCCCGCCATGTAGACCCTTTAAGTCCGTTCATCAAGTTGCCCCACCAAGTACTCTCACCAAGTTGACTCTTCAAGTCCTTTCATCAAGTCACCCCACCAAGTGGACCCTTTAAGTCTGTTCATCAAGTCACCAGAACAAGTACTCTCACCAAGTTGACTCTTTATGTCCATTCATCAAGTTACCCCACCAAGTCGGCCAACCAAGTACACCAACCAAGTGGACTCTTCAAGTCCGTTCATCATTTCACCCTACCAAGTACTCTCATCAAGTTGACTCTTTAAGTCTGCTCATCAAGTCGAGCCATCGAGTACTCTCAGCAAGTCGACTCTTTGAGTCCAATCATCAAGTCACCCCACCAAGTATTGTAACCAAGTCAACTCTTTAAGTCTATTCATCAAGTCACCCAACCAAGTAATCTCACCAAGTCAACTCTTTAGGTCCGTTCATCAAGTCAACCTACCAAGTCAAGCCTTTAAGTCTGTTCATCAAGTCATCCCACCAAGTACTCTCACCAAGTCAAATCTTTAAGTCCTTTCATCAAATCACCCCACCAAGTTGACTCTTTAAGTCTGTTCATCGAGTCACCAAATCAAGTACTCTCACCAAGTTGACTCTTTAAGAACATTCATCAAGTCACCCCACTAGGTCAGCCCACCAAGTACTCTCACCAAGTCGACTGTTTAAGTCTATTCATCAGTTCACCCAACCAAGTACTCTCACCAAGTTGACTCCTTGTGTCTGCTCATCAAGTCGAGCCACCAAGTACACTAACCAAGTCAACTCTTTGAGTCCATTCATCAAGTCAACCCACCAAGTACTCTAACCAAGTTGATTCTTCAAGCATGTTGATCAAGTCACCCCACCAAGTACTCTCACCAAGGAAACTCTTTAGGTCTGTTCATCAAGTGACCCCACCAAGTACTCTCACCAAGTCAACTCTTTAGGTTTGTTCATCAAGTCACCCTACCAAGTTGACCCTTTAAGTTCGTTCATCAAGTCACCCCACCAAGTACTCTCACCAAGTTGATTCTTTAAGTCCTTTCATCAAGTCAACCCACCATGTCGACTCTTTAAGTCCATCCATCAAGTCGCTATAACAAGTACTCTCACCAAGTTGACCCTTTATGTCCATTCATCAAGTCACCCCACTAGGTCGACCCACCAAGTACTCCCACCAAGTCGACTCTTTAAGTCTATTCATCAGTTCACCTCGCCAAGTACTCTCACCAAGTTGACTCTTTAAGTCCACTCATCAAGCCGCACCACCAAGTACTCTCACCAAGTCAACTCTTTAAGTTCATTTATCAAGTCACCCCACCAAGCACTCTAACCATGTCGATTCTTCAATTGCATTCATGAAGCCACCCCACCAAGTACTCTCACCAAGTCGACTCTTTAAGTTTGTTCATCAAGTCACCCCACTAAGTACTCTCACCAATTCAACTCTTTAGCTTCGTTCATAAAGTCACCCCACCAAGTCTACCCTTTAAGTCCTTTCATCAAGTCACTCCACCAAGTACTCTCACCAAGTCGACTCTTTAAGTCCTTTTATCAAGTCACCCCACAAAGTTGATTCTTTAAGTCTGTTCATCAAGTCACAAAAACAAGTACTCCCACCAAGTCGACTCTTTAAGTCCATTCATCATGTTACCCCACCAGGTCGGCCCACAAAGTACTCACACCAAGTTGACTCTTTAAGTCCATTCATTAGTTCACCCTGCCAAGTACTCTCACCAAGTTGACTCTTTAAGTCTGCTCATCAAGTTGCACCACCAAGTACTCTCACCAAGAAAACTCTTTAAATCCGTTCATCAAGTCACTCCACCAAGTACTCTAATCAAGTCAACAGAACAAGTACTCTCACCATGTTGACCATTTAAGTCCATTCATCAAGTCACCTCACCAGGTCGGCCCACCAAATACTCTCACCAAGTCAAATCTTTAAGTCTGTTCATCAGTTCACACCGCCAAGTACTCTCACCAAGTTGACTCTTTAAGTCCGCTCGTCAAGTCATGCCACCAAGTACTCTAACCAAGTTGACTCTTTACATCTGTTCAAAAAGTCACCAAACCAAGTACTCTCACTAAGTCGACTCTTTAAGTCCATTCATCAAGTCACCCCACAAGGTTGGCCCACCAAGTACTCCTAGCAAGTCGACTCTTTAAGTCCCTTCATCAGTTCACCCCACCTAGTACTCTTACCAAGTTGACTCTTTAAGTCTGCTCATCAAGTCTTGCCACCAAGTACTCTCACTAAGTCAACTCTTTAAGTTTGTTCATCAATTTATTCCACCAAGTACTTAAACCAAGTCAATTTTTCAAGTGTGTTTATCAAGTCACCCCACCAAGTACTCTCACCAAGTTGACTCTTTAAGTTTGTTCATCAAGTCACCCCACAAAGTACTCTCACCAAGTCAACTCTTTAGGTCCGTTCATCAAGTCACGTTGCCAAGTCGACCCTTTAAGTCTGTTCATAATATCACTCGACCAAGTTGACTCTTTAAGTTTGTTCATCAAGTCACCCCACCAAGTACTCTCACCAAGCCGAATCTTTAAGTCCATTCATCAAGTCACCGCACCAAGTACTCTCACCAAGTCAGCTCTTTAAGTTCGTTCATCAAGTCACCCCACCGAGTACTCTCACCAAGTCAACTTTTTAAGTCTGTTCATCAAGTCACCCCACCTGGTCGGCCCACCAAGTACTCTCACCAATTCGACTCTTTAAGCTCGTTCATCAAATCACCCCACTAGGTCGGCCCAACAAGTACTCTCATAAAGTTGAATCTTTATGTTTGCGCATCAAGTCAAGCCACCAAGTGCTCTCACTAATTCGACTCTTTGAGTCTGTTCATCAAGTAACCCCACCAAGTACTATAACCAAGTCAATTCTTCAAGTGCATTCATCAAGTCACCCCACCAAGTACTCTCACTAGGTTGACTCTTTAAGTCTGTTCATTAAGTCACCCCACCAAGTACTCTCACCAAGTCAACTCTATAAGTCTATCCATCAAGTCTTCCCACCAGGATGAGTACTCTCACCAAATCAACTCTTTAAGTCCATTCATAAAGTCACCCCACCAAGTACTCTCACCAAGTCGACTCTTTAAGTCTGTTCATCAAGTCACCCCACCAGGTCAGCCCACCAAGTACTCTCACCAAGTCTACTCTTTAAGTGCATTCATCAAGTCACCCCATGAGGTCATCCCACCAAGTACTCTCACCAAGTCGGCTCTTTAATTTCGTTAATCAAGTCACCCCACCAGGTCGGCCCACCAAGTACTCTCACCAAGTTGACTGTTTAAGTCCATTCATCAAGTCACCCCACTAGGTTAGCCCACCAAGTACTCTCACCAAGTGGACTATTTAAGTGCATTCATCAAGTCACCCCACTAGGTCGACACACCAAGTACTCTCACCAAGTCAAATTTTTAAGTTCTTTCATCAAGTCACCCAACCAGGTTGGCCCACCATGTACTCTCACCAAGTCGAGTCTTTAAGTTCTTTCAGCAAGTCAGCCAACCAGGTTGGCCCACTAAGTACTCTCACCAAGTCAACTCTTTAAGTTTGTTCATCAAGTCACCCCACTAGGTTGGCCCACCAAGTACTCTAACCAAGTCCTCTCTTTAAGTTTTATTCATCAAGTCACCCAACAAAGTGTTGTCACCAAGTTGATTATTTAAGTCTGTTCATACAGTCATCACATTAGGTCTGCCCACCGAGTCGACTATTTAATTCCATTCATCAAATCACCCCACTAGGTCAGCCCACAAAGTACTCTCACCAAGTTGAATCTTTAAGTCCATTCAGCAAGTCACCCCACTAGGTCGGCCCACCGAGTACTCTCACAAAGTCAACTCTCTAAGTTTGTTCATCAAGTCTCCCCGCCAGGTTAGCCCATCAAGTACTCTCACCAAGTTGACTATTTATGTTCGTTGATCAAGTGACCTCGCTAGTTTGAGCCACCAAGTTGACTTTTTAAGTTTTTTCATCAATTCACTTAGCGATGTTGGCCCACCAAGTACTCTCACCTAGTTGACTCTTTAAGTTCGTTCATTAAGTCACTCGGCCAGGTCCGCCCACCAAGTACTCTTACCAAGTCGACTCTTTAAGTTCATTCATCAAGTCACCCTGCAAGGTTGCCCCACCAAGTACTCTCACCAAGTCGACTCTTTAAGTTCATTCATCAATTCACCTCGCCACTTCGGCCCACCAAGTACTCTCACCAAGTCAACTCTTTAAGTTTGTTCATCAAGTCACCCTGCCAGGTCGGCCCACCAAGTACCCTCACCAAGTTGACTCTTTAACTTTGTTCATCAAGTCACCCCACCAGGTTGGCCCACCAAGTACTCTCACCTAGTCAACTCTTTAAGTTTGTTCATCAAGTCACCTCACCAGGTCAGCCCACAAAGTACTCTCACCAAGTTGACTCTTTAAGTTCATTCATCAAGTCACCCCGCCAGGTTGACCCACCAAGTCGACTCTTTAAGTTTGCTCATCAAGTCACTCTACCAAGCTGGCCCACCAATTTGACTCTTTAAGTTTTTTCATCAAGTCACACTGCTAGGTCAGCCCACCAAGTACTCTCACCAAGTCAACTCTTTAAGTTTTTTCATCAAGTCACCATGCCAAGTCGGCCCACCAAGTACTATCACCAAGTCAACCCTTTAAGTTCGATCATCAAGTCACCCTGCCAGGTTGGCCCACCAAGTACTCTCACAAAGTCAACTCTTTAGGTTCGTTCATCAATTCACCCTGCCAGGTCAGCCTAGCAAGTACTCTCCCCAAGTTGACTCTTTAAGTTTATTCATCAAGTCATCCTACGAGTTCAACCCACCAAGTTCTCTCACAAAGTCAACTCTCTAAGTTTGTTCATCAAGTAAACCTGCCAGGTCAGCCCACCAAGTACTCTCACCAAGTCACCCCGCCAGTTTTACCCACCAAGTTGACTGTTTATGTTTGTTCATCAAGTCACTCAGCCAAGCCGACCCAGCAAGTTAACTCTTTAAGTTCATTCATCAAGTCACCTGACCACGTCAACCCACTGAGTACTCTCACCAAGTCGACTCTTTAAGTTCATTCATCAAGTCACCCTGCCAAGTCGGCCCACCAAGTCGACTTTTTAGGTTCGTTCAAGTCACCCTGCCAAGTACTCTCACGAAGTCGACTCTTTAAGTTCGTTCATCAAATCACCCTGCCAGGTCTATCTTCCAAGTACTCTCATCAAGTCGACTCTTTAGGTTCGTTCATTAAGTCACCCCACCAGGTCGGCCCACCAAGTGGACTCTTTAAGTTCGTTCATCAAGTCACCAAGCTAGGTCGGCCCACCAAGTCACCAAGAACCCTCACCAAGTCGACTCTCTAAGTTCGTTCATCAAGTCACCCCGCTAGGTTGGCCCACCAAGTTGACTCTTTAAGTTTTTTCATCAAGTCACCCCGCCAAGTTGGCCCAACAAGTCGACTCTTTAAGTTCATTCATCAAGTCACCCCGTTAGGTCAGCCCACCAATTACTCTTGACAAGTTGACTCTTTAAGTTCATTTAGGCTAGCCAAGTCTGCTAGCCAAGTCATCTCACCACCAGGCTAGCTAGCTCTGCTCACCAAGGCATCTCACCATGTGGGCTCGCCAAGTCACCCCTAAAAGTTACCTCAATGAGTTGACTCTTTAAGTCTGCTCACCAAGTCAACTCACCACATTGACTTACCATGTCGCCTTACCAAGTTGCCCCACCCAGTAGCATCTTGAAGTCTGCTCACCATGTCAAATTTCTAGCTTGATTCCCCAAGTCAGCTCGCCAAGGTGGCTCATGAGTCAAAAGTCCAAGTGTTCCCACCAAGTTGAGTCTTTAAGTTCGCCCACCAAGTCTTCTCACTAGGTTGGCTCACCGAGTCAAGACATCTCACCCAGTTGACTTACCATCTTTCCTCACCGTCAATTTACTCCCATTTCTCATGAAATCATGCCACCTAACCGATGTCAATTTTTGGCTCCGTTGTCAAATTTAGCAAAAATGGGGTCATGGATGGCTATTCAGCTACATTTTTGAATGAATTGATTTTTTAAGGCACTTGTCTACGTGAATGCATATTTTCGAATGCAGAGCAAGCCTTGCACTAATATCTTATATAGGAGAGGTAGTGTGCTCAAAATAAAGTCGAGTCATAATTTTCAAATTGGGTAGCCTTGGATATAAAATGGAAGTTGAGTCATTCTAGCCGAGCCATAATTTTCAAATTGGGTTGCCTACAATACAAAATTCAAACCGAGGCATAATTTTCAAATTTTTGGTAGCTTGCGATATAAAATGGGTACTCGAGCCATTCTACTTGAGTCATAATTCTCAAATTGGGTAGCTTTTGATATGAAATGGTCGTCGAGCCATTCTAGTCGGTCTCCAAAAATTGATCAATTTACTCCCCTAACTGATGCAATCAAATTGCCTAACCAATGCCAATCTTTGTCTTTGTTGACAACCTCATCAAAAATGGGGTCGTGGATGGCTATTCGATCACATTTTTCATTAAATTGGGTTTTAAGGTACTTGCCCACTGAATGTAAATTTCTAATGTAGAGTAAGCCTTGCACTAATAGCTTATATAGGGGAGGTAGTGTTCTTGAAAAATGGTGGGTGAGCTAGCCTGGCTGACCTGATCTGGGTGAGCCATTCAGGGCAAGCCGTTCTGGCCGACCCGATCTGGCTAAGCTATTTTCGTCGACCCAATCTGGCCAAGCTCCAAAAATTGTGTCGTGGATGGCTATTTGGTCACATTTTTCATTGAACTAAATTTTCAAGGGATTTGTCCGTGCTATCATAGATTTCAAATGCAGAAGGAGCCTCACACTAATAGCTTATATAGGAGAGGTGGTTACCGCAAGCCTCTCCCATGCCCCTTTCATTGATTCAACATTTGTGTCTAGGCGGATCGAATTGTTGGATTTTCAAACGGTGTATGTTGATGTTGAATCAATGAAAGCGGCATGACGCAATATCTAAGTGCTTTTCCTCGGCTCTCCTTTAGATCATGTTTTTTGATGACTCAATTTTGGAAAAGGTGAGGCAGCGGTTATCGATCTGTGGCATGTCTTTTTGGTGATTTTAAAACTTGATCTAAATGTGAGCCCTTGTCTAGCACTCTAGCATTGCTTTGTATAATGGCAATTTGCTATGGGTAATCAATGCTCTACCAATTTTTCATGGTGTACTTATCATGGCTACATGGGAGCTTTAATACAAAAATCTCTCGACGAAAAATGGTGGCCAAGCCATACTGGCCAACTCGATCTGGGCGAGGCATGCTTCCCGACCCAATCTGGGCGAGCCCTTTTCATTGACCTGATCTGGATGAGCTTCAAAAACGGTGTCATGGATGGCTGTTTGGTCACATTTTTCATTGAATTGGATGTTTGAGGGATTTTTCCATGCTATCATAGATTTCAAATGCAGAAGGAGCCTCACACTAATAGCTTATATAGGAGAGGTGGTTGCTGCGAGCCTCTCCCATGCCCCTTTCATTGATTCAACATTGGTCTCTAGGCGGATTGAATTTATGGATTTTCAAATGGTGTATGCTGATGTTGAATCAATGAAAGGGTCATGAAGCAATCTTTGAGTGTTTTTCCTTGGCTCTCCTTTAGATCATGTTTTCTGATGACTCAATTTTGGAAAAGGTGAGGCAGCGGTTACCGATCCATGGTGTGTCTTTTTGGTGATTTTAAAACTTGATCTAAATGTGATCCCTCATCTAGCATTTCGATGTTGCTTGGTATAATGACAATTTTCTATGGGTGCTTGGCGCTCTAGCAATTTGTGATGGTGTACTTATCACAGTTACATAGGAGCTTTAATACCAAAAGCTCTAGGAAAAAAATGTTGGGTGAGCCATGCTGGCTGACCTGATCTGGGTGAGCCATTATGGTCGACCCAATCTGGTCAAGATATTTTCATCGACCTGATCTGGCCGAGCTCCAAAAATGGTGTCGTGGATGGCTATTTGGTCACATTTTTCATTGAATTGGATTTTTAAGGGATTTTTTCGTGCTATCACAGATTTTGAATGCAAAAGGAGCCTTGCTCTAATAGCTTATATAGGAGAGGTGGTTGCTATGAACCTCTCCCATGCCCCTTTCATTGATTCAACATTGGTGTCTAGGTGGATCAGATTGTTGGATTTTCATATGGTGTATGCTGATGCTGAATCAATGAAAGGGGCATGAAGCAATCTCTGAGTGCTTTTCCTCGACTCTCCTTTAGATCATGGTTTCCAATGACTCAATTTTGGAAAAGGTGAGGCAGAGATTGCTGATCCATGGCATGTCTTTTTGGTGATTGTAAAACTTGATCTAAACTTGAGCCCTTGTCTAGCACTCTGGCATTACTTGGTATAATGGCAATTTGCTATGGGTGCTTGGTGCTCTAGCAATTTGTCATGGTGTGCATATTGCAGCTACACGGGAACTTTAATACCGAAAGATCTCAATGAAAAATGGTGGCTAAGCCATGCTGGCTGACCCGATTTGGGCAAGCCATTCTGGCTGACCCAATCTGGCCAAGCCATTTTCATCGACCTGATCTTGCTGGGCTCAAAAAACGGTGTCGTTGATGGCAGTTTGGTCACATTTCTCATTAAATTTGATTTTTAAGGGATTTGTCCGTGCTACCAGAAATTTCAAATGTAGAAGGAGCCTTGTGTTAATAGCTTATATAGGAGAGGTGGTTGTCACAAGCCTCTCCCATGCCCCTTTCATTGATTCAAGATTGGTGTCTAGGCAGATCGGATTGTTTGATTTTCAAATGGTGTATGCTGATGTTGAATCAATGAAAGGGGCATGAAGTGATCTCTGAGTGCTTTTCCTCAGCTCTCCTTTAGATCATGTTTTCCGATGACTCAATTTTGGAAAAGGTGAGGTAGTAGTTGCCGATCCATGGTGTGTTTTTTTGGTGATTTTAAAACTTGATCTAAACGTGAGCCCTTGTATAGCACTCTGGCATTGCTTGGTATAATGTCAATTTGCTATGGGTGCTCGGCGCTCTAGCAATTTTTCATGGTGTACTTATCATGGCTACATGGGAGCTTTCATATTGAAAGCTCTCGGCAAAAAATGGTGGCCGACCTGATCTGGGTGAGCCATCCTGGTCGACCCAATCTAGCCTAGCCATTTTCGTCAACCCGATCTTGCTGAGCTCAAAAAATAGTGTCGCGGATGGTTGTTTGGTCACATTTTTCATTGAATTAGATTTTTAAGAAATTTTTTTGTGCTATCACAAATTTTGAATGCAGAAGGAGCCTAACACTAATAGCTTATATAGGACAAGTGGTTGTCGCAAGCCTCTCCCATGCCCCTTTCATTGATTCGACATTGGTGTCTAGGCTGATCAGATTGTTGGATTTTCGAATGGTGTAAGCTGATTTTGAATCAATGAAAGGGGCATCAAGTGATCTCTGAGTGCTTTTCCTTAGCTCTCCTTTAGATCATGTTTTCTAATGACTCAATTTTGGAAAAGGTGAGGCAGCGGTTGCTGATCCATGGCATGTCTTTTTGGTGATTTTAAAACTTGATCTAAATGTGAGCCCTTGTCTAGCACTCTGGCGTTGCTTGGTATAGTGGTAGTTTGCTATGGGTGCTTGGTGCTCTAGGCATTTTTCATGGTGTACTTATTGTGGCTACATAAGAGCTTTAATACCGAAAGCTCTTGGCAAAAAATGGTGGCTGAGCCATGTTGGCTGACTCGATCTGGGCGAGCCATGCTGGCCGACCCGATTTGGTCGAGCCATTTTCATCGACCCAATCTTGCCAAGCTCCAAAATGGTGTCGTGGATGGCTATTTGGTCACATTTTTCATTGAATTGGATTTTTAAGGGATTTTTTTGTGCTATCATAGATTTCAAATGTAGAAGGAACCTCACACTAATAGCTTATATAGGAGAGGTGGTTACCGCAAGCCTCTCCCATGCCCCTTTCATTGATTCAACATTGGTGTCTAGGCAGATTGGATTGTTGGATTTTCAAATGGTGTATGCTGATGTTGAATCAATGAAAGGGGCATGAAGTGATCTCTAAGTTCTTTTCCTTGGCTCTCCTTTAGATCATGTTTTCTGATGACTCAATTTTGAAAAAGGTGAGGCAACGGTTGCCAATCCATGGCGTGTCTTTTTGGTTATTTTAAAACATGAGTTAAACATGATCCCTTGTCTAGCACTCTAATGTTGCTTGGTATAATGGAAATTTGCTATGGGCGCTCAGTGCTATAGAAATTTTTCATGGTGTACTTATCGCAGCTACATGGGAACTTTAATATCGAAAGCTCTCAGTGACCCTGCAAGCCATTTTTGTCCCTGTCTTTGCTATTCAACCTATCCCCAACAAGCTACCGAGGAAACTCCAAATGTCAAGCCGGCCTCATCCTCTGTCAATGTTAATCAACCTAACATTGCAAAGCCCACTCTTCTACCATGGACACTCCAAATGCCAAGCCGATCTCATCCTCTCTCAATGTCAATCAACCTAACATCACAAATCCCATCCAACTGCCATAGGCAATCCAAATGTTGAGCCATTGTTACCATGCCATCCTACTCGGACTCCTAGATGATCAAGGCCGACATTGTGTCTGCTCTGCTCAAGTAAACCTCAAAAAAGGCATTGAGGCAAACAATATTGTCGAGTTATCCTACCCAAGCTGTTCCACCTGAGCTGAGTTGTTTCGCTCGATCTGTAAAAGTTGGCCATTTCACTACCATGGGTCCATGAATTCACATCTCCTAACCGATGATAATCTTTTGCTCTTCTGCTGACATCATAAAAAGGTGGTTGCCACGAGCATCTCCCATGCCCCTCTCATTGATTCAATGTTGGTGTCAAGGTGGATGGATATGTCAAATTTTGAAATGGTGGATGCTGATGTTGAATCAATTAGAGGGGCATGAATCCCACCCTCGAGGTGGTATTCCTCAACTCTCTTTTAGATCATGTTTTCTTGGCATTCAGCTGGCACAATTTTAGAAAAAGGTTTGGTAGCAGTTGCCAGCCCTCACTGCATTTACTTGGTGATTTTAAAACTTTGTCCAAAATGGGAGCCCTCGTCTAGCACCTCCGTCCAGTGTTGCTCGGGTATTGCATAAATTTTTGCTATCGGTGAAAATTCCCCAACGAATGCCTACCCTTGGACTATCTCTTAGATCACCTTCTTTGATCACTCGACTGATGTAATTATGGAAGAGACTTGGTAGTAGGTTCCACTCTACAGCGTGTCTATTTAGCAATTTTGAAGTTGATCTAATGGTGACCCCTTGTCTAGCCATGAGGTGGGTGCTTGGCGCTCTAGAAATTTATTGTGTGCCTATCACGGCTACAATGGGAGTTTTGATAACAAAAGCTCTTAGTGACCCTCCCCAATAAAATCAGTTCTGGTGTTCAAGAAAGACATGTTATTCAGATTTTAAATATTGGCACCAGAATCATTTCTATTGGGAGGGCCGTTAAGCTATCCTGATTGCTATGCGAGGGCTCTCTCCCCAAAGTCATTCTCTTTGCAACAACTTCTTTGGCACAAAATTTTTTGAATGGTTCAGTTGTAGTTTTCGTTCTAATGGTGTCGTTGTGGTGGTTTCCTGGGCAGCAATCTGAAGGGTGAGCCATCATCTAGCAGTTGGGCTACACATAACGAGTGAAAGGGGAGCCTTTGTTATCAGAAACTCCCTATGGCCATTCAATGAGAAGAGTCATTGCTTGTGTGAGCAAGGATGAATGTAGCCTCAAATTCCAAATGAAATCAAATACATCAAAACTATTTATAAGAGCAGAATGAAGCAGTAGCCCATTTTCTATGCGCGGCTCCCCAAAGTTGCTCTTCTTTCTCACTCCATTAGCACAAATTTGGGAGTTGTTCAATAGCGGTTGTCATTCCAATGTGTCATTGTGGTGATCTGGAGAGTGATACTAAGGGAAAGAGCTTATGTCTAGCATTTGTGATGTTTTTGCAAGCAAGCAGGGGAGCTTCTCTTATCAGAACCTCTCCATGGCCTTTGAATATAGACCCAATGCTAACGATATCGATGGATACGAGCCTTAGATTCTAAATTTGTTCACAGCTAACAGTGGTTTTTTTGAGAGATGGGTACAAAAGCACATCCCGATTGCTACGTGCGAGATCCCTAAGTTAACCTCTATGCCAACTGAATCAGCACAACATTGGGAATGGTTTGACAGTGGTTGTCATTCCAATGTGTCATTGGGGGATGTCTTGGAAAGTTTTCTTTCAAGGGTGAGCTCACATCTACCACTTGGATTGTGCATCATGTCACAAGTGAATGGGGAGATCTCTCTGTGAATGGCAGCATGGTGATTGTATGAGAAAATTGACTTAGTCGGAGCATTGGCCTCGGGCCATTGTGACGGCCTTGCAATTTCTCTTTAATTGCAACCTATGTTTGCGCAGTAGTAGAGTTTGCATGTAAGATTGGCCTTCTTCTTGACAATTTGAGGAGATGACCTCTGGAACATTTGGATTAGGCCCCTTGAAGGTGAAATTCATCTAGTTGATCAGAAGAGCTCGATGACCATTTCACTCACTTGGCTCCTTGAATTCACATCTCCTAACCGATGGAAATCTTTTGCTCCTCTGTCGACCTCATAAAAAATGGGGTCGTGGATGGCTATTTGGTCACAATTTTCAATGATTTGGATTTTTAAGGATGTTGTCAGTGTGTTCACTAATTTCTAATGCAGAGCGAACCTCACACTAATAGCTTATATAGGAGAGGTGGTTTTTGTGAGCCTCTCCCATGCCCCTCTCATTGATTCAACACTGGTGTCAGGGCGGATGGATATGTCAAATTTTGAAACGGTGGACACCGACGTTCAATCAATTAGAGGGGCATGAAGCCCACCCTCGAGGTGCTATTCCTTGACTCTTCTTTAGATCATGTTTTCTTGTCACTCAACTGGCATAATTTCGGAAAAAGGTTTGGCAGTGATTGCCAGCCCTCACCGCATCTACTTGGTGATTTTAAAACTTGATCTAAAATGAGAGCCCTCATCTAGCACCTCTGTCAGGTGTTGCTCGGGTATTGCATAAATTTTTTCTATCGACGTGAATACCCCAACGAATTCCTATAGGTGAGACTTGGTAGTGGTTGCCATTTTATAGCACGTCTGTTCATTGATTTCAAAGTTGATCTAATAATGAGCCCTTGTCTAGCCATCAGGTGGGTGCTTGGTGCTCTAGCAATTTTTTATGTGCCTATCATGGCTACAATGGGAGAGGTGGTTGCCACGAGCCTCTCCCGTGCCCCTCTCATTGATTCAATGCCGGTGTCAAGGCAGATGGATATGTCAAATTTTGAAACAGTGGATGCCAACGTTGAATCAATTAGAGGGGCATGAAGCCCACCCTTGAGGTGCTATTTCTTGACTCTCCTTTAGATCATGTTTTCTTGTCAATCATCTAGTGCAATTTTAGAAAGAGGTTTGCTAATGATTGCCAGCCCTCACCACATCTATTTGGTGATTTTAAAACTTGATCTAAAATGGGAGCCCTCGTCTAGCACCTCCATCTGATGGTGCTCGAGTATTTGCATAAATTTTTGCAATCGGCGTGAATCCCCCGACGAATGCCTACCCTTGGACTCTCTCTTAGATCACCTTCTTTGATCACTCGACCGACATAATTACAAAAGAGACTTGGCAGCGGTCGCATTCTACAGCAAGACTATTCAACAATTTTGAAGTTGATCTAATGGCGAGCCCTTGTCTAGCCATGAGGTGGGTGCTGGGCATTCTAGCAATTTTTTTTTGTGCCTTTCACGGCTACAATGGGAGAGGTGGTTGCCGTGAGCCTCTCCTATGCTTGCCTCATTGATTCAATACCGGTGTCAAGGCAGATGGATATTTTAGATTTTGAAACTGTGGACACCGATGTTGAATCAATTAGAGGGGAATGAAGCCCACCCTTGAGGTGCTATTCCTCGACTCTCCTTTAGATCATGTTTTCTTGTCACTCAGCTAGCACAATTTCAGAAAAAGGTTTGGCAGTGGGTGCCAGCCCTCACCGCATCTACTTGGTGATTTTAAAACTTGATCTAAAATGGGAGCCCTTGTCTAGCACCTCCATCTGGTGTTGCTCAGGTATTGCATAAATTTTTTCTATCGGCGTGAATCCCCCAATGAATGCCTACCCTTGGAGTCTCTCTTAGATCACCTTCTTTGATCACTGGACCGATGCAATTATGGAAGAGACTTGGTAGTGGTTGCCATTCTATAGCATGTCTATTCAGTTATTTTTAAGTTGATCTAATGGTGAGCCCTTGTCTAGCCATGAGGTGGGTGTTGGGTACTCTAGCAATTTTTTGTGTACCTATTGCGACTATAATGAGAGACGTAGTTGCCACGAGCCTCTCCTATGCCCCCCTCATTGATTCAATGCCGGTGTCAAGGCAGATGGATATGTGAGATTTTGAAACAGTGGATGTCGACATTGACTCAATTAGAGGGGCATGAAGCCCACCCTCGAGGTTCTATTCCTCGACTCTCCTTTAGATCATATTTTCTTGTCACTCAGTTGGAGAAATTTTGAAAAAAGGTTTGGTAGCGATTGCCAACCCTCACTGCATCTACTTGGTGATTTTAAAACTTGATCTAAAATGGGAGCCCTCGTCTAGCACCTCTGTCTAGTGTTGCTCGGGTATTGCATAAATTTTTTCTATCAATGCAAATCCCCTAATGAATTCCTACCCTTGGACTCTCTCTTAGATCACCTTCTTTGATCACTCAACTGACGCAATTATGAAAGAGACTTGGCAGCGGTTGCCATTCTATAGTGCGTTTGTTCAGTGATTTCAAAGTTGATCTAATGGCGAGCCCTTGTCTAGCCATGAGGTGGGTGCTGGGTGCTCTAGAAATTTTTTGTGTGCCTATCGTGGCTACAATGGGAGAGGTGTTTGCCATGAGCCTCTCTGGTGGCCTCCTGATTGATTCAATGCTGGTGTCAAGGTGGATGGATATGTTAGATTTTGAAATGGTGGATGTCGACATTGAATCAATTAGAGGAGCATGAAGCCCACCCTCAAGGTGCTATTCCTTGACTCTCCTTTAGATCATGTTTTCTTGTCACTTAGCTGGCGTAATTTTGGAAAAAGGTTTGGCAGTGGTTGCCAGCCCTCACCGTATCTACTTGATGATTTTAAAACTTGATCTAAAATAGAAGCCCTCATCTAGCATGTCCATCCAGTGTTCCTCGGGTATTGCATAAATTTTTTCTATTGGCGTGAAGCCCCCAACGAATGCCTACCCTTGGACTCTCTCTTAGATCACCTTCTTTGATCACTCCACTGATGCAATTACAAAAGAGACTTGGCAATGGTTGCCATTCTATAGTGCATCTATTCAGCAATTTCAAACTTGATCTAATGGCAAGGCCTTGTCTAGCCATGAGGTGGGTGCTCGACGCTCTAGCTTTTTATTGTGTGCCTATCGTGGCTACAATGGGAAAGGTGATTGTCGTGAGCCTCTCTTGTGCCCCTCTCATTGATTCAATGCTGATGTCAAGGCGGATGGATATTTCAAATTTTGGAATGGTGGATGCCAACATTGAATCAATTAGAGGGGCATCAAGCCCACCCTTGAGGTGCTATTCCTCAACTCTCCTTTAGATTATGTTTTCTTGTCACTTAGCTGGGAAAATTTTAGAAAAGGGTTTGGTAGTGATTGCCAGCCCTCACCATGTCTACTTGGTGATTTTAAAACTTGATCTAAAATAGGAGCCCTCATCTAGCACCTTTGTCTGGTGTTGCTCAGGTATTACATAAATTTTTTCTATCGGCACGATTCCCCCAACGAATGCCTACCCTTGGACTCTCTCTTAGATCACCTTCTTCGATCACATGATTGATGTAATTATGAAAGAGACTTGGTAGTAGTTGCCTTTTTATAGCACGTCTATTCAGCAATTTTGAAGTTGATCTAATGGTGATCCCTTTTCTAGCCATGAGGTGGGTGCTCAGCGCTCTAGCAATTTTTTGTGTGCCTATCACAGCTACAATGGGAGAGGTGGTAATCGTGTGCCTCTTTCGTGCCCCTCTCATTGATTCAATGCCAGTTTCAAGGCAGATGGATATGTCATATTTTGAAATGGTGGATGTCGACGTTAAATCAATTAGAGGGGCATTAAGCCCACCCTTGAGGTGCTATTCCTCGACTCTCCTTTAGATCATGTTTTCTTGTCACTTAGCTGGCACAATTTTAGAAAAGGGTTTGGTAGTGGTTGCCAATCATCATCGCGTCTACTTGGTGATTTTAAAACTTGATCTAAAATGGCAGCCTTCGTCTAGCACCTCCATTCAGTGTTGCTCAAGTATTACATAAATTTTTGCTATCGACGTGAATCCCCCAATGAATGCCTACCCTTGGACTCTCTCTTAGATCACCTTCTTCAATCACTCAGTCGACACAATTATGAAAGAGACTTGGCAGTGGTTTCCATTCTATAGCATGTCTATTCAGTTATTTTGAAGTTGATCTAATGGCAAACCCTTGTCTAGCCATGAGGTGGGTGCTCAGCGCTCTAGCAATTTTTTGTGTGCCTATCATGGCTACAATGGGAGAGGTGGTTTATGCTAGCCTCTGCCATGCCCCTCTCATTGATTCAACACCAGTGTTAAGGTGGATGGATATGTCAGATTTTGAAATGGTGGACACCGACATTGAATCAATTAGAGGGGCATGAAGCCCACTCTCAAGGTGCTATTCCTCAACTCTTCTTTAGATCATGTTTTCTTGTCACTTAGCTGGCAAAATTTTTGAAAAAGGTTTGGTAGTGGTTACCAGCCCTCACTGAATCTACAAGGTGATTTTAAAACTTGATCTAAACTAGGAGCCCTCGTCTAGTACCTCCGTCCAGTGTTGCTCAAGAATTGCATTAATTTTTTCTATTGGAATCAATCCCCCAATGAATGCCTACCCTTGGACTGTCTCTTAGATCACCTTCTTTAATCACTCAATCAATGCAATTATGGAAGAGACTTGGTAGCGGTTGCCATTATACAGTGCGTTTGTTCAACAATTTTGAAGTTGATCTAATGGCGAGCCCTTGTCTAGCCATTAGGTGAGTGGTAGGCGCTCTAGAAAATTTTTGTGTGCCTATTGTAGCTGCAATGGGAGCTTTGATAACAAAAGCTCTCGGTGACCCTCCCCAATAGAATCAGTGCTGGTGTTCGAGAAAGACACATTATTTGGATTTCAAATATTGGCACCAGCATCATTTCTATTTGGAGGGCCATGAAGCCATCCTGATTTCTATGCGAGGGCTCTCTCCCCAAAGTTGTTCTCTTTGGTACAAAATTTTTAGAATGGTTCGGCAGCGATTGTCATTCCAATGGTGCCGTTGTGGTGGTTGCCTAGGTAGCAATCTGAAGGGTGAGCTGTCATCTAGTAGTTGGCCTGCGCATCATGAGTGACAAGGGAGCCTTTGTTATTGGAAGCTCCCCATGGCCATTTGATAAAAAGAGCCATTGCTTATGTGAGCAAGGAAAAATGTAGCCTCAGATTTCAAACAAAATCAATGACATCGGATCTATATAAGAGTGGAATGAAGAAGCAACCCATTTTCTATCCATGGCTCCCCAAAGTTTCTCTTCTTTCTGACTCCATCAGAACAAATTTAGGAGTTTTTCGACAATGGTTGTTGTTCCAATGTGTCATTACGATGATCTAGAGAGCGATGCTAAGGGCAGGAGCTTGTGTCTAGCATTTGGGATGTTTGTGCAAGCAAGCAGGGGAGCTTCTCTTATCGAAACCTCTCTATGGCCTTTGAATATAGACCCAGTGCCGACGATATCAATGGATACGAGCCTTGGATTCTAAATTTTTTCATAGCTAACATTGGTTTTTGTGAGAGATGGTTATGAAAGCACATCCTGATTGCTACATGGGACCTCCCTAAGGTCACCTCTGTGCAACTCAATTGGCACAACATTGGGAATGGTTTGATAGTGGTTGTCATTCCAATGTGTCATTGGGATGTCTTGGAAAGTGGTCTTTCAAGGGTGAGCTCACGTCTAGCACTTGGATTGTGCATCATCAGAAGTGAATGGGAAGATCTCTTTGTGAACAGTGGCATGGTGATTGCAAGAGAAAATTGACTTAGTCAGAGCATTGGCCTCGGGCCATTGTGACGGCCTTGCACTTTTCTCTTTAATTGCAACCTATGTTTGTATAGTAGCAGAGTTTGCATGTAACATGGGCCTTGTTCTTGACAGTTTCAGGAGATGACCTCTAAAACTTTTGGATTGGTCCCCTTCAAGGTGAAATTCATCTAGTTGATTAGATGAGCTCGATGTGCTTGTATCTATTCTGAGACAGTAATGATGGTCATTAATCTATGGTCGTGAGTATATCCCATTCGGTAATCACAATGGCAGAGCTGGTGGGAAGTACTTGTTGCTTTGTTTTGTTGGATACCCTATATGTAGGTGTCTGCACAGCTTGCAACACACTACACATTTGGTGTTTGATTCTAAGATGCACTTGTTGCTGAGTGTATGGAGTTGTATCTTTTAGCCAAGGGCTCCATCTCTTGGCATGTTCTATCATTGCATTTTTATCCTGACGGATGGCAAGAAGGAAAGAGATGGTTGCTTGGGTGCATTTCTTGATGTCCCTAATTTCATCAAGGGTCCACTCTCCACCCTATTTTTTTACCAATTGGTAGAGCCTTGGGATTGAGAGGGGGGCTAGCGAAAGGTTTGGTTGCCACATAATTTATTCACTAGTGCATTCTTTGTGCGTGCTCGCCTATTCACTATCTGATCCTACAGAAGAGCACGACACTATCGTGATAGCTTTTGTGGTTTGGGCCAGTAGAAGCATAGAGTATTACCATTAATTTTTATTTGGATGCAGAAACTCTCCATGCCCTATCCTGCCCATGCAATCTGAATGGCTACATGCACCTGGGAAATGGATGTCTCTGAGTGTCCTTACTCGATCGCATGTGTGGTGTACATCTTTGCATTATGAGTCTACCATGAGCATTTGTGATTCGAGCATTTTGGGGGAATGGGTTTTTTACGAGATGTTTTTCTTAGGCTCCTGTGAACCAGAGCACTCGTCTTTGCAATGCTCTGATAAGTGTAGGCCCAATGTGTCTGTCTAGGGGAAGAAATCACATGAATTCTTTTTGCCAAGATGTGGGTGCTCGCAGGTGGTTCCCTCGCGATGCAGTACTTTGGTATGTGCATGTATATGAGATTGAAGCTTGTCCAACAATGCTAGTGTGAGTGTTCACCCGTAGGAAATTTTTTATACCTGCGTTGGTATATCACGTGTCACGAGGAATGGTTAGTGAGGCTATACTAGGAAAGGAGATATTTGCTAGAGGTTAGACATGTCTATGTATGTGGGCAGGCTCTCATCACCTATAAATGTGCATAGGGGGTGTTATACATGATGCCCTTGAGCGACCTTATAATTGAGGTGGTCACATGCACAGTGATGCCCCTGCCAATCACATAACCAGCCATGTTTTTGACTCACACAACCCTTTACCCTTCAACATGGTGGTCTCCATTGGCACATTGGCAACTAGCTCTTTGTCATGGGAAAATGTGTGTTGTGATTGAGAAGATTTTGTCTGTGCGGGTGCACCTGAACAGGCATGTAGGAGGCATATGCCTAGGAAATGGATGTCTCTGAGTGGCCTTACAATTGAGGTGGCTATGTGTGTGGTGCATCTTGTACAGACTTGAGGCTTCTTTCCAAGTAGTGGTCATAATGAGTATGAGGGTAAAGGGTTCCATATGGGATGTTCTTCCCAGGTGCCTATGAATTGAGGTTCCCTGTTTTGCCCTCTCTAGTCGATGATGTAACACTTTCCTCTTGTGTGAAATCTTTGAGCATTGTGAGTCCTGCATGTGCTGTGAACATCATTCTTGTTGATTGTGTGGTAGATTATGTTTGGATGCATGACGAAGTGAATGAAAATTTTGATTTCCCATTGCGATAGGCATCCCTTGGCTGTAGCAAGTCTTGGGGGGTCCCCTCATTGTTAGAAGCTACCTAGTCCATCCTGCAAGTATTTATATGCTTGTCTCAAAGATTAAGCCATGCATGTCTAACTATGAACTATTTTAGACTGTGAAACTGTGGATGGGTCATTAAATCAGTTATAGTTTCTTTGATGGTACTTTGCTACTCGGATAACTGTAGTAATTCTAGAGCTAATACATGTACCAAATCCCAACTCTTAGAAGGGATGAATTTATTAGATAAAAGGCTGGTGCGGGCTCGCCCACTATTTCAATGATTCATGATAACTCGACGGATTACATGGTTTTTGTGTTGGCGATGCCTCATTCAAATATTTTCCCTATCAACTTTCGATTGTAGGATAGAGGCCTACCATGGTGGTGACAGGTGACAAAGAATTAGGTTTGATTCTAGAGAGGGAGCCTGAGAAATGGGTACCACATCCAAGGAAGGCAGCAAGCATGCTTGAAGACAATCAAGAACGAAAGTTGTGGGCTCGAAGACAATCAAATACCATCCTAGTCTCAACCATAAATGATGCCGACTAGGGATCAACAGATGTTTCTCTAAGGACTCTACCATCACCTTCTGAGAAATCAGAGTGTTTGGGTTCCAGGGGGAGTATGGCTGCAGTGCTGAAACTTAAAGGAATTGATGGAAGGGAACCACTAGGAGTGGAGCCTGCAGCTTAATTTGACTCAACACGGGGAAACTTACTAGGTCCAGACATAGTAAGGATTGACAGATTGAGAAATCTTTCTTGATTCTATGGGTGGTGGTGCATGGCCATTCTTAGTTGGTGGAGCAATTTGTTTGGTTAATTTCATTAATAAACGAGACCTCAGCCTACTAACTAGGTACGCGAAGGTTCCCATTTGTGGCCAACTTCTTAGAGGGACTATGGCCTCCTAGGCCATGGATGTTTGAGGCAATAACAGGTCTATGATGCCCTTAGATGTTTTGGGCTGCATGCACACTACACTGATGCAACAAATGAGTTTCTCTCCCTGGCCCAAAAGTTTTGGGAAATCTTTCCAAATTTGCATCGTGATCAGGATAGACCATTGCAATTATTGATCTTCAACGAGGAATTCCTAGTAAGTGTGAGTCATCAGCTCACGTTGACTATGTCCCTGCCCTTTATACACACCGCCCATCGATCCTACTGATTGAATGATCTGATGAAGTCTTCAAACCATGGGGATGATGGCAGTTCCTATCGGTGATGTCATGAGAAGCTCATGAACCTTATCATTTAGAGGAAGGAGAAGTCATAACAAGGTTACCGTAGGTGAACCTGCGGTAGGATCATTGTTGGTTTGAGACCCTGAATCATGTAGTGGATGGAGCTGGCCTCCTCCCTACCCCCAAAATCTCAGTGACATGTAGACACTTGGCCCTACAGTGATGTGTTGGATGGCTAAGCTATAGGTCTAGCGCCATCAAGGTTGAGGGTCACATTGAATGTCGTGATCGAAAGCATGGATTCCTCGTGGCGAGAAGAAGAGACTCAGATGTAATTTGGATTAGGATCGGTGCCTTCGAATGATGTCTATGTTAGAGCGAGAGGTCTCTTCTTGGTTGTAGTTCAAATGGGGTCTGGGCCTCATCCTGTGTTGAGATTTCATGGTCTGATCACATGCACAACATTGTGCTAGGGATCTATCATTTCGACGGAAAAAATTTGAGACTACCACAACCCCCCGTTGCCTTGCCCAGGTGTGTTGACTCGTCACTTGGAGCATTCTATGTTTAGGATGGGTGCACTCACATGATTTGTGGGGTAGGGGCCCTGTCCATTGACATGGCTCTCCCATGCATCAACTCCCACCTTTGTGAGGTGATGGGTTGTGGACACACCACAGTGTTCCTCATCGCACATGTTGGGTGCTCAGGGTTTGGGATGTGTCAACACCCAACACACGGGTGCATTGCACACCTTAGAAATCTAAAGAATGAACCATGATCCAACACCTTGCATGCTTAGGTCACTGAAAGAGAAAACATAACAAAATCATGACTCTTAGCAATGGATATCTGGGCTCTCGCCAGGGTGAAGAATGTAGCGAAGTGCGATACTTAGTGTGAATTGCAGAATCTCGTGAATCATCAAGTCTTTAAATGCAAAGATCGGCATTGGTTTGTGCTGATTGAACAATTCCTCACGAGGAACTTTATTCTGGGTTTAGTCACCCACCACAGTGTGGGCATGTTGCATCTCTATCATGTCCTCAAGTCAGGCATGAATACTCGCTGAGTTTAAGCATATCAATAAGCGGAGGAAAAGAAACTTACCAAGATTCCCCTAGTAATGGTGAGAAAACCAGGATGAGCCTAGCATGAAAATCGATGGCTGCACCTATCAAATTGTAGTCTGTAGAAGCATCCTCAGCGACGGACCAGGCCCAAGTCGCTTGAAAAGGGGCACTAAAGAGGGTGAGAGCCCCATTGGGCTCGGACCCTGTCGCATCATGAGGTACTGTCTGTGAGTCGAGTTGTTTGGGAATGCAGCCCTAATCGAGTGGTAAATTCTGTCCAAGGCTAAATATGGGTGAGAGACCGATAGTGAACAAGTACCACAAGGGAAAGATGAAAAGGACTTTGAAAAGAGAGTTAGAGAGTGCTTGAAATTACTAAGAGGGAAGCAGATGGAGGCCGACGATGTGCCCCGACCGAATGTGGAATGGTTTGAGCCGGTTTGCCATTTAGTTTGGGGGTCATGCCAACGCGGGCTGTCCCGGTGGCACAAGCAAGACCTTCTAGTTGCACAAATACTTCTATCGCGTCGGTCAAGGAGCAAAGCATGTGAATTTATAGTGGGCTCTTGGGCACCTATGCGTTGGTGGTGTTGGCTAGTGGGCTTTCCATCAAACCCATCTTGAAGCATGGACTAAGGAGTCTAACATGTGTGGGAGTTGGTGGGTTGGGAAAACCCATGAGGTGCAAGGAAGATGACTGGCAAGATCCCCTCTCAGGGGGTGCACCACTGACCGACCCTAATCTTCTGTGAAGGGTTTGAGTGCGAGCACACCTATTGGGACCCGAAAGATGGTGAACTATGCCTAAGCAGGGTGAAGCCAGAGGAAACTCCGGTGGAGGCCCATAGCGATACTGACATGCAAATCATTCATCTGACTTGGGTATAGGGGCAAAAGACTAATCAAACCATCTAGTAGCTAGTTTCCTTCAAAGTTTCCCTCGGGATAGATGGAGCTCACGTGCTAGTTTTATTAGGTAAAGGAAATGATTTGAGGCATCGATGGTCCCTGCGGATGCTGACACAATGTGATTTCTACCCAGTGCTCTGAATGTCAAAGTGAAGAAATTCAACCAAGCGCAGGTAAATGGCGGGAGTAACTATGACTCTCTTAAGGTAGCCAAATGCCTTGTCATCTAATTAGTGATGTGCATGAATGGATTAATTAGAATCCCACTATCCCTATCTACTATCTAGCAAAACCACAGCCAAGGGAACGGGCTTGGCAGAATCAATGGGGAAAGAAGACCCTATTGAGCTTGACTCTAGTTTGACTTTGTGAAATGACTTGAGAGGTGTAGAATAAGTGGGAGCTTTCTGTGCAAGTGAAATACCACTACTTTTAACTTTATTTTACTTATTCCGTGAGGCAGAGATGGGGCAATGCCCTTGTTTTTTTGGCCTTAAGGTGCATCTAGGTGCACTAATCCAGGCGGAAGACATTGTCAGGTGGGGAGTTTGGCTAGGGCAGCATATCTATTAAAAGATAATGCAGGTGTCCTAAGATGAGCTCAACAAGAACAAAATCTCGTACGGAACAAAAGGGTAAAATCTCATTTGATTTTAATTTTTAGTACGAATACAAACCATGAAAGCGTGACCTATTGATCCTTTAGACTTTTGGAATTTGAAGCTAGAGGTATCAGAAAAGTTACCACAGGGATAACTAGCTTGTGGTAACCAAGCATTCATAGTGACGTTGCTTTTTGATCCTTTGATGTTGGCTCTTCCTATCATTGTGAAGCAGAATTCACCAAGTGTTGGATTGTTCACCCACCAATAGGGAATGCAAGTTGGGTTTAGACCATCGTGAGATAGGTTAGTTTTACCTTACTGATGATCTGTGCCATGATAGTAATTCAACTTAGTACAAGAGGAACTATTGATCCACACATTTGGTCATCGTGCTTGGTTGAAAAGCCAGTGGCATGAAGCTACTATGTGTTAGATTATGACTAAACACCTCTAAGTTAGAATCCATCCTAGATGTAGTGCATATCCCTCTCTGGCTGCATCGCAACCCATAGTAGGGGTGCTCTCACACTCCTAGGGGCCCTTGTCATTGGCCATCTCCAATTGGCACATTAGCCCATTGGAGCAACCTTGGATATTAATTTCAAGTGATCGACGAGAAGAATCTTTTGCAGATGACTTAAATAAGTGACGAGGTATTATAAGTGGCAGAGTGGCCTTGCTGCCACAATCCACTAAGATTCAGCCCTCTGTCGCCTCGATTTGTAAAACCCTTTTAAACTCTGAAGTAGGTGGGGTTTGTAATTTAGGCAAGGGTGAGCAAATCTTCCAAGTGCCAAATTTTAGATGGGTGGGGTTTGCAAATTTTTTTGCGAGGGCATAAAAATCTCTCAGGTTCCAAATTCCTGGTGGGTGGAGTTTTGTAAAAATTTCTGCGAGGGAAAAAAATCTCCCAAGTGCCAAATTCTTGATAGGTGGGGTTTTTAATTTTTGCCAGGATGAAAAAATCTCCCAAGTGCCAAATTTTGAGGGGGTGGAGTTTTGTGAAAATTTCTGCGAGGGCCAAAAAATCTCCCAAGTGCCAAATTCTCAGTGGGTGGGGTTTTGTAAAAATTTCTACGAGGGCGAAAAAATCTCCCAAGTGCCAAATTCTTGGCAAGTGGGGTTTGTAATTTGCGCAAGGGCTAGAAAATCTTCCAGGTGCCAAATTTTGAGTGGGTGGGGTTTGCAATTTTCATGAGGGCAAAAAAATCTCCTAGGTGCCAAATTCCCTGCAGGTGGGGTTTGCAATTTTTGCAAGGGCGTAAAAATCTCCCAGGTGCCAAATTCCTAGTGGGTGGGGTTTGTAATTTTTGCCAAGGTGGAAAAATCTCTCGAGTGTCAAATTTTGGGCGGGAGGGAGGGTTTTTGTAGAAATTTCTGTCAGGGAAGAAAAATCTCCTGAGTGCCAAATTTCGGGCAAGTGGGGTTTTGTAAAATTTCCATGAGCAGGAAAAAAAATCTCCCAAGTCCCAAATTTTGAGCTAGTGGCGTTTGCAATTTTTGGAAGGGAAAAATAATCTCCTAAGTGCCAAATTATTGGCAGGTGGAGTTTCATGATTTTTACGAGTGCAAAAAAATTTCCTCAATGCCAAAGTTTCCTCGAGGGCAAAAAAGTCTTCCAAGTGCAATTTCCATGTGGGTTGGGTTTGTAATTAGTGCAATTTCAAGCGGGACGGGTTTGCAATTTCTGTGAGGGTAGAAAAATCTTCCAAGTCCAAATTTTGAGCGAGTGGGGTTTCATAATTTCCAAGTGCCAAATTTCGAGCGGGTGGGGTTTGTAAATTTCATGAGGGTGAAAAAATCTTCCAAGTCCAAATTTCGAGCAGGTGGGGTTTGTAAATTTTTGTGAGGGCAAAAAAATCTTCTGACTGCAAATTCCAGGTTGGTGGATTTTGTAATTTTCGCGAGGCTAGATGACTCATGTACGTGATCCAAAATTAGTTAACTTGTTTTTTTGGTTAATGCCCAAAGTTTTGAACTTAAACCGAGTTGGCTACCCTGACTTGAATCACCTCCAAATTTTTCAAACAACCCATGTCACCATGCTCGACTTGATTCTAAGTGCCTCGAGTGATGTACGTGGTCCAAAAGAGGTCAACTTTTTTTTGGGTTAATGCCCAAAGTTTTCAACTTGAACCGTGTTGGCAACCCTGACACAAATCGCCTCAACTACCCCAACCCCAACTCGAATCGCGTCGAGCCTTAACTGCCTCCAATTTTTTTGCACGAATCATGTCACCATGCTCAACATGATTCAAAGTGCACTGAGTCATGTGCGTGATCCAAAGGCGGTCAACTTTTTTTTATGGTTAATGCCCAAATTGTGTCGGCAAACTCGACTCGTATCGCCTTTTTTCACAGGACTCATGGTACTGTGCTCGACTTGGTGCCTTGAGTCATGTACGTGATCCAAAAGCAGTTAACTTCTTCCTTTTTTGGTTAACACCCAAAGATTTCAACCTGAATCATGTCAACAACCCTGACTCAAATTGCCTCAAGCCTTAATCACCTATAATTTTTTCAAACCACTCATGTCACCACGCTTGACTTGATTCTATGCACCCCAAGTCATGTACGTGATCCAAAAGTGATTAACTCTTTTTTTGGCTAATGGAAAAAGTTTTCGAATTAACTCACCTACCCCGACTTGAATTGCCTCGAGCCTTAACTGCCTCCAAATTTTTTTTGCTTGACTCATGTAACTGTACTTGCCTCTATTCTGAGTGGCCTGAGTCACTTACATGATCCAAAACTGGGTAACTTTTTCTTTTTTCTTTTTTCTCTTTTTTGTCAAGTCCCAAAGTTTTGAACTCGAATAGAGTTGGATACCCCAACTCGAGTCATCTCCAAATTTTTTGCACGACTCATGTCACTGTGCTCGACTTGATTCTAAGTACCCTGAGCTACGTACGTGATCCAAAAGTAGTTAACTCTTTCTTTTTGGTTAATGCCCAAAGTTTTCAACCCGACCCGGTTCGGCAACCTTGACTAGAAGTGCCTCAAGCCTTAATGGCCTCCAATTTTTTTGGATGATTCATGCCATCGTCGACATTTCGCTCGAATCATGTCACCCAGGGCACCTCAATGCTATGTGACCCGAGCCCTGTGCGCGATCCAAAATCAGGTAACACTTTTTTTTTGAACTCCCAAAATTTCATTCTTTTTTTCCTTACAGGGCCTATCATGATCTCTTTTTATAAAGAAAATTCTCAAATCAGATCGTTTCGGCTACCCTACCTTGAATCTGGCTAGCTAGGCATAACACCTCGAGTCGGCTTGGCAATATGTGAACCAAAACCTGTGCATGATCCAAAAGTGGGTAACTTGTTTTTTTTTTTTGTAATGCCCAAAATTTAGCACTTTTTGTTGTACAGGGCCTCCTGTGATTTTTTTTTTTTCCTTAGTTGACCCACTCTAGCGACCTAGTCAGGTCGCTTGAGGCTAGGGTGACAGAGATGGGTTGACCTAGTTGGGTGACCCAAGTTGGGTCGACCCAGGCATGCGATCCTGGCTAGGGACACCAAGTCAATTTTATAAGTTTTCTTGCCAATTTTGCTAGCTAGGTCATCTCACCAAGTAATCTAACCATGTGGTCTTTGCCAAATCACCCCACCAAGTTGCCTCAAATAATTGACTCTTTAAGTCCACTCACAGCTCATCAAGCTAGCTCACCAAGATGACTTACCATCTCACTCACCAGGTTGCCCCACTAGGTCACCTCTTCTTTAAGACTACTCACCATGTCGACTCTCCAAGTTAGTTCACCGAGTCAACTATTTAGGTTGCCTCACCAAGTCGACTCCTTAAGTTTGCTCACCAAGTTAGCTCCCTAAGTCAGCTCACCAAGTCGACTCACCTAGACATTTTACCACCTTTCCCTAGCAAGTGTGCTTGCAATGTTGCCCCACTGAGTTACTTCTCTAAGCCCACTCACCTTGTCAGCTCACCAAGTTAGTTGTTCAAGTACATTGCCAAGTCAACTTTTTAAGTTTGCTCACTAGGTCAGCCCACCCAAGTCGGCTCTTTATGTTTTCTCGCCAAGTCAGCCCACCCAAGTCACATCAGTGAGCTAACGCGCTGAGTCACCTCACAAAGTTGACTCTTTAAGTGTGCTCACCAAGTCATCTCACCAAGTCGACTCACCATCTCACCTTGATAAGTTGGCTTTCTGAGTTACCCCACCAAGTCGCCTCTTTAAGCCTGCTCACCATGTCAACTCGTTAGGTCGGCTAACCAAGTTAACTAATCAAGTAGGCCCACCAAGTCACCTTAAGGAGCTAACTCAATGAGTCACCTCATCATGTTGACCCTTTGAGCCTACTCACCAGGTCACCTCACCAAGTCGACTCGAGTACGTTGCAAAGTCAACTCTTTAAGTTTGCTCGCCAGGTTGACTCGCCAAGTCAGCTCACCATGTCATCTCAATGAACCAACTTTCTGAGTCGCCTCACCACGTTGGCTCTCTAATTCCACTCGCAAAGTCACCCCATCAACTCACCCCGTTAGGCCCATTCACCATGTTGGTTCGCTAGGGTGGCTCTCCATGTTAGCTCACCAAGCCAACAATTCAAGCATGCTCACCAAGTCTACCCCTAGGTCATCTCCCTAGGTTGGCTCACAAGGTGGACTTGAAAAGTTTCCTTAATGAGTTGACTCTTCAAGTTTGCTTGCTAGGTTGACTCCCCAATTTGGCTCGCCAAGTCAGCTCACCAAGTTCTATCGCCAGGTCGCCACCCTAGTATGGCTCACCATATCATCTAAATGAACTAACTCACCGAGTCGCCTCACCAAGTTGGATCTTTAATTCCACTTGCCAAGTTGCCCCACCAACTTGCCTTGTTAAGCCCACTTGCCATGTCAGCTCGCCAAGCTGACAATTCTAGCACGCTCACCAAGCTGACTCTTGCAATTTTCCCACCAAGTGGGTTTCACCTTGCCAGGTCAACCCCACAAAGTTGCCTCAATGAGTTGACTCTCTAAGTTCACTCACCAAGTTAGCTCAAGCATAAGTGTCGAGAAGTCATTACAGATTTTTAGTGGAAAAATATGCTAAAAATTTTCAGGCTCACCATTGGAGGCCTTAGAGTTCCTAGATGAGGTAGGAAAAATTGAGGGAAGGGTGCATGTGCCGTTCTGAGCCTATAGATCAGGAGCTTGCACCAAGTGGACTCTTTAAGTTTCCTCATCAAGTCGAGCCACCAATTACTCTCACCAAGTTGACTCTTTGAGTTCATTCATCAAGTCACCAGAACAAGTACTCTCACAAAGTCAACTCTTTCAGTCCATTCATTGAGTAACGCCACCAGGTCGACCCAACAAGTACTCTCACCAAGTTGACTCTTTAAGTTCATTCATCAGTTCACCCTGCCAAGTTCTCTCACCAAGTTTACTCTTTAAGTCTTCTCATCAAGTCGATGTAATATACTCCCCTAATTTGAACTTTGACTTGTAGAAATTTAACTTAAAGAATATTGTCAAACACTTTGTATGTAAACTCATAAAGCTGATTTCCTCAATAAATTTCTTTCCAATGAGTAGATTTACGAACAACTATGAAGTGACATTAAAATCCATAATACACATCATAACATTTTCACAAACACTTGGCACACATTCAATAGTATATGAAAAATCTGGAAACTCTTTCAATCTGTTGATAAAAGTGTGATTTTTAAATGTAGATGTGCACTTATAGCTGCCTTAAAAGATGCAACAACTATTCAAACTTGTATTCAACAATTATTATGCAAAGTATCAAAATTTGACAGAACAAACCTGGAATTAGTTGCCGTAGTATTTTGCAGATGTAGTCGACAGCCCTCTAAACTTCTAATTAGCCAAAAAAAAAAGTAAACTTGATACCAACACTGTTCACGCCGTACTGTAGCAAAATATTGTTCATGCCGACTATAGCAAAATACTGTTCATGCGGCACTATAGCAATAACTAACTTCAGATCTGCACCTCAAACCCTTGTAAATTTCTTTATGTGAATGCCCCAAATGAAACCCAGTGTGTTTCTTGAAGTGAAAACACCCTTGATCCTCCTGACTATGTCTTCCAACAGTGAAGAGAATGCTAGCAAAGAGGGATTCCATCCTCCAAGCCCGATAATCAGATATCTAGCAACATAACATTAATCTTCATCCAAGCATACAAAAAAAAAGCTCTTCTATTTCTTTTATAGTGTTGTCATAGGAGCTCAATCCTTCGTTTTCTCAATGTGGGATAAAACATAACTCCCTTTATGTACCTTATGTCTCCAATGTGTTATAAAAATAAAGGGAACTCTTTTAATTTAAATATTTCCCACAAACTATAGTCTATGCATTAATAAATTTAAATATTTAAATTTAGCTTTATAAAATGGCTTTATCAATGCATAACAAATCTTATCAATGATAAATAAGTTTTCCTGTCAATTTTAAACAATTACCATCAACATACCACTGTGACTGAATGTTCGGCCATGTCCAAGATGACTTACTATAAATAGTAAGTATGCCCAAAGTTGCCCCATAACCCCTCAGAAAGACCTACAACTGAAACTATCTAGGCCAAATGGCCTCTAAGCCCCTTTAATGTCCTAGTTAGCCTACAGGACTGTGGGGAAATAGGCAAATGAAAACATCAAGCTATGAATGCTAGAAAGGGGACATTACAGTCGAGCCACCAAGTACTCTCACCAAGTTGACTCTTTAAGTCCGTTCATCAAGTCACCCCACCAAGTACTCTAACCAAGTTGATTCTTCAAGTGCATTCATCAAGTCACCCCACCAAGTACTCTAACCAAGTCGATTCTTTAAGTTTGTTCATCAAGTCACCCCACCAAGTACTCTCACCAAGTCAACTCTTTAGGTCTATTCATCAAGTCACCCTACAAAGTCGACCCTTTAAGTCCATTCATCAAGTCACCCCACCAAGTACTCTCACCAAGTCAACTCTTTAAGTCATTTCATCAAGTCACCCCACCAAGTTGATTCCTTAAGTCCATTCATCAAGTCACCAGAACAAGTACTCTCACCAAGTTAACTCTTTAAGTATGTTCATCAAGTTACCCCACCAGGTCGGCCCACTAAGTACTCTTACCAAGTCAAATCTTTAAGTCCGTTCATCAGTTCATCCCACCAAGTACTCTCACCAAGTTGACTCTTTAAGTTCGCTCATCAAGTCGTGCCACCAAGTACTCTCACCAAGTCTACTTTTTAAGTTCTTTCATCAAGTCACCCCATCAAGTACTATAACCAAGTCAATTCTTAGAGTGTGTTCATCAAGTCACCCGACCAAGTACTCTCACCAAGTCAACTCTTTAGCTCTGTTCATTGATTAAACCCACCAAGTACTCGCACCAAGTAAACTCTTTAGGTCCATCCATCAAGTCACCCCACCAAGTTGACCCTTCAACTACATTCATCAAGTCACCCCACCAAGTAATCTCACCAATTTTACTCCTTAACTCTGTTGATCAAGTCACCCCACCAAGTACTCTCACCAAGTCAACTCTTTAGGTCTATTCATCAAGTCACCCCACCAATTACTCTCACCAAGTCAACTCTTTAAGTCCTTTCATCAAGTCACCCCACCAAGTTGACTCTTTAAGTCTATTCATCAAGTCACCTAAATAAGTACTCTCACCAAGTTGACTCTTTAAGTCCGTTCATCAAGTCACCCCACCAGGTTGGCCCACCAAGTACTCTCACCAAGTTGACTCTTTAAGTTCATTCATCAAATCACCCCACCAGGTCAGGCCAGCAAGTACTCTAACCAAGTCAACTCTTTAAGTTCATTCATCAAGTCACCCCACCAGGTCAGCCCACCAAGTACTCTCACAAAGTTGACTCTTTAAGTTTTTTCATCAACTCATCCCACCAGGTCAACCCACCATGTACTCTCACTAGGTTGACTCTTTAAGTCTGTTCATCAAGTCACTCCACCAAGTACTCTCACCAAGTCGACTCTATAAGTCTCTCCATCAAGTCACCGCACCAGGATGAGTACTCTCACCAAGTAAACTCTTTAAGTCCATTCATCAAGTCACCCCACCAAGTATTCTCACCAAGTCAACTCTTTAAGTTCGTACATCAAGTCACACAACCAGGTCGGCCCACCAAGTACTCTCACCAAGTTAACTCTTTAAGTGCATTCATCAAGTCACCCCACAAGGTCATCCCACGAGGTACTCTTACCAAGTCATCTCTTTAAGTCTATTAATCAAGTCACCCCACTAGGTCAGCCCACCAAGTACTCTCACCAAATTGATTATTTAAGATCGTTCATCAAGTCACCCCACTAGGTCGGCCCACCAAGTACTCTCACTAAATTGACTCTTTAAGTGCATTCATCAAGTCACCCCACTAGGTCGGCAAACCAAGTACTCTCACCAAGTCGAGTGTTTAAGTTACTTCATCAAGTCACCCAACTAGGTCGGCCCACCAAGTACTCTCACCAAGTCGAGTCTTTAAGTTCTTTCATCAAGTCAACCAACCAGGTCGGCCCACCAAGTACTCTCACCAAGTTGACTCTTTAAGTCTGTTCATCAAGTCACCCCACCAAGTTGGCCCACCAAGTACTCTAACCAACTCCTCTCTTTAAGTCCTTTCATCAAGTCACCCCACAAAATACTCTCACCAAGTCAACTATTCAAGTCTGTTCATACAGTCACCCTACCAGGTTGACCCACCAAGTCGACTCTTTAAGTTTTTTCATCAAATCACCCCATCGGGTCGGCCCACCAAGTACTCTGATCAAGTTGACTCTTTAAGTCCATTCATCAATTCACCCCACCAAGTTAGCCCACCAAGTACTATCACAAAGTTGACTCTCTAAGTTCGTTCATCAAGTCACCTCGCCAGGTCAGCCCACCAAGTACTCTCACCAAGTTGACTATTTATGTTCATTCATCAAGTCACCTCGCTAGTTTGACCCACCAAGTCGACTCTTTAAGTTCATTCATCAATTCACCCCTCTAAGTCAACCCACCAAGTACTCTCACCATGTCAACTCTTTAAGTCCGTTCATCAAGTCACCCGACCAGGTCGGCCCACCAAGTACTCTCACCAAGCCAACTCTTTAAGTTCATTCATCAAGTCACCCCACAAGGTTGGCCCACCAAGTACTCTCACCAAGTCAACTCTTTAAGTTCATTCATCAAGTTACCTTGCCTCTTTGGCCCACAAAGTACTCTCACCAAGTCGACTCTTTAAGTTCATTCATAAAGTCACTCTGCCAGGTTAGCCCACCAAGTACTCTCACCAAGTTGATTCTTTAAGTTCATTCATCAAGTCACCCCACCAGGTCGGCCCACCAAGTACTCTCACCAAGTCGACTCTTTAAGTTTGTTCATCAAGTTAGCCCACCAGGTCAGCCCACAAAGTACTCTCACCAAGTTGACTTTTTAAGTTTGTTCATCAAGTCAACTCGCCAGCTCAGCCCACCAAGTTGACTCTTTAAGTTCGTTCATCAAGTCACTCTTCCAAGTCAGTCCACCAAATTGACTCTTTAAGTTCGTTCACCAAGTCACCCTGCCAGGTCAGCCCACCATGTACTCTCACCAAGTCAACTCTTTAATTTTTTTCATCAAGTCAGCCCGCCAGGTCGGCCCACCAAGTACTCTCACCAAGTCAACCCTTTAAGTTTGGTGATCAAGTCACCCCGCTAGGTTGGCCCACGAAGTTCTCTCACAAAGTTGACTCTTTAGGTTCATTCATCAATTCACCCCACCAGGTTGGCCCACCAAGTACTCTCACCAAGTTGACTCTTTAAGTTCATTCATCAAGTCACCTCGCCAGTTCGACACACCAATTACTGTCAAAAAGTTGACTCTCTAAGTTTGTTCATCAATTCACCCTGATGGGTTAGCCCACCAAGTACTCTCACCGAGTCACCCCACCAATTTGACCCACCAAGTCAACTCTTTAAGTTCATTCATCAAGTCACCCGACAAAGCTGGCCGACCAAGTACTAGCACCAAGTTGACTCTTTAAGTTCGTTAATCAAGTCATCTGACCAGGTCAACCCACCAAGTACTCTCACCAAGTTGACTCTTTAAGTTTGTTCATCAAGTCACCCCACCAGGTTGGCCCACCAAGTACTCTCACCAAGTTGACTCTTTAAGTTTCTTCATCAAGTCACCCTGCCAAGTCGGCCCACCAAGTCAACTCTTTAAGTTTGTTCATCAAGTCACCCTGCCAGGTCGACCCACCAAGTCAACTATTTAGGTTCATTCATCAAGTCACCCCAGCAAGTACTCTCACAAAGTCAACTCTTTAAGTTCATTCATCAAATCACCCTACCAAGTCTGACCGCCAAGTACTCTCACAAGGTCGACTCTTTAGGTTCATTTATTAAGTCACCCTGCTAGGTCAACCCACCAAGTGGACTCTTTAAGTTCGTTCATCAGGTCACCTGGCTAGGTCGGCCCACCAAGTCACCAAGTACTCTCACCAAGTTGACTCTCTAATTTTTTTCATCAAGTCACCTTGCTAGGTCAGCCCACCAAGTTGACTCTTTAAGTTCGTTCATCAAGTCACCCTGCCAGGTCAGCCCACCAAGGCAACTCTTTAAGTTCGTTCATCAAGTCACCCTGATAGGTTGGCCCACCAAGTACTCTTGTCAAGTCAAATCTTTAAGTTCATTTAGGCTAGGAAAGTCTGCTAGGCAAGTCATCTCACCACTAGGCTAGCCAGCTCTTCTCGCTAAGGCATCTCACCATGTGGGCTCGCCAAGTCACCCCAAAAAGTCACCTCAAGGAGTTGACTCTTTAAGTTTTCTCACCAAGTCAACTCACCACATTGACCTACCATGTCACCTTACCAAGTTGCCCCACCCAGTCATGTCTTGAATTCTACTCACCATGTTGGATTTCTAGTTCGATTCCCCAAGTCAGCTCACCAAGGTGGCTCACAAGTCAAAAGTTCAAGTGCGCCCACCAAGTTGAGTCTTTAAGTTTGTCCACCAAGTCTGCTCGCCAGGTCGGCTCACCAAATGAAGATGTCTCACCCAGTTGACTTACCATCTTTCCTCACCGTTAATTTACTCCCGTGGCTCATGAAACCATGCCACCTAATCGATGTCAATTTTTGGCTCCTTTGTAAAGTTTAGCAAAAACGGGGTAGTGGATAGCTATTTAGTTACATTTTTCAATGAATTGATTTTTTTAAGGCACTTGTTTGTGTGAATGCATATTTTCGAATGCAGAGCAAGCCTTGCACTAATATCTTATATTGGAGAGGTAGTGTGGTCGAAATAAAGTAGAGTCATAATTTTCAAATCGGGTAGCCTTGGATATAAAATAGAAGTTGACCCATTCTAGCCGAGCCATAATTTTCAAACTGGGTTGCCTACAATACAAAATTCAAGCCGAGCCAATGCCAATCTTTGTCTCTATTGACAACCTCATCAAAAATGGGGTCGTGGATGGCTATTCAATCACATTGTTCATTGAATTGGGTTTTCAGGCACTTTTCCACATAATGTACATTTCTAATGTAGAGTAAGCCTTGCACTAATAGCTTATATAGGGGAGGTAGTGTGCTTGAAAAATGGTGGGTGAGCTAGCCTGGCCAACCCGATCTGGGTGAGCCAGACTGGCTGACCTGATCTGGGCAAGCCATTCTGGCCGACCCGATCTGGCTGACCCAATCTGGACAAGCCAGCCTTGTCAACCTGATCTGGGTGAGCCATTCTGGCCGACTCAATCTAGCCGAGCTATTTTCATCGACCCAATCTGGCCGAGCTCCAAAAATAATGTCATGGATGGCTATTTGGTCACATTTTTCATTGAATTGGATTTTTAAGGGATATGTCCATGCTATAACAGATTTCAAATGTAGAAGGAGCCTCACACTAATAGCTTATATAGGAGAGGTGGTTGCTGTGAGCCTCTCCCATGCCCCTTTCATTGATTCAACATTAGTGTTTAGGTGCATCGGATTGTTGGATTCTCAAATAGTGTATGCTAATGTTAAATCAATGAAAGGGGCATGAAGGGATCTCTGAGTGCTTTTCCTTTGCTCTCCTTTAGATCATGTTTTCCAATGACTCAATTTTGGAAAAGTTGAGGCAGTGGTTACCGATCCATGGTGTGTCTTTTTGGTGATTTTAAAACTTGATCTAAATGTGAGCCCTTGTCTAGCACTCCAAAGTTGCTTGGTATAATGGCAATTTGCTATGGGTAATCAGTGCTCTAGCAATTTGTCATGGTGTACTTATCATAGCTACATGGGAGCTTTAATATTGAAAGCTCTCGGCAAAAAATGGTGGCCAAGCCATGCTGGCTGACCCAATCTAGGAGAACCATTCTGGCTGACCCATTCTAGCCGACCCAATCTGGCTAAGCCATTTTGGTTGACATGATCTAGTTGACCCATTTTGGCTGACCTAATCTGGCCAAGCTATTTTCGTCGACCCAATCTGGCTGAGCTCCAAAAACAGTGTCATGGATGGCTGTTTGGTCACATTTTTCATTGAATTGGATTTTTAAGGGATTTTTCTGTGCTATCACATATTTCAAATGCAGAAGGAGCCTCACACTAATAGCTTATATAGGAGAGGTGGTTTCCATGAGCCTCTCCCATGCCCCTTTCATTGTGTCAACATTGGTGTCTAGGTAGATCAGATTGTTGGATTTTCAAATGGTGTATGCTGATGTTGAATCAATGAAAGGGGCATGAAGCGATCTTTGAGTGCTTTTCCTCGGCTCTCCTTTAGATCATGTTTTTTGATGACTCAATTTTGGAAAAGGTGAGGTAGCAGTTACCGATCCATGGCATGTCTTTTTGGTGATTTTAAAACTTGATCTAAATGTGAGCCCTTGTCTAACACTCTGGCATTGCTTGGTATAATGGCAATGTGCTATGGGTGCTCGGTGCTCTAGCAATTTTCTCATGATGTACTTATCATGGCTACATGGGAGCTTTAATACTAAAAGCTCTCGACAAAAAATGGTGGCCGAGCCATGCTGGCTGACCTGATCTGGGTGAGCCATTCTGGCTGACCTGATCTGGGTGAGCCATGTCAATCAACCTGATATGGGCAACCCATTTTCGTCGACCCAATCTGGCTGAGCTCCAAAAATGGTGTCATGGATGGCTGTTTGGTCACATATTTCATTGAATTGGATTTTTAGGGGATTTTTTCGTGCTATCACAGATTTTGAATGTAGAAGGAGACTCACACTAATAGCTTATATAGGAGAGGTGGTTGCCACGAGCCTCTCCCATGCCCCTTTCATCGATTCAACATTGGTGTCTAGATGGATTGGATTGTTGGATTTTCAAACAGTGTATGTTGATGTTGAATCAATGAAAGGGGCATGAAGTGATCTCTAAGTGCTTTTCCTCGGCTCTCCTTTAGATCATGTTTATCGATGACTCAATTTTGGAAAGGTGAGGCAGCAATTGCCAATCCATGGTGTGTCTTTTTGGTGATTTTAAAACTTGATCTAAACATGAGCCCTCATTTAGCATTCTGTTGTTGCTTGGTATAATGGCAATCTAATATGGTTGCTTAGCGCTCTAGCAATTTGTCATGGTGTACTTATCATGGCTACATGGGAGCTCTAATACCGAAAGCTCTCAGTGAAAAGTGGTGGGCAAGCCATGCTGGTTGACCCAATTTGGGCAAACCATTCTGGCTGACCCAATCTAGCTGAGATGTTTTCGTCGACCCGATCTAGCCGAGCTCCAAAAATGGTGTCATGGATGGCCATTTGGTCACATTTTTCATTGAATTGGATTTTTAAGGAATTTTTCCGTGCTATCACAGATTTTGAATGCAGAAGGAGCCTCACACTAATAGCTTATATAGGAGAGGTGGTTTTTGTGAGCCTCTCCCACACACCTTTCATTGATTCAACATTGTCGTCTAGGCAGATCAGATTGTTAGATTTTCAAACGGTGTATGCTAATGTTGAATCAATGAAAGGGGCATGAAGTGATCTCTGAGTGATTTTCCTCAGCTCTCCTTTAGATCATGTTTTATGATGACTCAATTTTGGAAAAGGTGAGGCAACAGTTGCCGATCCATGGCATGTCCTTTTGGTGATTTTAAAACTTGATGTAAATGTGAGCCCTTGTCTAGCACTCTGGTGTTGCTTGGTATAATGGCAATTTTCTATGAGTGCTTGGCACTCTAGAAATATTTTTATCGCAACTACACGCGAGATTTAATACTGAAAGCTCTTGGAAAAGAATGGTGGCCAAGCCATGCTGGCTGACCCATTCTAGGCGAGCCATTCTAGCCAACCTGATCTGGCCGAGCCATTTTCGTCGACCAGATCTTGCCGAGCTCCAAAAACGGTGTCGTGGATGGCTGTTTGGTCACATTTTTCATTGAATTAGATTTTTAAGGGATTTTTTCGTGCTACCACATATTTCAAATGCAAAAGGAGCCTCATGCTAATAGCTTATATAGGAGAGGTGGTTTCCACAAGCCTCTCCCATGCCCCTTTCATTGATTCAACATTGGTGTCTAGGAAGATTTTTAGATGGTTTATGCTGATGTTGAATTAATGAAAGGGGCATGAAGTGATCTCTGAGTGCTTTTCCTCAGCTCTCCTTTAGATCCTATTTTCTGATGACTCAATTTAGGAAAAGGTGAGGCAGTAATTATCAATCCATGGTGTGTCTTTTTGGTGATTTTAAAAATTGATCTAAACGTAAGCCCTTGTCTAGCACTCCAGCATTGCTTGGTATAATGGAAATTTGCTATGGGTGCTCGGTGCTCTAGCAATTTGTCATGGTGTACTTATTGTAGCTACGTGGGAGCTTTAATATTGAAAGCTCTTTGCAAAAAATGGTGGTCAAGCCATGCTGGGCAACCTGATCTGTGCAAGCCATGTTGGCCGACCTGATCTGTCCTAGTCATTTTCATCGACCTGATCTTACCGAGCTCCAAAAATGGTGTCATTGATGGATGTTTGGTCACATTTTTCATTGAATTAGATTTTTTAAGGGATTTTTCCATGCTATTATAGATTTTGAATGCATATGGAGCCTCGCACTAATAGCTTATATAGGAGATGTGGTTGCCGCGAGCCTCTCCCATTCCCCTTTCATTGATTCAACATTGGTGTCTAGGTGGATCAGATTGTTGGATTTTCTAACCATGTATGCTGATGTTGAATCAATGAAAGGGGCATGAAGCAATCTCTGAGTGCTTTTCCTTGACTCTCCTTTAGATCATGTTTTTCGATGACTCAATTTTGGAAAAGGCGAGTCAGTGGTTGTCGATCCATGGCGTGTCTTTTTGGTGATTTTAAAACTTGATCTAAACATGAGCCCTTGTCTAGCACTTTGGTGTTGCTTGGTATAATGGCAGTTTGCTATGGGTGCTTAGTGCTCTAGGAATTTTTCATGGTGTACTTATCTTGGCTACATGGGACCTTTAATACCAAAATCTCTAAAAAAAAAATGGTGGTAGAGCCATGTTGGCCGACTCAATCTAGGTGAGCCATGCTAGTTGACCTGATCCGGCCAAGCCATTTTCATCGACCCGATCTTGCTGAGCTCCAAAAATGGTGTCATGGATGGCTGTTTGGTCACATTTTTCATTGAATTGGATTTTTAAGGGATTTGTTCATGCTATCATAGATTTCAAATGTTGAAGGAGCCTCACACTAATAGCTTATATAGGAGAGGTGGTTGCCACAAGCCTCTCCCATGCCCCTTTCATTGATTCAACATTGGTGTCTAGGTGGATCAGATTGTTGGATTTTAAAATGGTGTATGCTGATGTTGAATCAATGAAAGGGGCATGAAGTGATCTCTGAGTGCTTTTCCTTGGCTCTCCTTTAGATCATGTTTTCTGATGACTCAATTTTGAAAAAGGTGAGGCAGTGATTTCCGATCCACAGCGCATCTTTTTGGTGATTTTAAAACTTGATCTAAACAAGCTGCCGAGGAAACTCCAAATGCCGAGCCGGTATCTTCCTCTATCAATGTTAATCAACCTAACATTGCAATCCCCACCTGTCTACCATGGACACTCCAAATGCCAAGTTGATCTCATCCTCTGTAAATTTTAATCAACCTAACATCACAAATCCCATCTAGCTACCATAGACACTCCAAATACCAAGTTTTTGTTACCATGCCATCATACTCGGACTCCTAGATGATCAAGGCTAACATTGTGTCTACTCCTCTCAAGTAAACCCCAAAAAAGGCACCAAGGCAAACGGTATTGTCAAGTCATCCTACCCGAGTTGTTCTGCCCGATCTCCAAAAGTTGGCTATTTCACTACCTTGGCTCCATGAATTCACATCTCCTAACTGATGACAATCTTTTGCTCCTCTGTCGACCTCATAAAAAATGGGGTCATGGATGGCTATTTGGTCACATTTTTCAATGATTTGGATTTTTAAGGCAGTTGTCGGTGTGTTCATTAATTTCTAATGCAGAGCAAGCCTCGCACTAATAGCTTATATAGGAGAGGTGGTTGCCATGAGCCTCTCCAATGCCCCTCTCATTGATTCAATGTCAGTGTCAAGGTGGATGTATATGTCAAATTTTGAAATGGTGGGCATCGACATTGAATCAATTAGAGGGGCATGAAGCCCACCCTCAAGGTGCTATTCCTTGACTCTCCTTTAGATCATGTTTTCTTGTCACTCAGCTAGCACAATTTTAGAAAAAGGTTTGGTAGTGGTTTCCAGCCCTCACCATGTCTACTTGGTGATTTTAAAACTTGATCTAAAATGGGAGCCCTCGTCTAGCATGTCAGTCCGATGTTTCTCTGGTATTGCATCAATTTTTGCTATCGGCGTGAATCCCCCAATGAATGCCTACCCTTGGACTGTCTCTTAGATCACCTTCCTCAATCACTCAATCTACGCAATTATGGAAGAGACTTGGTAGTGGTTTCCATTCTACAGTGCATCTATTCAACAATTTCAAAGTTGATCTAATGGCGAGCCCTTGTCTAGCCATGAGGTGGGTGCTTGGCACTCTAGCAATTTTTTGTGTGCCTATCGTGGCTACAATGGGAGCTTTGATAAAAAAAGATCTCGATGACCCTCCCCAATAGAATTAGAGCTGGTGTTCGAGAAAGACATGTTATTCAGATTTTGAATATTGGCACCAGCATTATTTCTATTGGGAGGGCTGTGAAGCCATCTCGATTGCTATGTGAGGGCTCTCTAGCCAGAGTCATTCTCTTTGCAACAACTTCTTTGGCACAAAATTTTTGGAATGGTTCAGTAGAGGTTGTCATTCCGATGGTGCCATTGTGGTGGTTTCCTAGGCATCGATCTGAAGGGCGAGCCTTTGTCTAGCAGTTGGGTTGTGCATCATGAGTGACAAGGGATCCTTTATTATCGGAAGCTCTCTCTATCCATTTGATGAGAAGAGCCATTACTTTTGTGAGCAAGGACAAATGTAGCCTCAGATTCCAAATGAAATCAACGATATCAGATCTATATATAAGAGCAAAATGAAGGAGTAGCCCATTTTCTATGCGCGGCTCCCCAAAGTTTCTCTTCTTTCTCACTCCATCAGCATAAATTTGAGAGTTTTTCGATAGTGGTTATTGTTCCAATGTGTTATTATGGTGATTTGGAGAGCAATGCTAAGGGTAGGAGCTTGTGTCTAACATTTGGGATGTTTGTGTGAGTGAGCAGGGGAGCTTCTCTTATCAGAACCTCTTTGTGGCCTTTGAATACAGACCCAATGCCGACGATATCAATGGATATGAGCCTTGGATTCTAAATTTGTTCATAGATAACATTGGTTTTTGTGAGATATGGGTATGAAAGCACATCCTGATTGCTATGCAAGAGCTCCCTAAGGTTGCCTCTATGCTAACTTGATTGACACAACATTGGGAATGGTTAGACAGTGGTTTTTATTCCAATGTGTCATCAAGGGATGTCTTGGAAAGTGGTCTTTCAAGGGAGAGCTCACGTCTAGCACTTAGATTGTGTGTCGCATCACAAGTGAATGGGGAGATCTCTCTATGAATGATGACATGGTGATTGCAAGAGAAAATTGACTTTGTCAGAGCATTGGCCTCGAGCCATTGTGACGGCCTTGCAATTTCTCTTTAATTCCAACCTATGTTTGTGCAATAGCAGAGTTTGCATGTAATATTGGCCTTGTTCTTGATAGTTCCAATAGATGACCTCTGGAACTTTTGGATTGGACCCCTTCAAGGTGAAATTCATCCAGTTGATCGAATGAGCTCGATGACCATTTCACTCCCTTGGCTCCATGAATTCACATCTCCTAACTAATGGAAATCTTTTGCTCCTCTACTGACCTCATAAAAAATTGGGTCGTGGATGGCTGTTTGGTCACAATTTTCAACGATTTGGATTTTTAAGGTAGTTGTTGGTGTGTTCGCTAATTTCTAATGCAAATCTAGCCTTGCACTAACAGCTTATATAGGAGAGGTGGTTGTTGTCAGCCTCTTTCATGCCCCTCTCATTGATTAAATTCTAGTGTCAGGGTAGATGGATATGTCAAATTTTGAAATAGTTGACGTCGACGTTGAATCAATTAGAGGGGCATTAAGCCCACCCTCAAGGTGATATTCCTCGACTCTCCTTTAGATCATGTTTTCTTGTCACTTAGGTGGCGCAATTTTGGAAAAAGGTTCGGTAGTGGTTTCCAACACTTACCACGTCTACTTGGTGATTTTAAAGCTTGATCTAAAACAAGAGCCCTCATCTAGCACCTTCGTTCGGTGTTTCTCGAGTATTTCATAAATTTATGCTATCGACGCGAATCCCCCAGTGAATGCCTAGCCTTGAACTCTCTCTTAGATTACCTTCTTCGATCATTCAACCGACACAATTATGGAAGAGAATTGGTAGCAATTTCCATTCTACAGTGCATCTATTCAGTGATTTCAAAGTTGATCTAATGGCAAGCCCTTTTCTAGAAATGAGGTGGGTGCTTGGCACTCTAGAAATTTTTTGTGTGCCTATCATGGCTACAATGGGAGCTTTCATAACAAAAGCTCTCAGTGACCCTCCCAATAGAATCAGTGTTAGTGTTCGAGAAAGACACATTGTTCAGATTTCAACTATTGGCACCAGCATCATTTCTATTAGGAGGTTCGTGAAGCCATCCCAATTTTGCTATGCAAGGCCTCTCTCCCCAAAGTCATTCTCTTTGCAACAACTTCTTTGGCACAAAATTTTCAGAATGGTTTGGTAGTGGTTTTCATTCCAATGGTGCCGTTTTGGTAGTTGCCTAGGCATTGATCTAAAGGGTGAGCCATCATCTAGCAGTTGGGTTGTGCATCACGAGTGACAAGGGAGCCTTTCTTATCAGAATCTCCTCATGGCCATTCGATTAGAAGAGCCATTTCTTGTGTGAGTAAGGAAGAATGCAGCCTCAGATTCCAAATGAAATCAATGACATTAGATCTATATAAGAGTAGAATGAAGCAGAAGCCTGTTTGCTATGCACGGCTCCCTAAAGTTGCTCTTCTTTCTCACTCCATTGGCACAAATTTAGGAGTTGTTTGATAGCGGTTTTCATTCCAATGTGTCATTGCAGTGATTTGGAGAGCGATGCTAAGGGTAGGAGCTTGTGTCTAGAATTTGGGATGTTTATGCAAGCAAGCAGGGGAACTTCTCTTATCGAATCCTCTCTGTGGCCTTTGAATATAGACCCAGTGCTGATGATATTGATGGATACAAGCCTTGGATTCTAAATTTGTTCACAGCTAACATTGGTTTTTGTGAGAGATGGGTATGAAAGCACATCCTAATTGCTATGTGGGAGCTCACAAAGGTTTCCTTTGTGCCAACTCAATTGGTACAACATTGGGAATGGTTCGACAGTGGTTCTCATTCCAATGTGTCATCAGGATGTCTTGGAAAGTGATCTTTCAAGGGCGAGCTCATGTCTAGCACTTGAATTGTGTGTCATCACAAGTGAATGGGGAGATCTCTCTATGAATGGTGGCATGGTGATTGCAAGAGAAAATTGACTTAGTCAGAGCATTGGCATGGGGCCATTGTGATGGCCTTGCAATTTCTCTTTAATTGCAACCTATGTTTGCGCAGTACCAAAGTTTACACAGGTGCATTGCTCGACGTCCCTAATTTCATCAAGGGTCTAATCTCCACCCTAAGTTTTTGCTGATTGGTAGAGCCTTGGGATTGAGAGGGGGGCTGGTGAAAGGTTTGGTTGCCGCATAATTTATTTTCTTGTGTGTTCTTGGTGTGTGCTCACCTCTTCACTATCTCATCCTACAGAAGTGCATGGCACTGTCATGACAGCTTTTGTGGTTTGGGCTAGTAGAAGCATAGAGTATTACTGTTAATTTTTGTTTGGATGCGAAAACTCTCCATGCCCTATCCTGCCCATACGATCTGAACAGTTGTGGCTCATGGGTTTTGTGGGAGATACTCTTCTTCAGCTTCCCCCTAAAGAGAGCATTCGGTGTTTGCATTGTGTGGACAAAAAGCCCAAGGTGTTTCATCTCTCTTCAGATGCAAAATTCTAGGAGGGCTTGTCGAAGTATGGCCGTTTGTATGGGGTGCACCAAAAAGTGTGTAGGGGGCATATGGCTGGGAAATGGATGTCTCTTAGTGTCCTTACTTAGTCATGTGCACGGTGTCCATCTTTGCATTATGACTCTTCTATGAGCATTTGTGATTTGAGCATTTTGGGGGAACGGGTTTTGTACGAGATGTTCTTCTCAGGCTCCTGCAAACTAGAGAGCTCATCTTTGCAATGCTCCAACAAGTGCAGGCCCAACATGTCTATCTAGGGGAAGAGATCGCACAAATTCTTTTTTTCGAGATGTGGGTGCTCGCGAGTGATTCCCTCATGGTGTAGTTCTTCGATATGTGCATGTGCATGAGATTGAAGCTTGTCCGACAATGCTAGTGTTAGTGTTCAATCGTAGGAACTTTTTTGTACCTACACTGGAAGCTCACATGTCACGAGGAATGATTAGCAAGGCTTTGCTAAGAAAGGAGATATTTGCCAGAGGTTAGACATGTTTGTGTATGCGGGCAAGCTCTCATCACCTATAAATGTGCATAGGGGGTGTTATACATGATGCCCTTGAGTAGCCTTATAATTCAGGTGGTCGCATGCACAGTGATGCCCCCACCAATCGCATAACCAGCCATGTTTTTGACTCACATGACCCTTCACCCTTCAACATGATGGTCTCCATTGACACTTCAGCAACCAACTCTTCATCATGGGAAAATGTTTTTTGTGATCGAGAAGGATTTTTTCTGTGCGGGTGCACCTCAACAGGCATGTAGGAGGCATATGCCTGGGAAATGGATGTCTCTGAGTGGCCTTACAATTGAGGTGGCTACATGCGTAGTGCATTCATACAGACTTGAGGCTTCTTTTCGAGTAGTGGTGACAGCAAGTTCAAGGGTAGAGGGTTCTGTACAGGATGTTCTTCCCAGGTGCTTATAAATTGAGGCTCCCTATTCAACCCTCTCCAGTTGACGATGGGACACTTTCCTCTTATGTGAAATCTTTGAGTGTTGCGAGTTGTGCATGTGTTATGAATGTCATTCTTGTTTCTTGTGCAGCGAATTATGTTTTGATGCATGACAGAGTGAATGCAAATTTTAGTTTCCCATCGCAGCAGGAATCCCTTGGCTGTAGTAGATCTTGGGGGGTCCCCTCATTATTAGAAGCTACTTGGTTGATCCTGCCAGTAGTCATATGCTTGTCTCAAAGATTAAGGCATGCATGTCTAAGTATGAACTATTTCATACTAATACATGCACCAAATCTTTACTCTTGGAAGGGATGCATTTATTAGATAAAAGGTTAGCATGGGCTCGCCCACTATTCTAGTGATTCATGATAACTCAACAGATCGCACGGCCTTTGTGATGGTGACGCTTCATTCAAATTTTTGTCCTATCAACTTTTGATGCTAAGATAGAGGCCTACCATAGTGGTGATGGGTGATGGAGAATTAGGGTTCAATTTTAGAGAGGGAGCCTGAGAAACAGCTACCACATCCAAGGAAGGCAACAGGCAGGAAAATTACCCAATCCTGACATGTGGAGGTAGTGATAATAAATAACAATACTGGGCTCATCGAGTCTGGTAATTAGAATGAGTACAATCTAAATCCCTTAATGAGGATCCATTGGATGGCAAGTCTGGTGCCAACAACCGCGATAATTCCAGCTCCAACAGCATATATTTAATTTGTTGCAATTAAAAAGCTCGTAGTTGGACCTTGGGTTGTTACGGTTGGTCTGCCTTCTAGGTGTGCACTAGCCCTCATGTCCCTTCTACCGACGGCATGTTCCTAGCCTTAATTGGCTGGGTCACGATTTTGGGGCTATTACTTTGAAAAAATTAGACTGGTCAAAGCAAACCTACACTCTGAATACATTAGCTTGGAATAACGCAATAGGAGTTTGGTCTTATTTTGTTGCCCTTCGAGACTAGAGTAATGATTAATAGGGACTATCGAGGGCATTCATATTTCATTGTTAAAGGTGAAATTCTTGGATTTATGGAAGATGAACCACTGCGAAAGCATTTTCCATGGAAGTTTGAGGCAATAATAGGTCTATGATGCCCTTAGATGTTTTGGGCCACACACGTGCTACACTGATGCAACCAACAAGTTTCTCTCCCTAGCCTAAAAGGTTTTGAAAATCTTGCCAAATTGCATCATGATGGGGATAGACCATTGCAATTATTGATCTTCAACGAGGAATTCCTAGTAAGCATGAGTTATCAACTTGTGTTGACTACGTCCCTACCCTTTGTACACACTGCCTGTTGCTCTTACCGATTGAATGAGCCAGTGAAGTGTTCGAATTGTAGCGACGACAGCGGTTCCTGTCGGTGATGTCGCAAGAAGTTCATTGGACCTTATCATTTAAAGGAAGGAGAATTCGTAACAAGGTTACTATAGGTGAACCTATGGTAGGATCATTGTCAGTTCAAGACCCTGAATCATGTAGGGGATGGAGCTAGCCTCCTCCCCACCCCCAAAATCTCAGTGACATGCAAACACTTGGCCCTACAGCGATGTGCTAGATGGCTAAGCTATGGGTCCAGCACCGTCAATGTCGAGGGTCACATCGAATGCCATGATCAAAAGCATGGATTCCCCGCAGGGTGAAGAAGAGACTTGGATGTAATCTGGATTAGGATTGGTGCCTTCGAATGACATCTGCGTCAGAGTGAGAGGTCTCTGCTTAGTTGTAGTTTAGAGGGGGTCTAGGCCTCATCCCCCATTGAGATTTCATGGTCCAATCCCATGCGCAGCATTGTGCCAGGGATCCGTCATTTTGACGGCGTCAAGTTGGGACTGTCGTAACCCCCTGTTGCCTTGCCCAGGTGTGTTGACTCATCACTTGGAGTGTTCTGTGTTTAGGATGGGTGCACTCACATGATTTGTGGGGCAAGGGCCTCACCTACTATTACGGCTCTCCCATGCATCGACTCCCACCTTTGCGAGGTGATGGGGTAGGGACACACCACAACATTCCTCGTCGCACCATTGGGTGCTCAAGGTTCAGGATGTGTCAACACCCAACACACAGGTGCATTGCACACCTTAGAAATCCAAAGAATGAAGCATGATCTAGCACCTTGTGTGCTTAGGTCACCGAAAGACAAAAAAATAAAAAAATTATGACTCTCAACAATGGATATCTTGGCTCTTGCCACAATGAAGAATGTAGTGAAATGTGATAGTTAGTGTGAATTGTAGAATCCTATGAATCATCAAGTCATTGAATGCAAGTTATTCTTGAGGCCTCAGCCAAAGGCATGTCTTCTTGGGCGTTGCACTAAAAAATTGCCCTCCCTAGTGAGGAGTAGAGATGGTCGTCCGTGTCCGCAAGTGGTGCAATCAGCTGAAATGAGCACGAGGTTCGTCAATCCATTGCGACAAGCGGTGGCTCACAAAGGCTGGCATTGGTTTGCATTGATCAAATAATTCCTTGTGAGGAACTTTATTCTAGGTTTAGTGGCCCACTACAGTGCAGGCATGCTGCATCTCTACCATATCCCCAAGTTAGGAGTGAATACCTGCTATGTTTAAGCATATCAATAAGTGAAGGAAAAGAAAGTTATTAAGATTCCCCTAGTAACGGTGAGCAAATCAGGAAGAGCCCAGCATGAAAATTGATGGCCGTTCCTATCAAATTGTAGTCTGTAGAAGTGTCCTCATCGACAGACTAGGCCCAAGTCCCTTGGAAGGGGGCGCTGGAGAGGGTGAGAGCCCCGTCATGCCCGAACCCTATTGAACCACAAGGTGCTGTCAACGAGTCGGGTTATTTGGGAATGCAGCCCTAATTGGGTGATAAATTCTGTCTAAGGGTAAATACAGGTGAGAGACCAATAGTGAACAAGTACGGAGAGGGAAAGATGAAAGGGACTTTGAAAAGAGAGTTAAAGAGTGCTTGAAATTTCTAGGAGGGAAGTCGATGGAGGCCGACGATATGCCCCACTCAGATGTGGAATGGTGTGAGCCAGTCTACTGCTCAGTTTGAGGGATGTACTAGTGCAAGCTATCATAGTGGCACAAGCACGACCTTCTAGTTGCACAAATACTTTCATCATGGTGGTCAAGGAGCAAAGTGTGCACCTGTACGATAGGCTCTCAAGCACCTGTGAACTCGTGGCACTGGCCAGTAGGCTTTCCATCTGACTCGTCTTGAAACATGGACCAAGGAGTCTAACATGTGTGTGAGTTGGTAGGTTGGGAAAGCCTGCGAGGCACAAGGAAGATGACTAGTGAGATCCCCTCTTGGGGGGTGCATCGCTGACCGACCTTGATCTTCTGTGAAGGGTTTGAGTGCGAGCACACCTATTGGGACCTAAAAGATGGTGAACTATGCCTGAGTAGGGCGAAGCTAGAAGAAACTTTGGTGGAGGCCCATAGTGATACTAACATGCAAATCATTTGTCTGACTTGGGTATAGGGGCAAAAGACTAATCAAACCATCTAGTAGTTGGCTTCCTCCAAAGTTTCCCTCAAGATAGCTAGAGCTCATGTGTGAGTTTTATCAGATAAAGAAAATGATTAGAGGCATCGAGGGCATAATGTCCTTGACCTATTCTAAAACTTTAAATAGGTAAGTTGCTGTAGTTTCTCTATTGAGCTGTGCCAAAGAATTGTGAGCTCCAAGTGGGCCATTTTTGGTAAGGGTGCCAAATTGAACAAAAAGCAAGATGAACCAAAAGTTGAGTTACGGTGCCAAATTGCGCGCATCAGGTCTCCAAGATGAATAGCTTCTGGTCAATAGAACAATGTAGGTAAGGGAAGTCGACAAAATGGATCTGTAACTTCGAGAAAAGGATTGGCTTTGAGGGCTAGGCCTAGGGGTCTATGCCCCAAACTCATGAGCTATTGGTGGCCTTCTCGAGCTGCTCCCGCGGCAAGGGTAGGTCGTCGCATGCCGATCAGGTGACGGACATAGGATGCCCCCTTCAAAGGGATTTCCCTAGGTGAGGAACAATCAACTCAAAATTGGTATGGACAAGGGGAATCTGACTATTTAATTAAAACAAAGCATTGTGATGGTCCCTGCGGATGTTGACGTAATGTGATTTTTGCCCAGTGCTTTGAATGTCAAAGTGAAGAAATTCAACCAAGCATAGGTAAATGGTGGGAGTAACTATGAATCTCTTAAGGTAGCCAAATGCCTTGTCATCTAATTAGTGATGCACATGAATAGATTAACAAGATTCCTACTATCCCTATCTACTATCTAGCAAAACCATAGCTAAGGGAATGGGCTTGGCAGAATTAGTGGGGAAAGAAGACCCTGTTGAGCTTGACTCTAGTCCAACTTTGCGAAATGACTTGATAGGTGTAGAATAAGTGGGAGCTTTTGGGCGCAAGTGAAATACCACTACTTTTAACGTTATTTTAGTTATTTCATGAGGCAAAGATAAGGCAATGCCCCTATTTTTTTCCTTAAGGTGCATTTAGGTGCACCGATCCGAGTGGAAGACATTGTCAGGTGGGGAGTTTGGTTGGGGTAGCACATCTGTTACCACAACTAGAGGTGTTAGAAAAGTTATCACAACGATAACTGGCCTGTGGAAGCCAAGCATTCATAGTGACATTTCTTTTTGATCCTTCAATGTCGGCTCTTCCTATCATTGTGAAGTAGAATTCACTAAGTGTTGGATTGTTCAGCCACCAATAGGGAACATGAGCTAGGTTCAGACCATCATGAGATAGGTTAGTTTTACCCTAATGATGATCTACGCCTTGATAGTAATTCAACTTAGTATGAGAGGAACTGTTTGATTATGACTGAACGCCTCTAGGTCAGAATCCATGCTAGATGTGATGCATATCTCTCTCTAGATGCATCATGACCCGTAATAGGAGTGCTCTTGCACTCTTAGGGGCCCGTGTCATTGGCCATCTCTGATCGATGCATTAGCCCGTTGGAGCAACCTTGGATATTAATTTCAAGCAATCAGCAAGAAGAATATTTTTTAGATGACTTAAATAAGTGACAGGGTATTGTAAGTCATAGAGTGGCCTTGCTGCCATGATCCACTGAGATTTAGCCCTCTGTCACCTCAATTCATAAATCCCTTTTCAACTCTGAAGTGGGTCGGGTTTGTAATTTGTGCAAGGGTGAGAAAATCTTCCAAGTGCCAAATTTTGAATGGGTGGGGTTTGTAAATTTTTTCGCGAGGGAATAAAAATCTCTCAGGTGCCAAATTCCCAGTGGGTGGGGTTTGGTAAAAATTTCCGCGAGGGAAAAAAAATCTCCCAAGTGCCAAATTCTCAGCAGGTGGCATTTTGTAAAAATTTCCATGAGGGTGAAAAATCTCCCAAGTGCCAAATTCTTGGAGGGTGGGGTTTGTAATTTGTGCGAGGGTGGGAAAATCTTCCAGGTGCCAAATTTTGAGCAAGTGGGGTTTGCAATTTTCACGAGGGCGTAAAATCTCTTAGGTGCCAAATTCTTGGCGGGTGGGGTTTGTAATTTCTGTCGGGGTAGAAAAATTGCCCAAATGCCACATTTCGGGTAGGTGGGGTTTTATAAAAAATTTCACAAGGGCAAAAAAACTCCCAAGTGCCAAATTTTGAGCAGGTGGGGTTTGCAATTTCTGCAAGGGAAAAAAAATCTCCCAAGTGCCAAATTCTTAGTGGGTGGGGTTTGCAATTTTCACGAGGGCGTAAAAATCTCCCATTTGCAAAATTCCTGGCAGGTGGGGTTTGTAATTTCTGCCAGGATGAAAAAATCTCCCAAGCGCCAAATTTCGGGCGGGAGGGAGGGGTTTTGAGGAAATTTCTGCTAGGGCAAAAAAATCTCCCAAGTGCCAAATTTTGGGTGAGTGGGGTTTTGTAAAATTTCCACAAGGGGGAAAAAAATCTCCCAAGTCCCAAATTCTGAGCTGGTGGGGTTTTCAATTTTTGAAAGGCCGAAAAAATCTCCCAAGTGTTGAATTCTCAGCGGGTGGGGTTTTGTGATTTCCACGAGTGTGAAAAAATCTCCCGGGTGCCAAAGTTTTGTCGAGGGAAAAAAAGTCTTCCAAGTGCAATTTTCATGTGGGTCAGGTTTGTAATTAGTGCAATTTTGGGTGGGTCAGGTTTGCAATTTCTGTGAGGGCGATAAAATCTTCCAAGTCCAAATTTCGACCAGGTGGGGCTTCGTAATTTTCAAGTGCCAAATTCTGAGCGGGTGGGGTTTGTAAATTTTGTGAGGGCAGAAAAATCTTCCAAGTCCAAATTTCGAGTGGGTGGGGTTTGTAAATTTTTGTGAGGGTAGAAAAATCTTTCGACTGCAAATTCCAGGTGGGTGGGGTTTTGTAATTTTTGCGAGGGCAGATGACTCATGTACGTGATCCAAAATTGGTTAACTTATTTTTTTGGTTAACACCCAAAGTTTTGAACTCAAATCGAGTTGGCTACCCTGACTCAAATTGCCTCCAAATTTTTTGCACAACCCATGTCACTGTGCTCAACTTGATTCTAAGTGCCCCAAGTCATGTACGTGATCCAAAAGTGGTTAACTCTTTCTTTTTGGTTAACGCCCAAAGTTTTCAACTTGACCCACCTCGGCAACCTCGATTCAAAGTGCCTTGAGCCTTAATGGCCTCCAATGTTTTTGCATGACTCATGCCACCATTGAATTTTTGCTTAAATCATGTCACCCAGGGCACCTCGATGCTATGTGACCTGAGCCTTATGTGCGATCCCAAATCGGGTAATGTTTTTTTTTTGAACTCCCAAAATTTCATTCCTTTTTTCCTTACGGGGTCTATCATGATCTCTTTTTATAAAGAAAATTCTCAAATCGGATCATTTTGGCTACCCTACCTCGAATCTAGCTAGCTAGGCGTAACGCCTTGAGTCAGCTTGGCAATACGTGAACCGAAACCTGTGCGGTATCCAAAAGTGGGTCACTTGTTTTTTTTTTTGGTAATGCCCAAAATTTAGCACTTTTCATTGTACAGGGCCTCCCATGATTTTTTTTCCCCTCATCGACCCACTCTAGTGACCCATTCAAGTTGCCCGAGGCTGGGGTGATGGAGATTGGTTGACCCATTCGGGTGACCCAAGTTGGGTTGACCCAGGCATGCGATCCTAGCTGGGGACAAAAAGTTGATTCTATAATTTTTCTTGCCAATTTTGCTAGCTAGGTCAGCTCACCAAGTCCTCTGACCATGTGGTCTTTGCCAAATCACCCCACGAAGTTGCCTCAAACAATTGACTCTTTAAGTCCGCTCACAGCTCATCAAGCCAACTCACCAAGATGACTTACCGTCTTGCCTCACCAGGTTACCCCACTAGGTCACCTCTTCTTTAAGACCACTCATCATGTTGGCTCCCCAATTCAGCTCATCAAGCTGACTATTCAAGTTGCCTCACCAAGTGGACTCCTTAAGTTTGCTCACCAAGTCAACTCCCAAAGTCAGCTCACCAAGTTGACTCACCTAGTTGTTTTACCACCTTGCCCCAGCAAGTGTGCTCGCTAAGTTGCCCCACTGAGTTGCTTCTCTAAGCCCACTCACCATGTCATCTCACCAAGTCATTTGTTCAAGTACGTTGCCAAGTCAACTATTTAAGTTTGCTCACCAGGTCAGCCCGCCCAAGTTGGCTCTTTAAGTTCACTCGCTAGGTCCACCTGCCCAAGTCGCATTAGCAAACTAACTCACTGAGTCACCTCACGAAGTTGACTCTTTAAGTGTGCTAACCAAGTCAGCTCACCAAGTTGACTCACCATCTCACATCGATAAGTTGGCTTGCTGAGCTACCCCACCAAGTTGCCTCTTTAAGCCCGCTCACTCTGTCAGCTCGTCAGGTCAGCTCACCAAGTTGACTAGTAAAGTAGGCCCACCAAGTCGCCTGAAGGAGCTAACTCAATGAGTCACCTCACCATGTTGACTCTTTGAGCCCGCTCACCAGGTCACCTCACCAAGTTGACTCGAGTACATTGCCAAGTTGACTCTTTAAGTTTGCTTTCGAGGTTGACTCACCAAGCTAGCTCACCATGTCATCTCAATGAACCAACTCACCAAGTCACCTCACCATGTTGGCTCTCTAATTCCACTCACCAAGTCACCCCACCAACTTTCCCCATTAGGCCCACTCACCATGTCAGTTCTCTAGGTTGGCTTGCCATGTCAGCTTGCCAAGCTGACAATTCAAGGATGCTCACAAAGTCTACCCTGGGTCATCTCCCTAGGTCGGCTCACAAGGTTGACTTGCAAAGTTGCCTTAATGAGTTGACTCTTCAAGTTTTCTCACCAGGTTGACTCCCCAACTCAGCTCGCCAAGTAAGCTCACCAAGTTCACTTGCCAGGTCACCTCCTTAGTTTGACTCACCATGTCATCTAAATAAACTAACTCACTGAGTCGCCTCACCAAGTTGGCTCTTTAATTCCACTCGCCAAGTTGCCCCACCAACTTGCCTCATTAAGCCCACTCGCCATGTCTGCTCACCAAGCCGCTCACCAAGCTGACTCTTGTAGTTTTCTCACCAAGTAGGTTTCGCCTTGCTAGGTCAACCCCACCAAGTCACCTTAATGAGTTGACTCTCTAAGTCTGCTCACCAAGTTAGCTCAAGCATAAGTGTCGAGAAGTTATTCTAGATTTTCGATGGAAAAATATGCTAAAAATCTTCAGGCTCATGAGGTCAAAAAAATTGAGGGAAGGGCGCATGCATCATTCTGAGCCTGTAGATCAAGAACTAGCATTTCTGAAAAGTAGTTATAATAGCCAATCGGAGCAACAATTCGTGAGTTATGACCTTCGGAAGTTGGGCTACCGAAATTTCTAAAATAATTTGTCAAAGGTTTATTAGGGAGACTTATGCGTATTTTCAGGGTCTTCCAGCCATAGGTATTAAGTCCAAGAATCTAGAACCTTCCCAGTTGGCATACAATTGAATATTTAAGAAAGGCCTGAATGTTGTCTAGGACAACTCTGGGTGATAGCTGGCAACTTGTCTTACAGACTGTTACAGTGAACGTGCCTATGTGGGTTACAATATTGTGCTTATGAATTATACAATTCCACTTTTGCAGTCCAAATGACAAGACCACATTTTTTTCTCGCATTTTCTATTATTTCTATGGTTATGTTATAAGTTTATGGTATGAAGGGGACCTTCTTGCGTCACTTCACCAAGTCACATCTTAAACCCTGCTCACCATGTCACCTTTCCAAGTTAGCTCAACAAGTCGATTGTTCAAGCACACTCACCAAGTTGACACTTTTAGTTTTCTCACAAGGTCTTCTCACATGGTTAGCTCATCGGGTCACCCCACCAAGTTGCCTCAATGACAGAACTCATCTAGTTGCCTCACCAAGTTGACTCTTTAAGTTTGCTCACCAAGTCATCTCGTCAAGTTGCCTCTCTTAAGGACTAGCGACCAAGAGTTGATAGCTTCGCTCACCGGGTTGCCTCACCAAGTGGGGTTGATAGGTCACCCCACCAAGTAGCCTCAACAAGTTGACTCTTTCAGTTTGCTCAACAAGTTGGCTCACCAATTCGGCCTACCATCTTGCCTCGACAAATTTCCCAACAAAGTTGCCTTTTTAAACTCGCTCACAAATTTGACTCACCAGCTTGGCTCCCTAGGTCGATGCACCAAGTGCTCTCACCAAGTTGACTCTTTAAGTTCGATCATCAAGTCACCCCATGAGGTTGGTGCACCAAGTCAACTTTTTAAGTCTGTTCATCAAGCCACACCACAAGGTCGGCACACCAAGTTGACTATTTAAGTCCATTCAGGAAGTCACCCAACCAGGTTGACCCACCAAATAATCTCAACAAATCAACTCTCTAAGTTCGTTCATCAAGTCACCCAACCAGGTTGGCCCACTAAGTACTCTCACCAAGTCGACTCTTTAAGTTGATTCATCAAATCACCCCACCAAATACTATAACCAAGTCAATTCTTCAAGTGCGTTCATAAAGTCACCCCACCAAGGACTCTCACCAAGTCAACTCTTTAAGTCTGTTCATCAAGTCACCCCACCAACTACTCTCACCAAGTCAATCCTTTAGGTACATTCATCAAGTGACACCACCAAGTTGACCCTTTAAGTCTATTCATCAAGTCACCCCACCAAGTACTCTCACCAAGTCGACTCTTTAAGTTCGTTCATCAAGCCACCCCACAAAGTCAACCCTTTAAGTCTGTTCATCAAGTCACCAAACCAAGTACTCTCACCAAGTCGACTCTTTAAGTCTGTTCATCAGTTCACCCTACCAAGTACTCTCACCAAGTTGACTCTTTAAGTCCACTCATCAAGTCACGCCACTGAGTACTCTCACCAAGTCAAATGTTTAAGTTCATTCCTTAAGTCCCACCACCAAGTAATCTAACCAACTCAATTCTTCAAGTGTGTTCATCAAGTCACCCCACCAAGTACTCTAACCAAGTCGGCTCTTTAAGTCTGTTCATCAAGTCACCCCACCAAGTACTCTCACCAAGTCAACTCTTTAGCTCCGTTCATCAAGTCACCCCACAAAGTCAACCATTTAAGTCTATTCATCAAGTCATGCCACCAAGTACTCTCACCAAGTTAACTCTTTAAGTCCATTCATCAAGTCACCCTGCCAATTCATCTCTTTAACTCCATTCATCAAGTCACCAGAACAAGTACTGTCACCAAGTTGACTCTTTATGTCCATTCATCAAGTCACTCTCACAAAGTGGACTCTTTAAGTCTACTCATCAATTTGAGCCACCAAGTCAAATCTTTAAGTCTATTCATCAACACACCCCACCAAGTACTCTAACCAATTCGATTCTTCAAGTTACCCTACCAAGTACTCTCACCAGGTTGACTCTTTATGTATGTTCATCAAGTCACCCCACCAAGTACTCTCACCAAGTCAACTCTTTAGGTACGTTCATCAAGTCACCCTAACAAGTTGACGCTTTAAGTCCATTCATCAAGTCATCGCACCAAGTACTCTCACCAAGTCAACTCTTTAAGTCCTTTCATCAAGTCACCCCACCAAGTCGACTCTTTAAGACTGTTCATCAAGTCACTAGAACAAGTAATCTCACCAAGTCAACTCTTTATGTTCGTTCATCAAGTCAACCCACCGAGTCGGCCCAGCTAGTACTCAGACCAAGTCGTCTCTTTAGGTCCATTCATCAGTTCACCCCGCCAAGTACTCTCACCAACAAAACTCTTTAGGTACATTCATCAAGTCATCCTAGAAAGTTGACACTTTAAGTCCGTTCATCAACTCACCCCACCAAGTACTCTCACCAAGTCGACTCTTTAACTCACCCCACCAAGTACTCTCACCCCACCAAGTACTCTCACCAAGTCGACTCTTTAAGTCCTTTCATCAAGTTACCCCACCAAGTTGACTCTTTAAGTCCATTCATCAAGTTAGCAGAACAAGTACTCTCACCAAGTTGACTCTTTAACTTTGTTCATCAAGTCACCCCACCAGGTCGGCCGACCAAGTACTCCCACCAAGTTGACTCTTTAAGTCTTTTCATCAGTTCACCCTACCAAGAACTCTCACCAACTTGAATCTTTAAGTCCACTCATCAATTTGTGCCACCAAGTACTCTCACCAAGTTGACTCCTTGAGTCCGTTGATCAAGTCACACCACCAAGTACTCTAACCAAGTTGATTCTTCAAGTGAGTTCATCAAGTCACCCCACCAAGTACTCTCACCAAGTTGACTCTTTAAGTCTGTTCATCAAGTCACCCCACCAAGTACTCTCACCAAGTCAACCCTTTAGGTCCATTCATCAAGTCACCCTACTAGGTTGACCCTTTAAGTCCGTTCATCAAGTCACCCCACCAAGTACTTTCACCAAGTTGAGTCTTTAAGTCCTTTCATCAAGTCACCCCACCAAGTAAACTCTTTAAGTCCATTCATCAAGTCAACACACTAGGTCAGCCCACTAAGAACTCCCACCAAGTTGACTCTTTAAGTCCGTTCATTAGTTCAACCCGCCAAGTACTCTAACCAAGTTGACTCTTTAAGTCCACTCATCAAGTCTTGCCACCAAGTACTCTCACTAAGTAAACTCTTTAAGTCCATTCATCAAGTCACCAGAATAAGTACTCTCATGAAGTTGACTCTTTAAGTCCGTTCATGAAGTCACCTTGCAAGGTTGGCCCACCAAGTACTCTCACCAAGTTGACTCTTTAAGTTTGTTCATCAGTTCACCCCACTAAGTACTCTCACCAAGTTGACTCTTTAAGTCTACTCATCAATTCATGCCACCAAGTACTCTCACCGAGTAGACTCCTTGAGTCTGTACATCAAGACACCCCACCAAGTACTCTAACCAAGTCGATTCTTCAAGTGCATTCATCAAGTCACCAAACCATGTACTCTCACCAAGTCGACTCTTTTACTCTGTTCATCAAGTCACCCCACCAAGTACTCTCACAAAGTCAACTCTTTAGGTCTGTTCATCAAGTCACCCCACCAAGTTGACCCTTCAAGCGTGTTCATCAAGTCACCCCACCAAGTACTCTCACCAAGTAAACTCTTTAAGTCTGTTCGTCAAGTCACCCCACCAAGTACTCTCACCATGTCAACTTTTTGGGTCTGTTCATCAAGTCACCCTACCAAGTCTACCCTTTAAGTCCATTCATCAAGTCACCAAACCAAGTACTCTCACCAAGTCGAGTCTTTAAGTCCTCTCATCAAGTCACCCCATCAAGTTGACTCTTTAAGTCTGTTCATCATGTCATCAGAACAAGTACTCTCAGCAAGTTGACTCTCTAATTTTTTTCATCAAGTCGCCCTGCCAGGTATTCTCACCAAGTAAACTCTTTAGGTTCGTTCATCAAGTCACACCACCAAGTCGACCCTTTAAGTTTGTTCATCAAGTCACCCCACCAGGTACTCTAACCAAGTCGACTCTTTAAGTCCTTTCATCAAGTCACCACACCAAGTCGACTCTTCAAGTCTATTCATCATGTCACTAGAACAACTACTCTCACCAAGTTGACTCTTTATGTCCATTCATCAAGTCACCCCACAAGTTCGACCAACCAAGTACTCCGACTAGGTCGACTCTTTAAGTCTGTTCATCAGTTCACCCTGCCAAGTACTCTCACAAAGTTGAATCTTTAAGTCTACTCATCAAGTCAAGCCACCAAGTGTTCTCACCAAGTTGACTCTTTGAGTCCGTTCATCAAGTCAGCCCACCAAGCTCTGTAACCAAGTCAATTCTTCAAGTGCGTTCATCAAGTCACCCCACCAAGTACTCTCACCAAGTCAACTCTTTAAGGTTGTTCATCAAGTCACCCCACTAGGTCAACCCACCAAGTACTCCCACTGAGTCGACTCTTTAAGTATGTTCATCAGTTCATTTGCCAAGTACTCTAACCAAGTTGACTCTTTAAGCCTGCTCACCAAGTCATGCCAATAATTATTCTCACTAGGTCGACTCTTTAAGTTCATTCATCAAGTCACCCCACCAAGTACTCTAACCAACTCGATTCATCAAGTTCATTCATCAAGTCACCCCACCAAGTACTCTCACCAAGTTGACTCTTTATACCTATTCATCAAGTCACCTCACCAAGTACTCTCACCAAGTCAACTCTTTAGGTCCGCTCATCAAGTCACCCCACCAAGTTGACCCTTTAAGTTCGTTCATCAAGTCACCCCAACAAGTACTCTCACCAAGTAGACTCTTTAAGTCCTTTCATCAAGTCATCCAACCAAGTCGACATTTTAAGTTTGTTCATCAAGTCACTAGAACAAGTACTCTCACCAAGTCGACTCTTTAAGTCCGTTCATCAGTTCACCCTACCAAGTACTCTCACCAAGTTGACTCTTTAAGTCTGGTCATCAAGTCGAGCCATCAAGTACTCTCACCAAGTTGACTCTTTGAGTCTATTCATCAATTCAACCCACCAAGTACTCTAACCAAGTCGACTCTTCAAGTGCATTCATCGAGTCACCCCACCATGTACTCTAACCAAGGCAACTCTTTAAGTGTGTTCATCAAGTCACCCCACCAAATACTCTCACCAAGTCAACTCTTTAGGTCCATCCATCAAGTCACCCCACCAAGTTGACCCTTCAAGTGCATTCATCAAGTCACCCCACCAAGTACTCTCACCAAGTTGACTCTTTAAGTCTATTCATCAAGTCACCCCACCAAGTACTCTCACCAAGTAACCTCTTTAGGTCCGTTCATCAAGTCACCCCGCCAAGTCGACCCTTTAAGTTTTTTCATCAACTCACCCCACCAAGTACTCTCACCAAGTTGACTCTTTAAGTCCTTTCAACAAGTCACCCCACCAAGTTTACTCTTTAGGTCTATTCATCAAGTCACCAAAACAAGTACTCTCACCAAGTCGACTCTTTAGGTCTGCTCACCAAGTCACCCCACAAGCTCAGCCCACCAAGTTGACTCTTTAAGTTTGCTGATCAAGTCGAGCCACCAAGTACTTTCACAAAGTCGACTCTTTGAGTTCATTCATCAAGTCACCAAAACAAGTACTCTCACTAAGTTGACTCTTTAAGTTCGTTCATCAGTTCACCCCACCAAGTACTCTGATCAAGTTGACTCTTTAAGTTCGCTCATAGAGTCGACCCACCAAGTACTCTCACCAAGTTGACTCTTTAAATCCGTTCATCAAGTCACCCCACCAAGTACTCTAACCAAGTCGATTCTACAAGTGCGTTCATCAAGTCACCCCACCAAGCACTCTCACCAAGTCGACTATTTAAGTCTGTTCATCAAGTCACCCCACCAAGTACTCTCACCAAATCAACTCTTTAGGTCCATTCATAAAGTCACCCTGCCAAGTCAACCCTTTAAGTCCATTCATCAAGTCACCCCACCATGTACTCTCCCCAAGTCGACTCTTTAAGTCCTTTCATCAAGTTACTCCACCAAGTTGACTCTTTAAGTCTGTTCATCAAGTCAGCAGAACAAGTACTCTCACCAAGTTGACTCTTTAAGTTCGTTCATCAAGTCACCCCACCAGGTCGGCTGACCAAGTACTCCCACCAGGTTGACTCTTTAAGTCTTTTCATCAGTTCACCCTGCTAAGAACTCTCACCAACTTGAATCTTTAGGTCCGTTCATCAATTTGTGCCACCAAGTACTCTCACCAAGTTGACTCCTTGAGTTCTTTGATCAAGTCACACCACCAAGTACTCTAACCAAGTTGATTCTTCAAGTGAGTTCATCAAGTCACCCCACCAAGTACTCTCACCAAGTTGACTCTTTAAGTCTGTTCATCAAGTCACCCCACCAAGTACTCTCACCAAGTCAACCCTTTAGGTCCATTCATCAAGTCACCCTACTAGGTCGACCCTTTAAGTCCGTTCATCAAGTCACCCCACCAAGTACTTTCACCAAGTTGAGTCTTTAAGTCCTTTCATCAAGTCACCCCACCAAGTCAACTCTTTAAGTCCATTCATCAAGTCAACCCACCAGGTCGGCCCACTAAGAACTCCCACCAAGTCGACTCTTTAAGTCCATTCATTAGTTCAACCCGCCAAGTACTCTAACCAAGTTGACTCTTTAAGTCCACTCATCAAGTCTCGCCACCAAGTACTCTCACTAAGTCAACTCTTTAAGTCCATTCATCAAGTCACCAGAATAAGTACTCTCATGAAGTTGACTCTTTAAGTCCGTTCATGAAGTCACCCTGCCAGGTTGGCCCACCAAGTACTCTCACCAAGTTGACTCTTTAAGTTCGTTCATCAGTTCACCCCACTAAGTACTCTCGCCAAGTTGACTCTTTAAGTCTACTCATCAATTCATGCAACCAAGTACTCTCACCAAGTAGACTCCTTGAGTCCGTACATCAAGACACCCCACCAAGTACTCTAACCAAGTCGATTCTTCAAGTGCATTCATCAAGTCACCACACCATGTACTCTCACCAAGTCAACTCTTTTACTTTGTTCCTCAAGTCAACCCACCAAGTACTCTCACCAAGTCAACTCTTTAGGTCTCTTCATCAAGTCACCCCACCAAGTACTCTCACGAAGTAAACTCTTTAAGTCTGTTCGTCAAGTCACCCCACCAAGTACTCTCACCATGTCAACTTTTTTGGTCTGTTCATCAAGTCACCCTACCAAGTCTACCCTTTAAGTCCATTCATCAAGTCACCAAACCAAGTACTCTCACCAAGTCGAGTCTTTAAGTCCTCTCATCAAGTCACCCCATCAAGTCGACTCTTTAAGTCTGTTCATCATGTCATCAGAACAAGTACTCTCAGCAAGTTGACTCTCTAATTATGTTCATCAAGTCACCCTGCTAGGTATTCTCACCAAGTAAACTCTTTAGGTCCATTCACCAAGACACCACCAAGTCGACCCTTTAAGTTCGTTCATCAAGTCACCCCACTAGGTACTCTAACCAAGTTGACTCTTTAAGTCCTTTCATCAAGTCACCACACCAAGTCGACTCTTCAAGTCTATTCATCATGTCACTAGAACAACTACTCTCACCAAGTTGACTCTTTATGTCCATTCATCAAGTCACCCCACAAGGTCGACCAACCAAGTACTCCCACTAGGTAGACTCTTTAAGTCTGTTCATCAGTTCACCCTACCAAGTACTCTCACAAAGTTGAATCTTTAAGTCTACTCATCAAGTCAAGCCACCAAGTGCTCTCACCAAGTTGACTCTTTGAGTCTGTTCATCAAGTCAGCCCACCAAGCTCTGTAACCAAGTCGATTCTTCAAGTGCGTTCATCAAATCACCCCACCAAGTACTCTCACCAAGTCAACTCTTTAAGGCTGTTCATCAAGTCACCCCACTAGGTCGGCCCACCAAGTACTCCCACTGAGTCGACTCTTTAAGTATGTTCATCAGTTCATCTGCCAAGTACTCTCACCAAGTTGACTCTTTAAGCCTGCTCACCAAGTCATGCCAATAATTATTCTCACTAGGTCGACTCTTTAAGTTCATTCATCAAGTCACCCCACCAAGTACTCTAACCAACTCGATTCATCAAGTGCATTCATCAAGTCACCCCACCAAGTACTCTCACCAAGTTGACTCTTTATGCCTATTCATCAAGTCACCTCACCAAGTACTCTCACCAAGTCAACTCTTTAGGTCCGCTCATCAAGTCACCCCACCAAGTTGACCCTTTAAGTTCGTTCATCAATTCACCCCAACAAGTACTCTCACCAAGTAGACTCTTTAAGTCCTTTCATCAAGTCACCCAACCAAGTCGACATTTTAAGTTTGTTCATCAAGTCACTAGAACAAGTACTCTCACCAAGTCAACTCTTTAAGTCCGTTCATCAGTTCACCCTACCAAGTACTCTCACCAAGTTGACTCTTTAAGTTTGGTCATCAAGTCGAGCCATCAAGTACTCTCACCAAGTTGACTCTTTGAGTCTATTCATCAATTCAACCCACCAAGTACTCTAACCAAGTCGACTCTTCAAGTGCATTCATCGAGTCACCCCACCATGTACTCTCACCAAGTCAACTCTTTAAGTGTGTTCATCAAGTCACCCCACCAAATACTCTCACCAAGTCAACTCTTTAGGTCCATTCATCAAGTCACCCCACCAAGTACTCTCACCAAGTTGACTCTTTAAGTCTATTCATCAAGTCACCCCACCAAGTACTCTCACCAAGTAACCTCTTTAGGTCCATTCATCAGGTCACCCCGCCAAGTCGACCCTTTAAGTTTGTTCATCAAGTCACCCCACCAAGTACTCTCACCAAGTTGACTCTTTAAGTCATTTCATCAAGTCACCCCACCAAGTTGACTCTTTAGGTCTATTCATCAAGTCACCAAAACAAGTATTCTCACCAAGTCGACTCTTTAGGTCTACTCACCAAGTCACCCCACAAGGTCAGCCCACCAAGTCGACTCTTTAAGTCCTTTCATGAAGTCACCCCACCAAGTTGACTCTTTAAGTCTGTTCATTAGGGCACCAAAACAGGTACTCTAACCAAGTTGACTCTTTATGTCCATTCATCAAGTCACCCCACCAGGTAGGCCCACCAAGTACTCCCACTAAGTCAACTCTTTAAGTTTGTTCATTAGTTCACCACACCAAGTACTCTCACCAAGTGGACTCTTTAAGTTTGCTGATCAAGTCGAGCCACCAAGTACTTTCACAAAGTCGACTCTTTGAGTTCATTCATCAAGTCACCAAAACAAGTACTCTCACCAAGTTGACTCTTTAAGTTTGTTCATCAGTTCACCCCGCCAAGTACTCTGACCAAGTTGACTCTTTAAGTCCGCTCATAGAGTCGACCCACCAAGTACTCTCACCAAGTTGACTCTTTAAGTCCGTTCATCAAGTCACCCCACCAAGTACTCTAACCAAGTCGATTCTTCAAGTGCATTCATCAAGTCACCCCACCAAGTACTCTCACCAAGTCAACTCTTTAGGTCTGTTCATCAAGTCACCCCACCAAGTACTCTCACCAAATCAACTCTTTAGGTCCATTCATAAAGTCACCCCGCCAAGTCGACCCTTTAAGTCCATTCATCAAGTCACCCCACCATGTACTCTCACCAAGTTGACTCTTTAAGTCTGTTCATCAAGTCACCCCACCAAGTATTCTCACCAAGTCAACTCTTTAGGTCCGTTCATCAGGTCACCCCACCAAGTTGATCGTTTAGGTTTGTTCATCAATTCGCCCCACCAGGTACTGTCACCAAGTTGACTCTTTAAGTCCTTTCATCAAGTCACCCCACCAAATTGACTCTTTAAGTCCATTCATCGAGTCACCAAAAAAATTATTCTCACCAAGTTGACTCTTTGTGTCCGTTCATCAAGTCACCTGACCAGGTGGGCCCACCAAGTACTCCTACCAAGTCGATTCTTTAATTTTGTTCATCAGTTCACCCTGCCAAATACTCTCACAAAGTTGAATCTTTAAGTTTGCTCATCAAGTCGAGCCACCAAGTGCTCTCACCAGGTTGACTCTTTGAGTCCGTTCATCAAGTCACTCCACCAAGTACTGTAACCAAGTCGATTCTTCAAGTGCATTCATCAAGGCACCCCACCAAGTACTCTCACCAAGTTGACTCTTTAAGTATATTCATCAAGTCACCTCACATAGTACTCTCAAAAAGTCAACTCTTTAGGTTCGTTCATCAAGTCACCCCGCTAAGTCGACCCTTAAAGTCTGTCCATCATGTCACCCCACTAAGTACTCTCACAAAGTTGACTCTATAAGTCCTTCCATCAAGTCACCCCACCAAGTTGCCTCTTTAAGTCCATTCATCGAGTCACTAGAACAAGTACTCTCACCAGCTTGACTCTTAATGTTCGTTCATCAAGTCACCCCACTAGTTCGGCCCACCAAGTACTCTCACCAAGTTGACTCTTTAAGTGCGTTCATCAGTTCACCCTACCAAATACTCTCACCAAGTTGACACTTTATATCTATTCATCAAGTCGAGCCACCAAGTAATCTCACCAAGTTGACTCTTTAAGTTCTTTCATCAAGTCACCCCACCAAGTTGACTCTTCATGTCCATTCATCAAGTCATCATAAAAATTACTCTCACCAAGTTGACTCTTTAAGTCTGTTCATCAAGTCACCCCTCCAGGTTAGCCCATCAAGTACTCTCACCAAGTCAACTCTTTAAGTCCGTTCATCAGTTCACCCTGCCAACTACTCTCACCAAGTTGACTCTTTAAGTCCACTCATCAAGTTGTGCCACCAAGTACTCTCACCAAGTGGACTCCTTACATTTTTTCATCAAGTCACTAGAAAAAGTACTCTCACGAAGTTCACTCTGTAAGTCCATTCATCAAGTCACCCCACGAGGTGGACCCACCAAGTACTCCCACCTAGTCAACTCTTTAAGTCTGTTCATCAGTTCAACCACAAAGTACTCTCACCAAGTTGACTCTTTATGTCTACTCATCAAATTAAGCCACCAAGTACTATCACCAAGTTGACTCTTTGAGTCCGTTCATCAAGTCACCCCACCAAGTACTCTGACCAAGTGGACTCCTCAAGTGCATTCATCAAGTCACCCCACGAAGTACTCTCACCAAGTTGACTCTTTTAGTGTGTTCATCATGTCACCCCACCAAGTACTCTCACCGAGTCAACTCTTTAGGTTCATTCATCAAGTCACCCCACCAAGTCGACCCTTCAAGTGCATTTATCAAGTCACCCCACCAAGTACTCTCATAAAGTTGACTATTTAAGTTTGTTCATCAAGTCACCCCACCAAGTACTCTCACCAAGTCAACTCTTTAGGTCCGTTCATCAAGTCACCCCACCAAGTCGACCCTTTAAGTTCGTTCATCAAGTCACCCCACCAAGTACTCTCACCAAGTTGACTCTTTAAGTCCTTTCATCAAGTCACCCCACCAAGTCACCTCTTTAAGTCCTTTCATCAAGTCACCCCACCAGGTCAGCCAACCAAGTCAACTCTTAAATTCCTTTCATCGAGTCATCCTACCAAGTTGACTCTTTAAGTCTATTCATCAAGTCACTAGAACAAGTACTCTCAACAAGTTGACTCTTTATGTTCGTTCCTCAAGTCACCCCACCAGGTCAGTCCACCAAGTACTCCCACCAAGTCAACTCTTTAAGTCCATTCATTAGTTCACCCTACCCAGTACTCTCACCAAGTGGAATCTTTAATATTTCTCATCAAGTCAAGCCACTAAGTACTCTCACCAAGTTGACTCTTTGAGTTCGTTCATCAAGTCACCAGAACAAGTACTCTCACCAAGTTGACTCTTTAAGTCTGTTCATCGAGTCACCCCACTAGGGTGGCCCACCAAGTACTCTCACCAAGTCAACTCTTTAAGTTTGTTCATCAGTTTACCCTACCAAGTACTCTCACCAAGTTGACTCTTTAAGTTTTCTCATCAAGTCGAGCTGCCAAGTACTCTCACCAAGTTGACTCTTTAAGTCCGTTCATCAAATCACCCTCCCAAGTCAACCCTTTAAGTCCATTCATCAAGTCACCTTGCCAAGTACTCTCATGAAGGTGACTCTTTAAGTCTATTCCTGAAGTCACACCACCAATTAATCTCACCAAGTCAACACTTTAGGTTTGTTCATCAAGTCACCCCACCAAGTCAACCCTTTAAGTCTGTTCATCAAGTCACCCCACCAAGTACTCTCACCAAGTTGACTCTTTAAGTCCTTTCATCAAGTCACCCCACCAAGTCAACTCTTTAAATCTATTCATCAACTCACCATAAGAAGTACTCTCACCAACTTGACTCTTTAACTTCATTCATCAAGTCACCCCACCAGGTCGGCCCAACAAGTACTCTCACCAAGTCGACTCTTTAAGTTCGTTCATCAGTTCAGCCTGCCAAGTACTCTCACCAACTTGACTCTTTATGTCTGTTCATCAAGTCATCAGAACAAGTACTCTCATGAAGTTGACTCTTTAAGTCTATTCATTAAGTCACCCCACCAGGTCAGCCCATCAAGTACTCTCACCAAGTTAACTCATTAAGTCCATTCATCAGTTCACCCTACCAAGTACTCTCACCAAGTTGACTCTTTAAGTCCACTCATCAAGTCGTGCCATCAAGTACACTCACCAAGTCAACTCTTTACATTCATTCATCAAGTCACCAAAACAAGTACTCTCACCAGGTCGACTCTTTAAGTCCATTCATCAAGTCACCCCACCAAGTCGACCAACCAATTACTCCTACCAAGTCAACTCTTTAAATCTATTCATTAGTGCACCTGCCAAGTACTCTCACAAAGTTGACTCTTTAAGTCCACTAATCAAGTCGTGCCACCAAGTACTCTCACAAAGTCGACTCTTAAAGACCGCTCATCAAGTCACCTCACCAAGTACTCTAACCAAGTTGATTCTTCAAGTCCATTCATCAAGTCACCCCACCAAGTTGACTCTTTTCGCCTGTTCGTCAAGTCACCGGAACAAGTACTCTCACCAAGTTGACTCTTTAAGTCCGTTCATCAAGTCACCCCACCAAGTCAACTCTTTAAGTCCGTTCATTAGTTCACCCCACCAAGTACTCTCACCAAGTGTACTCTTTAAGTTTTCTCATCAAGTCGAGCCACTAAGTACTCTCACCAAGTCGACTCTTTGATTTTGTTCTTCAAGTCACCAAAACAATTACTCTCACCAAGTTGACTCTTTAAGTTTGCTCATAAATTCGAGCCAGCAAGTACTCTCATGAAGTTGACTCTTTGAGTCTGTTCATCAAGTCACCCCACCAAGTTCTCTAACCAAGTAGACTCTTCAAGTGCATTCATCAAGTCACCCCACCAAGTGAACTCTTTAGGTCCATTCATCAAGTCACCCCACCAAGTCGACCCTTCAAGTGCGTTCATGAAGTCACCCCACCAAGTACTCTCACCAAGTTGACTCTTTAACTTTGTTCATCAAGTCACCCCACCAAGTACTCTCACCAAGTAAACTCTTTAGGTCCATTCATCTAGTCACCCCACCAAGTCAACCCTTGAAGTTTGTTCATCAAGTCACCCCACCAAGTACTCTCACCAAGTTGACTCTTTAAGTTCTTTCATTAGGTCAACCGAGTAAGTTTACTCTTTAAGTCTTTTCTTCAAGTCAGCAAAACAAGTACTCTCACAAAGTCGACTCTTTATGTTCGTTCATTAATTCACCCCACCAGGTTGGCCCGCAAAGTTGACTCTTTAAGTCCTCTCATCAAGTCACCCCACCAAGTCGACTCTTTAAGTCTTTTCATAAGGTCACCAAAACAAGTACTCCCACCATGTTGACTCTTTATGTCCATTCATCAAGTCACCCCACCAGGTCAGCCCACCAAGTACTCCAACCAAGTTGACTCTTTAAGTCTATTCATCAGTTCACCCTACCAAGTACTCTAACCAAGTGGACTCTTTAAGTTTTCTCATCAAGTCGAGCCACCAAGTACTCTCACCAAGTTGAATCTTTGAGTTCGTTCATCAAGTCACAAAACAAGTACTCTCACCAAGTCGACTCTTTAAGTCTGTTCATGAAGTCACCCCACCAGGGTGACCCACCAATTACTCTCACCAAGTTGACTCTTTAAGTCTGTTCATCAGTTCACCCCACCAAGAACTCTCACTAAGTTGACTCTATAGGTTTCCTCATCAAGTCAAGCCACCAAGTACTCTCACCAAGTTGACTCTTTAACTTTGTTCATCAAGTCACCCCACCAGGTACTCTAACCAAGTCGATTCTTCAAGTGCGTTCATCAAGTCACCCCACCAAGTACTCTCACCAAGTTGACTCTTTAAGTCTGTTCATCAAGTGACCCCACCAAGTACTCTCACCAAGTTAACTCTTTGGGTCTGTTCACCAAGTCACCCCATAAAGTCAACCCTTTAAGTCGATTCATCAAGACACCCCAGCAAATACTCTCACCAAGTCAACTCTTTAAGTCCTTTCATCAAGTCACCCCAAAAAGTCGACTCTTTAAGTCCGTTCATCAAGTCACCAGAACAAGTACTATCATCAAGTTGACTCTTTAAGTCCATTCATCAAGTCACCCCACCAGGTCAACCCACCAAGTACTCTAACCAAGTCGACTCTTTAAGTTCATTCATTAGTTCGCCCCACTAAGTACTCTCACCAAGTTGACTGTTTAAGTCTGCTCATCAATTCGTGCCACCAAGTACTCTCACCAAGCTGACCCTTTGAGTTTGTTCATCAAGACACCCCACCAAGTACTTTAACCAAGTCAATTCTTCAAATGCGTTCATCAAGTCACCCTACCAAGTACTCTCACCAAGTCGACTCTTTAACTCTATTTATCAAGTCACCCCACCAAGTACTCTCACCAAGTAAACTCTTTAGGTCCATTCATCAAGTCAGCTTGCCAAGTCGACCATTTAAGTCCATTCACCAAGTCACCCCACCAAGTTCTCTCACCAAGTTGACTCTTTAAGTCCTTTCATCAATTTACCCAACCAAGTCGACTTTTTAAGTCTGTTCATCAAGTCATCAGAACAAGTACTCTCACCAAGTTGACTCTTTAAGTCTATTCATTAAGTCACCCCACTAGGTCATCCCATCAAGTACTCTCACCAAGTCAACTCTTTAAGTCTATTCATCAGTTCACCCCGCTAAGAAATCTCACCAAGTTGACTCTTTAAGTCCTCTCATCAAGTCATGCGACCAAGTACTCTCACCAAGTCGACTCTTTAAGTCCATTCATCAAGTCACCCCACCAGGTCGGCCCACCAAGTACTCCCACCAAGTTGACTATTTAAGTTCGTTCATCAGTTCACCCACCAAGTACTATCAACAAGTTGACTCTTTAAGTTCGCTCATCAAGTCGTGCCACCAAATACTCTCACCAAGTCAACTCTTTAAGTCCATTCATCAACCTACCCCACCAAGTACTCTAACCAAGTTGACTTTTTAAGTTTGTACATCAAGTCACCCCACCAAGTATTCTCACCAAGTCAACTCTTTAGGTACGTTCCTTAAATGACCCCACCAAGTCGACCCTTTAAGTCCGTTCATCAAGTCACCCCACCAAGTGCTCTCACCAAGTCAACTCTTTAAGTCCTTTCATCAAGTCACCCCAGAAAGTTGACTCTTGAAGTTCATTCATCAAGTCACCTCACAAGATTGGCCCACCAAGTACTCCCACCAATTCGACTCTTTAAGTCCGTTCATCAGTTCGACCCGCAAGTACTCTCACAAAGTTGAATCTTTAAGTCTTCTCATCAAGTTGAGCCACAATGTGCTCTCACAAAGTTGACTCTTTGAGTCCATTCATCAAGTCAACCCACCAAGTACTATAACCAATTCAATTCTTCAAGTGCGTTCATCAAGTCACCCGACCAAGTAATTTCACAAAGTTGACTCTTTAAGTCTGTTCATCAAGTCACCTCACCAAGTACTCTCACCAAGTCAACTCTTTAGGTCCGTTCATCAAGTCACCCTGCCAGGTTGACCCTTTAAGTCCATTCATCAAGTCACCCCACCAAGTACTCTCAGCAAGTTGACTCTTTAAGTCCTTTCATCAAGTCACCCCACCAAGTTGACTCTTTAAGTCCATTCATCAAGTCACTAAAATAATTACTCTCACCAACTTAACTCTTTAAGTCTATTCATCAAGTCACCCCACCAGGTCGGCCCAACAATTTCTCTCACCAAGTTGACTCTTTAAGTCCGTTCATCAGTTCACCCTACTAAGTACTCTCACAAAGTTGACTCTTTATGTCTACTCATCAAGTTGAGCCACCAAGTACTCTCACCAAGTCAACTCTTTGAGACAGTTCATCAAGTCACCCAAGGAAATACTCTAACCAAGTCGATTCTTCAAGTACATTTATCAAGTCACCCCACCAAGTACTCTCACCAAGTTGACTCTTTAAGTATGTTCAGCAATTCACCTCACCAAGTACTCTCACCAAGTCAACTCTTTAGGACCATTCATCAAGTCACCCCGAAGGGTCAACCCTTTAAGTTTGTTCATCAAGTCACCCCACTGAGTACTCTCACCAAGTCGACTCTTTAAGTCCTTTCATGGAGTCACCCCACCAACTCGACTCTTTAAGTTTGTTCATCAAGTCACCAGAACAAGTACTCTCACCAAGTTGACTTTTTAAGTCCGTTCATCAAGTCACCCCACCAGGTTGGCCCAAAAAGTGCCCCCACAAAGTCAACTCTTTCAATTTGCTCATCAGTTCACCCCACCAAGTACTCTCACCAAGTCGACTCTTTAAGTTTGTTCATCAGATCACCCTGCCGAGTACTCTCACCAAGTTTACTCTTTAAGTTTGCTCATCAAGTCGAGCCACCAAGTACTCTCACCAAGTTGACTCTTTGAGTTCGTTCATCAAGTCACCCCACCAAGTACTCTAACCAAGTCGACTCTTCAAGTCCATTCATTAGGTCACCCCACCATGTACTCTCACCAAATTGACTCTTTAAGTCTATTCATCAAGTCACCACACCAAGTACTCTCACCAAGTCAACTCTTTAGGTCTGTTCATTAAGTCACCCCAGCAAGTCGACCCTTCAAGTGTGTTAATCAAGTCACCCCACCAAGTACTCTCACCAAGTTGACTCTTTAAGTCTATTCATCAAGTCACCCCACCAAGTACTCTCACCAAGTCAACTCTTTAGGTTCATTCATCAAGTCACCCCACCAAGTACTCTCACCAAGTGGACTCTTTAGGTCCTTTCATCAAGTCATCCCACAAAGTAAACTCTTTAAGTCTGTTCATCAAGTCACCAAAAAAAGTACCCTCACCAAGTCAACTCTTTATGTCCATTCATCAAGTCACCCCACCAGGTCAGCCCACCAAGTCGACTCTTTACGTTCTTTCATCAAGTCAGCCCACTAAGTCGATTCTTTAAGTCTATTCATCAAGTCACCAGAACAAGTACTCTCATCAAGTCAACTCTTGATGTCCATTCATCAAGTCACCCCACCAGGTAAGCGCACCAAGTACTCCCACCAAGTTGACTCTTTAAGTGATTTCATCAGTTCACCCTACCAAGTACTCTCACTAAGTGGACTCTTTAAGTTTGCTCATCAAGTCAAGCCACTAGGTAATCTCACCAAGTCGACTCTTTGAGTTCGTTCATCAAGTCACTAGAACAAGTACTCTCACTAAGTCAACTCTTTAAGTCCGTTCATCAACTCACCCCACCAGGGCAACCCACCAAGTACTCTCACCAATTCAACTGTTTAAGTATGTTCATTAGCTCACCCTGCCAAGTACTCTCACTAAGTTGACTCTTTAAGTCTACTCATCAAGTCGAGCAACCAAGTACTCTCACCAAGTCGACTCTTTAAGTTCATTCATCAATTCACCCCACCAAGTACTCTAACCAAGTCGATTGTTCAAGTGTGTTCATCAAGTAACCCCACCAAGTACTCTCACCAAGTTGACTCTTTAAGTCTGTTCATCAAGTCACCCCGCCAAGTACTCTCACCAAGTCAACTCTTTAAGTTCGTTCATCAAGTCACCCCACCAGGTTGACTCTTTAAGTTCGTTCATCAATTCACCCCACCAAGTACTCTTTCCAAGTCGACCCTTTAAGTCCTTTCATCAAGTCACCCCACCAAGTCAACTCTTTAAGTCCGTTCATCAAGTCACCAGAATAAGTACTCTCACCAAGTCGACTCTTTAAGTTCGTTCATCAAGTCACCCAACCAGGTCATCCCACTGAGTAATCTTACCAATTCAAATCTTTAAGTCCATTCATCAGTTCACCCTACCAAGTACTCTCACCAAGTTGACTCTTCAAGTCCACTCGTCAAGTCACGCCATCAAGTACTCTCACCAAGTCAACTCTTTAAGTTCTTTGATCAGGTCACCCCACCAAGTACTCTAACCAAGTTTATTCTTCAAGTGCATTCATCAAGTCACCTGACCAAGTACTCTCATCAAGTCGACCCTTCAAGTGTGTTCAACAAGTGACCCCACCAAGTAATCTCACCAATTTAACTCCTTAACTTTGTTCATCAAGTTACCCCACCAATTCAACTCTTTAAGTCTGTTCATCACATCACCTAAATAACTACTCTCACTAGGTTGACTCTTTAAGTTCAGTCATCAAGTCACCCCAGCAGGTCGGCCCACTGAGTACTCTCACCAAGTTGAATCTTTAAGTTTGTTCATCAATTCAACCCGCCAAGTACTCTCACCAAATTGACTCTTTAAGACCGTTCATCAAGTCGTGCCACCAAGTACTCTCACCAAGTCTACTCTTTAAGTCTATTCATCAAGTCACCCCACCAGGTCGGCCCACCAAGTACTCCCACCAAGTCGAATCTTTAATTTTGATCATCAGTTCACCCCGCAAAGTACTCTCACCAAGTTGACTCTTGGAGTCTTCTCATCAAGTTGAGCCACCAATTAATCTCACCAAGTCGATTCTTTAAGTCCATTCATCAAGTCACCCAACCAAGTACTCTAACCAAGTTGATTCTTCAAGTACGTTCATCAAGTCACCCCACCAAGTACTCTCACCAAGTCGACTCTTTAGGTTTGTTCATCAAGTCACCCCACCAAGTACTCTCACCAAGTCAACTCTTTAGGTCCATTCATCAAGTCACCCTGCCAAGTCGACTCTTTAAGTCCATTCATCAAGTCACCCCACCAAGTAATCTCACCAAGTTGACTGTTTAAGTCCTTTCATCAAGTCACCCCATCAAGTTGACTCTTTAAGTCCATTCATCAAGTCGCTAGAACAAGTACTCTCACCAAGTTGACTCTTTATGTCCATTCATTTAGTTACCCCACCGGGGAAACCAACCAATTACTCCCACCAAGTCGACTCTTTAAGTCCGTTCACCAGTTCACCTCACCAAGTACTCTCACCAAGTTGACCCTTTAAGTGCGCTCATCAAGTCTCGCCACCAAGTACTCTCACAAAGTCAAGTCTTTAAGTTCGTTCATCAAGTCACCCCAGAAAGTACTCTAACCAAGTCGATTCTTCAAGTGTGTTCATCAAGTCACCCCACCAAGTACTCTCACCACGTTGACACTTTAAGTATGTTCATCAAGTAACCCCACCAAGTACTCTCACAATTTTGACTCTTTAGGTCCGTTCATAAAGTCACCCGACCAAGTCTACCCTTTAAGTCCTCTTGTCAAGTCACCCCACCAAGTACTCTCACCAAGTCGACTCTTTAAGTCCTTTCATCAAGTCACCCCATGAAGTTGACTCTTTAAGTCTGTTCATCAAGTCACCAGAGAAAGTACTCCACCCAAGTTTACTCTTTAAGTCCATTCATCATGTCACCCAACCAAGTTGGCCCACCAAATACTCGCACCAAGTCGACTCTTTAAGTCCGTTCATCAAGTCATCCCACCAAGTACTCTAAACAAGTTGATACTTCAAGTGTGTTCATCAAGTCACCCAATCATGTACTCTCAAAAAGTCGACTCTTTAAGTCTATTCATCAAGTCACCAGACCAAGTACTCTCACCAAGTCAACTCTTTAGGTTTGTTCATCAAGTCACCGCACCAAGTACTCTCACCAAGTCAACTCTTTAAGTGTGTTCATCAAGACACCCCACCAAGTACTCTAACAAAGCCAACTCTTTAGGTCTGTTCATCAAGTCACCCCACCAAGTTGACTCTTTAAGTCCATTCATCAAGTCACCAAAAGAAGTACTCTCACCAAGTTGACTCTCTATGTTTGTTCATCAAGTATTCCCACCAAGTCGACTCTTTAAGTCCTTTCATCAAGTCACCCCTTCAAGTTGACTCTTTAAGTCTATTCATCAGGTCACCAGAACAAGTACTCCCACCAAGTTGACTCTTTATGTCTGTTCATCAAGTCACCCCACAAGGTCGGCCCACCAAGTACTCCAACCAGTTCGACTCTTTAAGTCCATTCATCAGTTCACCCTACCAATTACTCTCAGCAAGTGGACTCTTTAAGTTTCCTCATCAAGTCGAGCCACTAAGAACTCTCACCAAGTGAACTCTTTAAGTTCGTTCATCAAGTCACCAGAAAAAGTACTCTCACCAAGTTGACTCTTTAATTCCATTCATCGAGTCACCCCACCAGGGTGGCCCACCAAGTACTCTCACCAAGTTGACTCTTTAAGTCCATTCATCAATTCACCCTGCCAAGTACTCTCACGAAGTTGACTATTTTTGTCTGCTCATCAAGTCAAGCCACCAAGTACTCTCACCAAGTTGACTCTGTAAGTCCATTCATCAAGTCATCCCACCAAGTACTCTAACCAAGTTGATTCTTCAAGTGTGTTCATCAAGTCATGCCACCAAGTACTCTCACCAAGTTGACTCTTTAAGTTTGTTCATCAAGTAACCCCACCAAGTACTCTCTCCAAGTCAACTCTTTAGGTCCGTTCATCAAGTCACCCCGCCAAGTCAACCCTTTAAGTCTATTTATCAAGTCACCCCACCAAGTACCCTCACTAAGTCAACTCTTTGAGTCCTTTCATCAAGTCACCCCACCAAGTCGACTCTTTAAGTCCATTCATCAAGTCACCAGAACAAGTAATCTCACCAAGTTGACTCTTCAAGTCCGTTCATCAAGTCACCTTACCAGGTCAATGAACCAAGTACTCTAACCAAGTTGAGTCTTTAAGTCTATTCATCAGTTTACCCCACTAAGTACTCTCATCAAGTTGACTCTTTAAGTCCACTCATTAATTTGTGCCACCAAGTACTCTCACCATGCTGACTCTTTGAGTCTGTTCATCAAGAAACACCACCAAGTACTCTAACCAAGTCAATTCTTCAAGTGTGTTCATCAAGTCACCCAACCATGTAATCTCACCAAGTCGACTCTTTAACTCTATTCATCAAGTCACCCCACCAAGTACTCTCACCAAGTCAACTCTTTAGGTCTGTTCAAAAAGTCACCCCACCAAGTCGACCCTTCAAGTGCATTCATCAAGTCACCCAACCAAGTACTGTCACCATGTCTACTCTTTAAGTTTGTTCATCAAGCCACCCCACCAAGTATTCTCACCAAGTCAACTCTATTGGTCTATTCATCAAGTCACCCTGCCAAGTTGATGCTTCAATTCCATTCATCAAGTCACCCCACCAAGTACTCTCACCAAGTTGACTCTTTAAGTCCTTTCATCAATTCACCCCACCAAGTCAACTCTTTAAGTCCATTAATCAAGTCATCAGAACAAGTACTCTCACCAACTTGACTCTTTAAGTCTATTCATCAAGTCACCCCACCAAGTCGGCCCATCAAGTACTCTCACGAAGTCGACTCTTTAAGTCTGTTCATCAAGTCACCAAAACAAGTACTCTCACCAAGTTGACTCTTTATGTCTGTTCATCAAGTCACCCCACCAGGTCGACCCACCAAGTACTCCCACCAAGTTGACTCTTTAAGTCCATTCATCAGTTCACCCTGCCAAGTACTCTCACAAAGTTGAATATTTAAGTCTACTCATCAAGTCGAGCCACTAAGTGATCTCACCAAGTTGACTCTTTGATTTTGTTCATCAAGTCACCCCACCAAGTACTGTAACCAAGTCAATTCTTCAAGTGCATTCATCAAGTCACCCCTCCAAGTACTCTAACCAGGTTGACTCTTTAAGTCTGTTCATCAAGTCACCTCACCGAGTACTCTCGCCAAGTCAACTCTTTAGGTTCGTTCATCAAGTCACCTCGCCAAGTTGACCCTTTGAGTCCATTCATCAAGTCACCCCACCAAGTACACTCACCAAGTTGACTCTTTAAGTCCTTTCATCAAGTAACCCTACCAAATCGACTCTTTAAGTCCATTCATCAAGTCACTAGAACAAGTACTCTCACCAAGTCGAATCTTTGAGTTCGTTCATCAGTTCACCCTGCCAAGTACTCTCACCAAGTTGACTCTTTATGTCTACTCATCAAGTTGAGCCACCAAGTACTCTCACCAAGTTGGCTCTTTGAGACAATTCATCGAGTGACCCCAACAACTACTCTAACCAAGTCGACTCTTCAAGTATTTTCATCAAGTCACCCCACCAAGTACTCTCACCAAGTTGACTCTTTTGGTCTATCCATCAAGTCACCCACCAAGTACTCTCACCAAGTCAACTCTTTAGGTCCATTCATCAAGTCACCCCATAGGGTCGACCCTTTAAGTTCATTCATCAAGTCACCCCACTAAGTACTCTCACCAAGTTGACTCTCTAAGTCCTTTCATCAAGTCACCCCACCAAGTCGACTCTTTAAGTCTGTTCATCAAGTCACTAGAAGAATAACTCTCACCAAGATGACTCTTTAAGTCCCTTCATCAAATCACCCCACCAGGTCGGCCCACCAAGTGCTCCCATGAAGTCAACTCTTTAAGTTTGTTCATCAGTTCACCCTGCTAAGTACTTTCACCAAGTTGACTCTTTAAGTCTTCTCATCAAGTCGAGCACCCAAGTACTCTTACCAAGTTGACTCTTTGAATCCATTCATCAAGTCAGCCCACAAACTAATCTCACCAAGTCGACCCTTTAAGTCTGTTCATCAAGTCACCCCACCAAGTACTCTCACCAAGTCAACTCTTTAGGTCCATTCATCAAGTCACCCTGCCAAGTTGACCCTTTAAGTTCGTTCATCAAGTCACCCCACCAAGTACTTTCAGCAAGTTGACTCTTTAAGTCCTTTCATCAATTCACCTCACCAAGTCAACTCTTTAAGTCCATTCATCAAGTCACCAAAACAAGTACTCTCACCAAGTCAACTCTTTATGTCCGTTCATCAAGTCACCCCACCAGGTCGGCCCACCAAGTCAACTCTTTAAGTCCTTTCATCAAGTCACCCCACCAAGTTTACTCTTTAAGTCTATTCATCAAGTCACCAGAACAAGTATTCTCACCAAGTCAACTCTTTATGTCTGTTCATCAAGTCACCCCACCAGGTCGGCCCACCAAGTTCTCCCACCAAGTCAACTCTTTAAGTCTGTTCATCAGTTCACCCTGCCAAGTAATGTCACCAAGTGGGCTCTTTAGTTTTTCTCATCAAGTTGAGCCACCAAGTACTCTCACCAAGTCAACTCTTTGAGTTTGTTCATCAAGTCACCATGACAAAAACTCTCACCAAGTTGACTCTTTAAGTCCGTTCATCAACTCACCCCACCAGGGTGGCCCACCAAGTTGACTCTTTAAGTCCATTCATGAAGTCACCAAAACAAGTACTCTCACCAAGTCGACTCTTTATGTTTGTTCATCAAGTCACCCCACCAGGTCAACCCACCAAGTCGACTCTTTAAGTCCTTTCATCAAGTCACCCCACCAAGTCGACTCTTTAAGTCTGTTCATCAGGTGACTAGAACAAGTACTCCCAGCAAGTTGACTCTTTATGTTCGTTCATCAAGTCACCCCACCAAGTCAGCCCACAAAGTACTCCAACCAAGTTGACTCTTTAAGTCTGTTAATTAGTTCACCCCACCAAGTACTCTCACCAAGTAGACTCTTTAAATTTCCTCATCAAGTTGAGCCACCAAGTACTCTCAGCAAGTTGATTCTTTGAGTTTTTTCATCAAGTAACGAAAAAATTACTCTCACCAAGTTGACTCATTAAGTCTATTCATCAAGTCACCCCACCAAGGTGGCCCACCAAGTACTCTCACCAAGTCGATTCTTTAAGTCCTTCATCAATTCACCTTGCCAAGTACTCTCACCAAGTTGACTATTTAAGTCTGGTCATCAAATCAAGCCACCAACTACTCTTACCAAGTTGACTCTTTAAGTCCGTTCATCAAGTCACCCCACCAAGTACTCTAACCAAGTTTATTCTTCAAGTGCATTCATCAAGTCACCTCACCAAGTACTCTCACCACGTTGACTCTTTAAGTCTGTTCCTCAAGTCACCCCACCAAGTACTCTCTCCAAGTCAACTCTTTAGGTTTGTTCATCAAGTCACCTCACCAAGTCCACCCTTTAAGTCTTTTCCTCAAGTCACCCCACCAAGTACTCTCACTAAGTTGACTCTTTAAGTCCTTTCACCAAGTTGACTCTTTAAGTTCGCTCATCAATTCGCACCACCAAGTACTCTAACCAAGCTGACTCTTTGAGTCTATTCATCAAGAAACCCAACCAAGTACTCTAACCAAGTCAATTCTATAAGTCCATTCATCGAGTCACCCCACCAAGTACTCTCACTAAGTCCACTCTTTAACTCTATTCATCAAGTCACCCCACCAAGTACTCTCACCAAGTCAACTCTTTAGGTCCGTTCATCAAGTCACCCCACCAAGTTAACCCTTCAAATGTGTTCATCAAGTTACCCCACAAAGTACTCTCACCAAGTCAACTCTTTTGGTCCGTTCATCAAGTCACCCTACCAAGGCGACCCTTTAAGTTCGTTCATCAAGTCACCCAACCAAGTACTCTCACCAAATAGACTCTTTAGGTCCTTTCATCAAGTCACCCCACCAAGCTGACTCTTTAAGTCCATTAATTAAGTCATTAGAACAAGTACTCTCACCAAGTTGACTCTTTAAGTCTGTTCATCAAGTCACCCCACTAGGTCAGCCCATCAAGTACTCTCATGAAGTCAACTCTTTAAGTCTATTCATCAGTTCACCCTGCTAGGTAATCTCACCAAGTTGACTCTTTAAGTCCAATCATCAAGTCGCGCCACCAAGTACTCTCACCAAGTCAACTCTTTATGTTCGTTCAGCAAGTCACTAGAACAAGTACTCTCACCAAGTCAACTCTTTAAGTCTCTTCATAAGGAAACCCCACCAGGTCGGCCCAACAATTACTCCCACCAAGTCAACTCTATAAGTCTGTTCATCAGTTCACCCACAAAGAACTATCACCAAGTTGACTCTTTAAGTCCGCTCATCAAGTCGCAATACCAAGTACTCTCACCAAGTTGACTATTTAGGTCCATTCATCAAGTCACCCAACCAAGTACTCTAACCAAGTCGATTCTTCAAGTGCATTCATCAAGTCACCCCACCAAGTACTCTCACCAACTCGACTCTTTAAGTATACTCATCAAGTCACCCCACCAAATATTCTCACCAAGAAAACTCTTTACGTTTGTTCATCAAGTCACCCCACCAAGTCGACCCTTTAAGTTCGTTCATCAAGTCACCCCACCAAGTACTCTCACCAAGTCTACTCTTTAAGTCCTTTCATCAAGTCACCCCAACAAGTGGACTCTTTAAGTCTATTCATGAACAAGTACTCCCACCAAGTTGACTCTTTATGTCTGTTCATCAATTCACCCAACCATGTCGAACCACCAAGTACTCCCACCAAGTCGACTCTTTAAGTCCATTCATCAATTCACCCTGCCAAGTGCTCTCACAAAGTTGAATCTTTAAGTCTTCTCATCAAGTTGAGCCACCAAGTGCTCTCACCAAGTTAACTCTTTGAGTTCATTCATCAAGTCACCGCACCAAGTACTATAACCAAGTCAATTCTTCAAGTGCGTTCATCAAGTCACCCCACCAAGTACTCTCACCAAGTTAACTCTTTAAGTTTGTTCATCAAGTCATCTCACCAAGTACTCTCACCAAGTCAACTCTTTAGGTTCATTAATCAAGTCACCCTGCCAAGTCAACCCTTTAAGTCCGTTCATCAAGTCACCCCACCAAGCACCCTCACCAAGTTGACTCTTTAACTCCTTTCATCAAGTCACCCTACCAAGTTGACTCTTTAAGTCCATTCATTGAGTCACCATAAAAAGTACTCTCACCAACTTGACACTTTAAGTCTGTTCATCACGTCACCCCACTAAGTCAGCCCACCAAGTACTCTCACCAAGTCGACTCTTTAAGTCCGTTCATCAGTTCACCTTTCCAAGTACTCTCACTAAGTTAACTCTTTATGTCTTCTCATCAAGTGGAGCCACCAAGTACTCTCACCAAGTTGACTCTTTGATACCATTCATCAAGTCACTCCAACAACTACTCTAACCAAGTCAATTCTTCAAGTATGTTCGTCAAGTAACCCCACCAAGTACTCTCACATAGTCAACTCTTTAGGTCTGTTCATCAAGTCACCCCACAAAGTACTCTCACCAAGTCAACTCTTTAGGTCCGTTCATCAAGTCACCCCGCAGGGTCGACCATTTAAGTTTGTTCATCAAGTCACCCCACTGAGTACTCTCACCAAGTCGACTCTTTAAGTCCTTTCATCAATTCAGCCCACCAAGTACTCTCACCAAGTTGACTCTTTAAGTCCATTCATCAAGTCACCCCACCAGGTTGGCCCACCAAGTGCTCCCACGAAGTGGACTCTTTATGTCTGTTCATCAGTTCACCCTGCCAAGTACTCTCACCAAGTGGACTCTTTAAGTTTTCTCTTCAATTCGAGCCACCAAGTACTCTCACCAAGTCGACTCTTTGAGTTTGTTCATCAAGGCACCAGAATAAGTACTCTCACCAAATTGACTCTTTAAGTCCATTCCTCAAGTCACCCCATCATGTACTCTAACCAAGTCGACTCTTCAAGTGCATTCATCAAGTCACCCCACCAAGTACTCTCACCAAGTCAACTCTTTAGGTCCATTCATCAAGTCACCCCACCAAGTCAACCCTTCAAGTGCGTTCATCAAGTCACCCCACCAAGTACTCTCGCCAAGTCAACTCTTTAAGTCTGTTCATCAAGTCACCCCACCAAGTACTCTCACCAAGTCAACCCTTTAAGTTCGTTCATCAAGTCACCCCACCAAGTACTCTCACCAAGTTGACTCTTTAAGTCCTTTCATGAAGTTACCCTAGCAAGTCAACTCTTTAAGTCTTTTCATCAAGTCACCAAAAAAAGTACTCTCACCAAGTCGACTCTTTATGTCCGTTCATCAAGTCACCTGACCAGGTGGGCCCACCAAGTCGACTCTTTAAGTCCTTTCATCAAGTCACACCACCAAGTTGACTCTTTAAGTCAGTTCATCAAGTCACTAGAACAAGTACTCTCACCAAGTAAACTCTTTATGTTCATTCATCAAGTCACCCCACCAGGTCGGCCCACCAAATACTCACACCAAGTTGACTCTTTAAGTTCGCTCATCAGCTCACCCCGCCAAGTAATCTCACCAAGTCGGCTCTTTAAGATTGCTCATCAAGTCGAGCCACCAAGTACTCTCACCAAGTCGACTCTTTGAGTTTGTTCATCAAGTGACCAGAATAAGTACTCTCACCAAGTCAACTCTTTAAGTCCGTTCATCAACTCACCCCACCAGATCGGCCCACTAGTACTCTCACCAATTACTCTAATGAAGTTGATTCTTCAAGTGCTTTCATCAAGTCACTCTTCCAAGTACTCTCATCAAGTCGACTCTTTAGGTCCGTTCATCAAGTTACCCCACCAAGTACTCTAACCAAGTCAACTCTTTAAGTCCTTTCATCAAGTCACCCCACCAAGTTGACTCTTTAAGTCTCTTTATCAAGTCACTAGAACAAGTACTCTCACCAAGTTGACTCTTTTAGTCCGTTCATCAAGTCAACCCACAAGGTCGGCCCACTGATTACTCTAACCAAGTCGAATCTTTAAGTCCATTCATCAGTTCACCCTGTAAAGTACTCTCACCAAGTTGAATCTTTAAGTCCACTCATCAAGTCACACCACAAAGTACTCCCACCAAGTCAACCCTTTAAGTCCATTCATCAAGTCACCCCACCAAGTACTCTAACCAAGTCGATTCTTCAAGTGCATCCATCAAGTCGCCGAACCAAGTACTCTCACCATGTTGACTCTTTACGTCTATTCATCAAGTCAGCCTACCAAGTACTCTCACTAAGTCAACTCTTTAGGTCTATTCATCAAGTCACCAGAACAAGTACTCTACCCAAGTCGACTCTTTAAGTCTGTTCATCATGTCACCCCACTAGGTTGGCCCACCAAGTACTCCCACCAACTCGATTCTTTAAGTTCATTGATCAGTTTACCTTGTTAAGTACTCTCACCAAGTTTACTCTTTAAGTCTGCTCATCAAGTTGTGCCACCAAGTACTCTCACCAAGTCGACTCTTTAAGTCCATTCATCAAGTCACCCCACCAAGTACTCTAACCAAGTCAATTCTTCAAGTGCGTTCATCAAGTCACCCCACCAAGTACTCTCACCAAGTAGACTCTTTAAGTCTATTCATCAACTCACCCCACTAAGTACTCTCACCAAGTAAACTCTTTAGGTTTGTTCATCAAGTCAACCCACCAAGTTGACCCTTTAAGTTTGTTCATCAAGTCACCCCACCAAGTACTCTCACCAAGTTGACTCTTTAAGTCCTTTCATCAAGTCACCCCACCAAGTTGACTCTTTAAGTCGATTCACCAAGTCACCAGAACAAGTACTCTCACCAAGTTGTCTCTTTAAGTCCATTCATCAAGTAACCCCACCAGGTCGGCCTACCAAGTACTTTCACCAATTTGACTCTTTAAGTCTGTTCATTAGTTCACCTCACCAAGTACTCTCACCAAGTTGACTCTTTAAGTCCACTCATCAAGTCACGCCACCAAGTAGTCTCACCAAGTCGACTCTTTACGTCCTTTCAACAAGTCACCAGACCAAGTACTCTCACCAAGTTGACTCTTTATGTCTATTCATCAAGTCACCCTACTACGTCGGCCCACCAAGTACTCCCACCAAGTTGACTCTTTAAGTCCGTACATCAGTTCACCCTGCCAATTACTCTCACTAGGTCGACTCTTTAAGTTTTTTCATCAAGTCACCCCACCAAGTGCTCTAACCAAGTCGATTCTTCAAGTGCATTCATCAAGTCACCTCACCAAGTACTCTCACCAAGTCGACTCTTTAACTCTGTTCATCAAGTCACCCCACCAAGTACTCTCACCAAGTCAACTCTTTAGGTCCGTTCATCAAGTCACGTTGCCAAGTTGACCCTTTAAGTTCATTCATCATGTCACCCCACCAAGTTGACTCTTTAAGTCTGTTCATCAAGTTACCCCACCAAGTACTCTCACCAAGTTGAATCTTTAAGTTTGTTCATCAAGTCAGCCCACCAAGTGATCTCACCAAGTTGACTCTTTAAGTTTGTTCATCAGATCACCCCACCAAGTACTCTCACCAAATCGATTGTTTAAGTCTGTTCATCAAGTCACCCCACCTGGTTGGCCCACCAAGTACTCTAACCAAGTCGAATCTTTAAGTTTTTTCATCAAATCACCCCACCAGGTCGGCCTAGCAAGTACTCTCACCAAGTTGACTCTTTAAGTCCATTCATCAAGTCACCCTGCCAGGTCATGTTCACCGAGTACTCTCACAAAGTCGACTCTTCAAGTTTGTTGATCAAGTCATCCCACCAGGTTAGCCCACCATGTACTCTCACTAGGTCGACTCTTTAAATCTATTCATCAAGTCACCCCACCAGGTCGGCCCACCAAATACTCTCACCAAGTTAACTCTTTAAGTGCGTTCATCAAGTCACCCCACTAGGTCAGCACACCACGTAATCTCACCAAGTTGAATTTTTAAGTTCTTTCATCAAATCATCCAACCAGGTCAGCCCACCAAGTACTCTCAGCAAGTTGAGTCTTTAAGTTCTTTGATCAAGTCACCCAACCAGGTCGTCCCACCAAGTACTCTCACCAAGTCGACTCTTTAAGTCCATTCATCAAGTCACCCAACCAAGTCGGCCCACCAAGTACTCTAACCAAGTCCTCTCTTTAAGTCCATTCATCAAGTCACCCAACAAAGTACTCTCACCAAGTCGACTATTTAAGTCTGTTCATATAGTCACCCTACCAGGTTGGCCCACCAAGTTGACTGTTTAAGTCCGTTCATTAAATCACCCCACCAAGTCAGCCCACCAAGTACTCTTACCAAGTCGACTATTTAAGTCCCTTTATTATGTCACCCCACAAGGTTGGCCCACCAAGTACTCTCACAAAGTCGACTCTCTAAGTTTTTTCATCAAGTCACCCCGCCAGGTCAGCCCACCAAGTACTCTCAACAATTTGACTATTTATGTTTGTTCATCAAGTCACCTCACTAGTTTGACCCACCAAGTCAACTCTTTAAGTTCGTTCATCAATTCACCCAGTCAAGTCGGCCCACCAAGTACTCTCACCAAGTTGACTCTTTAGGTTCATTCATCAAGTCACTCGGCCAAGTCAGCCCACCAAGTACTCTCACCAAGTCGACTCTTTAAGTTCATTCATCAAGTCTCCCTGCAAGGTCAGCCCACCAAGTACTCTCACCAAGTCAACACTTTAAGTTTGTTCATCAAGTCACCTTGCCACTTCAGCCCACCAGGTACTCTCACCAAGTTGAATCTTTAAGTTTGTTCATCAATTCACCCCGCTAGGTTGACCCACCAAGTACTCTCACCAAGTCAACTATTTATGTTCATCCATCAAGTAACCCCAATAGATCAGCCCACCAAGTACTCTCACCAAGTCGACTCTTTAAGTTCATTCATCAAGTCACCATGCTAGGTCAACCCATAAAGTACTCTCACCAAGTCGACTCTTTATGTTCATTCATCAAGTCACCCTTCTAGGTCGGCCCACCAAGTCAACTCTTTAAGTTTGTTTATCAAGTCACTCTGCCAAGTCGGTCCACCAAGTTGACTCTTTAAGTTCGATCATCAAGTAACCTTGCCAGGTTAGCCCACCAAGTACTCTCACCAATTCGACTCTTTAAGTTTGTTCATCAAGTCACCCCGCCAGGTCGGCCCACCAAGTACTCTCACCAAGTTGACCCTTTAAGTTTGGTCATCAAGTCACCCCACTAGGTCAGCCCACCAAGTACTCTCAAAAAGTCAACTCTTTAGGTTTGTTCATCAATTCACCCCGCCAGGTCAGGCCACCAAATACTCTCACCAAGTTGACTCTTTAAGTTTGTTCATCAAGTCACCCTGCCAGTTTGACCCACCAAGTACTCTCACAAAGTTGACTCTCTAATTTTGTTCATCAAGTCACCTTGCTAGGTCATCCCACCGAGTACTCTCACCAAGTCACCCCACTAGTTCGACCCACCAAGTTGACTCTTTACGTTTGTTCATCAAGTCACCTGGCCAAGGCGGCCCACCAAGTCCTCTCACGAAGTCAACTTTTTAAGTTCGTTCATCAAGTCACCTAACCAGGTCAGCCCATCAAGTACTCTCACCAAGTCTACTCTTTAATTTTGTTCATCAAGTCACCCCACCAGGTCGGTCCACCAAGTACTCTCACCAGGTCAACTCTTTAAGTTTGTTCATCAAGTCACCCTGTCAGGTCGACCCACCAAGTCAACTCTTTAAGTTCGTTCATCAAGTCACCCTGCCATGTCGGCCCACCAAGTTGACTCTTTAGGTTTGTTCATCAACTCACCCCACCAAGTACTTTCATGAAGTCAACTGTTTAAGTTCATTCATCAAATCACCTTGGCAGGTCTGACCGCCAAGTACTCTCACTAAGTTGACTCTTTAGGTTTGTTCATTAAGTCACCTCGCTAGGTCAGCCCACTACGTAGACTCTTTATGTTTGTTCATCAAGTCACTCGGCCAGGTTGGCCCACCAGGTCACCAAGTACTCTCACCAACTTTACTGTCTAAGTTCGTTCATCAAGTCACCCCGCTAGGTCGACACACCAAGTTGACTCTTTAATTTCGTTAAACAAATCACCCTGCCAGGTCGACCCACCAAGTCAACTATTTAAGTTTTCTCATCAAGTCACCCCACTAGGTCGGCCCACCAAGTACTCTTGCCAAGTTGACTCTTTAAGTTTGTTTAGGTTAGCCAAGTCTGCTTGCCAAGTCATCTCACCACCAGGCTAGCCAGCTCTTCTCACGAAGGCATCTCACCATGTGGGCTCGCCAAGTCACCCCAGAAAGTTTCCTCAACAAGTTGACTCTTTAATTCTGCTCACCAAGTCAACTCACCACATTTACTTACCATGTCGCCTTACCAAGTTGCCCCACCCAGTCATGTCTTGAAGTCTGCTCACCATGTCAAATTTCTAGCTCGATTCCCCGAGTCAGCTTGCCAAGGTGGCTCACAAGGCAAAAGTTGAAGTGCACACACCAAGTTGAGTCTTTAAGTTCGCCACCATGTCCACTCGCCAGGTCGGCTCACCGAGTCAAGAGGTCTCACCCAGTTGACTTACCATCTTTCCTCACCATTAATTTACTCCTATGGCTCATGAAATCATGCCACCTAATTGATGTTAGTTTTTGGCTACATTGTCAAATTTAGCAAAAACAGGGCCATGGATGGCTATTTGGTTACATTTTTCAATGAATTGATTTTTTTAAGGCACTTGTCTACGTGAATGCATATTTTGGAATGCAGAGCAAGCCTTGCACTAATATCTTATATAGGAGAGGCAGTGTGCTCGAAATAAAGTCGAGTCATAATTTTCAAATCGAGTAGCCTTGGATATAAAATGGAAGTTGAGCCGTTCTAGCCGAGCCATAATTTTCAAATTGAGTTGCCTACGATACAAAATTCAAGCCAAGCCATCATTTTAAAATTTGGGTAGCTTGCGATATAAAATGGGTACCCGAGCCTTTCTACTTGAGTCAGAATTCTCAAAATTGGTAGCTTTTGACAATAAATGGTAGTCGAGTGATTCTAGTCGATCTCCAAAAATTGATCAATTTACTCTCTTGACTGATGCAATCAAATCACCTAACCAATGCCAATCTTTGCCTCTGTTGACAACCTCATCAAAAATGGGGTTGTGGATGGCTATTCAATCACATTTTTCATTGAATTGGGCTTTAAGGTACATGTCCACTGAATGTACATTTCTAATGTAGAGTAAGCCTTGCACTAATAGCTTATATAGGGGAGGTAGTGTGTTTGAAAAATGGTGGGCAAGCCAGCTCGACTGACCCGATCTGGGGAAGCCAACCTGGCTGACCCGATCTGGGTGAGCCATTCTTGATGACCCGATCTGGCCGACCCAATTTGGGTGACCCAGCCTAGTCGACCTGATCTGGTTGAGCTTTTTTCATCGACCCAATCTGGTTGAGCTCCAAAAATGTTGTCATGGATGGCTGTTTGGTCACATTTTTAATTGAATTGGATTTTTAAGGGATTTTTCCATGCTATCATAGATTTCAAATGCAGAAGGAGCCTCGCACTAATAGCTTATAGAGGAGAGGTGGTTACCTCAAGCCTCTCCCATGCCCCTTTCATTGATTCAACATTGGTGTCTAGGTGGATAAGATTGTTTGATTTTCAAATGGTGTATGCTGATGTTGAATCAATGAAAGGGGCATGAAGCTGTTGGGTGATGCAACACGCTCCCCTACCCATAGGTGGTTAATTATGTGGTGTTCCATGTTCACTAACAGTCATGACTTTTGGTGCAATGGTAAATGGGACCTACAAATGGTATCGGAGCCTGGTTTTGGCTTGGTCATGGGTTCAAATCTCCCCGGTGCCTTCCTGACCCACGTAAGCACCTAGTATGCGCATTGAGGGGGAGATTTTTTGGTGATGCAAAATGCTTCCCTGCCCACAGGTGGTTAATTATGTGGTGTTCCATGTTCACTGGTAGTCATGGCTTTTGGTGCAATGGAAAAAGGGCCCTACAATAAATGGGCCCTACAAGTGGTATCAGAGCCTGGTTTTGGCTTGGTCATGGGTTCAAATCTCCTTGGTGCCCTCCCAACCCGCGTAAGCACCTGGTATGCGCGTCGAGGGGGAGATTGTTGGGTGATGCGACACACTCCCCTGCCCATAGGTGGTTAATTATGTGGTGTTCCATGTTCACTAACAGTCATGGCTTTTGGTACAACGATAAATGGGCCCTACAGAAGTGATCTCTGAGTTCTTTTCCTCAGCTCTCCTTTAGATCATGTTTTCTGATGACTCAATTTTGGAAAAGGTGAGGCAGTAGTTGCCGATCCATGGCATGTCTTTTTATGTGATTTTAAAACTTGATCTAAACGTGAGCCCTTGTCTAGCACTCTGGCATTGCTTGGTATAATGACAATTTGCTATGGGTAATCAGCGCTCTAGAAATTTTTCATGGTGTACTTATCATGGCTACATGGGAGCTTTAATACCGAAAGCTCTTGGCAAAAAAGGTGGTTGAGCCATGCTGGCCAACCCGATCTGGGTGAGCCATTCTGGCCGACCTGATCTGGGCGAGCCATGTTGGCTGACCCAATCTGGCTTACCTGATCTGGCGAGGCTCTCCCATGCCCCTTTCATTGATTCAACATTGGTGTCTAGACAGATTGGATTGTTGGATTTTCAAATGGTGTATGCTGATGTTGAATCAATGAAAGGGGCATGAAGCGATCTTTGAGTGCTTTTCCTTGGCTCTCCTTTAGATCATGTTTTCTGATGACTCAATTTTGGAAAAGGTGAGGCAGCAGTTGCTGATCCATCGCATGTCTTTTTGGTGATTTTAAAACTTGATCTAAACATGAGCCCTTGTCTAGCACTCCAGTGTTGCTTGGTATAAGGGAAATTTGCTATGGGTGCTTAGCACTCTAGCAATTTTTCATGGTGTACTTATCGTGGCTAAATGGGAGCTTTAATACCGAAAGTTGTTGAAAAAAATGGTGGTTGAGCCATGCTGGTCAACCCGATCTAGGTGAGCCATTCTGCATGCCAGCCGACCCGATCTGGGCAAACTATTTTCGTTGATCCAATCTGGCCGAGCTCCAAAAATGGTGTCATGGATGGCTGTTGGGTCACATTTTTTATTGAATTAGATTTTTAAGGGATTTGTCTGTGCTATCACAGATTTCAAATGTAGAAGGAGCCTCAGACTAATAGCTTATATATGAGAGGTGGTTGCCACGAGCCTCTCCCATGCCCCTTTCATTGATTCAACATTAGTGTCTAGGCAAATCGGATTGTTGTATTTTCAAATGGTGTATGCTGATGTTGAATCAATAAAAGGGGCATGAAGTGATCTCTGAGTGCTTTTCCTCGGCTCTCTTTAGATCATGTTTTTTGATGACTCAATTTTGGAAAAGGTGAGGCAATGGTTGTAGATCCATGGTGTGTCCTTTTGGTGATTTTAAAACTTGATCTAAATGTGAGCCCTCATCTAGCATTCTAGCGTTGCTTGGTATAATAGCAATTTTCTATAGGTGCTTCGTGCTCTAGCAATTTGTCATTTTGTACTTATCACAGCTACATGGGAGCTTTAATACCAAAATCTCTCGACAAAAAATTGTGGGCGATCCATGCTGGCTGACCTAATCTGGGCGAGCCATTCTGGATGACCCGATCTGGTCGAGATGTTTTCGTCAACCCGTTCTGGCCGAGCTCCAAAAATGATGTCGTGGATGGCTATTTGGTCTCATTTTTCATTGAATTGGATTTTTAATGGATTTTTTCATGCTATCACAAATTTTGAATGCAAAAGGAGCTTCGCACTAATAGCTTATATAGGAGAGGTGGTTGCCATGAGCCCCTCCCATGCCCCTTTCATTGATTCAACATTGGTGTCTAGGTGGATTGGATTGTTGGATTTTCAAATAGTGTATGCTGATGTTGAATCAATGAAAGCGGCATGAAGTGATCTCTGAGTGCTTTTCCTCAGCTCTCCTTTAGATCATGTTTTCTGATGACTCAATTTTGGAAAAGGTGAGGCAGCGGTTGCCGATCCATGGCGTGTCTTTTTGGTGATTTTAAAACTTGATCTAAATGTGAGCCCTTGTCTAGCACTTCTAAATTGCTTGGTATAATGGCAATTTTATATGGGTGCTCAGTGCTCTAACAATTTGTCATGGTGTACTTATCGCGGCTACATGGGAGCTTTAATACCAAAAGCTCTTGGCGACCCTACAAGCCATTTTTGTCCCCATCTTTGCTATTCAACCTATCCCTAACAAGCTGCTGAGGAAACTCCAAATGCCAAGCCGGTCTCATCCTCTGTCAATGTTAATCAACCTAACATCGCAAATCCCACCCGTCTACCATGGACACTCCAAATGCTGAGCCGATCTCATTCTCTGTCAATGTCAATCAACCTTACATCACAAATCCCATCCAGCTGCCATAGACACTTCAAATGCCAAGCCATTGTTACCATGCCACCCTACTCGAACTCCTAGATGATCAAGGCCAATATTGTGTCCGCTCCTCTTAAGTAAACCTCAAAAAAGGCAATGAGGCAAACGGTATTGTTGAGTCATCCTACTCAGGTTGTTCCACCCAAGCCAAGCTATTTCGCTCACTCTCCAAAAGTTGGCCATTTCACTACCTTGGCTCCATGAATTCACATCTCCTAACTGATGAAAATCTTTTGCTCCTTTTCTGACCTCATAAAAATGGGGTCATGGATGGCTGTTTGGTCACATTTTTTAATGATTTGGATTTTTAAGGTAGTTCTCAGTGTGTTCACTAATTTCTAATGCAGAGTTAGCCTCGCACTAATAGCTTATATAAGAGAGGTGGTTTCCACGAGCCTCTCCCATGCCCCTCTCATTGATTTAATGCTAGTGTCAAGGTGGATGGATATGTCAGATTTTGAAATGGTGGATGCCAACGTTGAATCAATTAGAGGGGCATAAAGCCCACCCTTGAGGTGCTATTCCTTGACTCTCCTTTAGATCATGTTTTCTTGTCACTCAGCTAGCGCAATTTTGGAAAAAGGTTTGGTAGTAGTTGCTAGCCCTCACTGTGTCTACTTGGTGATTTTAAAACTTGATCTAAAATGGGAGCCCTCGTCTAGCACCTCCATCTGGTGTTGCTCGGGTATTGCATAAATTTTTGCTATCATTACGAATCCCCCAATGAGTGCCTACCCTTGGAATGTCTCTGAGATCACCTTCTTCAATCACTTGACCGATGCAATTATGGAAGAGACTTGGTAGTAGTTGCCATTCTATAGTGCATCTATTCAACGATTTTGAAGTTGATCTAATGGCGAGCTCTTGTCTAGCCATGAGGTGGGTACTTGGCGCTCTAGCAGTTTTTTGTGTGCCTATCATGGCTACAATGGGAGCTTTGGTAAAAAAAGCTCTTAGTGAACCTCCCCAATAGAATCAATGCTGGTGTTCGAGAAAGAAACATTATTCAGATTTCAAATATTGGCACCAGCATTGTTTCTACTGGGAGGACCGTGAAGCCATCCCGATTTTATTATGTGAGGGCTCTCTCCTCGGAGTCATTCTCTTTGTAACAACTTCTTTGGCACAAAATTTTTGCAATGGTTCAGTAGTGGTTGTCATTCCAATGGTGCCATTGTGGTGGTTTCCTGGGCTATGATCTGAAGGGAAAGCTGTCATCTAGTAGTTGGGCTGCACATCACGAGTGACAAGGGAGCCTTTGTTATCGATAGCTCCCCATGGCCATTCAATTAGAAGATCCATTGCTTGTGTGAGCAAGGATGAATGCAGCCTCAGATTCCAAATGAAATCAACCACGTTGGATCTATATAAGACCGGAATGAAGCAGCAGCCCATTTTCTATGAGCAGCTCCCCAAACTTGCTCTTCTTTCTCACTCCATTGGCACAAATTTGGGAGTTGTTCGACAATAGTTGTCATTCCAATGTGTCATTGTGGTCATCTAGAGAGCAATGCTAAGGGTGGGAGCTTGTGTCTAGAATTTGGGATGTTTGTGCAAGTGAGTAGGGGAGCTTCTCTTATCGGAACCTCTATGTGGCCTTTGAATATAGACCCAGTAGCGATGATATCGATGGATACGAGCCTTGGATTCTAAATTTGTTCACAGGTAACATTGGTTTTTGTGAGAGATGGGTACGAAAGCACATCCCGATTGCTACACAAGAGCTCCCTAAGGTTGCCTTTGTGCCAACTCAATCAACACAACATTGGGAATGGTTTGACAGCAGTTGTCATTCCAATGTGTTATCGAGATGTCTTAGAAAGTGGTCTTTCAAGGGCAAGCTTGCGTCTAGCACTTGGATTGTGCATCATCACAAGTGAATGGGGAGATCTCTCTATGAATGGTGGCATAATGATTGCAAGAGAAAATTGACTTAGTCAAAGCATTGGCCTTGGGCCATTGTGATGGCCTTGCAATTTCTCTTTAATTGCAACCTATGTTTATGCAGTAGTAGAGTTTGCATGTAAGATTGACCTTGTTCTTAACAGTTCCAGGAGATGACCTCCGAAACTTTTGTATTGGGCCCCTTCAAGGTGAAATTCATCCAGTTGATCAAATGAGCTCAATGAACATTTCACTCCCTTGGCTCCATGAATTCACATCTCCTAATCAATGACATTCTTTTGCTCCTCTGTTGACCTCATAAAAAATGGGGTTGTGGATGGCTGTTTGGTCACATTTTTTAGCGATTTGGATTTTTAAGGCAGTTGTCGGTGTGTTCACTAATTTCTAATGTAGAGCGAGCCTTGCACTAATATATTATATAGGAGAGGTGGTTTCCATGAGCCTCTCCCATGCCCCTCTCATTGATTCAACACCGGTGTCAAGGCAGATGGATATGTCAGATTTTGAAACAGTGGATGCTGACCTTGAATCAATTAGAGGGGCATGAAGCCCACCCTCAAGGTGCTATTCCTTGACACTCCTTTAGATCATGTTTTCTTGTCACTCACCTGGTACAATTTCGAAGAAATTTTAGCAGCAGTTGCTAGCCCTCACCATGTCTACTTGGTGATTTTAAAACTTGATCTAAAATGGGAGCCCTCGTCTAGCACCTCTATCCAGTGTTGCTCGGGTATTGCATAAATTTTTTCTATCAGCATGAATCCCCCAACAAATGCCTACCCTTGGACTCTCTTAGATCACCTTCCTTGATCACTTGACCGACGCATTTACGAAAGAGACTTGGTAGTGGTTGCCATTCTACAACGCGTCTATTCAGTGATTTTGAAGTTGATCTAATGGTGAGCCCTTGTCTAGGCATGAGGTGGGTGCTTGGCACTCTAGCAATTTTTTGTGTACCTATCATGGATACAATCCGAGAGGTGGTTTCCATGAGCCTCTCTCGTGCCCTTCTCATTGATTCAACACTGATGTCAAGGCAGATGAATATGTCAGATTTTGAAATGGTGGACGTCGACATTGAATCAATTAGAGGGGCATGAAGCCCACCCTCAAGGTGTTATTCCTAGACACTCCTTTAGATCATGTTTTCTTGTCACTCAGTCGGCACAATTTTAGAAAAAAATTTCGTAGTAGTTGCCAGCCCTCATCGCATCTACTTGGTGATTTTAAAACTTGATCTAAAATGGGAGCCCTCATCTAGCACGTCCGTTTGGTGTTGCTCGGGTATTGCATAAATTTTTTCTATCGTCATGAATCCCCCAATGAATACCTACCCTTGGACTCTCTCTTAGATCACCTTCTTTGATCACTCGACTGATGCAATTATGAAAGAGACTTGGCAATGGTTTCCATTCTACAACATGTCTATTCAGTGATTTTGAAGTTGATCTAATGGTGAGCCCTTGTCTAGCAATGAGGTGGGTGCTAGGCGCTCTAGCAATTTTTTGTGTGCATATCCCAGCCACAATGGGAGAGGTGGTTGCCACGAGCCTCTCCTTTGCCCCCATCATTGATTCAATGTTGGTGTTAAGGTGGATGGATATGTCAGATTTTGAAATGGTGGACACCGACGTTGAATCAATTAGAGGGGCATGAAGCCCACCCTTGAGGTGCTATTCCTCAACTCTCCTTTAGATCATGTTTTCTTGTCACTCAGCTGGCCCAATTTCAAAAAATGGTTTGGCAGTAGTTGAAAGCCCTCACCGTGTCTACTTGGTGATTTTAAAACTTGATCTAAAACAAGAGCCCTTGTCTAGCACGTTCGTCTTGTGTTGCTTGGGTATTGCATAAATTTTTTCTATCGATGTGAATCCCCCAACGAATTCCTACCCTTGGACTCTCTCTTAGATAAACTTTTTCGATCACTCGACTGAAGCAATTATGGAAGAGACTTGGCAGTGGTTTCCATTCTATAGCGCATCTATTTAGTAATTTTGAAGTTGATCTAATGGTGATCCCTTGTCTAGCCATGAGGTGGGTGCTCGACGCTCTAGCAATTTTTTGTTTTCCTATCGCGGCTACAATGGGAGAGGTGGTTTCCGTGAGCCTCTCCCATGCCCCTCTCATTGATTCAATGCCGGTGTCAAGGTGGATGGATATGTCAGATTTTGAAATGGTTGACACTAACATTGAATACATTAGAGGGGCATGAAGCCCACCCTCAAGTTGCTATTCTTGGACTCTCCTTTAGATCATGTTTTCTTGTCACTCAGCTAGCGCAATTTCAAAAAAAGGTTTCGCAGCAATTGCCACCCCTCACCGCATCTACTTGGTGATTTTAAAACTTGATCTAAAATGGGAGCCCTTGTCTAGCACCTTCATCCAGTGTTGCTTGGGTATTGCATAAATTTTTTCTATTGGCACAAATCCCCCAATGAATGCCTACCCTTGGACTGTCTCTTAGATCACCTTCTTCAATCACTCGACCAATGCAATTATGGAAGAGACTTGGTAGCGGTTGCCATTCTACAGTGTGTCTGTTCAACGATTTCAAAGTTGATCTAATGGGAAGCCCTTGTCTAGCCATGAGGTGGGTTCTCAGTGCTCTAGCAATTTTTTTTGTGCCTATCACGGCTACAATGGGAGAGGTGGTTGTCACGAGCCTCTCCCATGCCCCTCTCATTGATTTAATGCCGGTGTCAAGGTGGATGGATATGTCATATTTTGAAATGATGGACACTGACATTGAATCAATTAGAGGGGCATTAAGCCCACCCTCGAGGTGCTATTCCTCGACTCTCCTTTAGATCATGTTTTCTTGTCACTCAGTTGGCGCAATTTTGGAAAAAGGTTTGGCAGCAGTTGCCAGCCCTCACCGCATCTACTTGGTGATTTTAAAACTTGATCTAAAATGGGAGCCCTTGTCTAGCTCCTCCATCCGGTGTTGCTCGGGTATTGCATAAATTTTTTCTATTGGCACAAATCCCCCAATAAATGCCTACCCTTGGACTCTCTCTTAGATCACCTTCTTCTATCACTTGACTGACGCAATTATGGAAGATACTTGGTAGCAGTTGCCATTCTACAGTGCATCTATTTAGTGATCTAAAAGTTGATCTAATGGCAAGACCTTGTCTAGCCATGAGGTGGGTGCTCGGTGCTCTAGCAATTTTTTGTGTTCCTATTGTAGCTACAATGGGAGAGGTGGTTGCCACAAGCCTCTCCTGTGCCCCTCTCATTGATTCAATGCCAGTGTCAAGGTGGATGGATATGTCAAATTTTGAAATGGTGGATGCTTACATTTTCTTGTCACTCAGCTAGCGCAATTTCAGAAAAAGGTTTGGTAGCGGTTGCCACCCCTCACTGCATCTACTTGATGATTTTAAAACTTGATCTAAAATGGGAGCCCTTGTCTAGCACCTCCGTCTGGTGTTGCTTGCGTATTGCATTAATTTTTACTATTAGCACAAATCCCCCAACGAATGCCTAACCTTGGACTATCTCTTAGATCACCTTCTTTGATCACTCAACTGATGCAATTACGGAAGAGACTTGGCAGTGGTTGCCATTCTACAATGCATCTATTCAATGATTTCAAAGTTGATCTAATCACAAGCCTGTGTCTAGCCATGAGGTGGGTGGTTGGCACTCTAGCAAATTTTTGTGTGCCTATCATGGCTACAATGGGAGCTTTGATAACAAAAGCTCTCAACGACCCTCCCCAATAGAATTAGTGTTGGTGTTCAAGAAAGACACATTATTCTGATTTCAAATATTGGCACCAGCATCATTTCTATTGGGAGGGCTATGAAGCCATCCTGATTGCTATGCGAGGGCTCTCTCTCCAAGGTTGTTCTCTTTGCAACTTCTTTGGCAAAAAAAATTCTGAATGGTTTGGCAGTAGTTGTCGTTCCAATGGTGTCGCTGTGGTGGTTGCCTAGGCAGTGATTTGAAGGGTGAGCCATTGTCTAGTAGTTGGGTTGCACATCATGAGTGACAAGGGAGCCTTTTTTATTGGAAGCTCCCCGTGGCCATTCGATCAGAAGAGCCATTTCTTGTGTGACCAAGGATGAATGCAGCCTCGAATTCTAAATGAAATCAATGACATCGGATCTATATAAGAGCAGAATGAAGCAGCAGCCCATTTGCTATGCGCAGCTCCCCAAATTTGCTCTTCTTTCTCACTCCATCGGCACAAATTTGGGAGTCATTGTACAGTGGTTGTTGTTCACATGTTTCATTGCGGTGATCTTGAGAGTGATGCTAAGGGCAGGAGCTTGTCTCTAGCATTTGGGATGTTTGCAAGAGAGCAGGGGAGCTTCTCTTATTGGAACCTCTTCGTGGCCTTTGAATATAGACCCAGTGCCGACGATATTGATGGACACAAGCCTTGTATTATAATTTTTTTCACAGCTAACATTAGTTTTTGTGAGAGATGGCTATGAAAGCACATCTTTATTGCTACAGAGGAGCTCCCTAAGGTTGCCTCTGTGCAACCCGATTGGCACAACATTGAGAATGGTTTGACAGTGGCTGTCGTTGCAATGTTTCATCGAGATGTCTTAGAAAGTGGTGTTTCAAGGGCGAGCTTGCGTCTCACACTTGGATTGTGCATCATCCCAAGTGAATGGGGAGATCTCTCTATGAACGGCAACATGGTGATTGCAATAGAAAATTGAATTATTCAGAGCATTGGCCTCGGGCCATTGTGAGGACCTTGCAATTTCTCTTTAATTACAACATATGTTTGCATAGTAGTAGAGTTTGCATGTAAGATAGGCCTTGTTCTTGACTGTTCTAGGAGATGACCTCTGGAACTTTTGGATTGGAACTTTTGGAAGAGCTAGTGGGAAGTACTTGTTGCTTTGTTTTTTTGGATACCCTATATGTAGGTGTCTACACGGCTTGCAACACACTGCACATTTGGTGTTCAATTCTAAGATGTGCTTGTTATTGAGTGTATGGAGTTGTATCTTTTAGCCAAGGGCTCCATCTCTTGGCATGTTCTATCATTTCATTTTTATCGTGTCTAGACGACAAGAAGGAAAGAGATGGTTGCACGGGTGCATTGCTTGACATCCCTAATTTCATCAATAGTCCACTCTCCACCCTAAGTTTTTACTGATTGGTAGAGCCTTGGGATTGAGAGGGGTGCTGGTGAAAGGCTTGGTTGCCATATAATTTATTTGGTAGTGCATTCTTGGTGCATGCTTGCCTCTTCATTGTCTCATCCTACAGAAGTGCATGGAATTTTCATGACAAATTTTGTGGTTTGGGCCAGTAGAAGCATAGAGTATTACCATTAATTTTTGTTTGATGCAAAAACTCTCCATGTCCTATCCTACCTATGCAATTTGAATGGTTGTGGTTCATGGGTTTTGCGAGAGATACTCTTCTTCAGCTTCCCCCTAAAGGGAGTGTTCAGTGTTTGCATTGTGTGGACAAAAAGCCCAAGTCATTTCATCTCTCTTCATATGCAAAATTCTGGGAGGGCTTGTCAAAGTATGACCATTTTTATGGGGTGCACCAAAAAGTGTGTAGGGGGCATATGCCTAGGAAATGGATGTCTCTGAGTATCCTTACTCAGTTGCGTGCGCGGTGTACATCTTTGCATTATGACTCTACTGCAAGCATTTATGATTCGAGCATTTTGGGGGAACAGGTTTCGTACAAGATGTTCTTCTCAGGCTCCTACAAACCAGAGTGCTCATCTTTGCAATGCTCCAACAAGTGCAGGCCCAATGTGTCTATCTAGGGGAAGAAATCATATGAATGCTTTTTTTCCGAGATGTGGGTGCTCACGGGTGGTTCCCTCACGATGTAGTTCTTCGGTATGTGCATGTGCATGAGATTGAAGCTTGTCCGATAATGCTAGTGTGAGTGTTCACCTATAGGAACTTTTTTGTACCTGCACTGGCAAATCACGTATCACAGGGAACAGTTAGCGAGGCTGTGCTGGGAAAGGAGATATTTTCCAGAGGTTAGACATGTTTGTGTATGCAGGCAGGCTCTCATCACCTATAAATGTGTGTAGGGAGTGTTATACACAATGCCCTTGAGCAGCCTTATAATTGAGGTGGTCACATGCACAGTGATGTCCCCGCCAATCGCATAACCAGCCATGTTTTTGACTCGCACGACCCTTCACCCTTCAGCACGGTGGCCTCTGTTGGCACTTCAGCAACCACCTCTTCATCATCAGAAAATGTTTTTTGCGATTGAGAAGGATTTTGTCTGTGCGGGTGCACCTCAATAGGCATGTAGGAGGTATATGCCTAGAAAATGGATGTCTCTGAGTGGCCGTACAATTGAGGTGGCTATGTGCACGGTGCATCTCATACAGACTTGAGGCTTCTTTTCGAGTAATGGCGACAATGAGTTTGAGGGTAAAGGGTTCTGTATAGGATGTTCTTCCCAGGTGCCTATGAACTGAGGCTCCTTATTTGGCTCTCTCCGGTCAACAATGGGACACTTTCCTCTTGTGTGAAATCTTTGAGCATTGTGAGTCCTGCATGTGCTGTGAACATCATTCTTGTTGCTTGTGTGGTGGATTATGTTTGGATGCATGACGGAGCGAATGCAAATTTTAGTTTCCCATCGCGGCGGGCATCCCTTGGCTGTAGCAGGTCTTGGGGGGTCACCTCATTATTAGAAGCTACTTGGTCGATCTTGCCAATAGTCATGTGCTTGTCTCAAAGATTAAGCCATGCATGTCTAAGTATGAACTATTTCAGACTGTGAAACTATGGATGGCTCATTAAATCAGTTATAGTTTCTTTGATGGTACTATTCTACATGGATAATTATATTAATTCTAGAGCTAATATGTGCACCAAATCTTGACTCTTGGAAGGGATGCATTTATTAGATAAAAGGCTAGTACGGGCTCACCTGCTATTCCAATGATTCATGATAACTTGACAGATCCCATGGCCTTTGTGCTGGCGATGCTTCATTCAAATTTTTTCCCTATCAACTTTTGTTGGTAGGATAGAGGCCTGCCATGGTGGTAATGGGTGACAGAGAATTAGGGTTCAATTCTAGAGAGGGAGCCTAAGAAACAGCTACCACATCCAAGGAAGGCAGCAGACGCACAAATTACCCAATCCTGACACAGGGAGGTAGTGACAATAAATAAAAATACTGGGCTCATCGAGTCTAGTAATTGGAATGATTACAATCTAAATCCCTTAATGAGGATCCATTGGAGGGAAAGTATGGTGCAAGCAGCCATGGTAATTCTAGCTCCAATACCATATATTTAAGTTGTTGCAGTTAAAAAGCTCGTAGTTGGATCTTGGGTCATCACGGTTAGTCTACCTTCTGGGTGTGCACTGGCCCTCATGTCCCTGTTGTCGGTGGCATGTTCCTAGCCTTAATTGGCTGGGTCATTATTTCTGTGCCATTACTTTGAAAAAATTAGAGTGCTCAAAGCAAGCCTACGCTTTGAATACATTAGCATGGAATAACACGATAGGAGTCTGGTCCTGTTCCATTGGCCTTTGGGAAAAGAGTAATGATTAATAGGGACTGTCGGGGGCATTCGTATTTCATTGTCAGAGGTGAAATTCTTGGATTTGTGGAAGATGAGCCACTGCAAAAGAATTTTCCAAGGATGTTTTCATTAATCAAGAACAAAATTTGGGGCCTCAATGATGATCAGATACCGTCTTAGTCTCAACCATAAATGATGCCAACTAGGGATCGACGGATGTTGCTCTAAGGACTCCGCCAACACCTTCTAAGAAATCAGAGTGTTTGGGTTCCGAGGGGAGTATGGTCGTAAGGCTAAAACTTAAAGGAATTGATAGAAGGGCACCACCAAGAGTGGAGCTTGTGGCTTAATTTGACTCAACACAGAGAAACTTACCAAGTCCAAACATAGTAAGGATTGACAGATTGAGAGCTCTTTCTTGATTCTATGGGTGGTGGTGCATGGTGGTTCTTAGTAGGTGAAGCGATTTGTCTAGTTAATTTTGTTAACAAATGAGACCTCAACCTGCTAACTAGCTACACAGAGGTTCCCCTTCGCGACTAGCTTCTTAGAGGGACTATGGCCTCCTAGGCCATGGAAGTTTGAGGCAATAATAGGTCTGTGATGCCCTTAGATGTTCTGGGCCACACGCATGCTTCACTGATGCAACGAATGAGTTTCTCTCCCTAGCCTAAAAGTTTTGGGAAATCTTTCCAAATTGCATCATGATGGGGATAGACCATTGCAATTATTGATCTTCAACGAGGAATTCCTAGTAAGTGCGAGTCATCAGCTCACGTTGACTACATCCCTGCCCTTTGCACACACTGCCCGTCGCTCCTACCAATTGAATGATCTGGTGAAGTGTTCAGATCATGGTGATGATGGTGGTTCCTATCAGTGACGTCACAGGAAGTTCATCGAACCTTATGATTTAGAGGAAAGAGAAGTCGTAACAAGGTTATCGTAGGTGAACTTGCGGTAGGATCATTGTTAGTTCAAGACCCTGAATCATGTAGGGGATGGAGTTGGCCTCCTCCCCACCCCCAAAATCTCAGCAATGTGTAGACACTTAGCCTTAGAGTGATGTGTTGGTTGACCAAGCTATGGGTCTAGCACCGTTGAGGTCAAGGGTCACATCAAATGTCGTGATCAAAAGCATGGATTCCCCGCAAGGTGAAGAAGAGACACAGATGCAATTTGGATTAGGATCAGTGCCTTTGAATGATGTCTACATCAAAGTGAGAGGTCTCTGCTTAGTTGTAGTTAAGAGGGGGTCCGAGCCTCATCCCTCCTTGAAATTTCATGGTCTGATTGCATGTGCAACACTATACCAAGGATCTGTCATTTCGATGGCGGCAAGTCAGGACTGCTACAACCCCTCGTTGCCTTGCCAAGGTGTGTTGACTTGTCGCTTAGAGAGTTTTGTGTTTAGGATGGGTGTACTCACATGATTTGCAGGGCAGGGGCCGTGTCCACTGACACAACTCTCCCATGTGTCAACACCCAACACACGGGTGTATCGTGCACCTTAGAAATCCAAAGAATGAAGCGCGATCTAGCACCTTGCACACTTGGGTTGCCGAGAGACAAAAAAATAACAAAATCATGACTCTCAGCAATGGATATCTTGGCTCTCACCACGATGAAGAATTTAGCAAAATGGAATACTTAGTGTGAATTGTAGAATCTCATGAATCATCAAGTCTTTGAACACAAGTTGTTCCCGAGGCCTCAGCCAAGGGCACGCCTACTTGGGCGTCACATTAAAAAATTGCCCTCCCCAATGTGGAACAGAGATGGTTGTCCATGTTTACAAGTGGCATGATTAGCTAAAATGAACATGAGGTCCATCAATTTGTCTCAATGAGTGGTGGCTCGCAAAGGCCAGCATTGGTTTGCACTGATCAAACAATTCCTCGTGAGGAACTTTTTTCTGGGTTCAGTGGCCCATCGCAGTGCAGGCATGCTACATCTTTACCGCGTCCCTAGGTTAGGTGTGAGTACCTACTAAGTTTAAGCATATCAATAAGCAAAGGAAAAGAAACTTACTAGGATTCCCCTAGTAATGGTGAGTGAACCGGGAAGAGCCCAGCATGAAAATCAATAGCCGCGCCTGTCGAATTGTAGTCTATAGAAGCATCCTTAGCAATAGACCAGGCCCAAGTCCCCTAGAAGGAGGTGCTAAAGAGGGTGAGAGCCCCATCAGACCTGGACCCTATCACACCACAAGGTTTTGTCGGTGAGTTAGGTTGTTTGGAAATGTAGCCCTAATCGGGTGGTAAATTTTGTCCAAGGCTAAATACGGGCAAGAGATCGATAGGGAACAAGTACTGTGAGGGAAAGATGAAAAGGAATTTGAAAAGAGAGTTAAAGAGTGCTTGAAATTGCTGGGAGGGAAGTGGATGGAGGTTGGTGATGTGCTCCGGTCGAATGTAGAATAGTGTGAGCTGATCCACCACTTGGTTCTGGGGACGTGACAGCATGGGTTGTCGCGATGACACAATCGCGACCTTCTGGTCACAAAAAAACTTTTGTCGCGGCAGTTGAGGAACAAAGTGCACACCTTTATAGTAGGCTCTCAGGCACCTGTGTGCTCGTGGCACTGGCTAGTGGGCTTTCCATCTGACCCATCTTGAAACATGGACCAAGGAGTCTAACATGTGTGCGAGTTGGTGGGTTGGGAAAACATACGAGGTGCAAGGAAGCTAACTAGCAAGATCCCCTCTCGGGGGGTGTACCGCTGACCAACCTTGATCTTCTATGAAGGATTCAATTACAAGCACACCTGTTGGGACCCAAAAGATGGTGAACTATGCCTAAGTAGGGCAAAGCCAGAGGAAACTTTGGTGGAGGCCCACAGTGGTACTGATGTGCAAATCAGTCATCTAACTTGGGTATAGGGGCAAAAGACTAACTGAGCCATGTAGTAGCTGGTTTCCTCCAAATTTTCCCTCAGAATAGCTAGAGCTCATGTGCGAGTTTTATTGGGTAAAGAAAAAGATTAGAGGCATCATAGGCATAACACCCTCGATCTATTCTTAAACTTTAAATAGGTAAGTTGATGTGGCTTCTCTATTGAGCTGTGCCACAGAATCACGAGCTCCAAGTGGACCATTTTTGGTAAGTAGAACTGGTGATGCCAGATGAACTAAAAGCCAAGTTACAGTGCCAAATTGCATGCTAACCTAGATCCACAAAGGGTGTTGGTTGATTAAGATAGCAAGATGGTGGTCATGGAAATCAAAATTTGCTAAGGAGTGTGTAACAACTCACCTGCCAAATGAACTAGCCCCAAAAATGGATGGCGCTGAAGCGCGCAACCTATACTCAGTTGTCGGGGCAAGTGCCAAGCTCTGATGAGTAGGAGGATGTGGGGGTTGTTGCAAAACCTTGGGCATGAGCCTAGGTGGACTGGCCCTCGGTGCAGATCTTGGTGGTAGTAGAAAATATTCAAGTGAGAACTTTGAAGACTAAAGTGGGGAAATGTTCCATGTGAACAACACTTGGACATGGGTTAGTCGATCCTAAGAGATGGGGAAACTTTGTTTCAAGGGCACACTTTGCATGATCATCAAAAGGGAATCAGGTTAATATTCTTGAATCAGGATGTGGTGGCAGATAGCAACATTAAGAAATCTAGAGACGTCGGCGGTGGCCTTGGGAAGAGTTATCTTTTCTTTTTAACAGCTTGCCCACCATGAAATCGATTCAACTGGAGATAGGGTCCAGTGGCTAGAAGAGCACCACACATCCCATGGTGTTTGGTGTGCCTTTGATGGCCCTTGAAAATCTAGAGGACTGAGTATTATTCATGCCCGATCATACTCATAACTGCATCAGGTCTCCAAGGTGAATACCCTTTGGTCAATAGAACAATGTAGGTAAGGGAAGTCGGTAAAATGGATCTACAACTTCGAGAAAAGGATTGGCTCTAAGGGCTAGGCCTAAGGGTCTACACCCAGAACTCATGGGCTATTGGTGGCCTGCTTGAGCTGCTCCAGCAGTGAGGGTGGGCCGTCGCGTGCTGATCGGGCGACGGATGAAGGACGCCCCCTTTAGAGGGCTTTCCCTAGGCGGCGAACAGTCAAGTCAGAACTAGTATAGACAAGGGGAATCTGACTATTTAATTAAAACAAAGCATTGTGATGGTCTTTTTGGATGCTGACACAATGTGATTTTTTCCCAGTGCTCTAAATGTCAAAGTGAAGAAATTCAACCAAGCACGGGGAAACGGCAGGAGTAACTATGACTATCTTAAGGTAGCCAAATGCCTCGTCATCTAATTAGTGACGCATATGAATGGATTAATGAGATTCCCACTATCCCTATCTACTATCTAGTGAAACCACAGCCAAGGGAACGAGCTTCACAAAATTAGCAGGGAAAGAAGACCCTATTGAGCTTGACTCTAGTTCGACTTTGTGAAATGACTTGAGAGGTGTAGAATAAGTGGGAGCTTTCGAGCGCAAGTGAAATACCACTACTTTTAACATTATTTTACTTATTCCATGAGGCAGAGATGGGGCAATGCCCCTATTTTTGGCCTTAAGGTGCATCTAGGTGCACTGATCCAAGCAAAAGACATTGTTAGGTGGGGAGTTTGGCTGGGGTGGCACATCTATTAAAATATAATGCAGGTGTCCTAAGATGAGCTCAACAAGAACAAAAATCTCATGTGGAACAAAAGGGTAAAAGCTCATTTGATTTGATTTTCAGTACAAATAAAAATCATGAAAGTGTGGCCTATCAATCCTTTAGACTTTTGGAATTTGAAGCTAGAGGTGTCAAAAAAGTTACCATAGGGATAACTGGCTTGTGGCAGCCAAGCGTTCATAGCGACATTGCTTTTTGATCCTTCGATGTCAACTCTTCCTATCATTGTGAAGAAAAATTCACCAAATGTTGGATTGTTCACCCACCAATAGGGAATGTGAGCTGGGTTTAGACCATCATGAGATAGGTTAGTTTTACCCTACTGATGATCCGCGCCATGATAGTAATTCAACTTAGTACGAGAGTAACTATTGATTCACACATTTGGTCATCGCGCTTGGTTGAAAAGCCAGTGGCGTGAAGCTACCGTGTATCATATTATGACTAAACACCTCTAAGTTAGAATCCATGCTAGATGTGGTGCATATCTCTCTCCGGTTGCATCACAACTTGTAGTAGGGGTGCTCTTGCACTCCCAGGGCCCCCTGTCATTGGCCATCTCTGATCGGTGTATTAGCTCATTGGAGCAACCTTGGATATTAATTTTAAGCGGTCAGTGAGAAGAATCTTTTTAAGATGACCTAAATAAGTGACGGGGTATTGTAAGTGGAAGAGTGGCCTTGCTACCACGATCCACTGAGATTCAGCCCTCTATCGCCTCGATTTGTAAAACCCTTTTTGACTCTGAAGTGGGTGGAGTTTGTAATTTGGGTGAGGGTGAGAAAATCTTCCAAGTGCCAAATTTCAAATGGGTGGGGTTTACAATTTTTTTTGCAAGGGCGTAAAAATCTCTCAGGTGCCAAATTCCTGATGGGTGGGGTTTTGTAAAAAAATTTGCGAGGGCAAAAAAATCTCCCAAGTGCCAAATTTTTGATAGGTGGGGTTTGTAATTTCTGCTAGGACGGAAAAATCTCCCAAGTGCCAAATTTTGAGCAGGTGAGGTTTTGTGAAAATTTCTGCAAGGGCAAAAAAATCTAGAAGTGCCAAATTCTCGGCAAGTGGGGTTTTCGAAAAATTTTTGCAAGGTCAAAAAAATCTCCCAAGTGCCAAATTCCCAATGGGTGGGGTTTGTAATTTGCACAAGGGCGGGAAAATCTTCTAGGTTCCAAATTCCAAGCAGGTGAGGTTTGCAATTTTCACGAGGGCAGAAAAATCTCCTAGGTGCCAAATTCTCGGTGGGTGGGGTTTGTAATTTCTGTCGGGGCAGAAAAATCTCCCAAGTGCCAAATTTTGGGCAGGTGGGGTTTGCAATTTCTGCGAGGGCAAAAAAATCTCCCAAGTGCCAAATTCTTGGCGAGTAGGGTTTGTAATTTTTGCAAGGGCGTAAAAATCTCCCAAGTGCCAAATTCTTGGCGAGTAGGGTTTGTAATTTTTGCAAGGGCGTAAAAATCTCCCAAGTGCCAAATTCCTGGCAGGTGGGGTTTGTAATTTCTGCCAGGGCGAAAAAATCTCCCGAGTGCCAAATTTTGGGTGGGAGGGAGGGGTTTTGTAGAAATTTCTACCAAGGTAGAAAAATCTCTCGAGTGCCAAATTTTGGGCGAGTGGGGTTTTGTAAAATTTCCACGAGTGGGGAAAAAATCTCCCTAGTCCCAAATTTTGAGCTGGTGGGGTTTGCAATTTTCGAAGGGCGAAAAAATCTCCTAAGTGAAAAATTCCCGACAGGTGGGGTTTCGTGATTTTCGCGAGTGCAAAAAAATCTCCCGAGTTCCAAAGTTTCCTCGAGGGCAAAAAAGTCTTCTAAGTGCAATTTCCATGTGGGTCAGGTTTTTAATTAGTGCAATTTTAGGTGGGTTAGGTTTGCAATTTCTATGAGGGTGGAAAAATCTTCCAAGTCCAAATTTTGAGCAGGTGGGGTTTCATAATTTCCAAGTGCCAAATTTCGAGCGGGTGGGGTTTGTAAATTTCGTGAGGGCAAAAAAATCTTCCAAGTCCAAATTTTGAGTGGGTGGGGTTTTTAAATTTTTGTGAGGGTAGAAAAATCTTCCAACTGCAAATTCTAGGTGGGTTGGGTTTTGTAATTTTTGCGAGGGCAGATGACTCATGTACGTAATCCAAAATTGGTTAAGTTATTTTTTTGGTTAACGTCCAAATTTTTGAACTCAAATCAAGTTGGCTACCCCAACTCGAATTGCCTCTGAATTTTTCACACAACCCATGTCACCATGCTCAACTTGATTCTAAGTGCCTCGAGTCATGTACGTGGTCCAAAAGAGGTCAACTTTTTTTTTGGGTTAATGCCCAAAGTTTTCAACTTGAACCATGTCGGCAACCCTAATACGAATCGCCCTAACTACCCCAACCCTGACTCAAATCACGTCGAGCCTTAACTACCTCCAATTTTTTTGCATGACTCATGTCACCATGCTTGACATGATTCTAAGTGCACTGAGTCATGCGCGTGATCCAAAGGTGGTCAACTTTTTTTTTAGGTTAACACCCAAATTATGTCGATAACCCTAACTTGTATCACCTCGAGCCTTAACCGCCTCCATTTTTTTTACAGGACTCATGTCACCATGCTCAACTCAGTCCCTCAAGTCATGTAAATGATCCAAAACTAGTTAACTTCTTCCTTTTTTGGTTAACATCCAAAGATTTCAACCCGAATCATTTTATCAACCCCGACTCAAATGGCCTCGAGCCTTAATCGCCTACAATTTTTTTGAACCACTCATGTGACTGTGCTTGACTTTATTCTATGCACCCCAAGTCATGTACATGATCCAAAAGTGATTAACTCTTTTTTTGGCTAAAAACCAAAGTTTTCGAATTGACTCAGCTACCCCGACTTGAATTTCCTCGAGCCTTTACCACCTCCATTTTTTTTTCGCTTGACTCATGTAACCACACTCACCTTGATTTTGAGTGGCCTGAGTCACTTACGTAACCCAAAATTGGGTAACTTTTTCTTTTTTCTTTTTTCTTTTTTTTGTCATGTCCCAAAGTTTTGAACTCGAATAGAGTCAGATACCCCGACTTGATTCATCTCCAAATTTTTTGCATGACTCATGTCACCGTGCTTTCATTCTTTTTCACCTTACGGGGCCTAACATGATCTCTTTTTATAAAGAAAATTCTCAAATCGGATCATTTTGGCTACCCTACCTCGAATATGGCTAGCTAGGTGTAATGCCTCGAGTTGGCTTAGCAATACGTGAATTGAAACCTGTGCGTGATCCAAAAGTGGGTAACTTGTTTTTTTTGTAATGCCCAAAATTTAGTACTTTTCGCTATACAGGGCCTCCCATGATTTATTTTTTCTCCCTCATCGACCCACTCTAGCAACCTAGTCGGGTCGCCTGAGGCTGGGGTGACAGAGATGGGTTGACACAATCGGGTGACCCAAGTTGGGTCAACCTAGGTGTGTGATCTTGGCTGGGGATAGCAAGTCGATTCTATAAGTTTGCTTGCCAATTTTTCTAGCCACATCAACTCACCAAGTCATCTTACCATGTGGTCTTTGCCAAATCACCCCACCAAGTTGCCTCAAAGAATTGACTCTTTAAGTCTACTCACAGCTTGTCAAGCTGGCTCACCAAGATGACTTGTCGTCTCGCCTCACCAGGTTGCCCCACCAGGTCACCTCTTCTTTAAGACTGCTCAACATGTCAGCTCCCCAAGTAAGCTCACCAAGTTGACTATTCAGGTTTCCTCACCAAGTCGACTCCTTAAGTTTGTTCACCAAGTTAGCTCCCTAAGTTAGCTCACCAAGTTGACTCATCTAATCATTTTACCACCTTGCCCAAACAAGTGTGCTTGCCAAGTTGCCCCATCGAGTTGCTTCTCTAAGCCCACTCACCATGTCATCTCACCAAGTCAGTTGTTCAAGTATGTTTCCAAGTCAACTCTTTAATTTCACTCACCAGATTAGCCTGCCCAAGTCTGCGCTTTAAGTTCGCTTGCCAGGTCAGCCTACCCAAGTTGTATCAGTGAGCTAACTTGCTGAGTCACCTCACCAAGTTAACACTTTAAGTGCACTCCCCAAATCAACTCACCAAGTTGACTCACCATCTTGTCTCAAGAAGTTGGCTTGCCAAGTTACCCCACCAAGTCACCTCTTTAAGCCCACTCACCATGTCAGCTCATCAGGTCAGCTCACCAAGTCAACTAATCAAGTAGGCCCACCAAGTCACCTCAACGAGCTAACTCAATGAGTCACCTCACGATTTTGACTCTTTGAGCCTGCTTGCCAGGTCGCCTCACCAAGTTGACTCAAGTACATTGCCAAGTCGACCCTTTAAGTTCGCTCACCAGGTTGACTCGCCAAGTTAGCTCACCATGTCATCTCAACGAACCAACTCACCAAGTCACCTCACCATGTTGGCTCTCTAATTCCACTCGCCAAGTCACCCCACCAACTCGCCCCATTAGGCCCACTCCCCATGTTGGTTCACTGGGTCATCTCCTCGTGTTAGCTCACCAAGTCTACAATTCAAGCATACTCACCAAGTACGCCCCTAGGTCATCTCCCCAGGTTAGCTCACAAGGTGGACTTGCAAAGTTGCCTTAATGAGTTGACTCTTCAAGTTTGCTCACCAAGTTGACTCCCCAATTTAGCTTGCCAAGTCAGCTCACCAAGTTCGCTCGCCAAGTCGCCTACCCAGTTTAGCTCACCATGTCATCTAAATGAACTAACTCACCGAGTTGCCTCACCAAGTTGGATCTTTAATTCCACTCACCAAGTTACCCCACCAACTCGCCTCGTTAAGCGCACTCACCATGTCAGCTTGCCAAGCCGACAATTCTAGCGCGCTCACCAAGCTGACTCTTGTGGTTTTCTCACCAAGTGGGTTTCACCTTGCTAGGTCAACCCCACCAAGTCACCTCAATGAGTTTACTCTCTAAGTCCACTCACAAAGTTAGCTCAAGCATAAGTGTCAAGAAGTTATTGCAGATTTTCGATGGAAAAATATGCTAAAAATCTTCAGGCTCACCATTGGAGGCCATAGAGTGCCTGAGTGAGGTCCAAAAAATTGAGGGAAGGGTGCATGCACCATTCTGACCCTGTAGATCAGGAGCTGGCATTTCTAAAAAGTGGTTATAATAGCCAATCAGAGCAACGATTCGTGAGTTACGGCCTCGAAAGTTGGGCTACCAAAATTTCTAAAATAATTTGTCAAAGATGTATTAGGGAGACTTATTGTATTATCAAGGTCTTCCAGCCATAGGTATTAAGTCTGAGCATCTAGAACCTTCCCGACTGGCATACAATTTCCTATTTAAGAAAGGCCCGAACGTTGTCTAGGACAAGTCTGGGTGATAGCTGGCAGCTTGTCTTGCAGACTGTTGCAGTGAAGGTGCCCGTGTGGGTAAGCATATTGTGCTTATGAATTATGCAATTCCACTTCTACGGTCCAAATGACAAGACCACATTTTGTTCTTGCATTTTCTATTATTTCTATGGTTCTATTATAAGTTTATGGTATTAAGGGGGCCTTCTTGCGTCACCTCACCAAGTCACATGTTAAGCCCTGCTCACCATGTCGGCTTTCCAAGTCAGCTCAACAAGTCAACTGTTCTAGAACGCTCACCAAGTTGACACTTTTTGTTCACTCACAAGGTCTTCTCACATGGTCAGCTCATTAAGTCACCCCACCAAGTTGTCTCAATGACCCAACTCATCTAGTTTCCTCACCAAGTTGACTCTTTAAGTTTTCTCACCAGGTCAGCTCATCAAGTTGCCTCTCCTCAAGGCTGGCAACCAAGGGTTGGATAGCTTCGCTCACCAGGTCGCATCACCAAGTGGGGTCACCAGGTCACCCCACCAAGTAGCCTCAAAAATTTTACTCTTTCAGTTTGCTCGATAAGTTGTCTCACCAAGTTAGCCTACCATCTCGCCTCGCCAACATTCCCAACCAAGCTGCCTTTTTAATCTTGCTCACCAATTCGACTCATGACCTCAGCTCACTAGGTCAGCACACCAAGTGCTCTCACCAAGTTGACTCTTTAAGTTCGATCATCAAGTCACCCCATGAGGTCAACACACCAAGTTGACTCTTTAAGTTCATTCATCAAGCCACCCCACAAGGTCGGCACACCAAGTACTCTCACCAAGTTGACTCTTTAAGTCCATTCAAGAAGTCACCCAACTAGGTCGGCCCACCAAGTACTCTCACCAGGTCGACTCTCTAAGTTTTTTCATCAAGTCACCTCACCAGGTCGGCCCACCAAGTGCTCTCACCAAGTCAACTCTTTAAGTCCATTCATCAAGTCACCCCACCAAGTAATCACACCAAGTTGACTCTTTAAGTCTATTCATCAATTCACCCCGCCAAGTACTCTCACCAAGTTGACTATTTAATTTTGTTCATCAAGTCACGTCACCAAGTTGACTCTTTACATCCATTCATCAAGTCACCCCACTAAGTACTCTAACCAAGTTGATTCTAAAACTACATTCATCAAGTCGCCCCACCAAGGACTCTCACCAAGTTGACTCTTTAAGTCTGTTCATCAAGTCACCCCACCAAGTACTCTCACCAAGTCAACTCTTTAGGTTTGTTCATCAGGTGACCCAACCAAGTCAACCCTTTAAGTTCATTCATCAAGTCACCCCACCAAGTACTCTCACCAAGTTGACTCTTTAAGTCCTTTCATCAAGTCACCCCACCAAGTCGACTCTTTAAGTCTGTTCATCAACTCATCCCACAAAGTCGACCCTTCAAGTCCATTCATTAAGTCACCAAACTAAGTACTCTCACCAAGCTGACTCTTTAAGTCATTTCATCAAGTCACCCCACCAAGTCGACTCTTTAAGTCTGTTCATCAAGTCACCAGAACAAGTACTCTAACCAAGTCTACTATTTAAGTCCATTCATCAAGTCAGACCACCAGGTCAGCCCGCTAAGTACTCTCACCATGTCGACTCTTTAAGTCCATTCATCAATTCACCCCGCAAAGTACTCTCACCAAGTTGACTCTTTAAGTCTGCTCATCAAGTCACGACACTGAGTACTATAACCAAGTTGACTCTTTAAGTTCGTTCAATAAGCCCCCCCACCAAGTACTCTAACCAAGATGATTCTTCAAGTGCATTCATCAAGTCACCCCAACAAGTACTCTAACCAAGTAACCTCTTTAATTTTGTCCATCAAGTCACCCCACCAAGTACTCTCACCAAATTAACTCTTTAGGTCCATTCATCAAGTCACCCTACCAAGTTGACCCTTTAAGTTTGTTCATCAAGTCACCCAACCACGTACTCTCACCAAGTCGACTCTTTAACTCCTTTCACCAAATCACCCCACCAAGTCAACTCTTTAAGTCAATTCATCAAGTCACCAGAAAAAGTACTCTCACCAAGATGACTCTTTATGTCTGTTCATCAAGCCACCCCACCAGGTCGGCCCACCAAATACTCCCACCAAGTCGACTCTTTAAGTCTACTCATCAGTTCACCCTACCAAGTACTCTCACCAAGTCAACTCTTTAGGTCCATTCATCAAATCACCCCACCAAGTCGACCCTTTAAGTTCATTCATCAAGTTGCCCCACCAAGTACTCTCACCAAGTTGACTCTTTAAGTTTTTTCATCAAGTCGAGCCACAAAGTACTCTCACGAAGTTGACTCTTTAAGTTCGTTCATCAAGTCACCCCACCAAGTACTCTAACCAAGTTGATTCTTCAAGTGCGTTCATCAAGTCACCCCACCAAGTACTCTCACCAAGTTGACTCTTTAAGTCTGGTCATCAAGTCGCCCCACCAAGCACTCCCACCAAGTCAACTCTTTAAGTCTGTTCATCAGTTCACCTCACCAAGTACTCTCACCGAGACAACTCTTTAGTTGTGTTCCTCAAGTCACCCTACCAAGTCAACCCTTTAAGTCCGTTCATCAAGTCACCAGACCAAGTACTCTCACCAAGTCGAGTCTTTAAGTCCTTTCATCAAGACACCCCACCAAGTCAACTCTTTAAGTCCACCAGGTCGGCTCACCAATTACTCCCACCAAGTCGACTCTTTATGTCCGTTCATCAGTTCACCCCACCAAATAATCTCACCAAGTTGACTCTTTAAGTTTGCTCATCAAGTCATTTCAACAAATACTCTAACCAAGTCAGCTCTTTGAGTCCATTCACCAAGTCACCCCACCAAGTACTCTAACCAAGTCGACCCTTCAAGTGCATTCATCAAGTCACCCCACCAAGTACTCTCACCAAGTCAACTCTTTACATCTATTCATCAAGTCACACTACTAAGTACTCTCACCAAGTCAACTCTTTAGGTTCATTGATCAAGTCACCCGGCCAAGTTGACCCTTTTATTCTATTCATCAAGTCACCCCACCAAGTACTCTCACCAAGTCGACTCTTTAAGTCCTTTCATCAAGTCAACCCACCAAGTCAACTCTTTAACTTCATTCATCAAGTCACCAGAACAAGTACTCTCACCAAGTTGACTCTTTAAGTCCATTCATCAAGTCACCCCACTAGGTTGGCCCACCAAGTACTCTCACCAAGTCAAATCTTTAGGTCTGTTCATCAAGTCACCCTGCCAAGTTAACCCTTTAAGTCCGTTCATCAAGTCATCCCACCAAGTACTCTCACCAACTTGACTCATTAAGTCCTTTCATCAAGTCACCCCACCAAGTTGACTCTTTAACTCCATTCATCAAGTCACTAGAACAAGTACTCCCACCAAGTTGACTCTTTATGTCTTTTCATCAAGTCACCGCACCAAGTTGGCCCACCAAGTCAACACTTTAGGTTTGTTCATCAGTTCACCCCACCAAGTACTCTCACCAAGTTGACTCTTTAAGTTTGCTCATCAAGTCAAGCCACCAATTACTCTCACCAAGTTGACTCTTTGAGTTTGTTCATCAAGTCAACCCACCAAGTACTCTAACCAAGTCGATTCTTCAAGTGTATTCATCAAGTCACCCCACCAAGTACTCTCATCAAGTCGACTCTTTAAGTCTGTTCATCAAGTCACCCCACCAAGTACTCTCACCAAGTCAACTCTTTAGGTCTGTTCATCAAGTCACCCCACCAAGTTGACCCTTTATGTCTATTCATCAAGTCACCTCATCAAGTACTCTCACCAAGTTGACTCTTTAAGTCCTTTCATCAAGTCACCCCACCAAGTCAACTCTTTAAGATTGTTCATCAAGTCACCAGAACAAGAACTCTCACCAAGTCGACTCTTTAAATCTGTTCATCAAGTCACCTCCCCAGGTTCACCCCCCAAGTACTCTCACCAAGTTTACTCTTTAAGTCCTTTCATTAGTCCACCCCGCTAATTACTCTCACCAAGTTGACTATTTAAGTCTACTCATCAATTTGTACCAGCAAGTACTCTCTCCAAGCTGACTCTTTGAGTCCGTTCATCAAGACACCAAACCAAGTACTCTAACAAGGTCAATTCTTCAAGTGTGTTCATCAAGTCACCCCACCAAGTAATCTCACCAAGTCAACTCTTTAACTCTGTTCATCAAGTCACCCCACCAAGTACTCTCATCAAGTCAAATCTTTAGGTCCATTCATCAAGTCACGCCACCAAGTCAACCTTTCAAGTGCATTCATCAAGTCACCCCACCAAATACTCTCACCAAGTCATCTCTTTAAGTCTGTTCATCAAGTCACCCCACAAAGTACTCTCACCAAGTCAACTTATTTGGTCCGTTCATCAAGTCACCCTGCCAAGTCAACCCTTTAAGTCCGTTCACCAAGTCACCGCTCCAAGTACTCTCACCAAGTTGACTCTTTAAATCTGTTCATCAAGTCACCCCACTAGTTCGGCCCATCAAGTACTCTCACCAAGTCGACTCTTTAATTCCATTCATCAGTTCACCTCGCCAAGTACTCTCACCAAGTTGACTCTTTAAGTCCTCTCATCAAGTCATGCCACCAAGTACTCTCACCAAGTTGACTGTTTAAGTCCATTCATCAAGTCACCCCACCAAGTACTCTAACCAAGTCGATTCTTCAAGTGCGTTCATCATGTCACCCCACCAAGTACTCTCACCAAGTCGACTCTTTAAGTCTGTTTATGAAGTTAGCCAACCAATTATTCCGACAAAGTCAACTCTTTAGGTCCATTCATCAAGTCACCCCACCAAATCAACCATTTAATTCTGTTTATCAAGTCACCCCACCAAGTGCTCTCACCAAGTCAACTCTTTAAGTCCTTTCATCAAGTTACCCCACCAAGTCGACTCTTTAAGTGTGTTCATCATATGCCCAAAACAAGTACTCTCACCAAGTTGACTCTTTGTGTTTGTTCATCAAGTCACCCCACCTGGTCGGCCCACCAAGTACTCCCACCAAGTTGACTCTTTAAGTCCTTTCATCAAGTCACCCCACCAAGTCAACTCTTTAAGTTCATTCATCAAGACACCAGAACAAGTACTCTCACCAAGTTGACTCTTTAAGTTCATTCATCAATTCACCCCACCAGGTTGGCCCACCAAGTACTCTGACCAAGAAAAATCTTTAGGTCTGTTCATCAAGTCACCCCACTAAGTTGACCCTTTAAGTTCGTTCATCAAGTCACCCCACCAAGTACTCTCACCAAGTTGACTCTTTAAGTCCTTTCATCAAGTCACCCCACCAAGTTGACTCTTTAACTCCATTCATCAAGTCACCAGAACAAGTACTCTCACCAAGTTGCCTCTTTATGTCTGTTCATCAAGTCACCGCACCAGGTCGGCCCACCAAGTAATCCCACCAAGTCGTCTCTTTAGGTTTGTTCATTAGTTCACCTCATTAATTACTCTCACCAAGTTGACTCTTTAAGTTTTCTCATCAAGTCGAGCCACCAAGTACTCTCACCAAGTTGACTCTTTGAGTTTGTTAATCAAGTCAGCTCACCAAGTACTCTAACCAAGTTGATTCTTCAAGTGTATTCATCAATTCACCCCACCAAGTACTCTCACAAAGTTGACTCTTTAAGTCTATTCATCAAGTCACCCCAAAAAGTACTCTAACCAAGTCAACTCTTTAGGTCTGTTCATCAAGTCTCCCCACCGAGTTGACCCTTTATGTCTGTTCATCAAGTCACCTCACAAAGTGCTCTCACCAAGTTGACTCTTTAAGTCCTTTCATCAAGTCACCCCACCAAGTCAACTCTTTACGATTGTTCATCAAGTCACCAAAACAAGAACTCTCACCAAGTCGACTCTTTAAGTCCGTTCATCAAGTAACCTCCCCAGGTTCGCCCCCCAAGTACTCTCACCAAGTTGACTCTTTAAGTCCTTTCATCAATTCACCCCTTTAAGTACGCTCACCAAGTTGACTATTTAAGTTTATTCATCAATTTTCACCACCAAGTACTCTCACCAAACTGACTCTTTGAGTCCGTTCATCAAGACACGAAACCAAGTACACTAACAAGGTTGATTCTTCAAGTGTGTTCATCAAGTCACCCCACCAGGTAATCTCACCAAGTCAACTCTTTAACTCTGTTCATCAAGTCACCCAACCAAGTACTCTCACCAAGTCAAATCTTTAGGTCCATTCATCAAGTCACACCACCATGTCGACCTTTCAAGTGCATTCATCAAGTCACCCCACCAAATACTCTCACCATGTCATCTCTTTAATTTTGTTCATCAAGTCACCTCAGAAAGTACTCTCACCAAGTCAACTCTTTTGGTCCGTTCAACAAGTCACCCTACCAAGTCAACCCTTTAAGTCCATTCACCAACTCATCCCACCAGGTACTCTCACCAAGTTGAATCTTTAAATCTTTTCATCAAGTCACCCCACCAGGTCGGCCCATCAAGTACTCTCACCAAGTCGACTCTTTAATTCCACTCATCAGTTCACCTCGCCAAGTACTCTCACCAAGTTGACTCTTTAAGTCCACTCATCAAGTCATGCCACCAAGTACTCTCACCAAGTTGACTGTTTAAGTCCATTCATCAAGTCACCCAACCAAGTACTCTAACCAAGTTGATTCCTCAAGTGCGTTCATCAAGTCATCCCACCAAGTACTCTCACCAAGTCGACTCTTTAAGTCTGTTCATCAAGTCACCCCACCAATTATTCCCAAAAAGTCAACTCTTTAGGTCCATTCATCAAGTCACCCTACCAAATCGACCATTTAATTTCATTCATGAAGTCACCCCACCAAGTACTCTCACCAAGTCAACTCTTTAAGTCCTTTCATCAAGTCACCCCACCAAGTTGACTCTTTAAGTCTATTCATCAAGTCCCCAAAACAAGTACTCTCACCAAGTCAACTCTTTATGTTTGTTCATCAAGTCACCCCACCAGGTCGGCCCACCAAGTACTCCCACCAAGTTTACTCTTTAAGTCCATTCATTAGTTCACCCCACCTAGTACTCTCACAAACTTGAATCTTTAAGTTTGCTCATCAAGTGAAGCCACCAAGTTCTCTCACCAAGTTGACTCTTTCAGTCCGTTCATCAAGTCACCCCACCAAATACTGTAAACAAGTCAATTCTTCAAGTGTGTTCATCAAGTCACCCCACCAAGTACTCTCACCAAGTCGACTCTTTAAGTTTGTTCATCAAGTCACCTCCCCAAGTACTATAACCAATTCAACTCTTTAGGTCCATTCATTAAGTCACCCCTCCAAGTTGACCCTTTAAGTCCATTCATCAAGTCATCCCACCAAGTACTCTCACCAAGTTGACTCTTTAAGTCCTTTCATCAAGTCACCCCACCAAGTCGACTCTTTAAGTCTATCCATTGAGTCACTAGAACAAGTACTCTCACCGACACGACTCTTTAAGTCTATTCATCAAGTCACCCCACTAGGTCAGCCCACCAATTACTCTCACCAAGTCGACTCTTTAAGTCCATTCATTATTTCACCCTGCTGAGTACTCTCACCAAGTTGACTCTTTATGTCTGATCATTAATTTGAGCCACCAAGTACTTGCACCAAGTTGACTCTTTGAGTCCATTCATCAAGTCACCACACCAAGTATTCTAACCAAGTCGATTCTTCAAGTACATTCATCAAGTCACCCAACCAAGTACTCTCACCAAGTTGACTCATTAGGTCTATTCATCACGTCACCCCACCAAGTACTCTCACCAAGTCAACTCTTTAGGTCTGTTCATCAAGTCACCCCACAGGGTTGACCCTTTAAGTTTGTTCATCAAGTCGCCACAGCAAGTACTCTCACCAAGTTGACTCTTTAAGTCCATTCATCAAGTCACCCCACCAGGTCGGCCCACGAAGTAAACCCACCAACTTAACTCTTTAAGTCCGTTCATCAGTACACCCTACCAAGTACTCTCACCAAGTGGACTCTTTAAGTTTTCTCATCAAGTCGAGCCACCAAGTACTCTCACCAAGTTGACTCTTTGAGTTCATTGATAAAGTCACCAGAACAAGTACTCTCACCAAGTTGACTCTTTAAGTTTGTTCATCAAGTTACCCCACCAGGGCGGCCCACCAATTACTCTCACCAAGTCGACTCTTTAAGTAAGTTCATTAGTTCACCCTACCAAGTACTCTAACCAAGTTGACTCTTTATGTCTATGCATCAAGTCAAGCCACCAAGTACTCTCACCAAGTCGACTGTTTAAGTCCGTTCATCAAGTCACCCCACCAAGTACTCTAACCAAGTTGATTCTTCAAGTGCATTCATCAAGTCACCCCACCAAGTACTCTCACCAAGTTGACTCTTTAAGTATGTTCATCAAGTCACCCCACCAAGTATTCTCATAGAGTCAACTCTTTAGGTCCGTTCATCAAGTCACCAGACCAAGTTGATTGTTCAAGTTTGTTCATCAAGTCACCCCAAAAAGTACTATCACTAAGTCAACTCTTTACGTCCTTTCATCAAGTCACCTAACCAAGTGGACTCTTTAAGTCCATTCATTGAGTCACCAGAACAAGTACTCTCACAAAATTGACTCTTTAAGTCCATTTATCAAGTCACCCCACTAGGTTGGCCCCCCAAGTACTCTCACCAAGTTGACTCTTTAAGTCCGTTTATTAGTTCACCCACCCAAGTACTCTCACCAAGTTGACTCTTTATGTCTGCTCATTAAGTAGAGCCACCAAGTACTCTCACCAAGTCGACTCTTTGATTCCATTCATCAAGTCACCCCACCAAGTACTCTAAACAAGTCAATTCTTAAAGTATATTCATCAAGTCACCCAACCAAGTACTCTCACCAAGTCAACTCATTAGGTCTATTCATCAAGTCACCCCACCAAGTACTCTCACTAAGTCAACTCTTTATGTCCGTTCATCAAGTCACCCTGTAGGGTCGACCCTTTAAGTTCATTCATCAAGTCACCCCACCAAGTACGCTCACCAAGTCGACTCTTTAAGTCCTTTCATCAAGTCACCCCACCAAGTCGACTCTTTAAGTTCATTCATCAAGTCAACAGAACAAGTACTCTCACCAAGTCAACTTTTTAAGTTCGTTCATCAAGTCACCCCACCAGGTCGGCCCACCAAGTACACCCACTAAATCAACTCTTTAAGATTGTTCATCAGTTCACCCTACCAAGCATTCTCACCAAGTGGACTCTTTAAGTTTTCTCATCAAGTCGAGCCACCAAGTACTCTAACCAAGTTGACTCTTTGAGTTCATTCATAAAGTCACTAGAACAAGTACTCTCACCAAATCGACTCTTTAAGTCTATTCATCAAGTTACCCCACCAGGGTGGCCCACCAAGTACTCTCACCATGTTGACTCTTTAAGTCTGTTCATCAGTTCACCCTACCACATACTCTCACCAACTTGACTCCTTAAGTCTGCTCATCAAGTCGAGCCACCAAGTACTCTCACCAAGACGACTCTTTGAGTCTGTTCATCAAGTCACCCTACCAAGTACTCTAACCAAGTTGACTCTTCAAGTGCATTCATCAAGTCACCCCACCAAGTACTCTCACCAAGTCGACTCTTTAAGTTTGTTCATCAAGTCACCCAACCAAGCACTCTCACTAATTCACCTCTTTAGGTCTGTTCATCAAGTCACCCGTCCAAGTTGAACCTTCAAGTGCATTCATCTATTCACCCCACCAAGAACTCTCACCAAGTTGACTCTTTAAGTATGTTCATAAAGTCACCCCACCAAGTATTCTCACCAAATCAAATCTTTAGTTCCATTCATCAAGTCACCCCACAAGTCAACCCTTTAAGTTCGTTGATCAAGTCACCCCACCAAGTACTCTCACCAAGTTGAATTTTTAAGTCCTTTCATCAAGTCACCCCACCAGGTCGACTCTTTAAGTCTGTTCATCAAGTCACCAAAACAAGTACTCTCACCAAGTCGACTCTTTATGTCAGTTCATCAAGTCACCCCACCAGGTCGGCCCACCAAGTTGACTCTTCAAGTCCTTTCATCAAGTCACCCCATCAACTTGACTCTTTAATTCTGTTCATCATGTCACCAGAACAAGTACTCTCAGCAAGCTAACTCTTTATATCTGTTCATCAAGTCACCCCACAAGGTCAGCCCACAAAGTACTCCCACCAAGTCGACAATGTAAGTTCTTTCATCAAGTCAACCCACCAGGGCAGCCCACTAAGTATTCTCACCAAGTTGACTCTTTAAGTCTATTCGTCAGATCACCCTGCCAAGTACTCTCACCAAGTTGACTCTTTAAGTTTGCTCATCAATTCAAGCCACCAAGTACTCTCGCCAAGTCGACTCTTTAAGTCCATTCATCAAGTCACCCTATCAAGTGTTGGTGTTTTATTTTGATGTTAACAGTGCAAAAACTACTAGGCGACAAAAGGCTTAATACCTAGATATCATTACATACACAACCTAAAGAATAGGCAATTCTCATTATCACTTGCATATGCAAAGTACTAGGACCCAACTCCAACAAAACCTTAGATGGTTTTCTACTCTTTTGGCTCTGTAAAAACTAGGGCGGGTGTACCCGAGGATGGTTCAAAGATGGAACAATTGTATGAGAATTATTCTTAGTTTCATTTTGACTCTCATCTCTAAATCCTCAAACATATACGTAAATCTTACCGAATTGATAAACACATCCCTTGAACAGATATGGCCAAGAAATCTTCTATAGCTCTGCAGATCTTTCCAACAGCAATGGCTAAATGAAGCTAAAACAATCCGTGCAGGCAAGTGCTGGCCAACTTTGAATATCTTACAGGAAATATAAGTAAAAATTGATTTTATGATGTACTTTGAAAAAGCTAGTCATAATGTACTTCTCTTTTGGCTGAAATACTTTCGATCAGTGCCTAATCCATTGGGAATTCAGAGTCAAGTAAATTCTTAGATCTAATTTGTTGCTTTGCAACAAATTTTCATCAGCAATTCTTACCTGAATTTATCATTCAAAAATCCTTATTAACACCCAAGAAACCTCATCACATTCATCAGAGCCTTTATTTAATCCATTGAATTAACATCAATAACAAATGGATGTACAGTCTTACTATATTGCAATCAATTGCATAAGCTTTTACTCACACAACATCAAGGTAGCTAAGTATTTAAAAGGAGACAAAATTCAGAAAAGAACAGATATGGGGAAAGTTCATAATTTGTATTCATTTCCTTTGAAAATGGTACATCCTTTACAATAGACCCAGAAAGACCTTCAGAGAAGAAGCACAGTTCTTTCTACATTCATCTATATCTCAAAAATTTTGACAGAAAAGTATACTATAAATTTCCTTCACAAAGTGTTTTGGACCAAAAACATAACTAAGAACAATACTTAGTAAAAATTAAATTCGGGCCATTCTTTAGCCTTGGGATCTCACTTAAATAATGTGAGATGCAACAAGCTTCAAGCTAAAAAAAGGTGACAGGTGTCCTCCTTTAGAAAAACAAAAACAAGAATAATAGAAAGGTTAATTACAACAACAATTCTTGGTGGGTCCCTTTCCGTTATGCTTCTTGGTTGTTATGATCTGATCTCACAATCATTCTTCATCTTCATCTTCAGAGTACATACCCATAAGGTCTGTAAGTGATGTATCATCTTCTGTTACATGCAAACTCACTTTAACCTGGGGATTTTATATGTCATCATTGCTGATTACAAAAGTAACTATTACTCTTACATCTTCTTCGTCATCGTCTCCTGACATCTGCTCACTAAACTGATTTTTCCATCTGTTAAAAGTATCATCATCTTGCCAATCAAAACTTAGGGTTTCTCTTTGTATCTTTATTAAAGAATTGGCATTTTCCTCTAAATGATCGAATTCTTTTCTCATATCAGCGTAATATAATTGTATTTTTACCAGCTCCTCATTTGTCTTTGCCCAAAACCAATGGCCAGTCTCACTAATGATGTTTGTTATTCTGTTATCGAATAATTCATCTATTTCCTTTTTCCATTTTCCTTTTTCCTTTACTGTATCAACAGATTCTAAAGCACAAGGAAATAGGGTGAATTTTTCAGCAAGATATTTTTAAAAACAGAGTATCAATTTTCTCTGTAAAGAATCTCTTTTATTCTCAAAATTATCTAATTGATTCAATAAATCAAAAATCTTTTCAACCTAATGATAAGGCATTTGGACTGTAGATATACAAATAATTATAACATCATTGTTTCTCTGTCTCCATTTCTGTGCAAGAGAATCTAGTCCATCCTTTTCTTTATTTAACTCATCCATGAGGGTTACAATCCTTGTCAACTTATCATAAAAAGTTGACCATTGTATTTTATCCCTCAAATATGTCACACCCTGCCTCCATTTCTCTTCCTGCTGATTTCTAAATTCTATCTGCCACTCATGTAATTTGGTTTTTTCTGCTTCAAATTCCTCTGCAGTATAGAATTGGGGTCTTTCAGGGGTGTCAGGTATCTCAATAATAGGGGTTAATCCCACAGATGACTGCAGGGGATATGCAATTCTTAGTGTACTAGATTCTCCCACTTTCCTCTTTCCAAGTACCTTTTCTAATTGAGATACCCTATTTTCTAACTCAATTCTCCTTTTTACCTCTTGGTTATAAGCATCCACCACTATTTCATATTTATTATGCATATCAATCATTTCCCTCTCTCCTCTTTCCGCAGTAGCCAAGGCAAATTTAGAATAATCCACATTCATGTGGGCTGCCCGTACATTTAAAGTATCAGCAACTCTCCTTACAAAGATACTCCCTATTAATCCTGAATCATCAAGCTGTGATGAAGTAGTTCTGGATCCTCTTCTCAGGGACCACATAACAAGGGCAGCTTGATCATTGCTGAATGTTGTACCCAAGAATTCCTCTTTATTTGGATCCTGGAGTCCTAAATTATTTGAAACAGAATTAAAAATTAATGTGTCAGCAATGTCCCAATTGGGCAATAATAAAACATTAGCATTTTTTACCATCTGTCTTCCCTCATCAGGGGTTATATTTTGGAACTCTTGCACCATTTGTTCCTTTATTAGATTTTGAATGGAGGTCTCATCCATTTTTGGATGTTCTGTTTTCATATTCTTACACCTTTGCTCAAAAATGTGCATGTTTACCCTCCACGCAAACTGATGGAAAGCCCTAGATCTTACAAAATTGTTATCAGATAAAAAATGCTGACTCGCTTGTTCCAAAATAGGGTCCAATTCCCTTCCTCTAAAATCTTCTACAGTTAATTCAAAACTTGGCACAGGGGGTTCTTGGGGGTTCCCTTCATCAATTTCTGCTTGTGTAACAAAAATTTCTCCTTGTGACCCCATTTGTTCGAATTGCTCATTGGTGAGCTATTCTTCCTCAATTCTTATTGGGTTTTGAGAAGGTGAGTAACTTTCATCAAGGGATTCTTCCTCCCTTATTATTCTTCTTCTTTTGGGAGAAGGTTTAGGGGGTCTTCCTTCTAGGACAGTGTTGGTGGATTCAACTATCTATTTTTCTTTATGTACAACGGGCACCTGCTGTTGGACAATAGTATATCATGTCTTCTTTCGTACCACCAGTGGACCTATTCCAATGTTGGGGGTGAAACCCAATTTTCTCATAATTTCTCTAGCTTTATTTGGAAAATAATTAATAAAATGCTGTTTCAACTCATTCATTACTTCCATTATCTCAGAGAAAGTACTCATGAGCTTATGTATTTTGTCTGCATTGGTTGCAGCATTACTAAGAGGAATGAAATCTTTGTCAAAACAATTAATGAATTCCAAAACTTTTGAATAGACTCTCCATTTTTCTTTCTTTATTTCTTGCTCATGGAGAGAGTATTCATTTCTTATTATATCTTCAGGAAAATAGAATTCATGCTGAACTGGACGAATCTTGATTCTCAATCTAAGGGCAGAGTTAAAGAAACCTTCTGTATCACAAAAATGAGAGTGAGACACTGCCATCTTATATTGATCCAAAATTCTATGGAGAAAGACCCACCCTTCTTTAGTTATCACAAACTGGTGGGCTATAGTACAAGTAGGAAAAATTGATCTTGTCCCCCTTTTGTGCAAAAAGGCCTCCTCCACTCCTCCCAACTGCCACAAAAATTCAGCTATCCCTACCTTTAAAGGTACCTGATAGGGTAACACATGGGGTGTTCCTTTGAATCCATAGACCCTGATGACAGTTGAGACTGAATATGGGATAATATCTCCCCAATTATGTGACACTTTTAGATTATGGGTTTTGTCCATAGGCCTAACAAGGTGCATTAATGCCTTAGGGATTCTGGGATTATCACTCAATATGAGGCACCTTAGTTTGGAGGCAAAGTGCCTATCAAATCTAATGAAGCTAGCATTTTCTGCTTCCCAGGTCATGTCTGCACTCCATAATTGGACTGGCAGTGCCTCCCCTTCTTGTTCTCTATTTAAAACCATTTCTTTACCAAAATAAGTGGCCCCTTTAAAAAGAAACATATGCATCAATAAGGAATACTGACCCCAAACCTTTTCCACCTTGCCCTTTGCAAGCCCCACCAATCCCTGATGAATCTCATTTGCCAAGTAAGATACAAAATCAAAAATTATTTCCACACCAAAAGAGGAGATTTGGGTGATCATATACATGAAGCTCACCAAAATAAAGTCTTATTCGCCCTCTTCGAAGACTCTGCACAGGGTCCTATATATCTCCACTGCCCTGGCATTAAAGCATGATTTCTTGAATGGTTCTTTAGAAGATGATGTTATGGTTGGGAGGCCTCCAATCCAGCCTATGTGGGCTTTCAGTGCACCCTGTCTAACTACATCCCTCTTGGATATATATTATTTTTCTAAATCTATCAAATTAATGGGCACATGATACATTGTGAGGGGTCCCAGACTGAAAACCTTCCTAATCTCCTCGGGACTGATGGTAACTAAAGCCTCACCATCCATTCTTCTCACTACCTTAGTGGATTGGTCATAGTTTTTTGCTATAGCTTCAAGCAGGTCAAAATCCATAAACACGCTGAGGACAACAAGCTTCCCAAGATCAAAATTCCATATATTGGCATGAGGGTCATATAACTTCCTTTCCACAAACCATTTTTTGAATAAACTCAAACCAGTTTGAGAAGTTTGAGCATCCCGGACCCAATTACCTTTATCATACAATCCATCAGCTACCCTTAGCCTAGGGTTGAGTGAGGTTAACCTCTTAACTTGCACCATTTCTACAGTAGATTCAGGAAGTAACTCAAGCAAATCATCCTGCACATTTCTATCCAGGTAGTTTATTGCACCTGTAAATCCCTTCTTAGGAGGCATCTTGGGCTATCTTTTTAAAACTTAAAAGCTCACGAAGATGATGGTAGTTTTACTTACTTGAATTCTATCTCAATTCTCCTCTGTATTCCTGCAAAATTTTTGTGAACAAACAACTTGACAAATTTTTTATCAAACCTTGGCACGCTTTTCTTTCAGTAATGGCTTCTGCACAAGAATGGCTTCAAATCTTTTCTCGCGTGAAATGAAACTGATGAAATCTCTCTGTATTATACTCTATTTTTCCTCACGGATGAAGCTTTCTTGTCTAATTAATACAGAGAGTGGCACTACATTTTTCTTTTAAAACTGCACTGTCGATCTTCAAAGATCCTACGATCATGCGGTACAGAGGGAAGAACTAGGAGTTATATTTGCCATGTTAGTTATTTTACTCAATGAGAACTTGCCATGTACAGAATTCTTTCTTTTGATGGCGCTTATATTTAGACCCACTGACGACGGAGAACACATGTCAGCATGTCGCTACTTCGTTATGCATAAAGAACAAGCACCTTGCCATGGCAAAGTAGCGACAATCGTTGATCAGATCAAGAAATGATTGAAAGATACGCTACAGGACTTCTTAAGAAAGAAGGCGGCAGGACCAACTCGCTATGTCGCTATAATTATCTTCCTTGCAACTCTTCATAGCGAGGTAGAAAACTCCGTTGATCCACTTCAAGATGACGTTCAAGATTTCTTGCACATTCAATCAGATAGGTATTAATGAGAATCGGATCTCTACATGGTTGGCACATGTCAAAATTTATCACAGTCATCTGTCATTACACGTTATCAAAGATCTTGCCGATATTTTGCCATTTTACGGGGCCTCGCTAACTCGCTAACGGTGAAGCACCTGAATTTTCTGATAGCGAGGTAGCGAGCTCTGACACTTAAAAGGATTCCATGCTGGAAAATGCAAGGGTTACCCAGTAATTACTTCTGTTAATTAAAACTGATTCTGACAACGGTATTTATGACTGGTCATGCCACCTGGTGTAATTATGATACAAGCAAGATGCAATGTCATCATTTTTAGATTCTCACGTGGCCTCGCTACTTCACTAATGGTGAAGTGTCTGAATTTTCCAATAGTGAGGTGGTGGAACTTCCGAAAAAAACAACATTCTGGCTCTAATGTCAGATATTCTAGTGGGTCCCTCTCCTTTTTTTTTTGGATGGTGAATTGCAAAGTGTACCTGCACCATAAAACATTTAATAAGAAAATTTCTGATCACCGCATCTTCACTTTATGGTCCCACCGCTTAAAATACTCAATACTCGTTATCTCGCTATACTTAATGAGCATGCAACTCTCAATAGCGAGGTAACGCCAATGGTAGATCTAATCGGATCCGACGGTTGGGACAAATAGGAAGAAAGGTAACCCAGGAGAAAGGAAAAGGAATATGACAGCATATTCGTCTCTTTTGAAAAATCAAAATTTCGCGCCCGACAATTTATGAATAGGGATGATATAGGGTTTATATGGCGATTATTTCTTATAGATGGTTTATCCAAAACCCTATGTTTCACTTAGACATAGAACATTTGACTTTTCTATGATTTAACTAAAAATTTTTACTACAGAAAAAGTCAGACCAACATCAAGTACTCTAACCAAGTTGATTCTTCAAGTGTGTTCATGAAGTCACCCCACCAAGTACTTTCACCAAGTTGACTCTTTAAGTCTGTTCATCAAGTCACCCCACCAAGTACTCTCACCAAGTTGACTCTTTAAGTCCTTTCATCAGGTCACCCCACCAAGTTGACTCTTTAAGTCCATTCATCAAGTCACCAGAACAAGTACTCTCACCAAGTCACCTCTTTAAGTCCAATCATCAAGTCACCCCACCAGGTCGGCCCACCAAGTACTCTCACCAAGTCGAATCTTTAAGTCTGTTCATCAATTCACCCCGCTAAGTACACTCACCAAGTTGACTCTTTAAGTCTGCTCATCAATTCGCACCACCAAGTACTCTCAGCAAGCTGACTCTTTGAGTTCGTTAATGAAGACACCCAAACAAGTACTCTAACCAAGTCAATTCTTAAAGTGCGTTCATCAAGTCACCCCATCAAGTACTCTCACCAAGTCGACTCTTTAACTCTGTTCATCAAGTCACCCCACCAAGTACTCTCACCAGGTCAACTCTTTAGGTTTGTTCATCAAATCACCCCGCCAAGTTGACCCTTTAAGTCCATTCATCAAGTCACCCCACCAAGTACTCTCACCAAGTTGACTCTTTAAGTCCTTTCATAAAGTCATCCCATCAAGTCAACTCTTTAAGTCCGTTCATCAAGTCATCAGAACAAGTACTCTAACAAAGTTGACACTTTAAGTCTATCAATCAAGTCAGCCCACCAGGTCAGCCCATCAAGTACTCTCACCAAGTTTACTCTTTAAGTCCATTCATTAGTTCACCCAGCCAACTATGCTAACCAAGTTGACTCTTTAAGTCTACTCATCAAGTCATGCCACCAAGTACTCTCACCAAGTCAACTCTTTATGTCCGTTCATCAAGTCACCAGAATAAGTACTCTCACCAGTTTGACTCTTTAAGTGCATTCATCAAGTCACCCCACTAGGTCGGCCCACCAACTGCTCCCACCAAGTTGAATCTTTAAGTCCATTCATCAGTTCACCTACCAAGTACTCTCACCAAGTTAACTGTTTAAGTCCGCTCATCAAGTCGCACCATTGAGTACTCTCACCAAGTCGACTATTTAAGTCCATTCATCAAGTCACCCTGCTAAGTCAACCCTTTCAGGCCGTTCATCAAGTCACCCCACCAAGTACTCTCACCAAGTTGACTCTTTAAGTGCTTTCATCAAGTCACCCCACCAAGTTGAATCTTTAATTTTGTTCATCAAGTTACCAGAACAAGTACTCTCACCAAGTTGAATCTTTATGTCTATTCATCAAGTCACCCCACCAGGTTGGCCCACCAAGTACTCCCACCAAGTCGACTCTTTAAGTATGTTCATCAGTTCACCCCACCAAGTACTCTCACAAAGTTGAATCTATAAGTCTACTCATCAAGTCGAGCCACCAAGTGCTCTCATCAAGTCGACTCATTGTGTCCATTCATCAAGTCACCTCATCAAGTACTGTAAAAAAGTTGTTTCTTCAAGTGCATTCATCAAGTCACCCCACCAAGTACTCTCACCAAGACGACCCTTTAAGTCTATTCATCAAGTCAACTCACCAAGTACTCTCACCAAGTCAACTCTTTAGGTCTGTTCATCAAGTCATGCCACCAAGTCAACCCTTTACATCCGTTCATCATGTCAACCCACCAAGTACTCTCACCAAGTCAACTCTTTAAGTCCATTCATCAAGTCACCCCACCAAGTTGACTCTTTAAGTCTATTCATCGAGTCACCAGAACAAGTACTCTCTCCAACTCAACTCTTTAAGTTCATTCATTAGTTCACCCTACCAAGTACTCTCACCAAGTTGACCCTTTATGTCTGCTCATCAACTCGAGCCACCAAATACTCTCACCAAGTTGACTCTTTGATTTCATTGATCAAGTCAGCCCAAAAAGTCGATTCTTCAAGTACGTTCATCAAGTCACCCCACCAAGTACTCTCACCAAGTTGACTCTTTAGATCTGTTCATCAAGTCACCCCACCAAGTACTCTCACAAAGTCAACTCTTTAGGTCAGTTCATCAAGTCACCCTGCCAAGTCGACTCGTTAAGTCCGTTCATCAAGTCACCCCACCAGGTCGGCCCACCAAGTACTCTCACCAAGTTGACTCTTTAAGTCCGTTCATTAGTTCACCCTAGTAAGTACTCTCACCAAGTTGACTCTTTATGTCTTCTCATCAAGTCAAGCCACCAAATACTCTCACCAAGTTGATTCTTTGAGTCCATTCATCAAGTCACCCCACCAAGTACTCTAACCAACTCGATTCTGAAGGTACGTTCATCAAGTCACCCCACCAATTACTCTCACCAAGTCGACTCTTTAGGTCTATTCATCAATTCACCCCACCAAGTACTCTCACCAAGTCAACTCTTTAGGTCTGTTCATCAAGTCACCCTACCAAGTTGACCAAGTCGACTCTTTAAGTTCGTTCATCAGTTCACACCACCAAGTACTCTCAACAAGTGGACTCTTTAAGTCTGTTCATCAAGTCTTGCCACCAAGTACTCTCACCAAGTTGACTCTTTGAGTACATTCATCAAGTCACCCCACCAAGTACTCTAACCAAGTTGACTCTTCAAGTGCATTCATCAAGTCACCCCACCAAGTACTCTCACCAAGTTGACTCTTTAAGTCTGTTCATCAAGTCTTGCCACCAAGTACTCTCACCAAGTTGACTCTTTGAGTACATTCATCAAGTCACCCCACCAAGTACTCCCTAGTACTCTCACGAAGTCAACTCTTTAGGTCCATTCATCAAGTCACCCCACCAAGTCGACCCTTCAAGTGTGTTCATCAAGTCACCCCACCAAGTACTCTCACCATGTCGAATCTTTAAGTCTGTTCATCAAGTCACCCCACCAAGTACTCTCCCCAAGTCAACTCTTTAATTCCTTTCATCACATCACTCCACCAAGTTGACTCTTTAAGTCCATTTATCAAGTCAACAGAACAAGTACTCTCTCCAAGTCAAATCTTTATGTCCTTTCATTAGTTCACCTTGCTGAGTACTCTCAACAAGTTGACTCTTTAAGTTCGCTTATCAATTCACGCCAACAAGTACTCTCACCAAGCCGACTCTTTGAGTTTGTTCATCAAGACACCCCACCAAGTTCTCTAATCAAATTGATTCTTCAAGTGCATTCATCAAGTCACCATACCAAGTACTCTCACCATGTCGACTCTTTAACTTTTTTCATCAATTCACCCCACCAAGTACTCTCACCAAGTCAACTCTTTAGGTCCGTTCATCAAGTCACCCCACAAAGTTGACCCTTCAAGTGCATTCATCAAGTCACCCCACCAAGTACTCTAACCAAGTTGACTCTTTGAGTTCGCTCATCAAGTCACAAGAATAAGTACTCTCACCAAGTTGACTGTTTAAGTCCATTCATCAAGTCACCCCACCAGGGCAGCCCACCAAGTACTCTCACCAAGTGGACTCTTTAAGTCTGTTCATCAATTCACCCCACCAAGTACTCTCACCAAGTTGAATCTTTAAGTTTGCTAATCAAGTCGAGTGACCAAGTACTCTCACCAAGTTGATTCTTCAAGTCCATTCATCTAGTCAGCCCACCAAGTACTCTCACCAAGTCGACTCTTTAATTCTATTCATCAAGTCACCCCACCAAGTTCTCTAACCAATTCGACTCTTTAAGTTCTTTCATCAAGTCACCCCACCAAGTTGACTCTTTAAGTCCATTCATCAAGGCACCAGAAAAAGTACTGTCACCAAGTCGACTCTTTAGGTCCGTTCATCAAGTCACCCCATAAGGTAACCCCACGAAGTACTCCCACCAAGTTGACTCTTTAAGTCCATTCATTAGTTGACCCTACCAAGTACTCTCACAAAGTTGAATCTTTAAGTTTGCTCACCTAGTCGAGCCACCAAGTGCTCTCGCTAAGTCGACTAATTGAGTTTATTCATCAAGTCACCCCGCCAAGTACTGTAACAAAGTTGATTCTTTCAGTGTGTTCAACAAGTCACACCACAAAGTACTCTCACCACGTCAACTCTTTAAGTCTTTTCATAAAGTCACCTCACCAAGTACTCTCACCAAGTCAACTCTTTAGGTCCGTTCATCAAGTCACCCCGCTAGGTCAACCCTTTAATTCTGTTCATCAAGTCACCCCACCAAGTACTCTCACCAAGTCGACTCTTTAAGTCCTTTCATCAAGTCACCCCACCAAGTTGACTCTTTAGGTCCATTCATCGAGTCACCAGAATAAGTACTCTCACCAACTCGGCTCTTTAAGTCCGTTCCTCAAGTCACCCCACCAGGTCGGTCCACCAAGTACTCTCACCAAGTTGACTCTTTAAGTCTATTCATCAATTCACCCTGCCAAGTACTCTCACCAAGTTTACTCTTTATATCTGCTCATCAAGTCAAACCACCAAGTACTCTCAAAAAGCTGACTGTTTAAGTCCATTCATCAAGTCACCCCACCAAGTACTCTAACCAAGTTGATTCTTCAAGTACGTTCATCAAGTCACCCCACCAAGTGCTCTCACCAAGTTGACTCTTTAGGTCTATGCATTAAGTCACCCCACCAAGTACTCTCACCAAGTCAACTCTTTAGGTCTGTTCATCAAGTCACTCGACCAGGTCGGCCCACCAAGTACTCCCACCAAGTCGACTCTTCAATTTCGCTCATTAGTTCACCCCGCCAAGTAATCTCGCCAAGTTGACTCTTTAAGTTTTCCCATCAAGTAGCACCACCAAGTACTCTCACCAAGTCGACTCTTTAAGTCCGTTCATCAAGTCACCCCACCAAGTACTCTAACCAAGTCGATTCTTCAAGTGCGTTCATCAAGTCACCCCAGCAAGTACTCTCACCAAGTCGATTCTTGAAGTGTTTTCATTAAGTCAGGGCACCAAGTACTCTCACCAAATCGACTCTTTAAGTTTGTTCATCAAGTCACCCCACCAAGTAGTCTCACCAAGTCAACTCTTTAGGTCTGTTCATCAAGTCACCCCACCAAGTTGATGCTTTATGTCTGTTCATCAAGTCAACCCACCAAGTACTCTCATCAAGTCGACTCTTTAACTCCTTTCATCAAGTCACCCCACCAAGTTGACTCTTTAACTTTGTTCATCAAGTCACAAGAAAAATTACTCTAACCAAGTTGACTCTTTATGTTCATTCATCAAATCACCCCACCAAGTCAGCCCACCAAGTAATCCCACCAAGTCAACTCTTTAAGTTTGTTCATCAGTTCACCCTGCCAAGTACTCTCACCAAGTTGCCTCTTTAAGTCTGCTCATCGAGTCGAACCACCACGTACTCTCACAAATTCAACTCTTTGAGTCTGTTCATCAAGTAACCCCACCAAGTACTCTAACCAAGTCGATTCTTCAAGAGCATTCATCAAGTCACCCCACCAAATACTCTCACCAAGTCAACTCTTTAAGTCTGTTCATCAAGTCAACCCACCAAGTACTCTCACAAAGTCAACTCTTTAGGTCCATTCATAGGGTCTCCCAAACAAGTCAACTCTTTAAGTCAATTCATCAAGTCACCCCACCAAGTACTCTCACCAAGTCGACTTTTTAAGTCCTTTCATCAAGTCACCCCACCAAGTCAACTCTTTAAGTTCGTTCATCAAGTCACCACAAGTACTCTAACCAAGTCGACTCTTTAAGTCCATTCATCAAGTCACCCCACCAGGTCATCCCACCAAGTACTCTCACCAAGTCGAGTCTTTAAGTCCATTCATCAGGTCATGCCACTAAGTACTCTCACCAAGTTGACTCCTCAAGTCTGCTCATCGATTCGGGCCACCAAGTACTCTCACCAAGCCAACTCTTTGAGTCTATTCGTTAAGACAAGCCACAAAGTACTCTAACCAAGTCTATTCTTCAAGTGCATTCATCAAGTCACCCCACCAAGTACTCTCAGAAAGTTGACTCTCTAATTCTATTCATCAAGTCACCCCACCATGTATTCTCATGAAGTCAACTCTTTAGGTCTGTTCATGAAGTCAACGCACCAAGTCAACCCTTCAAGTGTGTTTATCAAGTCACCCCACCAAGTAATCTCACCAAGTTGACTCTTTAAGTCTGTTCATCAAGTCACCCCACCAAGTACTCTCACCAAGTCAACTCTTTTGGTCCGTTCATCAATTCACCCCACCAAGTTGACCCTTTAAGTCCATTCATCAAGTGACCCCACCAAGTACTCTCACAAAGTCAACTCTTTAAGTCCTTTCATCAAGTCACCCCACCAAGTTGACTCCTTAAGTCCACTCATCAAGTCACCAGAACAATTACTCTCACCAAGTCGACTCTTTAAGTCCATTCATCAAGTCACCCCACAAGGTCGGCATACCAATTACTCTCACCAAGTCGACTCTTTATGTCCTTTCATCAGTTCACCTTTCCGCGTACTCTCACAAAGTTGACTCTTTAAGTTCGCTCATCAATTCATGCCACCAAGTGCTCTCACCAAGCCAACTCTTTGAGTCTGTTCATCAAGACACCGCACCAAGTACTCTAAACAAGTCAATTCTTCAAGTGCATTCATCAATTCACCCCACCAAGTACTCTCACCAAGTCGACTCTTTAACTCTTTTCATCAAGTCACCCCACCATGTACTCTCACCAAGTCAACTCTTTAGGTATGTTCATCAAGTCACCCCACCAAGTCGACTCTTCAAGTGCGTTCATCAAGTCATCCAACCAAGTACTCTCACCAAGTTGACTCTTTGAGTTCATTCATCAAGTCACCAGAACAAGTACTCTCACCAAGGTGACTCTTTAAGTCTGTTCATCAAGTCACCCCACCAGGACGGCCCACCAAGTACTCTCACCAAGTTGACTCTTTAAGTCCATTCATCAGTTGACCCTACCAAGTACTCTCACCAAGTTGACTCTTTAAGTTTGCTCATCAATTCAAACCACCAAGTACTCTCACCAAGTCAACTCTTTAAGTCTGTTCATCAAGCCACCCCACCAAGTACTCTAACCAAGTCAATTCTTCAAGTGTTTTCATCAAGTCACTCCACCAAGTACTCTCACCAAGTCGACTCTTTAACTCTATTCATCAGGTTACCACACCAAGTACTCTCACTAAGTCAACTCTTTAGGTTAGTTCATCATGTCACCCCACCAAGTCAACCCTTGAAGTGCATTCATCAAGTCACCCCACCAAGTACTCTCACCAAGTTGACTCTTTAAGTCTGTTCATCAAGTCACCCTACCAAGTACTCTCACCAAGTCAACTCTTTTGGTCTATTCATCAAGTCACCCTGCCAAGTCGACTCTGTAAGTCCATTCATCAAGACACCCCACAAAGTACTCTCACCAAGTCGACTCTTTAAGTCCTTTCATCAAGTCACCCCACCAAGTTGACTCTTCAAGTCCGTTCATCAAGTCATCAGAACTAGTACTCTCACCAAGTTGAATCTTTAAGTCTGTTCATCAAGTCACCCCACCAAGTCAGCCCATCAAGTACTCTCACCAATTCGACTCTTTAAGTCCATTCATCAGTTCACCCTACCAGGTACTCTCACAAAGTTGACTCTTTAAGTCTACTCTTCAAGTCACACCACCAAGTACTCTCACCAAGTTGACTCTTTAAGTTTGTTCATCAAGTCACCTCACCAAGTACTCGAACCAAGTCGATTCTTCAAGTGCATTCATCAAGTCAACCCACCAATTACTCTCACCAAGTCAACTCTTTAAGTCTGTTTATCAAGTCACCCCACCAAGTATTCTCACCAAGTCAACTCTTTAGGTCCATTTATCAAGTCACCTCACCAATTCAACCCTTCAAGTCCATTCATCAAGTCACCTCACCAAGTACTCTCACCAAGTGGACTCTTTAGGTTGGCTCATCAAGTCGAGCCACCAAGTACTCTCACCGAGTCAACTCTTTGAGTTCGTTCATAAAGTCACCGCAACAAGTAATCTCACCAAGTCGACTGTTTAAGTCTATTCATCAAGTCACCCCACCAGGGTGGCCCACCAAGTACTCTCACCAAGTCGACTCTTTAAGCCCATTCATCAGTTCACCTTGCCAAGTAGTCTCACCAAGTTGACTCTTTAAGCCTGCCCATCAAGTCGAGCCATAAAAGTAATCTCACCAAGTTGACTCTTTGAGTCCATTCATCAATTAACCCCACCAAGTACTCTAACCAAGTAACCTCTTTAAGTCCATTCATCGAGTCACCCCACCAGGGCGGCCCACCAAATGCTCTCACCAGTTGACTCTTTAAGTTCGTTCATCAGTTGACCCTGCCAAGTACTCTCACAAAGTTGACTCTTTCAGTCTGCTCATCAAGTCGACCCACCAAGTACTATCACCAAGTTGACCCTTTATTTCCATTCATCAATTCACCCCACCAAGTACTCTAACCAAGTTAATTCTTCAAGTGCGTTACCAAGTACTCTCACCAAGTTGACTCTTTAAGTCTGTTCATCAAGTCACCCCACCAAGTACTCTCACCAAGTCAACTCTTTAGGTCCGTTCATAAAGTCACCCAACCAAATCGACCATTCAAGTGCATTCATCAAGTCACCCCACCTAGTACTCTAACCAAGTCCACTCTCTAGGTCCATTCATCGAGCCACCCCACCAAGTCGCTGGTTTAAGTTTGTTCATCAAGTCACCCCACCAAGTACTCTCACCAAGTTGACTCTTTATGTCCGTTCATCAAGTCACCAAAATAAGTACCCTAACCAAGTTGATTCTTTATGTCCATTCATCAAATCACCCCACTAGGTCAGCCCACCAAGTCGACTCTTTATTTCCTTTCATCAAGTCACCCCACCAAGTTGACTCTTTAAGTGTTTTCATCAGGTCACCAGAACAAGTACTCTCACCAAGTTGACTCTTTATGTCTGTTCATCAAGACACCCCACCAGGTCAGCCCACCAAGTACTCCCACTAAGTCAACTCTTTAAGTCCGTTCATTAGTTCACCCCACCAAGTACTCTCACCAAGTGGACTCTTTAAGTTTTCTCATCAACTCGAGCCACCATGTACTCTCACCAAGTCAACTCTTTGAGTTCGTTCATCAAGTCACTAGAACAAGTACTCTCAGCAAATCAACTCTTTAAGTCCATTCATCAAGTCACCCCACCAAGGTGGCCCACCAAGTACTCTCACCACGTTGACTCTTTAAGTCCGTTCATCAGTTCACCCTACTAAGTACTCTCACCAAGTTGACTCTTTAAGTCTGCTCATTGAGTTGAGCCACCATGTACTCTCACCAAGTCAACTCTTTAAGTCTGTTCATCAAGTCACCCCACCAATTACTCTAATAAAGTTGGTTCTTCAAGTGCATTCATCAAGTCACCCCACCAAGTACTCTCACCACGTTGACTCTTTAAGTCCGTTCATCAGTTCACCCTGCTGAGTACTCTCACCAAGTTGACTCTTTAAGTCTGCTCATTGAGTTGAGCCACCATGTACTCTCACCAAGTCAACTCTTTAAGTCTGTTCATCAAGTCACCCCACCAATTACTCTAATAAAGTTGGTTCTTCAAGTGCATTCATCAAGTCACCCCACCAAGTACTCTCACCAAGTTGACTCTTTAAGTTTGCTCATCAAGTCACCCCACCAAGTACTCTCACCAAGTCAACTCTTTAGGTCCATTCATCAAGTCACCCTACCAAGTTGACCCTTTAAGTCCGTTCATAAAGTCACCCCACCAAGTACTCTCACCAAGTCAACTCTTTAAGTCCTTTCATCAAGTCACCCCACTAAGTCGACTCTTTAAGTCTGTTCATCAAGACACCAGAACAAGTACTCTCACCAAGTCGACTCTTTATGTCCATTCATCAAGTCACCCCACGTGGTCGACCCACCAAGTACTCTCACCAAGTCAACTCTTTAAGTTCGTTCACCAATTCACCCAGCTAAGTACTCTCACCAAGTTGACTCTTTAAGTCCTCTCATTAATTCATGCCACCAAGTACTCTCACCAATCCAAATCTTTGAGTCCGTTCATCAAGACACCCCACCAAGTAATCTAACCAAGTCGATTCGTCAAGCGCATTCATTAAGTCACCCCACCAAGTACTCTCACCAAGTCAAGTCTTTAACTCTTTTCATGAAGTCACCCCACCAAGTACTCTCACCAAGTAAACTCTTTAGATCTGTTCATCAAGTCACCCCACCAAGTCGACCGTTCAAGTGCATTCATCAAGTCCTCCCACCAAGTACTCTCACCAAGTTGACTCTTTGAGTTCCTTCATCAATTCACCAGAACAAGTACTCTCACCAAGTTGACTCTTTAAGTCCATTCATCAAGTCACCCCACCAGGGCAACCCACCAAGTACTCTCACCAATTTGACTCTTTAAGTCCATTCATTGGTTCACCCTGCCAAGTACTCTCACCAAGTTGACTCTTTAAGTCTACTCATCAAGTCAAGCCACCAAGTACTCTCACCAAGTTGACTCTTTAAGTCCGTTCATCAAGTCACCCCACCAAGTACTCTAACCAAGTTGATTCTAAAAGTTCGTTCATCAAATAACCCCACCAAGTACTCCCATCAAGTCAATTCTTTAAGTCAGTTCATTAAGTCACCCCACCAAGTACTCTCAACAAGTCAACTCTTAAGGTCCGTTCATCAATTCACCCCATCAAGTTGACCCTTTAGGTCCATTCATCAAGTCACCCCACCAAGTACTCTCACCAAGTAAACTCTTTAAGTCCTTTCATCAAGTCACCCCATGAAGTTGAGTCTTTAAGTCCGTTCATCAAGTCACAAAAACAAGTACTCTCTCCAAGTCGACTCTTTATGTTCGTTCATCAAGTCACCCCACTAGGTCGGTCCACCAAGTACTCTCACCAAGTAGACTCTTTTAGTCCATTCATCATTTCACCCCACTAAGTACTCTCACCATGTTGACTCTTTAAGTCCACTCATTGATTCGCGCCACCAAGTACTCTCACCAAGCTGACTCTTGGAGTTCGTTCATCAAGATACCCCACCAAGTACTCTAACCAAGTCAATTCATCAAGTGTGTTCATCAAGTTAGCCCACCAAGTACTCTCACCAAGTTGACTCTTTAACTCTATTCACCAAGTCACCCCACCAAGTACTCTCACCAAGTCAACTCTTTAGGTTCGTTCATCAAGTCACCCCACCAAGTTGACTCTTCAAATCCATTCATCAAGTCATTAGAATAAGTACTCTCACCAAGTTGACTCTTTAACTCTGTTCATCAAGTCACCCCACCAGGTCAGCCCATCAAGTATTCTCACCAAGTCAACTCTTTAGGTCCATTCATCAAGTCACCTCGCCAATTCAACATTTTAAGTCCGTTCATCAAGTCACCTCACCAAGTACTCTCAGCAAGTTGACTCTTTAAGTTCTTTCATCAAGTCACCCCACCAAGTCGACTCTTTAAGTCCGTTCATAAAGTCACCAGAACAAGTACTCTCACCAAGTCGACTATTTATGTCCATTCATCAAGTGAACCCACTAGGTCAGCCCACCAAGTAATCCTACCAAGTCGACTCTTTAAGTCCGTTCATCAGTTCACCCCTCCAAGTACTCTCAAAAAGTTGAATCTTTAAGTCTACTCATCAAGTGGAGCCACCAAGTGCTCTCACAAAGTTGACTCTTTGAGTCCATTCATCAGGTCACCCCACCAAGTACTGTAACCAAGTCGATTCTTCAAGTGTGTTCATCAAGTCACCTCACCGAGTACTCTCACCAAGTCGACTCTTTAAGTTTGTTCATCAAGACACCGCACCAAGTACTCTCATCAAGTCAACTCTTTAGGTCCATTCATCAAGTCACCCTGCCAAGTCGACCCTTTAATTCTTTTCATCAAGTCACCCCACCAAGTACTCTCACCAAGTTGACTCTTTAAGTCCTTTCATAAAGTCACCCCACCAACACGACTCTTCATCTCCATTCATCGAGTCACCAGAAAAAGTACTCTCACCAACTCAACTCTTTAAGTCTGTTCATCAAGTCACCCCACCAGGTCAGCCCACCAAGTACTCTCACCAAGTTGACTCTTTAAGTCTATTCATTAGTTCACCCATCCAAGTAGTCTCACCAAGTTGTCTCTTTATGTCTCTTCATCAAGTCGAGCCACCAAGTACTCTCACCAAGTCGACTCATTGAGTCCATTCATCAACTCACCCCACCAAGTACTTTAACATGGTAAATTTTTCAAGTACATTCATCAAGTCACCCCACCAAGTACTCTCACCAAGTTGACTCTTTAGGTCTATTCATCAAGTCACCCCACCAAGTACTGTCATCAAGTCAACTCTTTAGATCTGTTCATCAAGTCACCCCGCAGGGTTGACCCTTTAACTTCATTCATTAATTCACCCCACCAAGTACTCTCACCAAGTCGACTCTTTAATTCCTTTCATCAAGTCACCCCACCAAGTGGACTCTTTAAGTCCTATCATCAAGTCACCAGAACAAGTACTCTCACCAAGTTGACTCTTTAAGTTCGTTCATCAAGTTACCCCACCAGGTCGGCCAACCAAGTACTCCCACCAAGTTGACTCTTTAAGTCCATTCTTCAGTTCACCCTGCCAAGTGCTCTCATCGAGTGGACTCTTTAGGTTTGTTAATCAATTTGAGCCACCAAGTACTCTCACCAAGTTGACTCTTTGAGTTCATTCATAAAGTCACCAAAAAAAGTAATCTCACCAAGTTAACTATTTAAGTCCGTTCATCAAGTCACCTCACCAGGGTGGCCCACCAAGTACTCTCACCAAGTCGACTCTTCAAGTCCATTCATCAATTCACCTCGCCAAGTACTCTCACCAAGTTGACTCTTTAAGTTTGCCCATCAAGTCGAGCCATAAAGTACTCTCACCAAGTTGACTCTTTGAGTCTGTTCATCAAGTCACCCCACCAAGTACCCTAACCAAATCGACTCTTAAAGTGCATTCATCAAGTCACTCCACCAAGTACTCTCACCAATTCGACGCTTTAAGTCTGTTCATCAAGTCACCCCACCAAGTACTCTCACCAAGTCAACTCTTTAGGTCTGTTCATGAAGTCACCCCACCAAGTTCACCCTTCAAGCACAGTCATCAAGTCACCCCATGAAGTACTCTCACAAAGTTGACTCTTTAAGTCTGTTCATTAAATCACCCTGCCAAGTACTCTCACCAAGTAACCTCTTTAGGTCCGTTCATCAAGTCACCCCGCCAAGTCAACCCTTTAAGTTTGTTCATCAAGTCACCCCACCAAGTTGACTCTTTAAGTCCTTTCATCAAGTCGCCCCACGAAGTCGACTCCTTATTTCTGTTCATCAAGTCACCAAATAATTACTCTCACCAAGTTGAATCTTTATGTCCATTCATCAATTCACCCCACTAGGTTGGCCCACCAAGTCGACTCTTTAAGTCCTTTCCTCAAGTCACCCCCCCAAGTTGACACATTAAGTCTGTTCATGAGGTCACGAGAACAAGTACTGTCATCAAGTGAACTCTTTATGTCCGTTCATCAAGTCACCCCACCAGGTCAAACCACCAAGTACTCCCACCAAGTCGACTCTTTAGTTCCGTTCATCAGTTCACCCTACCAAGTACTCTCACCAAGTGGACTCTTTAAGTTTTCTCATCAAGTCGAGCCGCTAAGTACTCTCACCAAGTTGACTCTTCGAGTTCACTCATCAAGTCACCAGAACAAGTACTCTCACCAAGTTGACTCTTTAAGTCCATTCATCAAGTCACCCCACCAGGACGGCCCACCAAGTTGACTCTTTAAGTTCGCTCATTAGTTCACCCCAGCAAGTAATCTCAAAAATTTGACTCTTTAAGTCTGCTCATAAAGTTGAGCCACCAAGTACTCTCACCAAGTCGACTCTTTAAGTCCGTTCATCAAGTCACCCCAACAAGTACTCTAACAAAGTTAATTCTTCAAGTGCATTCATTAATTCACCCCACCAAGTACTCTCACTAAGTTGACTCTTTAAGTCTATTCATCAAGTCACCCCACCATGTACTCTCACAAACTCAACTCTTTAGGTTCGTTCATCAAGTCACCCCTTCAAGTTGACCCTTTAAGTCTGTTCATCAAGTCACCCCACCAAGTACTCTCACCAAGTTGACTCTTTAAGTCCTTTCATCGAGTCACCCCACCAAGTCGGCTCTTTAAGTCTGTTCATCAAGTCACCAGAACAAGTACTCTCACCAAGTCAAATATTTAAGTCTATTCATCAAGTCATCCCACCAGGTCGGCGCACCAAGTACTCTCACCAAGTTGACTCTTTAAGTCCATTCATCAGTTCACCTCGCTAAGTACTCTAACCAAGTCAATTCTTCAAGTACATTCATCAAGTCACCCCACCAAGTGCTCTCACCAAGTCGACTCTTTTACTCTGTTCATCAAGTCACCCCACCAAGTCAACTCTTTAGGTTTGTTCATCAAGTCACTCCACCAAGTCAACCCTTCAAGTGCGTTCATCAAGTCACCCCACGAAGTACTCTGACCAAGTTGACTCTTTAAGTTTGTTCATCAAGTCACCCTATCAAGTACTATCACCAAGTCAACTCTTTTGGTCTATTCATCAAGTCACCCCGCCAAGTCAACCCTTTAAGTCCGTTCACCGAGTCACCCCGCCAAGTACTCTCACCAAGTTGACTCTTTAAGTCCTTTCATCAAGTCACCCCACCAAGTTGACTCTTTGAGTCCATTCATCAAGTCATTAGAAAAAGTTCTCTCATCAAGTTGATTCTTTAAGTCTATTCATCAAGTCAGCCCACCAGGTCGGCCCATCAAGTACTCTCACCAAGTCGACTCTTCAAGTCCATTCTAGGTACTCTCACCAAGTTGACTCTTTAAGTTTGCTAATCCAATCGCACCGCCAAGTACTCTCACGAAGTCAACTCTTTACGTTCGTTCATCAAGTCTCAAGAATAAGTACTCTAACCAAGTCAACTCTTTAAGTCCATTCATCAAGTCACCCCACCAGGTTGTCCCACAAAGTATTGCCACCAAGTTGACTCTTTAAGTCTGTTCGTCAGTTCACTTGCCAAGTACTCTCACCAAGTTGACTCTTTAAGTCCACTCATCAAGTCATGCCACCAAGTACTCTCACCAAGTTGACTCTTTAAGTTCGTTCATCAAGTCACCCTGCCAAGTTGACCCTTTAAGTCTATTCATCAAGTCACCCCACCAAGTACTCTCACCAAGTTGACTCTTTAAGTCTTTTCATCAAGCGACCCCACCAAGTTGACTCTTTAAGTTTGTTCATCAAGTCACCAGAGCAAGTACTCTCACCAAGTCAACTCTTTATGTCCGTTCATCAAGTCACCCCTCTAGGTCAACCCACCAAGTACTCCCACCAAGTTGACTCTTTAAGTCTGTTCATCAGTTCATCCCGCTAAGTACTCTCACAAAGTTGAATCTTTAAGTCTGCTCATCAAGTCGAGCCACCAAGTGCTCTTAGCAAGTTGACTCATTGAGTCTGTTCATCAAGTCACTACACCAAGTACTGTAACCAAGTCAATTCTTCAAGTGTGTTCATCAAGTCACTCCACCAAGTACTCTCAAGTCACCCCACTAGGTCGGCCCACCAAGTACTCTCACCAAGTTGACTCTTTAAGTTCGTTCATTAGTTCACTATGCCAAGAGTAAAAGCACAAACCTGTGTCGCCTTTTATGAAGAAATGTGATAGTTCAACGTTAATGACAAAAGAAATGGTATTTGTGTTTAGAATTTGAAAATGATGTAAACTGATGAAATGTGTAGAATTGGATGAAATTTATGTCTATCATTTTTTTTTAAAAAATTGAGTAACAATTTATTCATTTCTTTTATTTTGAATTCCCTTTTTTATCTATAAAAAATATAGGGTGTAGTTCCCATCAAAAAATAAAATTCAAATCATCTTTTTTTGTTTTGATTTGAAAATATCTTATAGATGACATATATATCTAGTGCACAAAAAAAAAAAAAAATTATTTTTGATCTATACTTTCTTTGTTATAAGTACTCAAGCTCGACCTTCTTAGAAGCCAACAATTTTTTCTTCCCGTCAAAACTTCCCAATCAAATCTACACCTTCTTGAGAAAAAATTACATATTCATGAAGAGGACTCTCTCCTCTAGAGATAAATTTATTTATTTTATTTTTTTGGTATGATTTACTATTTTTTTTCCTTTTTTATGTGAGCATCTTCTGAAATGTTGAAATATAGTCTTATAATATTTTGAAATTCTAACATATTATAACTAATCAAAACACTCAAAAATTTATATAATGATGATATTGAATCTAAGATGTATAAAAGGGTATTTTTAGTTTTTGAATAAAATTGAGTTTTGATAGAGAAATGAAATTTTACCAAAACAAGTTTTGATATAACAAATGGTGACATAGATCTGTGCTTTTACCCCCAAGTACTCTCACCAAGTTGACTCTTTATGTCTTCTCATCAAGTCAAGCCACCAAATACTCTCACCATGTGGAATCTTTGAGTCCATTCATCAAGTCACCCCACCAAGTACTCTAACCAAGTCGATTCTTCAAGCATGTTCATCAAGTTGCCCCACCAAGTACTCTCACCAAGTTGACTCTTTAGGTCTATTCATCAAGTCACCCCACCAAGTACTCTCACCAAGTTAACTATTTAGGTCTGTTCATCAAGTCACATCATAGGGTTGACCCTTTAAGTTCGTTCATCAATTCACCCCACCAAGTACTCTCACCAAGTTGACTATTTAAGTCTGTTCATTAAGTCACCCCACCAAGTACTCTCACCAAGTCAACTCTTTAGGTCCATTCATCAAGTCTCCCCACAAAGTCAACCATTCAAGTGCGTTCATCAAGTCACCCTGTTGGTGTTTTATTTTGATGTTAACAGTACTAAAACTACTAGGCGAAAAAAGGCTTAGTACCTAGATATTAGTACATACACAACCTAAAGAATAGCCAATTCTCATTATCACTTGCATATGCAAAGTATTAGGGCCCAACTTCAACAAAACCTTAGATGGTTTTCTACTCTTTTGGCTCTGTAAAACCAGGGCGGGTGCACCCGGGGATGGTTCAAAGATGGAATAATTGTATGAGAATTATCCTTAGTTTCATTTTGATTCTCATCTCTAAATCCTCAAACATATAGGTAAATAACTGATAAACACATCCCTTGAACAGATATGGCAAAGAAATCTTCTATAGCTCTGCAGATGTTTCCAACAACAATGGCTAAATGAAGCTAAAACAATCTAGGCAGGCAAGTGCTGGCCAACTTTGAAAATCTTACAGGAAATATAAATGAAAATTGATTTTATGATGTATTTTGAAAAAGCTAGTTATAATATACTTCTCTTTTGGCTGAAATACTTTCGATCAGTGCCTAATCCATTGGGAATTCAGAGTCAAGTAAATTCTTAGATCTAATTTGTTGCCTTGCAACGAATTTTCATCAGCAATTCTTACCAGAATTTATCATTCAAAAATCCTTATTAACACCCGAGCAACCTCATCACATTCATCAAAGCCTTTACTTAATCCATTGAATTAATAGCAATAACAAATGGATGTACAGTCTTACTAAATTGCAATCAATCGCATAAGCTTTTACTCACACAACATCAAGGTATTTCAGTATTAAAAAGGAGACAAAATTCAGAGAAGAACAGATATGGGGACAATTCATAATTTGTATTCATTTCCTTTGAAAATGATACATCCTTTACAAAAGACCCAGCAAAACCTTCAGAGAAGAAGCACAGTTCTTTCTACATTCATCCATATCTCAGAAATTTTGACAGAAAAAGTATACTATAAATTTCTTTCCAAAAATGTTTGGACCAAAAACAGAACTAAGCATAATACTTAGTGAAAACCAAATTTGGACCCATCTTTAGCCTTGGGATCTCACTTAAATAATGTGAGATGCGACAAGCTTCAGGCTACAGAAGGTGACAGGTGTCCTTCTTTTGAAAAACAAAAAAAAAAAAACAAGAATAACAGAAAGGTTGATTACAACAGCACTTCTTGGCGGGTCCCTTTCTGTTATGCTTCTTGGTTGTTATGATCTGCTCTCGCAATCATTCTTCATCTTTAGAGTACATACCCATAAGGTCTGCAAGTGATGTATCATCTTCTGTTACATGCAAAATCACTTTAACCTGGGGATTTTCTATGTCATCATTGCTGACTACAAGAGTAACTATTACTCTTACATCTTCCTCGTCATCTTCTCCTGACATCTGTTCACTAAACTGATCTTTCCATCTGTTGAAAGTATCATCATCTGGCCAATCAAAACCTAGGGTTTCTCTTTGTATCTTTATTAAAGAATTGGCATTTTCTTCTAAATCATCGAATTCTTTTCTTATATCAGCATAATACAATTGTATTTTTACCAGCTCTTCATTTGTCTTTGCCCAAAACCAATAGCCAGTCTCACTGATGATGTTTTTTATTCTATTATCAAATAATTCATCCATTTCCTTTTTCCCTTTGTCCTTTTCCTTCATTGTATCAACAGATTCTAAGGCACAAGGAAATAGGGTGAATTTTTTAGCAAGATATCTTGAAAAACAGAGTGTCCATTTCCTCTGTAAAGAATCTCTTTTATTTTCAAAATTATCTAATTGATTCAATAAATCAAAAATCCTCTCAACCTGATGATAAGGCATTTGAATTGTAGATATACAAATAATTGTAACATCATTATTCCTCTGTCTCCACTTCTGTGCAAGAGAATCTAGTCCATTCTTTTCTTTATTTAACTCATCTATGAGGGTTACAATCCTTGTCAACTGGTCATAAAAATTTGACCATTGTATTTTATCCCTCAAGTATGTCACACCCTGCATCCATTTCTCTTCCTGCTGATTTCTAAATTCTACCTGCCACTCATGCAATTTTGTTTTTTCTGCTTCAAATTCCTCTGCAGTATAGAATTGGGGTCTTTCAGGGGTGTCAGGTATCTCAATAATAGGGGTTAATCCCACGGATGACTGTGGGGGATATGCAATTCTTAATGTACTGGATTCTCCCACTTTTCTCTTTCCAAGTACCTTTTCTAATTGAGATACACTATTTTCTAACTCAATTCTCCTTTTTACCTCTTGATTATAGACTTCCACCACTACTTCATATTTATTATGCATATCAATCAATTCCCTCTCTTCTCTTTCCGCAGTAGCCAGGGAAAATTTACAATAATCCACATTCATGTGGGCTGCCTGTACATTGGTAGTGTCAGCAACTCTTCTTACAATGATACTCCCTGTCAATCCTGAATCATCAGGCTGTGATGAAGTAATTCTGGATCCTCTTCTCAGGGACCACATAAAAAGGGCAGCTTGATCATTGCTGAATGCTGTACCCAAGAATTCCTCTTTATTTGGATCCTGGAGTCCTAAATTATTTGAAACAGAATTAAAAACTAATGCGTCAGGAATGTCCCAATTGGGCGATAATAAAACATTAGCATTTTTTACCATCTATCTTCCCTCATCAGGGGTTATATTTTGGAACTCTTGAACCATTTGTTCCTTTATTAGATTTTGAATGGAGGTCTCATCCATTTCAAGATGTTCTGCTCTCATATTATTGCACCTTTGCTCAAAAATGTGCATGTTTACTCTCCACGCAAACTGATGGAAAGCCCTAGATCTTACAAAATTGTTATCAGACAAAAAATGCTGACTGGCTTGTTCCAAAACAGGGTCCAATTCCCTTCCTTTGAAATCTGCTATAGTTAATTCAAAACTTGGTACAGGGGGTTCCTGAGGGTTCCCTTCATCAATCTCTGCTTGTGTAACAAAAATTTCTCCTTGTGACCCCATTTGTTCGAATTGCTCATTGGTGAGCTGTTCTTCCTCAACTCTTATTGGGGTTTGAGAAGGTGAGCCACTTTCATCAGGGGATTCTTCCTCCCTTATTATTCTCCTTCTTTTGGGGAAAGGTTCAGGGGGTCTTTCTTCTAGGACAGTGCTGGAGGATCCAACAATCTGTTTTTCTTTATGCACAACGGGCACCTACTGTCGGACAATAGTATATCCTATTTTCTTCTGTACCACCAGTGGACCTACTCCAATGTTGGGGGTGAAACCCAATTTTCTCATAATTTCTCTGGCTTTATCTGGAAAAGAATTAATAAAATGTTGTTTCTTCTCATTCATTACCTCCATTATCTCAGAGAAATTACTCATGAGCTTATGTATTTTATCTGCATTGTTTGCAGCATTACTAAGAGGACTGAAATTTTTATCAAAACAATTAATGAATTCCAAAACTTTTGAATAGACTCTCCATTTTTCTTTCTTTCTTTCTTGCTCATGGAGAGAATATTCATTTCTTATTACATCTTCTAGAAAATAGAATTCATGCTGAACTGGACACAGCTTGATTCTCAATCTAAGGGTAGAGTTAAAGAAACTTTCTGTATCACAAAAACGAGAGTGAGAAACTGCCATTTTGTATTGATCCAAAAATTTATGGAGAAAGACCCACCCTTCTTTAGTTATCACAAACTGGTGGGCTATAGTACAAGCAGGAAAAATTGATCCTGTCCCCCTTTTGTGCAAAAAGGCCTCCTCCACTCCTCCTAACTGCCACAAAAATTTAGCTATCCCTACCTTCAAGGGTACCTGATAGGGTAACACATGGGGTGTTCCTTTGAAACCATAGACCCTGATGACCGTTGAGACTGAATATGGGATAATATCTCCCCAATTATGTGAAACTTTTAGATTATGGGTTTTGTCCATAGGCCTGATAAGGTGCATTAATGCCTTAGGGATTCTGGGATTGTCACTCAATAAGAGGCACCTTAGTTTGGAGGCAAAGTGCCTATCAAATCTAACGAAGCTAGCATTTTTTTCTTCCCAGGTCATGTCTACACTCCATAATTGGACTGGTAGTGCTTCCCCTTCTTGTTCCCTATTTAAAACCATTTCTTTACCAAAATAAGTGGCCCCTTTAAAAAGAAACATATGCATCAGTAAGGAATATTGACCCCAAACCTTTTCCACCTTACCCTGTGCAATCCCCACCAATCCATGATGGATCTCATTTGCCAAGTAAGATGCAAAATCAAAAATTATTTCCACACCAAAAGAAGATATTTGGGTGATCATATACATGAAGCTCACTGGAATAAAATCTTCTTCGCCCTCTCCAAAGACTCTGCACAGGGTCCTATATATGTCCATTGCCCTGGCATTAAAACATGATTTCTTGAAGGGCTCTTTAGAAGATGATGTTATGGTTGGGAGGCCTCCAATTCGGCCTATGTGGGCTTTCAATGCACCCTGTCTAACTACATCCCTCTTGGATATATATTCTTTTTCCAAATCTATCAGATTAATGGGCACATGATACATGGTGAGGGGTCCCAGACTGAAAACCTTCCTAATCTCCTCGGGACTGATGGTAACTAAAGCCTCACCATCTATTCTCCTCACTACCTTAGTGGCTTGGTCATAGTTTTTTGCTATGGCTTCAAGCAGGTCAAAATCCATAAACACGCTGGGAACAACAAGCTTCCCAAGATCAAAATTCCAAATGTTGGCATGAGGGGCATACAACTTTCTCTCTGCAAACCATTTCTTGAATAAACTCAAACCAGTTTGAGCAGTTTGAGCATCCCAGACCCAATTACCCTTATCATACAATCCATCAGCTACCCTAAGCCTAGGGTTGAGTGAGGTTAACCTCTTAACTTGCACCGTTTCTACAGTGGGCTCAGGAAGTAACTCAAGCAAATCATCATGCACATTTCTATCTAGGTAGTTTACTGCTCCTGTAAATCCCTTCTTAGGAGGCATCTTGGGCTATCCTTTTTAAAACTTAAAAGCTCACAAAGATGATGGCAATTTTACTTACTTAAATTCTGTCTCAATTCTCCTCTGTATTCCTGCAAAATTTTAGCGAACAGATAACTTGACAATTTTTATCAACCTTGGCACGCTTTTCTTTCAGTAATAACTTCTGCACAAGAATGGCTTCAAATCTTTTCTCGCGTGAAATGAAACTGATGCAATCTCTCTGTATTATACTCTATTTTTTCTCACGGACGAAGCTTTCTGGTCTAATTAATACAGAGAGTGGCACTACATTTTTAATTTAAAACTGCGCCGTTGATCTTCAAAGATCCTACGATCATGCGGTACAAAGAGAACAACTAGGAGTTATATTTGCCATGTCAGTTATTTTACCTAATGAGAGCTTGCCACGTACATAATTCTTTCTTTTGATGGCGCTTACCTTTAGACCCACTGACGACGGAGAACACGTGTCAGCATGTCGCTACTTCGTTATGCATAAAGAAAAAGCACCTTGCCATAACGAGGCGGCGACAACCGTTGATCGGATCAAGAAATGATCGAAAGATATGCTATAGGACTTCTTAAGAAAGAAGGCGGTGGGCCCATCTCGCTAAGTCGCTGTAATTATCTTCCTTGCAACTCTTCATAACGAGATAGTGAGCTCCGTTGATTCACTTCAAGCTGATGTTCCAGATTTCTTGTACATTTAGTTAGGTAGGTATTAATGAGAATCGGATCTCTGCATAGCTGGCACATGTCAAAATTTATCACAGTCATCTGTCATTACACATCATCATAGATCTTGCCGATCTTTTACCATTTTACGGGGCCTCGCTAACTCGCTAACGGTGAAGCACCTCAATTTTCTGATAGCGAGGTAGCGAGCTTCGGCACTTTAAAGGATTCCGTGCCAGAAAATGCAAGGGGTACCTAGTAATTACTTCTATTAATTAAAATTGATTCTGACAACTGTATTTATGACTGGTCATGCCACCTGGTGTAATTATGATATAAGCAAGATGCAATGTCATCATTTTTAGATTTTCATGTGGCCTCGCTACTTCGCTAATGGTGAAGTGCCTGAATTTTCTGATAGCGAGGTGGCCGAACTTCCAAAAAAATCAATATTCCGGCTCTGATGTCAGATATTCTAGTGGGTCCTTCTCCCCCTTTTTATGGCGAATTGCAAAGTGTACCTGCACAATAAAGAAATTAATAAGCAAATCTCTGATCGTCGCACCTTCACTTCATGGTCCCACCGCTTAAAAACTCAACACTCGATATCTCGCTATACTTAATGAGCATGCAACTTTCAATAGCGAGGTAACGCCAGCGGTAGATCTAATCGGATCTGACGGTTGGGACAAATAGGAAGAAAAGTAACCCGGGAGAAAAGAAAAGAAAAACGAAAGCATATTCGCTTCTTTTGAAATTTGAAAATTTTGCGCCCGACCATTTGTGAATAGGGATGAATATAGGGCTTATATGGCGAATATTTTTTATAAATGGTTTATCCAAAACCTTATACTTCACTTAGACATAGAACATCTGACTTTTCTATGGTTTAACTGAAAAATTTTTTACTGCAGAAAAAGTCAGACCAACACACCCCACCAAGTACTCTCATCAAATCAACTCTTTAAGTCTGTTCATCAAGTCACCCCACCAAGCACTCTCACCAAGTCAACTCTTTAGGTCCGTTCATCAAGTGACCCTGTCAAGTCGACCCTTTAAGTTTGTTCATCAAGTCACCCCACCAAGTTCTCTCACCAAGTTGACTCTTTAAGTCCTTTCATCAAGTCACCCCACCAAGTTGACTCTTTAAGTTCATTCATCAAGTCACCAAAACAAGTAATCTAACCAAGTTGACTCTTTATGTCCATTCATCAAGTCACCCCACTAGATCGGCCCACCAAGTCGACTCTTTAAGTCCTTTTATCAAGTCACCCCACCAAGTTGACTCTTTAAATCTGTTCATCAGGTCACTAGAACAAGTACTCTCACCAAGTCAACTCTTTATGTCCGTTCATCAAGTCACCCCACCAGGTCAGCTCACCAAGTACTCCCACCAAGTCGACTCTTTAAGTCCATTCATTAGTTCACCCCGCCAAGTACTCTCACAAACTGGACTCTTTAAGTTTTCTCATCAAGTCGAGCCACCAAGTACTCTCACCAAGTTGACTCTTTGAGTTCATTCATCAAGTCACCAGAACAAGTACTCTCACCAAGTCAACTCTTTAAGTTCGTTCATCAAGCCACCCCACTAGGGTGGCCCACGAAGTACTCTCACCAACTTGACTCTTTAAGTCCGTTCATCAGTTCACCCCACCAAGTACTCTCAGCAAGTTGACTCTTAAAGTCTACTCATCAAGTCGAGCCACTAAGTAATCTCACCAAGTCAACTCTCTAAGTCCATTCATCAAGTCACCACACCAAATACTCTAACCAAGTTGATTCTTCAAGTGCATTCATCAAGTCACCCCACCAAGTACTCTCACCAAGTCAACTCTTTAAGTCTGTTCACCAAGTCAGCCCACCAAGTATTCTCACCAAGTCAACTCTTTAGGTCTATTCATCAAGTCACCCTACCATGTCAACCCTTTAAGTTTGTTCATCAAGTCACCTCACCAAGTACTCTGACTAAGTCGACTCTTTAAGTCCTTTCATCAAGTCACCCCACCAAGTGGACTCTTTAAGTCTGTTAATCAAGTCACCAAAACAAGTACTCTCACCAAGTTGACTCTTTAAGTCCATTCATCAAGTCACCCCACTAGGTCGGGCCACCAAGTACTCTCACCAAGTTGACTCTTTAAGTCCATTGTCCAGTTCACCCTGCTAAGTACTCTCACCAAGTTGACTCTTTAAGTCTGCTCATCAATTTGCACCACAAAGTACTCTCACCAAGCTGACTCTTTGAGTCCATTCATCAAGACACCCCACCAAGTACTCTAACCAAGTCAATTATTCAAGTGCGTTCATCAAGTCACCCCACCAAGTACTCTCACCAAGTCAACTCTTTAACTTTGTTAATCAAGTCACCCCACCAAGTACTCTCACCAAGTCAACTCTTTAGGTCCATTCATCAAGTCACCCTGGCAAGTCGATCCTTTAAGTCCATTCATCATGTCACCCCACCAAGTTCTCTCACCTAATCAACTCCTTAAGTCCTTTATCAAGTCACCCCACCAAGTCGACTCTTTAAGTCCATTCATCGAGTCACCAGAACAAGTACTCTCACCAATTGGACTCTTTAAGTCCATTCATCAAGTCACCCCACCAGGTCAGCCCACCAAGTACTCTCACCAAGTTGACTCTTTAAGTTCATTCATCAAATCACCCCACCAGGTCGGCCCAGCAAGTACTCTCACCAAGACGATTCTTTATGTCTACTCATCAAATCAAGCTCCCAAGTACTCTCAACAAGTCAACACTTTGAGTCCATTCATCAAGTCACCCCACCAAGTACTCTAACCAAGTTGATTCTTCAAGTACATTCATCAAGTCACCCCACCAAGTACTCTCACCAAGTCAACTCTTTAGGTTTGTTGATCAAGTCACCCCACCAAGTACTCTTGCCAAGTCAACTCTTTAGGTCTGTTCATCAAGTCACCCTGTAGGGTTGACCCTTTAGGTTTATTTATCAAGTCACCCCACCAAGTACTCTCGCCAAGTCGACTCTTTAAGTCCTTTGATCAAGTCACCCCACCATATTGACTCTTTAAGTCCATTCATCAAGTCACCAGAACAAGTACTCTCACCAAGTTGACTCTTTAAGTTTGTTCATCAAGTCACCCCACCAGGTCGGCCCAACAAGTGATCCCACCAAGTCAAATTTTTAAGTCCGTTCATCATTTCACCATGCCAAGTACTCTCACGAAGTGGACTCTTTAAGTTTTCTCATCAAGTCGAGCCACCGAGTACTCTACCCAAGTCGACTCTTTGAGTTCGTTGATCAAGTCACTAGAACAAGTACTCTCACCAAGTCAACTCTTTAAGTCTGTTCATCAAGTCACCCCTCAAGGGTGGACCACCAAGCACTCTCACTAAGTCGATGCTTTAAGTCTGTTCATCAGTTCACCCTGCCAAGTACTCTCAGCAAGTTGACTCTTTAAGTCTATTGATCAAGTCACCCCACCAAGTACTCTCACCAAGTCGACACTTTGAGTCCAGTGATCAAGTCACCTAGCCAAGTTCTCTAACCAAGTCAATTCTTCAAGTACGTTCATCAAGTCACCCCACAAAGTACTCTGATCAAGTTGACTCTTTAGGTTTGTTCATCAAGTCACCCCACCAAGTACTCTCACCAAGTCAACTCTTAAGGTCTGTTCATCGAGTCACCCTGTAGGGTCGACCCTTTAATTTTATTCATCTAGTCACCCCACTAGGTACTCTCACCAAGTCGACTCTTTAAGTCCTTTCATCAAGTCACCCCACTTACTTGACTCTTTAAGTCTATTTATCAAGTCACCAGAACAAGTAATCTCACCAAGTTGACTCTTTATGTCTGTTGATCAAGTCACCCCACCAGGTCGGCCGACCAACTACTCCCACCAAGTTGACTCTTTAAGTCCATTCATCAATTCACCTTTCCAAGTAATCTCACCAAGTGGACTCTTTAAGTTTGCTCATCAAGTCAAGCCACCAAGTCCTCTCACCAAGTCAACTCTTTGAGTTTGTTCATCAAGTCACCAGAATAGGTACTCTCACCAAGTCGACTCTTTAAGTTCATTCATCAAATCACCAAACCAATTACTCTAACCATGTTTATTCTTCAAGTTCCTTCATCAAGTCACCCCACCAAGTACTCTCACCAAGTCGACTCTTTAAGTCTGTTCATCAAGTCACCTCACCAAGTACTCTAACCAAGTTGACTCTTTAAGTCCTTTCATCAAGTCACCCCACCAAGTTGAGTCTTTAAGTCTATTCATCAAGTCACCAAAACAAGTACTCTGACCAAGTCAACTCTTTTAGTCCATTCATCAAGTCACCCCACCAGGTTGACCCACCAAGTACTCATACCAAGTCAAATCTTTTAGTCCGTTCATCAGTTCTCCCTGCCAATTACTCTCACCAAGTAGACTCTTTAAGTCCGCTCATCAAGTCATGCCACCAAGTACTCTCACTATGTGAACTATTTAGGTCCATTCATCTTGTCACCCCGCCAAGTCGACCCTTTACCATTCATCAAGTCACCCCACCAAGTACTCTCACCAAGTCCACTCTTTAAGTCCTTTCATCAAGTCACTGCACCAAGTGGACTCTTTAAGTTTGCTCATCAAGTCGAGCCACCAAGTACTCTACCCAAGTCGACTCTTTGAGTTCTTTGATCAAGTCACTAGAACAAGTACTCTCACAAAGTTGACTCTTTAAGTTCGTTAATCAAGTCACCCCTCTAGGGCAGCCCACCAAGTACTCTCACTAAGTCGACTCTTTAAGTCTATTCATTAGTTCAGCCTACCAAGTACTCTCTTCAAGTTGACTCTTTAAGTCTTCTCATCAATTCAAGCCACCAAGTGCCCTCACCAAGTTGACTCTTTGAGTCCATTCATCAAGTCACCCCTCCAGGTACTCTAACCAAGTTGATTCTTCAAGTGCGTTCATCAAGTCACCCCACCAAGTACTCTCACCAAGTTGACTCTTTCAGTCTGTTCATCAAGTCACCCCACCAAGTAATCTCATCAAGTCAACTCTTTAGGTCCGTTCATCAAGTTACCCCACCAAGTTGACCGTTTAAGTCCGTTCATCAGGTCACCCCACCAAGTACTCTCACCAAGCCGACTCTTTATGTCCTTTCATCAAGTCACCCAACCAATTTGACTCTTTAAGTCTGTTCATTGAGTCACCAGAACAAGTACACTAATGAAGTCAACTCTTTAAGTCCGTTCATCAAGTCACCCCACCAAGTCGGTCCAACAAGTACTCTCACCAAGTTGACTATTTAAGTCTGCTCATCAGTTCACCCCACCAAGTACTCTCACCAAGTTGACTCTTTATGTTTTCTCATCAAGTCGAGCCACCGAGTACTCTCACCAAGTCAACTCTTTGAGTCAATTCATCAAGTCACCCCACCAAGTAATCTAACCAAGTCGATTCTTCAAGTACATTCATCAAGTCACCCCACCACGTACTCTCACCAAGTCAACTCTTTAGGTCTGTTCATCAAGTCACCCTGCCAAGTTGACCCTTTAAGTCCATTCATCAAGTCATCCCACCAAGTACTCTCACCAAGTTGACTCTTTAAGTCCTTTCATCAAGTCAAACCACCAAGTTGACTCTTTAAGTCTGTTCATCAAGTTTTTAGAACAAGTACTCTAACCAAGTTGACTCGTTATGTCCATTCATCAAGTCACCCCACCAGTTTGGCCCACCAAGTACTCCCACCATGTCGACTCTTTAAGTCTTTTCATCAGTTCACCTCTCCAAGTACTCTCACCAAGTTGACTCTTTAAGTTCGCTCATCAAGTCATTGCACCAAGTACTCTCACCAAGTCGACTCTTTAAGTTTGTTCATCAAGTCACCCCACCAAGTACTCTAACCAAGTCAATTCTTCAAGTGTATTCTTCAAGTCACCCCACCAAGTACTCTCACCAAGTTGACACTTTAAGTCTATTCATCAAGTCACTCCACCAAGTACTCTCACCAAGTCAACTCTTTAGGTTTGTTCATAAGGTCACCCCATAAAGTCTACCCTTTAAGTCCTTTCATGAAGTCACCCCACCAAGTAATCTCACCAAGTCAACTCTTTAAGTCCTTTCATCAAGTCACCCCACAAAGTTGACTCTTTAAGTTCGTTCATCAAGTCACCAGAACAAGTACTCCCACCAAGTTGACTCCTTAAGTCCATTCATCATCTCACCCCACCAGGTCAGCCCACCAAATACTCACACCAAGTTGAATCTTTAAATCCATTCATTAGTTCACCCCACCAAGTACTCTCACCAAGTTGACTCTTTAAGTCCACTCATCAAGTCATGCCACCAAGTACTCTCACCAAGTCGACTCTTTAAGACCATTCATCAAGTCACCCCACCAAGTACTCTAACCAAGTCAATTCTTCAAGTGTGTTCATCAAGTCACCCCACCAAGTACTCTCACCAAGTTGACTCTTTAAGTCTGTTCATCAAGTCACCCCACCATGTACTCTCACCAAGTCAACTCTTTAGGTTTGTTCATCAACTCACCCCACCAAGTACTCTCAACAAGTTGACTCTTTAAGTCCTTTCATCAAGTCACCCCACCAAGTTGACTCTTTAAGTCTGTTCATCAAGTCACCAGAACAAGTACTCTCAAAAAGTTGACTCTTTAAGTTCATTCATCAGGTCACCCCACTAGGTCAGCCCATCAAGTACTCTCGCCAAGTTGACTCTTTAAGTCTGGTCATTAGTTCACCTTGCCAAGTACTCTCACCAAGTTGACTATTTAAGTCTGCTCATCAAGTCGTGCCACCAACTACTCTGACCAAGTCGATTCTTTACGTCCATTCAAAAAGTCACTAGACCAGGTACTCTCACCAAGTCGAGTCTTTAAGTCTATTAATCAAGTCACCCCACCAGGTCAGGCCACCAAGTACTCCAACCAAGTCGACTCTTTAAGTCCGTTCATCAGTTCACCCTGCCAAGGACTCTCACCAAGTTGACTCTTTAAGTCCGCTCATCAAGTCGCACCATCAAGTACTCTCACCAAGTCAACTCTTTAAGTCCACTCATCGAGTCACCCCACTAATTACTCTAACCAAGTTGATTCTTCGAGTGCATTCATCCATTCACCCCACCAAGTACTCTCACCAAGTTGACTCTTTAAGTCTGTTCATCAAGTCACCCCACCAAGTACTCTCACCAAGTCAACTCTTTAGGTCTGTTCATCAAGTCACGTTGCCAAGTCAACCCTTTAAGTTCTTTCATCATGTCACCCGACCAAGTTGACTTTTTAAGTCCATTCATCAAGTCACCCCACTAAGTACTCTCACCAATTCGAATCTTTAAGTCCATTCATCAAGTCACCTCGCCAAGTACTCTCACCAAGTTGACTCTTTAAGTTCGTTCATCAAATCACCCCACCAGGTTGGCCCAACAAGTACTCTCACCAAGTCGACTCTTTATGTCCATTCACCAAGTCACCCCACGAGGTCGGCCCACCAAGTACTCTCACAAAGTTGACTCTTTAAGTTTGTTCATCAAGTCATCCCACTAAGTTGGCCCACCATGTACTCTCACTAGGTCAACTCTTTAAGTTTGTTCATCAAGTCAGTCCACCAAGTACTCTCACCAAGTCAACTCTATAAGTCTTTCCATCGAGTCACCCCACAAGGTCGAGTACTCTCACCAAGTCAACTCTTTAAGTTCATTCATCAAGTCACCCCACCAAGTACTCTTACCAAGTTGACTCTTTATGTCCGTTCATCAAGTCACCCCACCAGGTTGGCCCATCAAGTACTCTCACCAAGTTTACTCTTTAAGTGCATTCCTCAAGTCACCCCACGAGGTCATCCCACCATGTACTCTCACCAAATTGGCTCTTTAAGTTTGTAAATCAAGTCACCCCACTAGGTTGGCCCACTAAGTACTCTCACCAAGTTGATTATTTAAGTCTGTTTATCAAGTCACCCGGGCAGGTCGGCCCACCATGTACTCTCACCAGGTCAACTCTTTAAGTGTGTTCATCAAGTCACCCCACCAGGTTGGCACACCAAGTACTCTCACCAAGTTGAATGTTTAAGTTCTTTCATCAAGCCACCTAACCAGGTCAGCCCACCAAGTACTCTCACCAAGTTGAGTCTTTAAGTTCTTTCATCAAGTCACCCAACCAAGTCAGCCCACAAAGTACTATCACCAAGTTGACTCTTTAAGTCCATTCATCAAGTCACCCCACTAGGTTGGCCCACCAAGTACTCTAACCAAGTCCTCTCTTTATGTCCGTACATCAAGTCACCCCAAAAAGTACTCTCACCAAGTCGACTATTTAAGTCTGTTCATACATTCACCCCACCAGGTCGGCCCACCAAGTCAATTTTTTAAGTCTGTTCATCAAATCACCCCACCAGGTCGGCCCACCAAGTACTGTCACAAAGTCAACTCTTTAGGTCTGTTCATAAGGTCACCCCATAAAGTCTACCCTTTAAGTCCTTTCATCAAGTCACCCCACCAGGTAATCTCACCAAGTTAACTCTTTAAGTCCTTTCATCAAGTCACCCCACAAAGTTGACTCTTTAGGTTCATTCATCAAGTCACTAGAATAAGTACTCCCACCAAGTTGACTCCTTAAGTCCATTCATCATGTCACCCCACCAGGTCGGCCCACCAAGTACTCGCACCAAGTTGACTCTTTAAGTCCATTCATCAGTTCACCATGCCAAGTACTCTCACCAAGTTGACTCTTTAAGTCCACTCATCAAGTCATGCCACCAAGTACTCTCACCAAGTTGACTCTTTAAGTCCATTCATCAAGTCACCCCACCAAGTACTCTAACCAAGTCAATTCTTCAAGTGTGTTCATCAAGTCACCCCACCAAGCACTCTCACCAAGTTGACTCTTTAAGTTTGTTCATCAAGTCACCCCACCAAGTACTCTCACCAAGTCAACTCTTTACTTTTTTTCATCAACTCACCCCACCAAGTACTCTCAACGAGTCGACTCTTTAAGTCCTTTCATCAAGTCACCCCACCAAGTTGACTCTTTAAGTCTGTTCATCAAGTCACCAGAACAAGTACTCTCAAAAAGTTGACTCTTTAAGTTCATTCATCAGGTCACCCCACTAGGTCGGCCCACCAAGTACTCTCACCAAGTTGACTCTTTAAGTTTGTTCATTAGTTCACCTTGCCAAGTACTCTCACCAAGTTGTCTATTTAAATCCGCTCATCAAGTCGCGCCACCAAGTACTCTGACCAAGTCGATTCTTTACGTCCATTCAAAAAGTCACCAAACCAAGTACTCTCACCAAGTTGACTCTTTAAGTCTATTAATCAAGTCACCCCACCAGGTCAGGCCACCAAGTACTCCAACCAAGTCGACTCTTTAAGTCCATTCATCAGTTCACCCCGCCAAGGACTCTCACCAAGTTGACTTTTTAAGTCCGCTCATCAAGTTGCACCGTCAAGTACTCTCACCAAGTCAACTCTTTAAGTCCACTCATCGAGTCACCCCACCAATTACTCTAACCAAGTCAATTCTTCAAGTGCGTTCATCCATTCACCCCACCAAGTACTCTCACCAAGTTGACTCTTTAAGTCTGTTCATCAAGTCACCCCACCAAGTACTCTCACCAAGTCAACTCTTTAGGTCCGTTCATCATGTCATACTACCAAGTTGACCCTTTAAGTTCGTTCATCATGTCACCCGACCAAGTCGACTCTTTAAGTCCATTCATCAAGTCACCCCACTAAGTACTCTCACCAATTCGAATCTTTAAGTCCATTCATCAAGGCACCCCACCAAGTGCTCTCACCAAGTTGACTCTTTAAGTTCATTCATCAAATCACCCCACCAAGTCAGCCCAGCAAGTACTCTCACCAAGTCGACTCTTTATGTCCATTCACCAAGTCACCCCGCAAGGTTGGCCCATAAAGTACTCTCACAAAGTTGACTCTTTAAGTTTGTTCATCAAGTCATCCCACTAAGTTGGCCCACCATGTACTCTAACTAGGTCAACTCTTTAAGTCTGTTCATCAAGTCAGCCCACCAAGTACTCTCACCAAGTTGACTCTATAAGTCTTTCCATCGAGTCACCCCACCAAGTCGAGTACTCTAACCAAGTCGACTCTTTAAGTTCATTCATCAAGTCACCCCACCAAGTACTCTCACCAAGTTGACTCTTTATGTCCATTCATCAAGTCACCCCACTAGGTCGGCCCATCAAGTACTCTCACCAAGTTTACTCTTTAAGTGCATTCATCAAGTCACCCCACGAGGTCATCCCACCATGTACTCTCACCAAGTTGGCTCTTTAAGTTTGTAAATCAAGTCACCCCACCAGGTCGGCCCACTAAGTACTCTCACCAAGTTGATTATTTAAGTCCATTCATCAAGTCACCCCGGCAGGTCGGCCCACCAAGTACTCTCACCAAGTTGACTCTTTAAGTGTGTTCATCAAGTCACCCCACCAGGTTGGCACACCAAGTACTCTCACCAAGTCGAATGTTTAAGTTCTTTCATCAAGTCACCCAACCAGGTCGGCCCACCATGTACTCTCACCAAGTCGAGTCTTTAAGTTCTTTCATCAAGTCACCCAACCAGATCAGCCCACCAATTACTATCGCCAAGTTGACTCTTTAAGTCCGTTCATCAAGTCACCCCACCATTTTGGCCCACCAAGTACTCTAACCAAGTCCTCTCTTTATGTCCGTACATCAAGTCACCCCAAAAAGTACTATCACCAAGTCGACTATTTAAGTCTGTTCATACATTCACCCCACCAGGTTTGCCCACCAAGTCGACTGTTTAAGTCTGTTCATCAAATCACCCCACCAGGTCGGCCCACCAAGTACTCTCACCAAGTTGACTCTTTAAGTCCATTCATCAAGTCACCCCACCAGGTCTGCCCACCAAGTACTCTCACCAAGTCGACTCTCTAAGTTCGCTCATCAAGTCACCCCACTAGGTTAGCCCACCAAGTACTCTCACCAAGTTGAATATTTATGTTCGTTCATCAAGTCACCTCGCCAGTTTGATCCACTAAGTCGACTCTTTAAGTTTGTTCATCAATTTACTGGGCCAAGTCGGCCCACCAAGTGCTCTCACCAAATCGACTCTTTAAGTTCGTTCATCAAGTCAGTCGGCGAGGTCAGCCCACCAATTACTCTCACCAAGTCGACTCTTTAAGTTCGTTCATCAAGTCACTCTGCAAGGTCGGCCCACCAAGTACTCTCACCAAGTTGACTCTTTAAGTTCGTTCATCAAGTCACCTCACCACTTTGGCCCACCAAGTACTCTCACCAAGTCAACTCTTTAAGTTCGTTCATCAAGTCACCCCGTCAGGTTGGTCCACTAAGTACTCTCACCAATTTGACTCTTTAAGTTCGTTCATCAAGTCACCCCACCAGGTCGTCCCACCAAGTACTCTCACCAAGTCTACTCTTTAAGTTCATTCATCAAGTCACCCCACCAGGTCTGCCCACCAAGCACTCTTTCCAAGTTGACTCTTTAAGTTTGTTTAGGCTAGCCAAGTCCGCTAGCCAAGTCATCTCACCACCAAGCTAGCCAGCTTTTCTTGCTAAGGCATCTCACCATGTGGGCTCACCAACTCACCCCAGAAAGTCACCTCAACGAGTTGGCTCTTTAAGTCTGCTCACCAAGTGAACTCACCACATTGACTTACCATGTCTCCTTATCAAGTTACCCCACCTAGTTGCATCTTGAAGTCTACTCACCTTGTCAAATTTCTAGCTTGATTCCCCAAGTCAGCTTGCCAAGGTGGCTCATGAGTCAAAAGTTCAAGTGTGCCCATGAATTCGAGTCTTTAAGTTCGAACACCAAGTCCGCTCGCCAAGTCAGCTCAACGAGTCAAGATGTCTCACCTAGTTGACTTACCATCTTTCCTCACCATCAATTTACTCCCATGGCTCCCGATGGCCACAAATGCATATTTTTGAATGTAGAGAAAGCCTTGCACTAATATTTTATATAGGAGAAGGAGTGTGTGCTTGAAATAAAGTTGAGTCATAGTTTTCAAATTGGGTAGCCTTGGATATAAAATGGAATTTGAGTCATTCTAGTTGAGCCATAATTTTCAAATTTGGGTAGCTTGCAATATAAAATGGGTACCCGAGCCATTCTACTTGAGTCATAATTCTCAAATTGGGTAGCTTCTAATATAAAATGGTCGTTGAGCCATTCTAGTTGGTCTCCAAAAATTGATCAATTTACTCCCTTGACTAATGCAATCAAATCACCTAACCAATGCCAATCTTTTCCTTCGTTGACAACCTCATCAAAAATGGGGTTGTGAATGGCTATTCGATCACATTTTTCATTGATTCAAGTTTTAAGGTACTTGTCCACTGATGTACATTTCTAATGTAGAGTAAGCCTTTCACTAATAGCTTATATAGGGGAGGTAGTGTGCTTGAAAAATGGTGGGCGAGCCAGCCTAGCCGACCCAATCTGGGTGAGCCAACCTGGTCAACCCAATCTGGGTGAGCCATTCTGGCCAACCTGATCTGGGTGAGCGAGCCTGGCTGACCCGATCTAGGTGAGCCATTTTGGGAGAGCCATTCTAGCTGACCTAATCTGGCTGAGCCATTTTTGTCGACACAATCTTGCCGAGCTCCAAAAATGGTGTCGTGGATGGCTATTTGGTTACATTTTTCATTGAATTGGATTTTTAAGGGATTTGTCTATGCTATCATAGATTTTGAATGTAGAAGGAGCCTTGCACTAATAGCTTAATAGGAGAGGTGGTTGCCGCGAGCCTCTGCAATGCTCCTTTCATTGATTCAACATTGGTGTCTAGGTGAATCAGATTCTTGGATTTTCAAACAGTGTATGCTAATGTTGAATCAATGAAAGGGGCATGAAGCGATCTCTGAGTGCTTTTCCTCGGCTCTCATTTAGATCATGTTTTTTCATGACTCAATTTTGGAAAAGGTGAGGTAGCAATTTCCAATCCATGGCGTGTCTTTTTGGTGATTTTAAAACTTGATCTAAATGTGAGCCCTTATCTAGCACACCAACGTTGCTTGGTATAATGGCAATTTGCTATGGGTAATCGACACTCTAGAAATTTTTCATGGTGTACTGATCATGGCTACATGGGATCTTTAATACCAAAAGCTCTTACTGAAAAATGGTGGTGGAGCCATGCTAGCTGACCCGATCTAGGTGAGCCATTCTGGCCGACCCAATTTGGGTGAGCCATGCTAGCCGACCTGATCTGGCCAACCCAATCTGGCTGAGCTATTCTAGCTAAGCCATTCTAGCTGACCCGATCTAGGTGACCCATTCTGGCTGACTCAATCTGGCTGAGCCATTTTCATCGACCCGATCTGCTTGAGCTCCAAAAATGGTGTCGTGGATGGCTGTTTGGTAACATTTTTCATTGAGTTGAATTTTTAAGGGATTTGTCTGTGCTATTATAGATTTCAAATGCAAAAGGAGCCTCATAGTAATAGCTTATATAGGAGAGGTGGTTTCTGCGAGCCTCTCCCATGCCCCTTTCATTGATTCAACATTGGTGTCTAGGCGGATCGGATTGTTGGATTTTCAAATGATGTATGCCGATGTAGAATCAATGAAAGTGGCATGAAGCAATCTCTGAGTGCTTTTCCTCGGCTCTCCTTTAGATCATGTTTTTTGATGACTCAATTTTGGAAAAGGTGAGGCAGCGGTTGATGATCCATAGCATGTCTTTTTGGTGATTTTAAAACTTGATCTAAATGTGAGCCCTTGTCTAGCACTCTAGCATTGCTTGGTATAATGGCAATTTGCTATGGGTGCTCGGCGCTCTAGCAATTTGTCATGGTATACTTATTGCAGCTACATGGGAGCTTTAATACCAAAAGCTCTTGGCAAAAAATGGTGGCTAAGCCATGCTGGCCGACCCGATCTTGGCGAGCCATTCTGGCCGACCTGATCTGGGCGAACCATGCCGGTCGACCTGATCTGGGTGAGCCATTTTCGTTGACCTGATCTGGCTGAGCTCCAAAAAAGGTGTCATTGATGGATGCTTGGTCACATTTTTCATTGAATTGGATTTTTAAGGGATTTGTCCATGCTATTGCAGATTTTGAATGCAGAAGGAGCCTCGCACTAATAGCTTATATAGGAGAGGTGGTTGTCGCAAGCCTCTCCCATGCCCCTTTCATTGATTCAACATTGGTGTCTAGGCAGATAGGATTGTTGGATTTTTAAATGGTGTATGTTGATGTTGAATCAATGAAAGGGGCATGAAGCGATCTTTGAGTGCTTTTCCTTGCCTCTCCTTTAGATCAAGTTTTTTGATGAATCAATTTTGGAAAAGGTGAGGCAGCGATTGTTGATCCATGGCGTGTCTCTTTGGTGATTTTAAAACTTGATTTAAACGTGAGCCCTCGTCTAGCATTTTGACATTGCTTGGTATAATGGAAATTTTCTATGGGTGCTTGGTGCTCTAGCAATTTGTCATGGTGTACTTATCACAGCTACATGGGAGCTTTAATACCGAAAGCTCTCAGCAAAAAATGGTGGCCAAGCCATGCTGGCTGACCTGATCTAGGTGAGTCATTCTGGCCGACCTGATCTGGGTGAGCCATGTCGGCCGACCCAATCTGGGTGAGCCATTTTCATTGACCCGATCTGGCTGAGCTCCAAAAAAGGTGTCATGGATGGCTGTTTGGTCAAATTTTTCATTGAATTGGATTTTTAAGGGATTTTTCCATGCTATTACAAATTTTTAATGTAGAAGGAGCCTCGCACTAATAGCTTATATAGGAGAGGTCATTGCTGTGAGCCTCTCCCATGCCCCTTCCATTGATTCAACATTGGTGTCTAGGCAGATCAGATTGTTGAATTTCAAACGGTGTATGTTGATGTTGAATCAGTAAAAGGGGCATGAAGTGATCTTTGAGTGCTTTTCCTCAGCTCTACTTTAGATCATGTTTTTTGATCACTCGATTCTGGAAAAGGTGATGTAGTAGTTACCGATCCATGGCATGTCTTTTTGGTGATTTTAAAACTTTATCTAAACGTGAGCCCTCATCTAGCATTTCGGCATTGCTTGGTATAATGGAAATTTGCTATGGGTGGTTGGCACTCTAGCAATTTGTCATGGTGTACTTATTGTGGCTACATGGGAGCTTTAATATTGAAAGCTCTCAGTGATAAATAGTGGGCAAGCCATGCTGGCCAACTTGATCTGGGCGAGCCATTCTAGATGACCTGATTTGACTGAGCTCCAAAAACAATGTCGTGGATGGTTGTTTGGTCACATTTTTCATTGAATTGGATTTTTAAGGGATTTGTTCATGCTATCCCAGATTTCAAATGCAGAAGGAGCCTCACACTAATAGCTTATATAGGAGAGGTGGATACTGTGAGCCTCTCCCATGCCCCTTTCATTGCTTCAACATTGGTGTCTAGGCAGATTGGATTGTTGGATTTTCAAATGGTGTATGCTAATGTTGAATCAATGAAAGGGGCATGAAGTGATCTATGAGTGCTTTTCCTTGGATCTCATTTTTTGATGACTCAATTTTGGAAAAGGTGAGGCAGTGGTTGCTGATCCATGGTGTGTCTTTTTGGTTATTTTAAAACTTGATCTAAACGTGAGCCCTTGTCTAGCACTCATGCATTACTTGGTATAATGGCAATTCGCTATGTGTGCTTTGTGCTCTAGAAATTTGTCATGGTGTACTTATCGTGGCTACATGGGAGCTTTAATATCGAAGCTCTCAACGAAAAATGGTGGCTGAGCCATGTTGGCCAACCTAATTTGGGCAAGCCATTTTGGCTGACCCAATCTGGTCGAGCCATTTTCGTCGACCTGATCTTGCCGAGCTCCAAAAATGGTGTCATGGATGGCTATTTGGTCACATTTTTCATTGAATTAGATTTTTAAGGGATTTTTCTGTGCTACCATAGATTTTGAATGTAGAAAGAACCTCACACTAATAGCATATATAGGAGAGGAGGTTGTTGCGAGCCTCTCCCATACCCCTTTCATTGATTCAACATTAGTGTCTAGGCAGATTAGATTGTTGGATTTTCAAATAGTGTATACTAATGTTGAATCAATGAAAGGGGCATGAAGTGGTCTCTGAGTGCTTTTCCTTAGCTCTCCTTTAGATCATGTTTTTCGATGACTCAATTTTGGAAAAGGTGAGGCAGTGGTTGTTGATCCATGGCCTATCTTTTTGGTGATTTTAAAACTTGATCTAAATGTGAGCCCTTGTCTAGCACTCTGGCGTTGCTTGGTATAATGGAAATTTTCTATGGGTGCTCGCTGCTCTAGCAATTTGTCATGGTGTACTTATCATGGCTACATGGGAGCTTAAATATCAAAATCTCTCAGTGAAAAATGGTGGCCTAGCCATATTGGCTAACCCGATCTGGGTGAGCCATGCTAGCTGAACCAATCTGGCCTAGCCATTTTCATCGACCCAATCTTGCCAAGCTCCAAAAATGATGTCATGGATCGCTATTTGGTCACATTTTTCATTGAATTGGATTTTTAAGGGATTTGTCTGTGCTATCGCAGATTTTGAATGCGAAAGGAGCCTCTCACTAATAGCTTATATAGGAGAGGTGGTTGTCGTGAGCCTCTCCCATGCCCCTTTCATTGATTCAACATTGGTGTCTAGGTGGATCAGATTGTTGGATTTTCAAATGGTGTATGCTGATGTTGAATCAATGAAAGGGGCATGAAGTGATCTCTGAGTGCTTTTCCTCGGCTCTCCTTTAGATCATGTTTTTCGATGACTCAATTTTGGAAAAGGTGAGGCAGTAGTTGCCAATCCATGGCTTGTCCTTTTGGTGATTTTAAAACTTGATCTAAATGTGAGCCCTTGTCTAGCACTCTGGCATTGCTTGGTATAATGGCAGTTTGCTATGGGTGCTTGGCGCTCTAGCAATTTTTCATGGTGTACTTATCGCAGCTACATGGGAGCTTTAATACCAAAAGCTCTCAGCAAAAAATGGTGGCCAAGCCATGTTGGCCGACTCAATCTGGGCAAGCCATGCTAGCCGACCCGATCTGGGCGAGCTTTTTTCGTCGACCCAATCTTGTCGAGCTCCAAAAACGGTGTCATGGATGGCTATTTGGTCACATTCTTCATTGAATTGGATTTTTAAGAGATTTTTCCATGCTATCAAAAATTTTGAATGCAGAAGGAGCCTCACACTAATAGATTATATAGTAGAGGTGGTTGGCGCGAGCCTCTCCCATGCCCCTTTCATTGATTCAACATTGGTGTCTAGGTGAATCAGATTGTTGGATTTTCAAACAGTGTATGCTAATGTTGAATCAATGAAAGGGGCATAAAGTGATCTCTGAGTGCTTTTCCTCAACTCTCCTTTAGATCATGTTTTCTAATGACACAATTTCAAAAAAGGTGAGGCAGCAGTTGCTGACCCATGGCATGTCTTTTTGGTGATTTTAAAACTTGATCTAAACGTGAGCCCTTGTTTAGCAGTCTGATGTTGCCTAGTATAATAGCAATTTGCTATGGGTGCTCAATGCTCTAGCAATTTTTCATGGTGTACTTATCGTGTCTACATGGGAGCTTTAATATTGAAAGCTCTTGGTGACCCTGCAAGCCATTTTTGTCCTCGTCTTTGCTATTCAACCTATCCCCAACAAGCTACCAAGGAAACTCCAAATGTTGAGCTAGTCTCATCCTCTATCAATTTTAATCAACCTAACATCGCAAACCCCACTTGTCTACCATGGACACTCCAAATGCTAAGCCATTGTTACCATGGCATCCTACTCGGATTCTTAGACGATCAAGGTTGACATTGTGTTTGCTCCTCTTAAGTAAACATCAAAAAAGGCACTAAGGCAAATGGTATTGTCAAGTCATCCTACCTGAGCTGTTCCACCCGAGCTGAGCTATTCTGCCCGATCTCCAAAAGTTAGCCATTTCACTACCTTGGCTCCATGAATTCACATCTCCTAACCAATGAAAATCTTTTGCTCCTCTGTCAACCTCATAAAAAATGGGGTCGTGGATGGCTGTTTGGTCACATTTATAAATGATTTGGATTTTTAAGGCAATTGTCAGTGTGTTTGCTAATTTCTAATGTAGAGTGAGCCTCACACTAATAGCTTATATAGGAGAGGTGGTTGTTGCGAGCCTCTCCCATGCCCCTCTCATTGATTCAATGCTAGTGTCAAGGAAGATGGATATGTCAGATTTTGAAATGGTGGACGCTGACATTGAATCAATTAGAGGGGCATGAAGCCCACCCTCGAGGTGCTATTCCTCGACTCTCCTTTAGATCATGTTTTCTTGTCACTCAGCTGGCACAATTTTAGAAAAAGGTTTGGTAGTGGTTGCCATCCCTCACCACGTCTACTTGGTGATTTTAAAACTTGATCTAAAATAGGGGCCCTCATCTAGCACCTTTGTCCAGTGTTGCTCGGGTATTGCATAAGTTTTTGCTATCAGTGCAAATCCCCCAATGAATGCCTACCCTTGGACTGTCTCTTAGATCCCCTTCTTCAATCACTCAACTGACACAATTATGGAAGAGACTTGGCAGTGGTTTCCATTCTACAACATGTCTATTTAGCAATTTCAAAGTTGATCTAATGGCGAGCCCTTGTCTAGCCATGAGGTGGGTGCTTGGTGCTCTAGCAATTTTTTGTGTGCCTATCATGGCTACAATGGAAGCTTTGATAACAAAAGCTCTCAGTGACCCTCCCCAATAGAATTAGTGCTGGTGTTCAAGAAAGACACATTATTTAGATTTTGAATATTGGAACCAGCATCGTTTCTATTGGGAGGGCTGTGAAGCCATCTCGATTGCTATGCGAGGGCTCTCTCCCTAGAGTCGTTCTCTTTGAAACAACTTCTTTGGCACAAAATTTTTAGAATGGTTTGACAGTGATTGTTTTTCCAATGGTGTTGTTGTGGTGGTTGCCCAGGCAGCGATCTAAAGGGTGACCCGTCGTCTAGCAGTTGGGCTGCACATCACGAGTGACAAGTGAGCCTTTGTTATCGGAAGCTCCCCATGGCCATTTGATGAGAAGAGCCATTGGTTGTGTGATCAAGGATGAATGTAGCCTCATATTCCAAATGAAATCAATGACATCGGATCTATATATAAGAGTAGAATGAAGCAGCATCCCATTTTCTATGCGTGGCTCCCCAAAGTTGCTCTTCTTTCTCGCTCCATCGATACAAATTTGGGAGTTGTTCAACAACCGTTGTCATTCCAATGTGTCATTGTAGTGATTTGGAGAGTGATGCTAAGGGCGGGAGCTTATGTCTAGCATTTGGGATGTTTGTGCAAGCAAGCAGGGGAGCTTCTCTTATCAGAACCTCTCCATGGCCTTTGAATATAGACCCAGTGCTGACGATATCCATGGATACGACTCTTGGATTCTAAATTTGTTCACAGCTAACATTGGTTTTTGTGAGAGATGGGTACAAAAGCACATCCCGATTATTATGCAAGAGCTCCCTAAGGTCACCTCTGTGCCAACTCAATTAGCACAACATTGGGAATGGTTCGATAGTGGTTGTTGTTCCAATGTGTCATCTGAGGATGTCTTAGAAAGTGGTCTTTCAAGGGTGAGCTCACATCTAGTACTTGGATTGTGTGTCACGTCACAAGTGAATGGGGAGATCTCTCTGTGAATGGCAGCATGGTGATTGCAAGAGAAAATTGACTTAGTCAGAGCATTGGCCTCGGGCCATTGTGACAGCCTTGCAATTTCTCCTTAATTGCAACCTATGTTTGCACAGTAGCAGAGTTTTCATGTAAGATTGGCCTTTTTCTTGACAGTTCTAGGAGATGACCTCCAAAACTTTTGGATTGGGCCCCTTCAAGGTGAAATTCATCTAGTTGATCGAATGAGCTCGATGACCATTTCACTCCCTTGCCTCCTTGAATTCACATCTCCTAATCGATGACAATATTTTTCTCCTCTGCCAACCTCATAAAAAATTGGGTCATGGATGGCCATTTGGACACAATTTTTAATGATTTGGATTTTTAAGGCAGTTGTCGATGTGTTTGCTAATTTCTAATGTAGAGTGAGCCTCGCACTAATAGCTTATATAGGAGAGGTGGTTTCCATGAGCCTCTCCCATGCCCCTCTCATTGATTCAATGCCGGTCTTAGGGCAGATTGATATGTCAGATTTTGAAATGGTGGACGCCAATGTTGAATCAATTAGAGGGGCATGAAGCCCACCCTCGAGGTGCTATTCCTCAACTCTCCTTTAGATCATGTTTTCTTGTCACTCAGGTGGAAAAATTTCAAAAAAAAGGTTTGGCAAGGGTTTCCATCCCTCACTACATCTACTTGGTGATTTTAAACCTTGATCTAAAATGGGAGCCCTCGTCTAGCACCTCCGTCTGGTGTTGCTCGCATATTTCATAAATTTTTGCTATCGGCACGAATCCCCCAATGAATGCCTAGCCTTGAACTCTCTCTTACATCACCTTCTTCAATCCCTCAATTGATGCAATTACAAAAGAGACTTGGCAGTGGTTGCCATTCTAGAATGCATCTATTCAGTGATTTTGAAGTTGATCTAATGGCAAGCCCTTATCTAGCCATGAGGTGGGTGGTTGGAGCACTAGCAATTTTTTTTGTGCCTATTCTAGCTACAATGGGAGCTTTGTTAAAAAAAGCTCTTGGTGACCCTCCCTAATAGAATTAGTCCTGGTGTTCGAGAAAGACATGTTATTAAGATTTTGAATATTGGCACCAACATTATTTCTATTGGGAGGGCCATTAAGCCATCCCGATTTTGCTATGCGAGGGCTCTCTCCCCAGAGTCATTCTCTTTGCAAAAAATTATTTGGCACAAAATTTTTGGAATGGCTTGGCAATGATTTTCATTCCAATGGTGCCCTTGTGGTGGATGCCTGGGAAACAATTTGAAGGGTGAGCCATCATCTAGTAGTTGGACTATGCATCACGAGTGACAAGGGAGCCTTTGTTATCGGAAGCTCCCTATGGCCATTCAATTAGAAGAGCCATTGATTGTGTGAGCAAGGATGAATGCAACCTCAGATTCCAAACAAAATCAATGACGTTGAATTTATATAAGAGTGGAATGAAGCAGCAGCTCATTTGCTATGCAAAGCTCCCCAAAGTTGCTCTTCTTTCTCACTCCATTGGCACAAATTCAGGAGTTGTTCAACAACACTTATTGTTCTAATGTGTCATTGTAGTGATTTGGAGAGTGATGCTAAAGGCTGGAGCTTGTGTCTAGAATTTGGGATGTTTGTGTAAGCGAGCAGGGGAGCTTCTCTTATCAGAACCTCTCTGTGGCCTTTGAATATAGACCCAGTTCTGACGATATTGATGGATACGAGCCTTGGATTCTAACTTTGTTCATAGCTAACATTGGTTTTTGTGAGAGATGGGTACGAAAGCACATCCTGATTGCTATGTGATAGCTCCCTATGGTCACCTTTGTGCAAACTCGATAGGCACAACATTGGGAATGGTTCGAGAGTGATTGTCGTTCCAATGTGTCATCGAGATGTCTTGGAAAGTGGTCTTTCAAGGGTGAGCTCGTGTCTAGCACTTGGATTTTGTGTCACCATAAGTGAATGGGGAGATGTCTTTGTGAATGGTAGCATGATGATTGCAAGAGAAAATTGACTTAGTTGGAGCATTGGCCTCAGGTCATTATGATGGCCTTGCAATTTCTCCTTAATTTCTCTTTAAATTTTTTCTATCAGCGTGAATCCCCCAATGAATGCCTACCCTTGGACTCTCTCTTAGATCACCTTCCTTGATCACTTGACCAACACATTTATGGAAGAGACTTGGCAGTGGTTTCCATTCTACAGTGTGTCTGTCTAGCGATTTAGAAGTTGATCTAATGGCAAGCCCTTTTCTAGCCATGAGGTGGGTGCTTGGCACACTAGCAATTTTTTGTGTGCCTATTGTGGCTACAATGGGAGAGGTGGTTGTTGCAAGCCTCTCCCATGTGCCTCTCATTGATTCAACACCAACGTCAAGGTGGATGGATATGTCAGAATTTTAAACAGTGGATGCTAATGTTGAATCAATTAGAGGGGCATGAAGCCCACCATCAAGGTGCTATTCCTTGACTCTCCTTTAGATCATGTTTTCTTGTCACTCATCTGGCACAATTTTGGAAAAAGGTTTAGTAGTGGTTGCCAGCCCTCACCACGTCTACTTGGTGATTTTAAAACTTGATCTAAAATGGGAGCCCTCATCTTCCACCTCCATCTGGTGTTACTCGCGTATTGCATAAATTTTGGCTATTGGCATGAATCCCCCAATGAATGCCTACCCTTGGACTCTCACTTAGATTACCTTCTTTAATCACTTGACTGACACAATTACAAAAGAGACTTGGTAGTGGTTTCCATTCTTTAGTGCATCTATTCAGTAATTTCAAAGTTAATCTAATGGTGAGCCCTTGTCTACCCATGAGGTGGGTGCTCGGTGCTCTAGCAATTTTTTGTGTGCCTATCATGGCTACAATGGGAGAGGTGGTTGCCGCAAGCCTCTCCCATGCCCCTCTCATTGATTCAACACTGGTTTCAAGGAGGATGGATATGTTAGATTTTGAAATGGTGGACACCGACATTGAATCAATTAGAGGGGCATGAAGCCCACCCTCAACGTGCTATTCCTCGACTCTCCTTTAGATCATGTTTTCTTATCACTCAGCTGGTGCAATTTTGGAAAAAGGTTTGTTAGTGGTTGCCAGCTCCCACTACATCTACTTGGTGATTTTAAAACTTGATCTAAAATGGGAGCCCTTGTCTAGCACGTCCATCCAGTGTTGCTCAGGTATTGCATAAATTTTTGCTATCGGTGCAAATCCCCTAACAAATGCCTACCCTTGGACTCTCTCTTAGATCACCTTCTTTGATTACTCGATCGACATAATTATGGAAGAGACTTGGCAGCAGTTTCCATTCTATAGCGCATCTGTTTAGTGATTTTGAAGTTGATCTAATGGCGAGCCCTTGTTTAGCCATGAGGTGGGTGCTTAGCACTCTAAAAAAAATTTGTGTGCCTATCATGGCTATAATGGGATAGGTGGTTGCCACAAGCCTCTCCCATGCCCCTCTCATTGATTCAATGCTGGTGTCAAGGTGGATGGATATGTCAAATTTTGAAATGGTGGACGCCGACATTGAATCAATTAAAGGGCATGAAGCCCACCCTCGAGGTGCTATTCCTTGACTCTCATTTAGATCATGTTTTCTTGTCAGTCAGTTGGAGAAATTTTGGAAAAAGGTTTGGCAGTGATTGCTAGCCCTCACTGCATCTACTTAGTGATTTTAAAACTTGATCTAAAATGGGAGAGCTCATCTAGCACCTTCGTCTGGTGTTGCTCAGGTATTGCATAAATTTTTGCTATCAGCGTGAATCCCCCAATGAATGGCTACCCTTGGACTATCTCTTAGATCACCTTTTTCGATCACTTAACCGACGTAATTACGAAAGAGACTTGGTAGCAATTTCCATTCTATAGTGTGTCTGTTCAGTCATTTCAAAGTTGATCTAATGACGAGCCCTTGTCTAGCCATGAGGTGGGTTCTTAGCACTCTAGCAATTTTTTGTGTGCCTATCGTGGCTACAATGGGAGAGGTGGCTGCCACGAGCCTCTCCCGTGCCACTCTCATTGATTCAACATTGGTGTCAAGGCAGATGGATATGTCAGATTTTGAAATGGTGGACGCTGACGTTAAATCAATTAGAGGGGCATTAAGCCCACCCTCGAGGTGCTATTCCTCGACTCTCCTTTAGATCATGTTTTCTTGTCAATCAACTGGCACAATTTTAGAAAAAGGTTTGGCAGCAGTTGCCAACCCTCACCGCGTCTACTTGGTGATTTTAAAACTTGATTTAAAGTGGGAGCCCTCATCTAGCACCTCCATCTGGTGTTGCTGGGGTATTGCATAAATTTTTGCTATCGGCATGAATCCCCTAGTGAATGCCTACCCTTGGACTCTCTCTTAGATCACCTTCTTCGATCACTTGACCAACGCAATTATAGAAGAGACTTGGCAACAATTGCCATTTTATAGCACATCTGTTTAGTGATTTTGAAGTTGATCTAATGGTGAGCCCTTGTCTAGCCATGAGGTGGGTGCTCGGCACTCTAGGAATTTTTTGTGTGCCTATTGTGGCTACAATGGGAGAGGTGGTTTTCGTGAGCCTCTCCTGTGCCCCTCTCATTGATTCAACGCCAGTGTCAAGGTGGATAGATATGTCAGATTTTGAAATGGTGGATGCTGATGTTGAATCAATTAGAGGGGTATGAAGCCCACCCTTGAGGTGCTATTCCTTGACTCTTCTTTAGATCATGTTTTCTTGTCACTCAACTAGTGCAATTTTGGAAAAAGGTTTGGCAGTGGTTGCCAGCCCTCACTACGTCTACCTAGTGATTTTAAAACTTAATCTAAAATGGGAGCCCTCATCTAGCACCTCCATTCAGTGTTGCTTGGGTATTGCATAAATTTTTTCTATTGGTGTGAATCCCCAATGAATGCCTACCCTTGGACTGTTTCTTAGATCACCTTCTTCGATCACTCGACTAACGCAATTACAAAAGAGACTTGGTAGTGGTTGCCATTCTACAGCGCATCTGTTTAGCAATTTTGAAGTTGATCTAATGGCGAGCCCTTCTCTAGCCATGAGGTGGGTGGTTGGCGCTCTAGAAAATTTTTGTGTGCCTATTGCAGCTATAATGGGAGCTTTGATAAAAAATTCTGTTGGCAACCCTCCCCAATAGAATTAGTGCTAGTGTTTGAGAAAGACATGTTATTTGGATTTTGAATATTGGCACTAGCATCATTTCTATTGGGAGGGCCATGAAGCCATCCCAATTGCTATGCGAGGGCTCTTTCCCCAAAGTCATTCTCTTTGCAACAACTTCTTTGGTACAAAGTTTTTTAAATGGTTTCGTAGCAGTTATCATTCCAATGGGGCCATTGTGGTGGTTACTTGGGCAGCAATCTAAAGGGCAAGCCATTGTCTAGTAGTTGGGCTGCACATCATGAGTGACAAGGAAGCCTTTGTTATTGGAAGCTCCCATGGCCATTCGATGAGAAGAGCCATTGCTTGTGTGAGCAAGGAAAAATGTAGCCTTAGATTCCAAACAAAATAAATGACATCGGATCTATATAAGAGTGGAATGAAGCAGCAGCCCATTTGCTATGCACGGCTCCCCAAAGTTTCTCTTCTTTCTCACTCCATCGGCAGAAATTCAAGAGTTGTTCGACAGCGGTTGTCATTCAAATGTGTCATTGCGGTGATTTGGAGAGCGATGCTAAGGGTGGGAGCTTGTTTCTAGCATTTGGGATGTTTGTGCAAGCGAGTAGTGGAGCTTCTCTTATCAGAACCTCTTCGTGGCCTTTGAATATAGACCCAATGCTAATGATATCGATGGATACAAGCCTTGGATTCTAAATTTGTTCATAGCTAACATTGGTTTTTGTGAGAGATGGGTATGAAAGCACATCTTGATTGCTACGCGAGAGCTCCCTAAGGTTTCCTCTGTGCAACTTGATTAGCACAACATTGGGAATAATTTATTTTCTAGTGCATTCTCGGTGCATGCTCGCCTCTTCACTATCTCATCCTATAGAAGTGCATGGCACTCTCATGATAGCTTTTGTGGTCTAGGCCAGTAGAAGCATAGAGTATTACCATTAATTTTTTTTGGATGCAAAAACTCTCCATGCCCTATCCTGCTCGTGTGATCTGAATGGCTGTGGCTCATGGGTTCTGTGGGAGATACTCTTCTTTAGTTTCCCCCTAAAGAGAGAATTTGGTGTTTGTATTGTGTGGACAAAAAGCCCAAGGCATTTCATCTCTCTTCAGATGCAAAATTCTGGGAGGGCTTTTCGAAGTATGGCCATTTGTACGGGGTGCACCAAAAAGCATGTAGGGGGCATATGCCTGGGAAATGGATGTCTTTGAGTGTCCTTACTTCATCACGTGCATGGTGTACATCTTTTCATTATGAGTCTTCTATGAGCATTTGTGATTCAAGCATTTTGGGGGAACGAGTTTCGTATGAGATGTTCTTCTCAGGCTCTTGTGAACTAGAGTGCTCATCTTTTCAATGCTCTGACAAGTGCAGGCCCAACGTGTCTATCTAGGGGAAGAAATCGCACGAATTCTTTTTGTCAAGATGTGGGTGCTCATAGGTGGTTCCCTCATGGTGTAGTTCTTCAGTATGTGCATGTGCATGAGATTGAAGCTTGTCTGACATAGCTAGTGTGAGTGTTCACCCATAGGAAATTTTTTGTACCTATACTAGCAAATCACGTGTCACAGGGAATGGTTAGCAAGCCTGTACTAGAAAAGGAGATATTTGCCATAGGTTAGACGTGTCTGTATATGCAAGTAGGCTTTCATCACATATAAATGTGCATAGCGGGTGTTATACACAATGCCCTTGAGAGGCCTTATAATTGAGGTGGTCGTGTGCATAGTGATGCCCCCGCCAATTGCATAACCAGCCATGTTTTTGACTCACACAACCCTTCACCCTTCAGCACGGTGGTCTCTGTTGGCACTTCAGCAACCAGCTCTTCGTCATGGGAAAATTTTTGTTGCGATCAAGAAGGATTTTGTCTGTGTGGGTGCACCTCAACAAGCATGTAGGAGGCATATGCCTGGGAAATTGATGTCTCTGAGTGGCCTTACAATTGAGGTGGCTATGTGCACGGAGCATCTTGTACAAAGTTGAGGCTTCTTTCTAAGTAGTGGCGACAATGAGTTTGAGGGTAAAGGGTTTCCTCTTGTGTGAAATCTTTGAGCGTTGTGAGTCCTGCATGTGTTGTGAATGTCATTCTTGTTGCTTGTGGGGAAGATTATGTTTGGATGCATGATGGAGCGAATGCAAATTTTGATTTCCCATCGCGGCAAGCAACCCTTAGCTGTAGTAGGTTTGAGGGGGTCCCCTTGTTGTTAGAAGCTACTTGTTCGATCCTGCCAGTAGTCATATGCTTGTCTCAAAGATTAAGCCATGCATGTCTAAGTATGAACTATTTCAGACTATGAAACTACGGATGGCTCATTAAATCAGTTATAGTTTCTTTGATGGTACTTTTCTACTCGAATAACTATAGTAATTCTAGAGCTAATACGTGCACCAAATCCTAACTCTCGAAAGGGATGCATTTATTAGATAAAAGGCCGGCACAGGCTTGCCCACTATTGTGGTGATTCATGTTCCTAACCTTAATTGGCTGGGTCGTGGGTTTGGTGCCATTACTTTGAAAAAATTAGAGTGCTCAAAGAAAGCCTATGCTCTGAATACATTAGCATGGAATAACACGATAGGATGTTTTCATTAATCAAGAATGAAAGGGGCTAAAAGAAGATCAGATACCATACTAGTCTCAACCATAAATGATGTCGACCAAGGATCGGCGGATGTTGTTCTAAGGACTCTGCTAGCACCTTCTGATAAATCAGAGTGTTTGGGTTTCGGGGGGAGTATGGTTGCAAGGCTAAAACTTAAAGGAATTGATGGAAGGGCACCACCAGGAGTGGAGCCTGCAGCTTAATTTGACTCAACACAATGAAATTTTCCAGGTCCAAACATAGTAAGGATTGATAGATTGAGAGCTCTTTCTTGATTCTATGGGTGGTGGTGCATGGCCGTTCTTAGTTGGTGAAGCAATTTGTCTAGTTAATTCTATTAATGAATGAGACCTCAGCCTGCTAACTAGCTACACGGAGGTTCCCCTTTGTGGCCAGCTTCTTAGAGGGACTATGGCCTCCTAGGCCATGGAAGTTTGAGGCAATAACAGGTCTGTGATGCCCTTAGATGTTCTGGGTTGCACGCACACTACACTGATGCAACCAACGAGTTTCTCTCCCTGGCTCAAAATGTTTGGAAAATCTTGCCAAATTGCATTGTGATGGGGATAGACCATTGCAATTATTGATCTTAACTGAGGAATTCCTAGTAAGCATGAGTCATCAGCTCACATTGACTACATCCCTGACCTTTGTACACGCCACTCGTTGCTCCTACGAATTGAATGATCTGGTGAAGTGTTCAGATTGCGACGATGACTGCAGTTCCTGTCAGCGACATCGTGAGAAGTTCATTGAACCTTATCATTTAGAGGAAGGAGAAGTCGTAACAAGGTTATTGTAGGTGAACCTGTATTAGGATCATTGTCAGTTCGAGACCCTGAATCATCTAGGGGATGGAGCTGGCCTCATCAACACCCAAAAAATATTGACGATGTGTGGACACATGGCCCTACAGCAATGTGCTGGATGGCTAAGATATGGGTCTATCACCGTCAATGTTGAGGGTCACATCAAATGTCATGATTGAAAGTGTGGATTCCCCATGGGGTAAAGAAGAGACTCAGATGCAATCTAGATTAGGATCGGTGCCTTTGAACGATGTCTACATCGGAGTGAGAGGTCTCTGCTCGGTTGCAGTTTAGAGGGGGTTTGGGCCTCATCCCTAGTTGAGATTTCATGGTTTGAATGCATGCACAGCACTGTGCTAGGGATCCGTCATTAAGACGGTGGCAAGTCAAGACTACTGCAACCCCTCATTGCTTTGCCCAGGTGTGTTGACTCATCGCTTGGAGCGTTCCGTGTTTACGATGGGTGCACTCACATGATTTGCAGGGCAGGGGCCCCATCTGCTGACATGACACTCCCATGCATCAACTCCCACCTTTGTGAGGTGATGGGGTAGGGACACACCACAATGTTCCTTTTCACACCCATTGGGTGCTCAGGGTTCAGGATGTGTCAACACCCAACACGCAGGTGCATCGCGCACCTTAGAAATCCAAAGAATGAAGCACGATCCAATGCCTGACACGCTTGGGTTGCCAAAAGAAAAAATAACAAAATCATGACTCTCAGCAATGGATATCTCATCTCTCACCACAATGAAGAATGTAGCGAAATGTGATACTTAGTTTTAATTGCAGAATCTTGTGAATCATCAAGTCTTTGAACGTAACTTGCACTCGAGGCCTTAGCCACGGGCATGTCTACTTGGGCATCACACTGGAAAATTTCCCTCCCCAGTGAGGAACAGAGATGATTGTCTATGTCTGTAAGTGGTGCAATTGGCTGAAATGAGTACGAGGTCTGTCGATCCATCGTGAAAAGCGATGGCTCGTAAAGGCCAACGCTCATTTTTGCTAATCGAACAATTCCTAGTGAAGAACTTTATTCTGGGTTCAGCGGCCTACCATAGTGCAGGCATGCTGCATCTCTACTGCATCCCCAAGTCAGGCGTGAATACTTGCTGAGTTTAAGCATATCAATAAGTAGAGGAAAAGAAGCTTACCAGGATTCCCCAAGTAATGGCGAGAAAACTGGGAAGAGCCCAGCATGAAAATTGATGGCAGAACCTGTCAAATTATAGTCTATAGAAGCATCCTCAGTGACGGACCAGGCCCAAGTCACTTGGAAGGGGGCATCGAAGAGGGTGAGAGCCCCTTCAGGCCTAGACCCTATTGCACCATGAGGCACTATCGACGAGTTAGGTTTTTAGGGAATGCATCCCTAATCGGGTGGTAAATTCCATCCAAGGCTAAATACAGGCGAGAGACTGATAGTGAAAAAGTACTGTGAGGGAAAGATGAAAAGGAGTTTGAAAAGAGAGTTAAAGAGTTCTTGAAATTGCCAAGAGGGAAGTAGATAGAGGCCGATGATGTGCCCCAGTTGGATGCAGAATGGTGTGAGCCGGTCTGCTACTTGATTTAGGGGGTGTGCCAGTGTAGGCTGCCACAACGACACAAGCATGACCTTCTGGTTGCACAAATACTTTCGTTACGATGGTCAAGGAGTGAAGTGCACGCCTTTATGGTGGGCTCTCAAGCACCTATGTGCTTGTGGTGCTGGCTACTGGGCTTTCCATCTGACTCATCTTGATACACAGACCAAGGAGTCTAACATGTGTGTGAGTTGGCAGGTTGGGAAAACTCGTGAGGTGCAAGGAAGCTGATTGGCGAGATCCCCTCCTGGGTGGTGCACTACCGATCGACCGTAATCTTCTGTGAAGGGCTTGAGTGCGAACACACCTATTGGGAACTAAAAGATGGTGAACTATGCCTGAGCAGGGTGAAGCCAAAGGAAACTCTGGTGGAGGTCCATAGTGATACTGACATGCAAATTGTTCATCTGACTTGGGTATAGGGGCAAAAGACTAATTGAACCGTCTAGTAGCTGGTTTCCTCTGAAGTTTCCCTCAAGATAGTTGGAGCTCACGTGCAAGTTTTATTAGGTAAAGCAAATGATTAGAGGCATTAGGAGCATAATGCCCTCGACCTATTCTCAAAATTTAAATAGGTAAGTCGGTTCGGCTGCTCTGTTGAGCTGCACAACAAAATTGTGAGCTCCAAGTGGGCCATTTTTGGAAAGTAGAACTGGCGATGTGAGATGAACTGAAATCTGAGTTACAGTGCCAAATTGTACGCTAACCTAGATCCCACAAAGGGTGTTGGTTGATTAAGACAACAAGACAGTGGTCATGGAAGTTGAAATCCGCTAAGGAGTGTGTAACAACTCACTTTCCGAATCAATTAGCCCCAAAAATGGATGGCACTAAAGCACACAACCTATACTCAATCATTGAGGCAAGTTCCAGGCTCCGATGAGTAGGAGGATGTGGGCGTTGTTTCAAAACCTTGGGTGTGAGGTTAGGTGGACTGGCCCCCAATGTAGAACTTGGTGGTAGTAGCAAATATTCAAATGAGAACTTTGAAGACTAAAGTGGGGAAAGGTTCCATGTAAACAGCACTTGGACATGGGTTAGTCAATCCTAAGAGATGGGGAAACCCTATTTCAAGGGCACAATTTGCACAATCATCAAAAGGGAATTAGGTTAATATTCTTGAACCGGGACGTTGTAGCAGACGAAAATGTTAGGAAATTTGGAGACGTCGGTGTGGACCCCAGGAAGAGTTATCTTTTCTTTTAAACAGCCTGCCCACCCTAAAATCAGTTCAACCAAAAATAGGTTCTAGTAGCTAGAAGAGCACTACACGTCCTGTGGTGTCTGGTGTGCCTTAAGTGGCCCTTGAAAATCTAGAGGATCGAGTACCATTCACACTTGATCATACTCATAACCACATCAGGTCTCTAAGGTGAACAGCCTCTAGTCAATAGAACAATGTAGGTAAGGGAAGTCGGCAAAATGGATCTGTAACTTGGGAAAAAGGATTTTCTCTGAGGGTTATGCCTAGGGGTCTATGTCCCGAACTCATGGGCTATTGGTGTTCTGCCTGAGCTGCTCCCACGATGAGGGCAGGCCATTGCGTGCCGATTGGGTGATAGACGCAGGATGCCCCCTTCGGAGGGCTTTCCCCAGGCGACGAATAGTCAACTCAAAACTGGTACAGACAAGGGGAATCCAACTATTCAATTAAAACAAAGCATTGCGATGGTCCCTATAGATGCTGATGCAATGTGATTTCTACCCAGTGCTCTAAAAGTCAAAGTGAAGAAATTTAACCAAGTACGGGTAAACAACAGGATTAACTATGACTCTCTTAAGGTAGTCAAATTCCTCATCATCTAATTAGTGATGTGCATGAATGGATTAACAAGATTCCTACTATCGCTATCTACTATCTAGCAAAACCATAGCCAAGGGAATGGGCTTGGTGGAATAAGTGGGGAAAGAACACCCTGTTGAGCTTGACTCTAGTCTGACTTTGTGAAATGACTTGAGAGGTGTAGAATAAGTGGGAGCTTTCGGGCGCAAGTGAAATACCACTACTTTTAACATTATTGTACTTATTCCGTGAGGTAGAGATGAGGCAATGCCCCTATTTTTGGCCTTAAGCTACATCTAGGCGCACTGATCTAGGCAGAAGACATTTTTTAGGTGGGGAGTTTGGCTGGGGCAGCACATCTATTAAAAGATAATGTAGGTGTCCTAAGATGAGCTCAACGAGAACAAAAATCTTGTGTGGAACAAAAGCGTAAAAGCTCATTTGATTTTGATTTTTAGTACGAGTAAAAACCATGAAAGCATGGCCTATCGATCCTTTAGACTTTCAAAATTTGAAGCTAGAGGTGTCAAAATGGTTACCACAGGGATAACTGGCTTGTGGCAGCCAAGCGTTCATAGCGACGTTGCTTTTTGATCCTTCGATGTTGGATCTTCCTATCATTGTGAAGCAAAATTCACCAAGTGTTGGATTGTTCACCCACCAATAGGGAATGTGAGCTAGGTTTAGAGAGGTTAGTTTTACCCTACTGATGATCCGTGCCACAATAGTAATTCAACTTAGTATGAGAGGAACTGTTGATTCACACATTTGGTCATCGTACTTGGTTGAAAAGCTAGTGGCACGAAGCTACCATGTGTCAGATTATGACTGAATGCCTCTAAGTTAGAATCCATGCTAGATGCAGTGCATATCTCTCTATAGCTACATCGCGACCCGAGTAAGGGTGCTCTTGCACTCCCAGGGGCCCATGTTATTAGCCATCTCTGATCGACACATTAGCCCATTGGAGCAACCTTGGATATTAATTTCAAGCGGTTGGCAAGAAGAATCTTTTGGAGATGACTTAAATAAGCGACAGGGTATTGTAAGTGGCAGAGTGGCCTTGCTACCACGATCCATTGAGATTCAGCCCTCTGCCGCCTCGATTCATAAAACCCTTTTTGAATCTGAAGCGAGTCGCATTTGTAATTTATGTGAGGGAAAGAAAATCTTCCAAGTGCCAAATCCTGGATGGGTGGGGTTTGCAAATTTTTTCACGAGGGCATAAAAATCTCTCACGTGCAAAATTCTCGATGGGTGGGGTTTTGTAAAAAATTTTGCGACGGCAAAAAAATCTCAGAAGTGCCAAATTCTTGGTAGGTGGGGTTTTTAATTTTTTCTAGGATTGAAAAATCTCCCAAGTGCCAAATTTTGAGGGGCTGGGGTTTTGTGAAAATTTTTGCGAGGGTGCAAAAATCTCCCAAGTGCCAAATTTTCAGTGGGTGGAGTTTGTAATTTTTGCGAGGGCGTAAAAATCTCCCAGGTGCCAAATTCTTGGTGGGTGGGGTTTTTAATTTCCACTAGGGTGAAAAACTCTCCCGAGTGCTAAATTCTCAGTGGGAGGGAGGGGTTTTGTAGAAATTTCTGCTAGAGCAGAAAAATCTCCCGAGTGCCAAATTTCGGGCAAGTGGAGTTTTGTAAAATTTCCATGAGGGGGAAAAAAATCTCCCAAGTCCTGAATTTCAAGCTGGTGGGGTTTGAAATTTTTGAAAGGGTGAGAAAATCTCCCAAGTGCCAAATTCCTGGCAAGTGGGGTTTCATGATTTCCAAGTGTATGAAAAAATCTCCGGAGTGCCAAAGTTTCCTCGAGGGTGAAAACGTCTTCCAAGTGCAATTTCCATGTGGGTCAGGTTTATAATTAGTGCAATTTTGGGCGGGTCAGGTTTGGAATTTTTGTGAGGGTGGAAAAATCTTCCAGGTCTAAATTTTGGGCGGCTGGGGTTTTGTAATTTCCAAGTGCCAAATTTTGAGCAGGTGGGGTTTGTAAATTCTGTGAGGGCAGAAAAATCTTCCAAGTCCAAATTTTGAGTGGGTGGGGTTTGTAAATTTTTGTGAGGGCAGAAAAATCTTCCGACTGCAAATTCCAGGCGGGTGAGGTTTTGTAATTTTTGTGAGGGCAGACGACTCATGTACGTGATCCAAAATTAGTTAACTTATTTTTTGGTTAACGCCCAATGTTTTGAACTCAAATCGAGTTGGCTACCCTGACTCGAATCGCCTCCAAATTTTTCGCACAACCCATGGCACCATGCTCGACTTGATTCTAAGTGCCCCGAGTCATGTACATGGTCCAAAAGAGCTCAACTTTTTTTTTGGTTTAATGCCCAAAGTTTTCAACTCGAACCGTGTTGTCAACCCCAACACGAATCGCCCCAACTACCCCAACCCCGACTCAAATCGCGTCAAGCCTTAACTGCCTCCAATTTTTTCACATGACTCATGTCACCATGCTCAAAATGATTCTAAGTGCACTGAGTCATGTGCGTGATCCAAAGGCAATCAAATTTTTTTTTGGGTTAATGCTCAAATTGTGTCAGCAAGCCTGACTCGTATCGCCTCAAGCTTTAACCACCTCCAATTTTTTCGCAAGACTCATGTCACCGTGCTTGACTTGGTGCCCCAAGTCATGTACGTGATCTAAAAGTGGTTAACTTCTTCATTTTTTGGTTAACACCCAAAGATTTCAACCTGAATCATGTCATCAACCTTGACTCAAACCGCCTCGAGCCTTAATCACCTACAATTTTTTCGAACCACTCATGTCACCATGCTTGACTTGATTCTATGTGCCCCAAGTCATGTACATGATCCAAAAGTGATTAACTCTTTTTTTGGCTAATGGAAAAAGTGTTTGAATCGACTCAGCTACCCTGACTCGAATTGCCTCGAGTCTTAACCACCTTTTTTTTTTTCTTGACTCATGTAACCACAGTCGCCTTGATTCTGAGTGGCCCAAGTCACTTACGTGATCCAAAATCGAGTAACTTTTTCTTTTTTCTTTTTTCTTTTTTTGGTCAAGTCCCAAAGTTTTGAACTCGAATAGAGTCAGATACCCTGACTCGAGTCATCTCCAAATTTTTTGCACGACTCATGTCACCGTGCTCAACTTGATTCTAAGTGCCCCGAGCCGTGTACGTGATCGAAAAGTGGTTAACTCTTTCTTTTTGGTTAATGCCCAAAGTTTTCAACCCGACCCACCTTAGCAACCTCGACTCAAAGCACCTCGAGCCTTAATGGCCTCCAATGTTTTTGCATGACTCATGCCACCATCAACTTTTTGCTCGAATCATGTCACCCAGGGAACCTCGATGCTACGTGACTCAAGCCCTGTGCACGATCCAAAATGGGGTAACATTTTTTTTTGAACTCCCAAAATTTCATTCCTTTTTGCCTTATGGGGCCTACCATGATCTCTTTTTATAAAGAAAATTCTCAAATCAGATCGTTTCAGCTAACCTACCTTGAATCTAGCTAGTTAGGCATAACGCCTTGAGTTGGCTTGGCAATACATGAACCAAAACCTGTGCGTGATCCAAAAGTGGGTAACTTGTTTTTTTTTTTTTTGTAATGCCCAAAATTTAGTGCTTTTCACTGTACAGGGCCTCCCATGATTTATTTTTTTCCCTCGTTGACCCAGTCAAGTCGCCCAAGGCTAGGGTGAAGGAGATGAGTTGACCCAGTCGAGTGACCCAAGTTGGGTCAACCCAGGCATGTGATCCTAGCTAGGGACAGAAAGTCATTTCTATAAGTTTGCTTGCCAATTTTGCTAGCCAGGTCAGCTCACCAAGTCATCTGATCATGTGGTCTTTCCCAAATCACCCCAACAAGTTGCCTCAAAGAATTGACTCTTTAAGTCCACTCACAGCTCATCAAGCTGGCTCACCAAGATGACTTACCATCTTGTCTCACCAGGTTGCCCCACCATGTCACCTCTTCTTTAAGACCACTCACCGTGTTGGTTCCCCAAGTTAGCTCACCGAGTTGACTATGTAGGTTGCCTCACCAAGTTGACGACTTAAGTTTGCTCACCAAGTCAACTCCCTAAGTCAGCTCACCAAGTCGACCCACCTAGTAATTTTACCACCTTGACCCAGCAAGTGTGCTCGCAAAGTTGCCCCACTAAGTTGCTTCTCTAAGCCCACTCACCATGTCAGCTCACCAAGTTAGTTGTTCAAGTACATTGCCAAGTCAACTCTTTAAGTTCGCTCACTACATCAACTCGCCCAAGTTAGCTCTTTAAGTTTGCTCACCAGGTCGGGCCACCCAAGTCGCATCAGTGAGCTAACTCACTAAGTCACTTCATGAAGTTGACTCTTTAAGTGCACTCACCAAGTCATCTCACCAAGTTGACTCACCATCTCGCCTTGATAAGTTGGCTTATCGAGTTACCCCACCGAGTTGCCTCTTTAAGCTCGCTCACCATGTTAGCTTGTTAGGTTGGTTCACCAAGTTGACTAATCAAGTAGGCCCACCAAGTCACCTCAAGGATCTAACTCAATGAGTCACCCCACCATGTTGACTCTTTGAGCCCACTCGCTAGGTCACCTCACCAAGTTGACTCGAGTACGTGGCCAAGTCGACTCTTTAAGTTCGCTTGCCAAGTCAACTTGCCAAGTTAGCTCACCATGTCATCTCAACGAACCAACTCATTGAGTCACCTCACCACATTGGTTCTCTAATTCCACTCACCAAGTTGCCCCATCAACTCACCCTGTTAGGCACACTCACCACGTCGATTTTCTAGGTTGGCTCCCCGTGTCAACTCACCAAGCTGAAAATTCAAGCATGCTCACCAAGTCTGTGCCTAGGTCATCTCCCCAGGTCAACTCATAAGGTTTACTTGCAAAGTTTCCTTAGTGAGTTGACTCTTAAAGTTTTCTCACCCGGTTGACTCCCCAATTCTGCTCGCCAAGTCAGCTCACCAAGTTCGCTCACCAGGTTGCCTCCCCAGTTTGACTCACCATGTCATCTAAACAAACTAACTGACAGAGTTACCTCACCAAGTTGGCTCTTTAATTCCACTCGCCAAGTTTCCCCACCAACTCACCTCATTAAGCTCACTCACCATGTCAGCTCACCAAGTTGGCAATTCTAGCCCACTCACCAAGCTGACTCTTGCAGTTTTCTCACCAAGTGGGTTTCACCGTTGGAGGCCTTAGAGTGCCTAGATGAGGTCCAAAAAATCAAGGGAAGAGCGCATGTGCCATTTCGAGCCTATATATCAAGATTTTTGAGTTATGGCCTTCGAAAGTTGGGCTACCAAAATTTCTAAAATAATTTGTCAAAGATGTATTAGGGAGACTTATGTGTATTGTCAGGGTCTTCTAGCCATACGTATTAAGTTTGAGCATCTAGAACCTTCCCGATCGACATACAATTTCCTATTTAAGAAAGGCCCAAATGTTGTCTAGGATAGCTCTAGGTGACAGCTGGCAGCTTGTCTTGCAGATTGTTGTAGTGAAGGCGCCCGTGTGGTTTAGCATATTGTGCTTATGAATTATGCAATTCCACTTTTGCGATCCAAATGACAAGACCACATTTTGTTCTCGCATTTTCTATTATTTCTATGGTTCTGTTATAATTTTATGGTATTAAGGGGACCTTCTTGTGTCACCTCACCAAGTCACATCTTAAGCCCTAATCACCATGTCGACTTTCCAAGTCAGCTCAACAACTTAACTATTTAAGCACGCTTGCCAAGTCAACACTTTTAGTTTGCTCACAAGGTCTTCTCGCATGGTCAGCTCATCGAGTCACCCCACCAAGTCACCTCAATGACCCAACTCATCTAGTTGCCTCACAAAGTTGACTCTTTAAGTCTACTCACCAAGTCAGCTTGTCAAGTTGCCTCTCCTCAGGACTGGCAACCAAGGGTTGGATAGCTTCGTTTACTAGGTCACCTCACCAAGTGGGGTCACCAGGTCACCCCACCAGGTAGCCTTAACAAGTTGACTCTTTTAGTTTCCTTGACAAGTTGGCTCATCAAGTCGGCCTACCATCTTGCCTCACCAACTTTCAAAACCAAGTTTCCTTTTTAAGCTCATTCACCAATTCAACTCACCAACTCAGCTCCCCAGGTTGGTGCACCAAGTGCTCTCAAAAAGTTGACTCTTTAAGTTCGATCATCAAGTCACCCCATGAGGTTGGCACACCAAGTCAACTCTTTAAGTCCATTTATCAAGCCACCCCACAAGGTTGGCACACCAAGTACTCTCACCAAGTCAACTCTTTAAGTCAGTTCATGAAGTCACCCAACCAGGTTGGCCCACGAAGTACTCTCACCAAGTTGACTCTCTAAGTTCATTCAACAAGTCACCCCACCAGGTCGGCCCACCAAGTACTCTCACTAAGTCGAATCTTTAATTCCGTTCATCAAGTCACCCCACCAAGTAATCTCACCAAGTTCACTATTTAAGTCTGTTCATCAATTCACCCTGCCAAGTACTCTCACCAAGTTGACTATTTAAGTTCACTCATCAAGTCGCACCACCAAGTCAACTCTTTATGTCTGTTCATCAAGTCACCCCACCAAGTACTCTAAACAAGTCGATTCTCCAAGTGTGTTCATCAAGTCACCTCACCAAGGACTCTCACCAAGTTGACTCTTTAAGTCTGTTCATCAAGTCACCCCACCAAGTAATCTCACCCAGTCAACTCTTTAGGTCTGTTCATCAAGTAACCCCACCAAGTCAACCCTTTAAGTCCATTCATCAAGTCACCCCACCAAGTACTCTCACCAAGTAGACTCTTTAAGTCCTTTCATCAAGTCACCCCACCAAGTTGACTCTTTAGGTCCGTTCATCAAGTCACCATAACAAGTACTCTAACCAAGTCGACTCTTTAAGTCCCTTCATCAAATCACCAAACAAAGTCAACCCTTTAAGTCCATTCATCAAGTCACCAAACCAAGTACTCCCACCAAGTTGACTCTTTAAGTCATTTCATCAAGTCACCACACCAATTCGACTCTTTAAGTCCCTTCATCAAGTCACCCCACCAGGTTGGCCCGCTAATTACTCTCACCAAGTCAACTCTTTAAGTCTGTTCATCAGTTCACCCTGCCAAGTACTCTCACCAAGTTGACTCTTTAAGTCTGCTCATCAAGTTGCGCCACTGAGTACTCTCACCAAGTCAACTCTTTAAGTTCGTTCATCAAGTCCCCCCACCAAGTACTCTAACCAAGTTGATTCTTCAAGTACATTCATCAATCCACCCCACTAAGTACTCTAACCAAGTCTACTCTTTAAGTTTTTTCATCAATTCACCCCACCAAGTACTCTTACCAAGTCAACTCTTTAGGTCCGTTCATCAAGTCACGCTACCAAGTTGAACTGTTAAGTTCATTAATCAAGTCACCCCACCAAGTACTCTTGCCAAGTTGACTCTTTAAGTCCTTTCATCAAGTCACCCCACCAGGTCAATGCTTCAAGTTTGTTCATCAAGTCACCAGAACAAGTACTCTCAGCAAGTTGACTCTTTAAGTCCGTTCATCAAGTCACCCCACCAGGTCGGCCCACCAAGTCAACTCTTTAAGTTTATTCATTAGCTCACCCCACCAAGTACCATCACCAAGTCAACTCTTTAGGTCCGTTCATCAAGTCACCCTGCCAAGTCGACCCTTTAAGTCCGTTCATCAAGTCGCCCCACTAAGTACTCTCACCAAGTTGACTCTTTAAGTCCTTTCATCAAGTCACCTCACTAAGTTGACTCTTTAAATCCATTCATCAAGTCACCAAAACAAGTACTCTCACCAAGTTGATTCTTTCTATTCGTTCATCAAGTCACCCCACCAGGTTGGCCCACCAAGTTGACTTTTTAAGTCCTTTCATCAAGTCACCCCACCAAGTTGACTCTTTAAGTCCGTTCATCAAGTCACCAGAACAAGTACTCTCACCAAGTTGACTCTTTATGTCCGTTCATCAAGTCACCCCACCAGGTCGGCCCACCAAGTACTCCAACCAAGTCTACTCTTTAAGTTTGTTCATCAGTTCACCCCGCCGAGTACTCTTACCAAGTGGACTCTTTAAGTTTGTTCATCAAGTCGAGCCATCAAGTACTCTCACCAAGTCAACTCTTTGAGTTCATTCATCAAGTCACTAGAACAAGTACTCTCACCAAGTTGACTCTGTAAGTTCATTCATCAAGTCACCCCACCAAGGAAGCCCACCAAGTACTCTTACCAAGTTGACTCTTTAAGTCCATTCATCAGTTCACCCCACCAAGTACTCTCACCAAGTTGACTCTTTATGTTTGCTCATCAAGTTGAGCCACCAAGTACTCTCACCAAGTTGACTCTTTAAGTCCATTCATCAAGTCACCCCACAAAGTACTCTAACCAATTCGACTCTTTAAGTCTATTCATCAAGTCACCCCACCAAGTACTCTCACCAAGTCAACTCTTTAGGTTCATTCATCAAGTCACCCTGCCAAGTTGACCCTTTAAGTCCATTCATCAAGTCACCCCGCCAAGTACTCTCACCAAGTTGACTCTTTAAGTCCTTTCATCAAGTCACCCAAGCAAGTTGACTCTTTAAGTCCGTTCATCATGTCACCAGAACAAGTACTCTCACCAAGTCAACTCTTTAAGTTTTTTCATCAAGTCACCACACTAGGTTGGCCCACCAAGTAATCTCACCAAGTTAACTCTTAAATTTAATTTGTCAGTTCACCCCGCTAAGTACTCTCACCAAGTTGACTCTTTAAGTCCACTCATCAATTCGTGCCACCAAGTACTCTCACCAAGTCAAATCTTTGAGTCCGTTCATCAAGACACCCCACCAAGTACTCTAACCAAGTCGATTCTTCAACTGCATTCATCAAGTCACCCCTCCAAGTACTCTCACCAAGTCAACTCTTTACGTCTGTTCAACAAGTCACCCCGACAAGTCAACCCTTCAAGTGCGTTCATCAAGTCACTCCACCAAGTACTCTCACCAACTTGACTCTTTAATTCTGTTCATCAAGTCACCCCACCAAGTACTCTCACCAAGTCAACTCTTTTGTTCCGTTCATCAAGTCACCTCACCAAGTCGACCCTTTGAGTCCATTCATCAAGTCACCCCACCAATTACTCTCACCAAGTCGACTCTTTAAGTCCTTTCATCAAGTCACCCCACCAAGTTGACTCTTTAAGTCCGTTCATCAAATCATCAGAACAACTACTCTCACCAAGTTGACTCTTTAAGTTTTTTCATCAAGTCACCCCAGAAGGTCGGCCCATCAAGTACTCTCACCAAGTCAACTCTTTAAGTTTTTTCATCAATTCACCCCACCAAGCACTCTCACCAAGTTGACTCTTTAATTCCACTCATCAAGTTGTGCCACCAAGTACTCTGACCAAGTTGACTCTATGTCCATTCATCAAGTCACCCCACCAGGTTGAACCACTAATTACTCCCACCAGATTGACTCTTTGAGTCCGTTCATCAAGTCACCCCACCAAGTACTGTAACCAGGTTGATTCTTCAAGTGCATTCATCAAGTCACCCCACCAAGGACTCTCACCAAGTCGACTCTTTAAGTTTGTTCATCAAGTCACCTCACCAAGTACTCTTACCAAGTCAACTCTTTAGGTCTGTTTAATAAGTTACCCTACCAAGTTGACCCTTTAAGTCTGTTCATCAAGTCACCCTACCAAGTCGACCCTTTAACTCCATTCATCAAGTCACCACACCAAGTACTCTCACCAAGTGAGCTCTTTAAGTCCTTTCATCAAGTCACCCCACCAAGTTCACTGCCTAAGTCTTTTCATTGAGTCACCAGAACAAGTACTCTCACCAACTCGACTCTTTAAGTCCGTTTATCAAGTCACACCACTACGTCAGCCCACCAAGTACTCTCACCAAGTTGACCCTTTAAGTTCGATCATGAAGTCGCCCAAGTACTCTCACCAAGTCGACTCTTTAAGTCCTTTCATCAAGTCACCCCAGCAAGTCAACTCTTTAAGTCTGTTTATCAAGTCACCAGAACAAGTACTCTCACCAAGTCGACTCTTTATGTCCGTTCATCAAGTCACCCCACCAGGTCGGCCCACCAAGTACTCCAACCAAGTCTACTCTTTAAGTCTGTTCATCAGTTCACCCCACCGAGTACTCTTACCAAGTGGACTCTTTAAGTTTGTTCATCAAGTCGAGCCATCAAGTACTCTCACCAAGTCAACTCTTTGAGTTCATTCATCAAGTCACTAGAACAAGTACTCTCACCAAGTTGACTCTGTAAGTTCGTTCATCAAGTCACCCCACCAAGGCAGCCCACCAAGTACTCTTACCAAGTTGACTCTTTAAGTCCATTCATCAGTTCACCCCACCAAGTAATCTCACCAAGTTGACTCTTTATGTTTGCTCATCAAGTTGAGCCACCAAGTACTCTCACCAAGTCGACTCTTTAAGTCCATTCATCAAGTCACCCCACCAGTTTGGCCCACCCAGTACTTGCACCAAATCGACACTTTAAGTTTGTTCATCAATTCACCTCACCAATTACTTTTACCAAGTTTACTCTTTAAGTCCAATCATCAAGTCGCGCCCCCAAGTACTCTCACCAATTTGACTCTTTGAGTTCGTTCATCAAGTCACCCCACCAAGTACTCTAACCAAGTTGACCCGTCAAGTGCATTCATCAAGTCACCCCACCAAGTACTCTCACAAAGTCAACTCCTTACGTCTGTTTATCAATTCACCCCACCAAGTACTCTCACCAAGTCAACTCTTTAGGTCCGTTCATGAAGTCACCCTACCAAGTTGACCCTTTAAGTCCGTTCATCAAGTCACCCCACCAAGTACTCTCACCAAGTCGACTCTTTAAGTCCTTTCATCATGTCAACCCACCAAGTTGACTCTTTAAGTCCAATCATCAAGTCACCTGAACAAGTAATCTCACCAAGTTAACTCTTTAAGTCCATTCATCAAGTCACCCCACTAGGTCAGCCCACCAAGTACTCTCACCAAGTTGAATCTTTAAGTTCGTTCATCAGTTCACCCCACCAAGTACTCTCACCAAGTTGACTCTTTAAGTCCTTTCATCAACTCACCCCACAAAGTTGACTCTTTAAGTCAGTTCATCAAGTCACCCCACCAGGTCAACTTACCAAGTACTCTAACCAAGTTGACCCTTCAAGTGCGTTTATGAAGTCACCCCACCAACTACTCTCACCAAGTCGACTCTTTAAGTCCTTTCATCAAGTCACCCCACCAAGTCCACTCTTTAAGTCCATTCATTGAGTCACCAAAAAAAGTACTCTCACCAACTTGACTCTTTGAGTCCATTCATCAAGTCACCACACCATGTCGTCCAACCAAGTACTCTCACAAAGTCAACTCTTGAAGTTCGTTCATTAGTTCACCCCACCAAGTACTCTAACCAAGTTGACTCTTTATGTCTTCTCATCAAGTCGAGCCAGCAAGTACTCTCACCAAGTCGACTCTTTGAGTCTATTCATCAAGTCACCCCACCAAGTACTCTAACCAAGTTAATTCTTCAAGTACATTCATCAAGTCACCACACAAAGTACTATCACCAAGTCAACTCTTTAAGTCTGCTCATCAAGTCACCCCACCAAGTACTCTCACCAAGTCAACTCTACAGGTTTGTTCTTCAAGTCACCCCACCAAGTTGACCCTTTAAGTTTGTTTATCAAGTCACCCCACCAAGTACTCTCACCAAGTCGACTCTTTAATTCCTTTCATCAAGTCACCCCACCAAGTTGACTCTTTAACTCTATTCATCAAGTCACCAGAAAAAGTACTCTCACCAAGTTGACTCTTTATTTCCATTCATCAAGTCACCCCACCAGGTCAGCCCACCAATAATCCCACAAAGTCAAATCTCTAAGTCCATTGATCAGTTCACCCCACCAAGTACTCTCACCAAGTTGACTCTTTAAGTCTGCTCATTAAGTCAAGCCACCAAGTACTCTCACCAAGTCGACTCTTTGAGTCCATTCATCAAGTCAACCCACCAAGTACTCTAACCAATTTGATTCTTCAACTACATTCATCAAGTTTCCCCACCAGCTACTCTCACCAAGTCGACTCTTTAAGGCTGTTCATGAAGTCAACCCACCAAGTACTCTCGCCAAGTCAACTCTTTAGGTCTATTCATCAAGTCAGCCCACCAAGTTGACCCTTTAAGTCCATTCATAAAGTCACCTCACCAAGTTCTCTCACCAAGTCGAGTCATTAAGTCCTTTCATCAAGTCACCCCACCAAGTCAACTCTTTAAGTCTGTTCATCAAGTCAGTAGAACAGGCATTCTCAGCAAGTTGACTCTTTAAGTTTGTTCATCAAGTCACCCCACCAAGTTGGCCCACCAAGTACTCCCACCAAGTCGACTCTTTAAGCTTGTTCATTAGTTCACCTTGCCAGGTACTCTCACCTAATTAACACTTTAAGTCTGGTTGTCAAGTCATACCACCAAGTTGACTCTTTGAGTCTGTTCATCAAGCCACCCTACCAAGTATTCTAACCAAGTCGACCCTTCAAGTGCATTCACCAAGTCACCCCACCAAGTACTCTCACAAAGTCAACTCTTTACATCTGTTCATCAAGTCACCCCACCAGTACTCTCACCAGGTCAACTCTTTAGGTTCATTCATCAAGTCACCCCACCAAGTCAACCCTTTAAAAAGTTCTTCAAGTCACCCCACCAAGTACTCTCACCAAGTCGACTCTTTAAGTCCTTTCATCAAGTCACCCCACCAAGTTGAATCTTTAAGTCCATTCATCAAGTCACCAGTACAAGTACTCTCAACAAGTTGACTCTTTAAGTCCGTTGATCAAGTCACCCCACTAGATTGGCCCACCAAGTACTCTCACCATATCGACTCTTTAAGTTCGTTAATCAGTTCACCCCACCAAGTACTCTCACCAAGTTGACTCTTCATATCCACCCATCAAGTTGCGCCAGCAAGAACTCTCACCAAGTTGGCTCTTTACATTTGTTCATCAAGTCACAAGAATAAGTACTCTAACCAATTCGACTTTTGAAGTCCATTCATCAAGTCACCCTACCAGGTCAGCCCACCAAGTCAACTCTTTAAGTTCATTCATCAGTTCAACCTACCTAGTACTCTCACCAAGTTGACTCTTTAAGTATGCTCATCAAGTCATGCCACCAAGTAATCTCACCAATTCGACTCTTTAAGTCCATTCATCAAGTCACCCCACCAAGTACTCTAACCAAGTTGATTCTTCAAGTGCGTTCATCAAGTCACCCCACCAAGTACTCTCACCAAGTCGATTCTTCAAGTGCATTCATAAAGTCACCCCACCAAGTACTCTCACCAAGATGACTCTTTAAGTATGTTCATCAAGGCACCCCACCAGATACTCTCACCAAGTCAACTCTATAGGTTCGATCATCAAGTCACCCCAAGAAGTCAACCCCTTAAGTCTGTTAATCATGTCATCACACCAAGTACTCTCACCAAGTCAACTCTTTAAGTCATTTCATCAAGTCACCCCACCAAGTTGACTCTTTAAGTTCATTCATCAAGTCACCAAAACAAGTACTCTCACCAAGTTGACTCTTTAAGTCCATTTGTCAAGTCACCCCACCAGGTCAGCCTACTAAGTACTCTCACCAAGTTGACTCTTTAAGTTCGTTCATCAGTTCACCCCACCAAGTACTCTCACCAAGTTGACTCTTTAAGTCCGCTCATCAAGTTGCGCCACCGAGTACTATCACCAGTTTGACTCTTTAAGTTCGTTCATCAAGTCCCCCCACCAAGTACTCTAACCAAGTCGATTCTTCAAGTGCATTCATCAAGTCACCCCACAAAGTACTCTAACCAAGTTGACTCATTAAGTCTGTTTATCAAGTCACCCCATCAAGTACTCTGACAAAGTCAACTCTTTAGGTCCATTCATCAAGTCACCCTGCCAAGTTGACCCTTTAAGTTTGTTCATCAAGTCACCCCACAAAGTACTCTCACCAAGTCAACTCTTTAAGTCCTTTCATCAAGTCACCCCACCAAGTTGGCTCTTTAAGTTCGTTCATCAAGTCACTAGAACAAGTACTCTCACCAAGTCGACTATTTAAGTACGATCATCAAGTCACCCCAACAGGTCGGCCTATCAAGTACGCCCACCAAGTCGACTCTTTAAGTCCACTCATCAGTTCACCCTGCCAAGTACTCTCACCAAGTCAACTCTTTAGGTTTGTTCATCAAGTCACCCTGCCAAGTCGACCCTTTAAGTCCATTCATCAAGTCACCGCACCAAGTACTCTCACCAAGCTGACTCCTTAAGCCCTTTCATCAAGTCACCCCACCAAGTACTCTCACCAAGTTGACTCTTTAAGTCCTTTCATCAAGTCACCCCACCAAGTCGATTCTTTAAGTCCATTCATCAAGTCACCCCATCAAGTACTCCCACCAAGTCGACTCTTTAAGTCCATTCATTAGTTCACATTGCCAAGTACTCTAACCAAGTTGACTCTTTAAGTTTTTTCATCAAGTTGAGCCACCAAGTACTCTCACGAAGTCAACTCTTTAAGTCCGTTCATCCAGTGACCCAACCAAGTAGTCTAACCATGTCATTTCTTCAAGTGTGTTCATCAATTCACCCCACCAAGTACTCTCGCCAAGATGATTCTTTAAGTATGTTCATCAAGTCACCCCACCAAGTACTCTCACCAACTCAACTCTTTAGGTTTGTTCATCAAGTCACACCACCAAGTCAACCCTTTAAGTCCATTCATCAACTCACTGCACCAAGTACTCTCACCAAGTCGACCCTTTAAGTCCTTTCATCAATTCACCCCACCATGTCGACTCTTTAAGTCTGTTCTTCAAGTCATGAGAACAAGTACTTTCACCAAGTCGACTCTTTATGTTCATTCATCAAGTCACCCCACCAGGTTGGCCCACCAATTACTCCCACCAAGTTGACTCTTTAAGTCTGTTCATCAACTGACCCCACCAAGTACTCTCCCCAAGACAATTCTTTAGGTCCGTTCATTAAGTCACCCTGCCAAGTTGACACTTTAAGTTCATTCATCAAGTTGCCCTAGCAAGTACTCTCATAAGGTCAACTCTTTAAGTCCTTTCATCAAGAGACCCCACCAAGTCAACTCTTTAAGTTTGTTCATCAAGTCAGTAGAAAAAGTACTCTCACCAAGTTAACTCTTTAAGTCCCTTCATCAAGTCACCCCACCAAGTCTGCCCACCAAGTACTCCCACCAAGTCGACTCTCTGAGTCTATTCATAAGTTCACCCCACCAAGTACTCTCACCAAGTTGACTCTTTAAGTTCACTCATCAAGTCATGCCACCAAGTACTCTCACCAAGTTGACTCCTTGACTCTGTTCATCAAGTCACCATACCAAGTACTCTAACCAAGTCGATTCTTCAAGTGTGTTCATCAGGTCACCACACCAAGTACTCTCACCAAGTCGACTCTTTAGGTATGTTCATCAAGTCACCCCACCAAGTACTCTCACCAAGTCAACTTTTTAGGTCCATTCATCAAGTCACCCCACCAAGTCAGACCACCAAGTACTCCCACCAAGTTAACTATTTAAGTTTGTTCATCAGTTCACCCTTCCAATTACTCTCACCAAGTTGGCCCTTTAAGTTCGCTCATCAAGTCATGCTACCAAGTACTCTCACCAACTCAACTCTTTAAGTCCATTCATCAAGTCACCCCACCAAGTACTCTAACCAAGTCAATTCTTCAAGTGTGTTCATCAAGTCACCCCACCAAGTACTCTCACCAAGTCAATTCTTCAAGTGCGTCAATCAAGTCACCCCACCAAATGCTCTCACCAAGTCGACTCTTTAAGTCTATTCATCGACTCACCCCACCAAGTACTCTCACCAAGTCAACTCTTTAGGTCATTTCATCAAGTCACCCCACCAAGTCGACCCTTTAAGTCTATTCATCAAGTCACCTCATGAAGTACTCTCACCAAGTTGAGTCTTTAAGTCCTTTCATCAAGTCACCCCACCAAGTCAAATCTTTAAGTCCGTTTATCAAGTCACCAGAACAAGTACTCTCACCAAGTTGACTCTTTAAGTCCATTCATCAAGTCACCCTAACATGTTGGCCCACTAGGTACTCCCACCAAGCTGACTCTTTAAGCCCGTTCATCAGTTGACACTGCCAAGTACTCTCACCAAGTTGAGTCTTTAAGTCTGCTCACCAAGTCATGAAACCAAGTAATATTACCAAGTTGACTCTTTGAGTTCGTTCATCAAGTCACCCTACCAAGTGCTCTAACAAAGTCAACCCTTAAAGTGCATTCATCAAGTCACCCCACCAAGTACTCTCACCAAGTCAACTCTTTACGTCTGTTCATCAAGCCACCCCACCAGTACTCTCACCAGGTCAACTCTATAGGTTCGTTCATCAAGTCACCCTGCCAAGTCGATCCTTTAAGTCCATTCATCAAGTCACCAAAACAAATACTCTCACCAAGTTGACTCTTTAATTTTTTTCATCAAGTCACCCCACCAGGTCGGCCCACTAAGTACTCTCACCAAGTCAACTCTTTAAGTTCATTCATCAGTTCACCCTGCCAAGTACTCTCACCAAGTTGACGCTTTACATTTGTTCATCAAGTCACCAGAACAAGTACTCTCACCAAGTCAACTTTTGATGTCCATCCAGGTTGGCCCACAAAGTACTCCCACAAATTTGACTCTTTAAGTCTGCTCATCAGTTCACCCCACCAAGTACTCTCACCAATTAAACTCTTTAGGTACGTTCATCAAGTTACCTTGCCAAGTTGACCCTTTAAGTTCGTTCATCAAGTCGCCCCACCAAGTACTCTCACCAAGTCGACTCTATAAATCTGTTAAACAAGTCACTAGAACAAGTACTCTCACCAAGTTAACTCTTTAAGTTCGTTCATCAAGTCACTCCACCAGGTCACCCCACCAAGTACTCCCACCAAGTTGACTCTTCAAGTCCATTCATCAGTTCACCCCGCCAAGTACTCTCACCAAGTTGACTCTTTAAGTCTACTCATCAAGTTGAGCCACCAAGTACTCTCACAAAGTTGACTCTTTAAGTTTTTTCATCAAGTCACCCCACCAAGTACTCTAAAAAAGTCAATTCTTCAAGTGCGTTCATCAAGTCACCCCACCAAGTACTCTCACCAAGATGACTCTTTAAGTATGTTCATCAAGTCACCCCACCAAATTCTCTCACCAAGTTAACTCTTTAGGTCCGCTCATCAAGTCACTCCAAGAAGTCAACCCTTTAAGTCCATTCATGATGTCATCACACCAAGTACTCTCACCAAGTTGACTCTTTAAGTCATTTCATCAAGTCACCCCTCCAAGTTGACTCTTTAAGTTCGTTCATCAAGTGACCAAAACAAGTTCTCTCACCAAGTTGACTCTTTAAGTTTGTTCATCAAGTCAGCCCACTAGGTAAGCCTACTATGTACTCTCACCAAGTAAACTCTTTAGTTCCATTCATTAGTTCACCCTGCTAAGTACTCTCACCAAGTTGACTCTTTAAGTCCACTCATCAAGCCATGCCATCGAGTACTGTCACCAAGTTTACTCTTACATTTTGTTCATCAAGTCCCCCCACCAAGCACTATCACAAAGTCGACTCTTTAAGTCCTTTCATCAAGTCACCCCACCAAGTTGACTCTTTAACTTCGTTCATCAAGTCACCCCACCAAGTCAGCCCACCAAGTAATCCTACCAAGTTGACTCTTTAAGTCCGTTCATCAGTTCACCCCACCAAGTACTCTCACCAAGTTGACTCTTTAAGACTAATGATCAAGTCGAGAAACAAAGTACTCTCATTAGGTCAACTCTTTGAGTCCGTTCATCAAGTCACCCCACCAAGTACTCTAACCAAGTTGATTCTTCAGGTGTGTTCATCAAGTCACCCCACCAAGTACTCTCACCAAGTCGACTCTTTACCTTTATTCATAAACTCACCACACCAATTATTCTCACCAAGACAACTCTTCAGGTCCATTCATCAAGTCACCCCACCAAGTACTCTCACTAAGTCAACTCTTTTGGTCTTTTCCTCAAGTCAGCCCAACAAGTTGACCCTTTAGGTCCATTCATCAAGTCACCCCACCAAGTACTCTCACCAAGTTGACTCTTTAAGTCCTTTCATCAAGTCAACCCACCAAGTTGACTATTCGAGTCCTTTCATCAAGTCATCAGAACAAGTACTCTCACCAAGTTGACTCAATAAGTGTGTTCATCAAGTCACTCCACCAGGTCGGCCCATCAAGTACTCTCACCAAGTTGACTCTTTAAGTTCGTTCATCAGTTCACCCCAACAAGTACTCTCACGAAGTTAACTCTTTAAGTTTGCTCATCAAGTCATGAGAGCAAGTACTTTCACCAAGTTGACTCTTTACATTCATTCATCAAGTCACCAGAACAAGTACTCTCACCAAGTTGACTCTTTAAGTCTATTCATCACGTCACCCCACCAGGTCGGCCCACAAAGTACTCCTACCAATTCAAATCTTTAAGTCCGTTCATTACTTCACCTGCCAAGTACTCCCACCAAATTGACTCTTTAAGTCCGCTCATCATGTCGTGCCACCAAGTACTCTCACCAAGTTAACTCTTTAAGTCTATTCATCAAGTCACCAGAACAAGTAGTCTCACCAAGTTGACTCTTTATGTCCGTTCATCAAGGCACCCCACCAGGTCGGCCCACCAAGTCCTCCCACCAAGTTGACTCTTTAAGTTTGTTCATTATTTCACCCACCAAGTACTCTCACCAAGTTGACTCTTTAAGTCCAGCCACCAAGTACTCTCACCAAGTCAACTCTTTAAGCCTGTTCATCAAGTGACCCCACCAAGTACTCTAACCAAGTTAATTTTTCAAGTTTGTTCATCAAGTCAGCCCACCAAATACTCTCACCAATTTGACTCTTTAAGTCTGTTCATCAAGTCATTCCACCAAGTGAACTCTTTAGGTCTGTTCATCAAGTCACCCTGCCAAGTGGACTCTTTATGTCCGTTCATTAAGTCACCCCACCAGGTTGCCCCACCAAGTACTCCCACCAAGTCGACTATTTAAGTCTATTCATTAGTTCACCCTGGCATGTACTCTCACAAAGGTGAATCTTTAAGTCTGCTCAACAAGTTGAGCCCCCAAGTGCTCTCACCAAGTTGACTCTTTGAGTCTGTTCATCAAGACACCCCACAAAGTACTCTAACCAAGTTGATTCTTCAAGTGCATTCATGAAGTCACCCCACCAAGTACTCTAACCAAGAGGATTCTTCAAGTGCGTTCATCAAGTCACCGCACCAAGTACTCTCACCAAGTTGACTCTTTAAGTATGTTCATCAAGTCACCCCACCAAGTACTCTCACCAAGTCAACTCCTTAGGTCTATTCATCAAGTCACCCCACCAAGTCGACCCTTTAAGTCCGTTTATCATGCCACCCCACCAAGTACTCTAACCAAGTTGACTCTTTATGTCCTTTCATCAAGTCACCCCACCAAGTTGACTCTTTAAGTGCGTTCATCGAGTCCCCAGAACAAGTACTCTCACCAACTCAACTCTTTACGTCCATTCGTCAAGTCACCCCACCAGGTGGGCCCACCAAGTACTCTCACTAGGTTGACTCTTTAAATCTGTTCATCCGTTCACCCTACCAAGTACTCTCACCAAGTTGACTCTTTATGTTTGCTCAACAAGTTGAGCCACTAAGTATTCTCACCAAGTTGACTCTTTGAGTCCATTCATCAAGTCACCCCACCAAGTACTCTAACCAACTCAATTCTCTAAGTACATTAATCAAGTCACCCCAACAAGTACTCTCACCAAGTCGACTCTTTAAGTCTGTTCATCAGGTCACCCCGCTAAGTACTCTCACCAAGTTGACTCTTTAAGTCTGCTCATCAATTGACACCACCAAGTACGCTCACCAAGCATACTCTTTGAGTACGTTCATCAAGACACCCCACCAAGTACTCTAACCAATTCAATTCTTCAAGTGTGTTCATCAAGTCACCCCATGAAGTACTCTGACCAAGCCAACTCCTTAACTTTATTCATCAAGTCACCCCACCAAGTACTCTCATCTCGTCAACTGTTTAGGTCTATTCATCAAGTCACCCCACCAAGTTCTCTCACCAAGTTGACTCTTTAAGTCTGTTCATCAATTCACCCCACCAAGTACTCTCACCAAGTCAACTCTTTTGGTCCATTCATCAGGTCACCCTGCCAAGTCGACCCTTTAAGTCCGTTCATCAAGTCACCCCACCAAGTTCTCTCACCAAGTTGACTCTTTAAGTCATTTCATCAAGTCACCCCAACAAGTCAACTCTTTAAGTTTGTTCATCAAGTCATCAGAACAAGTACTCTCACCAAGTTGACTCTTTAAGTTCATTGATTAGTTCTCCTCGCCAAGTAATCTCACCAAGTTGACTCTTTAAGTCCACTCATCAAGTCACGCCACCAAGTACTCTAATCAAGTCGACTCTTTACATCTATTCATCAAGTCACCAGAACAAGTACTCTCACTAAGTCAACTCTTTAAGTCCGTTCATCCAGTCACCCCACCAGGTCGGCCCACCAAATACTCCTACCAAGTCGACTCTTTAAGTCCGTTCATCAGTTCACCCACCAAGTACAATCACCAAGTTGACTCTTTAAATCCGCTCATCAAGTCGCACCACCAAGTACTCTCACCAAGTTGACTCTTTAAGTCCATTCATCAAGTAACCCCACCAAGTACTCTCACCAAGCTAACTCTTTCAGTCCATTCATCAAGTCACCCCACCAAGTAATCTCACTAAGTTGTCTCTTTAAGTCCATTCATCAATTCACCCTGCTAAGTACTCTCACCAAGTTGACTGTTTAAGTCTGCTCATCAAGTCATGCCACCAAGTCAACTCTTTATGTTCGTTCATCAAGTCACCCCCCCCAGTTACTCTAACCAAGTCGATTCTTCAAGTGGGTTCATCAAGTCACCCCACCAAGGACTCTCACCAAGTTGACTCCTTAAGTTTTTTCATCAAGTTACCGCACCAAGTACTCTCACCAAGTCAACTCTTTAGGTCTATTGATCAAGTGAACCCACCAAGTCGACCGTTTAAGTCTATTTATCAAGTCACCCCACCAAGTACTCTCACTAAGTTGACTCTTTAAGTCCTTTCATCAAGTCACCACACCAACTACTCTCACAAAGTCAACTCTTTAGGTCTGTTCATCAAGTCACCCTGCCAAGTCAACCCTTTAAGTCTGTTCATCAAGTCACCCCACCAAATACTCTCACCAAGTTGACTCTTTAACTCCTTTCATCAAGTCACCCCACTTAGCTGACTCTTTATGTTTGTTCATCAATTCACATGAACAAGTACTCTCTTTAAGTCTATTTATCAAGTCAGTCAACCAGGTCGGCCCACCAAGTACTCCCACCAAGTCAACTCTTTAAGTTTGTTCCTCAATTCACCTCACCAAGTACTCTCACCAAGTTTACTCTTTAAGTCTGCTCATCAAGTTGAGCCACCGAGTACTCTCACCAAGTTGACTCTTTGAGTTTTCTCATCAAGTCACCCCACCAAGTACTCTATCCAAGTCGACTCTTCAAGTGCATTCATCAAGTCACCCCACCAAGTACTCTCACCAAGTCAACTATTTAAGTTTGTTCATCAAGTCACCCCACCAAGTAATCTCACCAAGTCAACTCTTTAGGTCTTTCCATCAGGTCACCCCACCAAGTCGACCCTTCAAGTGCGTTCATCAGGTCACCCCACCAAGTACTCACACCAAGTCAACTATTTAAGTCTGTTCAGCACGTCACCCCACCAAGTACTCTCACCAAGTCAACTCTTTAGTTTTGTTCATCAAGTCACCCTGCCAGGTCAACCCTTTAAGTTCATTCATCAAGTCACCCCACCAAGTACTCTTACCAAGTTGACTCTTTAAATCCTTTCATGAAGTCACCCCACCAAGTCGACTCTTTAAGTCCATTCATCAAGTCACCAAAACATGTACTCTCACCAAGTCAACTCTTTATGTCCGTTCATCAAGTCACCCCACTAGGTTAGCCCACCAAGTTGACTATTTATGTCTATTCATCAAGTCACCCCACTAGGTCAGCCCACCAAGTACTCCCACCAAGTCAAATATTTAAGTTCGTTCATCAGTTCACCCTGCCAAGTACTCTCACCAAGTGGACTCTTTAATTTTTCTCATCAATTCGAGCCACCAAGTACTCTCATCAAGTCGACTCTTCAAGTCCATTCATCAAGTCACCCCACTTTGTCTGCCCACCAAGTACTGTCACCAAGTCGACTCTTTAAGTCTGTTCATCAGTTTACCTCGCTAAGTACTCTCACCAAGTTGACTATTTAAGTCCGCTCATCAATTCAAGCAACCAAGTACTCTCCCCAAGCTGACTCTTTGAGTCCACTCATCAAGACACCCCACCAAGTATTCTAACCAAGTCGATTCTTCAAGTGCGTTCATCAAGTCACCCCACCAAGTACTCTAACCAAGTCGACTCTTTAACTTTGTTCATCAAGTCACCCCACCAAGTACTGTCACCAAGTCAACTCTTTAGGTCCATTCGTCTAGTCACCTCGCCAAGTTGACCCTTTAAGTCCACTCATCAAGTCACCCCACCAAGTACTCTCACCAAGTCGAGTCTTTAAGTCCTTTCATCAAGTCACCTCACCAAGTAAACTCTTCAAGTCCATTCATCAAGTCACTACAACAAGTGCTCTCACCAAGTCAACTCTTTAAGTCTGTTCATCAAGTCACCCCACCAGATCGGCCAACCAAGTACTCCCACAAAGTCAACTCTTTAAGTCCATTCACAAGTTCACCCTGCCAATTACTCTCACCAAGTTGACTCTTTAAGTCTTCTCATCAAGTTGAGCCACCAAGTACTCTCACCAAGTTGACACTTTGAGTCCATTCATCAAGTCACCCCACCAAGTACTCTAACCAAAATGATTCTTCAAGTGCGTTAATCAAGTCACCCCACTAAGTACTCTCACCAAGTCAACTCTTTAATTCTGTTCATCAAGTCACCCAACTAGTACTCTCACCAAGTCAACTCTTTAGGTCCGTTCATCAAGTCACCCTGCCAAGTTGACCCTTTAAGTTCATTCATCAAGTCACCCCAGCAAGTACTCTCACCAAGTTGACTCTTTAAGTCCTTTCATCAAGTCACCCCACCAAGTCGACTCTTTAAGTCCATTCATTGAGTCACCGGAATAAGTACTCTCACCAACTTGAATCTTCAAGTCCATTCATAAAGTCACCCCACCAGGTCTGCCCACCAAGTACTCTCACCAAGTCAACTCTTTAAGTCCATTCATCAGTTCACCCTGCCAGGTACTCTCACCAAGTTGAATCTTTATGTCTCCTCATCAAGTTGAGCCACTAAGTACTCTCACCAAGTTGAATCTTTGAGTCCATTCATCAAGTCAACCCACCAACTACTCTGACCAAGTCAATTCTTCAAGTACGTTCATGAAGTCACCATACCAAGAACTCTGACCAAGTCAACTATTTAGGTATGTTCATCAAGTCACCCCTCCAAGTCAACTCTTTAAGCCCATTCATCAAGTCACCAGAACAAGTACTCTCACCAAGTTGACTCTTTAAGTTCGTTCATCAAGTCACCCCACCAGGTCAGCCCACCATGTACACCCACCAAGTTGACTCTTTCAGTCCGTTTATCAGTTCACCCCACCAAGTACTCTCACCAAGTGGACTCTTTAAGTTTGCTCATCAAGTCGAGCCACCAAGTACTCTCACCAAGTTGACTCTTTGAGTTCATTCATCAAGTCACTAGAACAAGTACTCTCACCAAGTTGACTCTTTAAGTCCGTTCATCAAGTCACCCCTTTAGGGCAGCCCACCAAGTACTCTCACCCAGTTGCCTCTTTAAGTCCATTCATCAAGTCACCGCACCAGGTCAACCCATCAAGTACTCTCACCAAGTCAACTCTATAAGTTCATTCATCAGTTCACCTTACCAAGTACTCTCACCAAGTAGACTCTTTAAGTTTGCTCATCAAGTCGAGCCACCAAGTACTGTCACTAACTTGACTCTTTAAGTTTTTTCAGTAAGTCACCCCACCAAGTACTCTAACCAAGTTGATTCTTCAAGTGCATTCATAAAGTTACCCCACCAAGTACTCTCACCAAGTTGACTCTTTATGTTTGCTCATCAAGTCACCCCACCAAGTACTCTCACCAAGTCAACTCTTTAGGTCCGTTCATCAAGTCACCCGCCAAGTCAATCCTTTAAGTCTGTACATCAAGTCACCCCACCAAGTACTCTCACTAAGTCGACTCTTTAAGTCCTTTCATAAAGTCACCCCACCAAGTCATCTCTTTAAGTCTATTCATCAAGTCACCAGAACAAGTACTCTCACCAAGTTGACTCTTTAAGTCCATTCATCAAGTCATCCCACCAGGTCAGCCTACTAATTACTATCACCAAGTCGACTCTTTAAGTTCGTTCATTAGTTCACCCTGCTAAGTACTCTCACCAAATTAACTCTTTAAGTCTGCTCATCAATTCATGCAACAAAGTACTCTCACCAAGCTGACTCTTTGAGTCTGGTCATCAAGACAACCCACCAAGTACACTAACCAAGTCGATTCCTCAAGTGCGTTCATCAAGTCACCCCACCAAGTACTCTGACCAAGTCGAATCTTTAACTCTATTCATCAAGTCACCCTACCAAGTACTCTCACCAAGTTAACTCTTTAGGTTCGTTCATCAAGTCACCCCACCAAGTCAACCCTTCAAGTGTGTTCATGAATTCAACCCACCAAGTACTCTCACCAAGTTGACTCTGTAAGTTTGTTCATCAAGTCACCCCACCAAGTGCTCTCACCAAGTCAACTATTTTGGTCCGTTCATCAAGTCACCCCGCCTTGTCGACCCTTTAAGTCCGTTCATGAAATCACCCCACCAAGTACTCTCACCAAGTTGATTCTTTAAGTCCTTTCATCAAGTCGACTCTTTAAGTCCATTCATCAAGTCATCAGAACAAGTACTCTCACCAAGTTGACTCTTTAAGTCTGTTCATCAAGACACCTCACCAGGTTGGCCCATCAAGTACTCTAGCCAAGTTGACTCTTTAAGTTTGTTCATCAATTCACCACACCAAGTAATCTCACCAAGTTGGCTCTTTAAGTCTGCTCATCAAGTCATGCCACCAAGTACTCTAACCAAGTCAACTCTTTACGTTCTTTCATCAAGTAACCAGAACAATTACTCTCACCTAGTCGACTATTTAGGTTTGTTCATCAAGTCACCCCACCAAGTTCACTCTTTAAGCCCATTCATCAAGTCAAAAGAACAAGTACTCTCACCAAATTGACTCTTTAAGTCCATTCATCAAATCACCCAACCAGGTTGGTCCACCATGTACACCCACCAAGTCGACTCTTTCAGTCCATTTATCACTTCACCCTGCCATGTACTCTCACCAAGTGGACTCTTTAAGTTTGCTGATCAAGTTGAGAAACCAAGTACTCTCACCAAGCTGATTCTTTGAGTACATTCATCAAGTCACCAGAACAAGTACTCTCACCAAGTTGGCTCTTTAATTCCATTCATCAAGTCACCCCTTCAGAGCGGCCACCCAAGTACTCTCACCAAGTTGACTCTTCAAGTCTGTTCATCAGTCTAGTCGACCAAGTACTCTCACCAAGTTGTCTCTTTAATTCTGCTCATCAAGTCGAGCCACCAAGTACTCTCACCAAATTAACTCTTTGAGTGTGTTCATCAAATCAGCCCACAAAGTACTCTATCCAAGTTGACTCTTCAAGTGCATTCATCAAGTCACCCCACCAAGTACTCTCACCAAGTCGACTCTTTAAGTTTGTTCATCAAGTCACCCCAACAATTACTCTCACCAAGTCAACTCTTTAGTTCTGTTCATCAAATCACCCCACCAAGTCGACCCTTCAAGTGCGTTCATCAAGTCACCCCACCAAGTACTCTCACCAAGTTGACTCTTTAAGTTTGTTCATCAAGTCACCCCACCAAGTACTCTCACCAAGTCAACTCTTTAGTTTCGTTCATCAAGTCACCCTGCCAAGTCAACCCTTTAAGTTCATTCATCAAGTCACCCCACGAAGTACTCTAACCAAGTTGACTCTTTAAGTCCTTTCATCAAGTCACCCCACCAAGTTGACTCTTTAAGTCCATTCATCAAGTCACCAAATACAATACTCTCACCAAGTCGACTCTTTATGTCTGTTCATCAAGTCACCCCACCAGGTTGGCCCACCGAGTCGACTCTTTATGTCATATTATCAAGTCACCCCACTAGGTCGGCCCACCAAGTACTCCCACCAAGTCGACTCTTTAAGTCCGTTCATCAGTTCACCCTACCAAGTACTCTCACCAAGTGGACTCTTTAAGTTTTCTCATCAACTTGACTCTCACCAAGTTGACTCTTTGAGTTCATTCATCAAGTCACCATAACAAGTACTCTAACCAAGTTGACTCTTTAAGTCCATTCATCAAGTCACCCCACCAGGGCAACCCACCAAGTACTCTCACCAAGTCAACTCTATAAGTTCATTCATCAGTTCACCCTGCAAAGTACTCTCACCAAGTTGACTCTTTAAGTCTGCTCATCAAGTCGAGCCACCAAGTACTGTCACTTATTAGACTCTTTAAGTTTTTTCATTAAGTCACCCCACCAAGTACTCTAACCAAGGTGATTCTTCAATTGCATTCATAGAGTCACCCCACCAAGTACTCTCACCAAGTCGACTCTTTAAGTCTTCTCATCAAGTCACCCCACCAAGTACTCTCACCAAGTAAACTCTTTAGGTCCGTTCATCAAGTCACCCCGCCAAGTCAACCCTTTAAGTCCGTTCATCAAGACACCCCACCAAGTACTCTCACCAAGTCGACTCTTTAAGTCCTTTCATCAAGTCACCCCACCAAGTCAACTCTTTAAGTCTATTCATCAAGTCACAAAAACAAGTACTCTCACCAAGTCGACTCTTTAAGTCTATTCATCAAGTCACCCCACCAAGTACTCTCACCAAGTCGACTCTTTAACTCTGTTCATCAAGTCACCCCACCAAGTACTCTCACCAAGTCAACTCTTTAGGTTCGTTCATCAAGTCACCCCACCAAGTCAACCCTTCAAGTGTGTTCATCAAGTCAACCCACCAAGTACTCTTACCAAGTTGACTCTTTAAGTTTGTTTATCAAGTCACCCTACTAGGTTGGCCTACTAAGTACTGTCACCAAGTCGACTCTTTAAGTCCATTCATTAGTTCACCCTGCCAAGTACTCTCACCAAGTTGACTCTTTAAGTCCGCTCATCAATTCATGCAACCAAGTACTCTCACCAAGCTGACTCTTTGAGTCCGGTCATCAAGACAACCCACCAAGTACTCTAAGCAAAGTGATTCTTCAAGTGCGTTCATCAAGTCACCCCACCAAGTACTCTCACCAAGTTGACTCTTTAACTCTATTCATCAAGTCACCCCACCAAGTACTCTCACCAATTCAACTCTTTAGGTTTGTTCATCAACTCACCCCACCAAGTCGACCCTTCAAGTGTGTTCATCAAGTCAACCCACCAAGTACTCTCACCAAGTTGACTCTTTAAGTTTGTTTATCAAGTCACCCAACCAAGTGCTCTCACCAAGTCAATTGTTTTGGTCTGTTCATCAAGTCACCCCACCTTGTTGACCCTTTAAGTCCGTTCATGAACTCACCCCACCAAGTACTCTCACCAAGTTGACTCTTTAAGTCCTTTCATCAAGTCGACTCTTTAAGTCCATTCATCAAGTCATCAGAACAAGTACTCTCACCAAATTGATTCTTCAAGTCTGTTCATCAAGTCACCTCACCAGGTTGGCCCATCAAGTACTCTCACCAAGTTGACTCTTTAAGTCTGTTCATCAATTCACCACACCAAGTAATCTCACCAAGTTGACTCTTTAAGTCTGCTCATTGACTCATGCCACCAAGTACTCTAACCAAGTCAACCCTTTACGTTCATTCATCAAGTCACTAGAACAAGTACACTCACCAAGTCGACCGTTTAGGTTTGTTCATCAAGTCACCCCACCAAGTTGACTCTTTAAGCCCATTCATCAAGTCACCAAAACAAGTACTCTTACCAAGTTGACTCTTTAAGTGCATTCATCAAGTCACCCCACCAAGTCGGCCCACCATGTACACCCACCAAGTCGACTCTTTCAGTCCATTTATTAGTTCACCCCGCCAAGTACTCTCACGAAGTGGACTCTTTAAGTTTGCTCATCAAGTTGAGCAACCAAGTACCCTCACCAAGTTGACTCTTTGAGTTCATTCATCAAGTCACCAGAACAAGTACACTCACCAAGTCGACTCTTTAAGTCAGTTCATCAAGTCACCCCTTCAGGGTGGCCCACCAAGTACTCTCACCAAGTTGACTCGTTAAGTCCGTTCATCAGTTCACCCTACCAAGTACTCTCACCAACTTGTCTCTTTAAGTTTTTTCATCAAGTTGAGCCACCAAGTACTCTCACCAAGTTGACTCTTTGAGTGTGTTCATTAAATCACCCCACCAAGTACTCTATCCAAGTCGACTCTTCAAGTGCATTCATCAAGTCACCCCACCAAGTACTCTGACCAAGTTGACTCTTTAAGTTTGTTCATCAAGTCACCCCAGGAAGTACTCTCACCAAGTCAACTCTTTAGTTCTGTTCATCAAGTCACCCCACCAAGTACTCTCACCAAGTTGACTGTTTAAGTTTTTTCATCAAGTCACCCCACCAAGTACTCTCACCAAGTCAACTCTTTAGTTTTATTCATCAAGTCACCCTGCCAAGTCGACCCTTTTAGTTCATTCATCAACTCACCCCACCAAGTACTCTCACCAATTTGACTCTTTAAGTCCTTTCATCAAGTCACCCCACCAAGTCGACTCTTTAGGTCCATTCATCAAGTCACCCAAACAAGTACTCTCACCAAGTCAACTCTTTATGTTCGTTCATCAAGTCACCTTACCAGATCAGCCCACCAAGTCAACTCTTTATGTCAGTTCATCAAGTCACCCCACCAGGTCGGCCCACCAAGTACTCCAACCAAGTTGACTCTTTAAGTTCATTCATCAGTTCACCCTGCCAAGTACTCTCACCAAGTAGACTCTTTAAGTTTTCTCATCAAGTCAAGCCACCAAGTACTCTCACCAAGTTGACTCTTTGAGTTCATTCATCAAGTCACTAGAACAAGTACTCTCACCAAGTTGACTCTTTAAGTCCATTCATTAAACCACCCCACCAGGGTAACCCACCAAGTACTCTGACCAAGTCAACTCTATAAGTTCGTTCATCAGTTCACCCTGCTAAGTACTCTCACAAAGTTGACTCTTTAAGTCTTCTCATCAAGTCGAGCCACCAAATACTGTCACTAACTTGACTCTTTAAGTTTTTTCATTAAGTCACCCCACCAAGTACTCTAACCAAGTTGATTCTTCAAGCGTGTTCATCAAGTCACCCCACCAAGTACTCTCACCAAGTCAACTCTTTAAGTCTGCTGATCAAGTCACCCCACCAAGTACTCTCACCAAGTCAAGTCTTTAGGTCCGTTCATCAAGTCACCCTGCCAAGTCAACCCTTTAAGTCCGTTCATCAAGTCACCCCACCAAGTACTCTCACCAAGCTGACTCTTTATGTCCTTTCATCAAGTCACCCCACCAAGTCGACTCTTTAAGTCTGTTCATTAAGTCACCAGAATAAGTACTCTCACCAAGCCAACTCTTTAAGTCCATTCATCAAGTCACCCAACCAGGTCACCCTACCAAGTACTCTCACCAAGTTGACTCTTTAAGTTTGTTCATCAGTTCACCCCACTAAGTACTCTCACCAAGTTGACTCTTTAAGTCCGCTCATCAATTCATTCAACCAAGTACTCTCACCAAGCTGACTCTTTGGGTCTGGTCATCAAGACAACCCACCAAATACTCTAACCAAGTTGATTCTTCAAGTGCGTTCATCAAGTCACCCCACCAAGTACTCTCACCAAGTTGACTCTTTAAATCTGTTTATCAAGTCACCCCACCAACTATTCTCACCAAGTCAACTCTTTCGATTTGTTCATCAAGTCAACCCACCAAGTCAACCCTTTAAGTGTGTTCATCAAGTCAACCCACCAAGTACTCTTACCAAGTTGACTCTTTAAGTCTGTTCATCAAGTCACCCCACCAAGTACTCTCACCAAGTCAACTCTTTTGGTCCGTTCATCAAGTCACCCCGCCTTGTCGACCCTTTAAGTCTTTTCAGGAACTCACCCCACCAAGTACTCTCACCAAGTTGACTCTTTAAGTCCTTTCATCAAGTCGACTCTTTAAGTCCATTCATCAAGTCATTAGAACAAGTACTCTCACCATGTTGACTCTTTAAGTGTGTTCATCAAATCACCTCACTAGGTTGGCCCATCAAGTACTCTCACCAAGTTGACTCTTTAAGTCTTTTCATCAGTTCACCACACCAAGTACTCTCACCAAGTTGACTCTTTAAGTTTTCTCATCAAGTCATCCCACCAAGTACTCTAACCAAGTCGACTCTTTACATTCATTCATCAAGTCACCAAAACAAGTACTCTCACCATGTTGACTCTTTAAGTTCGTTCATCAAATCACCCCACTAGGTCGGCCCAACAAGTACTCCCACCAAGTCGACTCTTTAAGTCCGTTCATTAGTTCACCCACCAAGTACTCTCACCAAGTTGACTCTTTAAGTTCGTTCATCAAGTCACCCCACCAAGTACTCTAACTAATTCAATTCTTCAAGTGCATTCATCAAGTCACCCCACTAAGTACTCTCACCAAGTTGACTCTTTAAGTCCTTTCATCAAGTCATCACACCAAGTCGACTCTTTAAGTCCGTTCATCAAGTCACAAAAACAAGTACTCTCACCAAGTTGACTCTTTATGTTCGTTCATCAAGTCACCCCACCAGGTTGGCCCACAAAGTACTCCCACTAAGTCAACTCTTTAAGTCTGCTAATTAGTTCACCCTGCCAAGTACTCTCACAAAATTGAATCTTTAAGTTCACTCATCAAGTCGATCCACCAAGTGCTCTCACCAAGTTGACTCTTTAAGTCTGTTCATCAAGTCACCCCACCAAGTACTGTAACCAAGTCGATTCTTCAAGTGCATTCATCAAGTTACGCCACCAAGTACTCTCACCAAGTTGACTCTTTAGGTGCTTTCATCAATTCACCCCACCAAGTCACCTCTTTAAGTCCGTTCATCAAGTCACAAGAACAAGTATTCTCACCAAGTCAACTCTTTAAGTCCGTTCATCAAGTCACCCAACCAGGTTGGCCCACCAAGTGCTCCCACCAAGTTGAGTGTTTAATTTTTTTCATCAGTTTACCCTGCCAAGTACTCTCGGCAAGTGGACTCTTTAAGTTTGCTCATCAAGTCAAGCCACCAAGTACTCTCACCAGGTCGACTCTTTGAGTTCGTTCATCAAGTCACTAGAACAAGTACTCTCAGCAAGTTGACTCTTTATGTCTGTTCATCAAGTCACCCCACAAGGGCGGCCCACCAAGTACTCTCACCAAGTTGACTCTTTAAGGTCATTCATCAGTTCACCCTACCAAGTACTCTCACCAAGTTGATTCTTTAAGTCTACTCATCAAGTCGAGACACCAAGTACTCTCACCAAGTGGACTCTTTGAGTCCGTTCATCAAGTCACCCCACCAAGTACTCTAACCAAGTTTACTCTTCAAGTGCATTCATCAATTTACCCCACCAAGTACTCTCACCAAGTTGACTCTTTAAGTCTGTTCATCAAGTCACCCCACCAAGTACTCTCACCAAGACAACTCTTTAGGTCCGTTCATCAAGTCAACCCACCAAGTCGACCCTTCAAGTGTGTTCATCAAGTCACCCCAACAAGTACTCTCACCGAGTGGACTCTTTAAGTTTGTTCATCAAGTCACCCCACCAAGTACTCTCACCAAGTCAACTCTTTAGGTCTGTTCATCAAGTCACCCCACCAAGTCGATAATTTAAGTTCTTTCATCAAGTCACCCCACCAAGTACTCTCACCAAGTTGACTCTTTAATTCCTTTCATCAAGTCATCCCAACAAGTCGACTCTTTAAGTCCATTCATCAAGTCACTAAAACAAGTACTCTCACCAAGTCAACTCTTTATGTCTGTTCATCAAGTCACCCAACTAGGTCAGCCCACCAAGTCGACTCTTTAAGTCCTTTCATCAAGTCACCCCACCAAGTTGACTCTTTAATTTTGTTCATCAAGTCACCAAAACAAGTACGCTCACCAAGTCAACTCTTTATGTCTGTTCATCAACTCACCCCACCAGGTTGGCCCTGCAAGTACTCCTACCAAGTCGACTCTTCAAGTGCATTCATCATTTCACCCCACCAAGTCAACTCTTTAAGACTGTTCATCAAGTCACCCCACCAAATACTCTCACTGAGTCAACTCTTTATGTCCATTCAACAAGTCACCCTGCCAAGTTGACCCCTTAAGTCCATTCATCATGTCACCCCACCAAGTACTCTTACCAAGTCAACTTTTTAAGTCCTTTCATCAAGTCACCCCATCAAGTCAACTCTTTAAGTCTATTCATCAAGTCACCAGAACAAGTACTCTCACCAAGTTGACTCTTTAATTCTATTCAACAAGTCACCCCTCCTGGTCGGCCCTCCAAGTACTCTTAACATGTTGAATCTTTAAGTTCTTTCATCAGTTCACCTCGCTAAGTACTCTCACCAAGTTGACTCTTTAAGTACGCTCATCATGTCGCGACACCAAGTCCTCTCACCAAGTTGACTCTTTAAGTTCTTTCATCAAGTCACCCCACCAAGTACTCTAACCAAGTCAATTCTTCAAGTGCGTTCATCAAGTCACCCAACCAAGTACTCTCACCAAGTCGACTCTTTAGCTCCGTTCATTAAGTAAACCCACCAAGTACTCACACCAAGTAAACTCTTTAGGTCTGTTCATCAAGTTACCCCACCAAGTACCCTCACCAAGTTGACTCTTTATTTCCTTTCATCAAGTCACCCCACCAAGTTGACTCTTTAAGTTCATTCATCATGTCACCTAAATAGGTACTCTCAGCAAGTTAACTCTTGAAGTCTGTTCATCAAGTCACCCCACCAAGTAAACCCACCAAGTACAATCACCAAGTTTACTCTTTAAGTTTGTTCATCAGTTCACCCTACCAAGTACTCTCACCAAGTTGACTCTTTAAGACCGCTCATCAAGTCACGCCACCAAGTACTCTAACCAAGTCAACTCTTTACGTCCGTTCATCAAGTCACCAGAACAAGTACTCTCACCAAGTTGACTCTTTAAGTCTGTTCATCAAGTCACCCCACCAGGTCAACCCACCAAGTACTCCCACCAAGTTGACTCTTTAAGTCTGGTCATCAAGTCGCACCACCAAGTACTCTCACCAATTTGACTCTTTAAGTACTTTCATCAAGTCGCGCCACCAAGTACTCTCACCAATTTGACTGTTTAAGTCTGTTCATCAGGTCAGCCCACCAAGTACTCTCACTAAGTCAACTCTTTTTGTCCATTCATCAATTCACCCTGCCAAGATGACCCTTTAAGTCCATTTATCAAGTCACCCCACCAAGTACTCTCACCAAGTCGACTCTTTAAGTCCATTCATCAAGTGACCCCACCAGGTTGGCCAACCAAGTACTCCCACGAAGTTGACTCTTTAATTCCATTCATCAGCTCACCCCACTTAGTACTCTCACCAAGATGACTCTTTAAGTCTTCTTATCAAGTCGAGCCACCAAGTACTCTCACCAAGTCGACTCTTTGAGACCATTCATCAAGTTACCCCACCAAGTACTATAAGCAAGTAAATTCTTCAAGTGCATTCATCAAGTCACCCCACCAAATACTCTCACCATGTTGACTCCTTAATTTTATTCGTCAAGTCACCGCACGAAGTAATCTCACCAAGTCAACTCTTTATTTCCGTTCATCAAGTCACCCCACCAAGTCGACCCTTTAAGTTCGTTCATCAAGTCACCCCACCAATTACTCTCACCAAGTCAACTCTTGAAGTCCTTTGATCAAGTCACCCCACCAAGTCAACTGTTTAAGTCTGTTCATCGAGTCACTAGAAAAACTACTCTCAGCAAGTCGACTCTTTAAGTTCGTTCATCAAGTCACCCCACCAGGTCGGCCCACCAATTACTCTCACCAAGTCAATTGTTTAAGTCTGTTCATCAGCTCACCCTGCCAAGTACTCTTACCAAGTTGACTCTTTATGTCTACTCATCAAGTTGAGCCACCAAGTACTCTCACCAAGTCGACTCTGTGAGTCCTTTCATCAAGTCACCCCACAAAGTACTCTAACCAAGTCGATTCTTCAAGTACGTTCATCAAGTCACCCCACCAAGTACTCTCACCAAGTCGACTCTTTAGGTCTGTTCATCACGTCATCCAACCAAATACTCTCACCAAGTCAACTCTTTAGTTCCATTCATCAATTCACCCTACCAAGTTGACCCTTTAAGTCCATTCATCAAGTCACCCCACAAAGTACTCTCACCAAGTCAACTCTTTAAGTCCGTTCATCATGTTGCTAGAACAAGTACTCTCACCAAGTTGACTCTTTATGTCCATTCATCAAGTCAACCCACCAGGTCAGCCCACCAAGTACTCCCACCAAGTTGACTCTTTAGGTCTGTTCATCAATTCACCTCACCAAGTACTCTCACCAAGTTGACTATTTAAGTCCACTCATCAAGTCGCGTGACCATGTACTCTCACCAAGTCGACTCTTTAAGTTCGTTCATCAAGTCAGCCCACCATGTACTCTAACCATGTCGATTCTTCAAGTACTTTCATCAAGTCAGCTCACCAAATACTCTCACCAAGTCAATGCTTTAAGTCTATTCAACAAGTCACCCCACCAAGTAGTCTCACCAAGTCAACTCTTTAGGTCCGTTCATAAAGTCACCCCACCAAGTCTACCCTTTAAGTCCCTTCATCAAGTCACCCCAACAAGTACTCTCACCAAGTCGACTCTTTAAGTCCTTTCATCAAGTCTCCCCATGAAGTTGACTTTTTAAGTCCATTCATCAAGTCACCAGAACAAGTACTCCCACCAAGTTGACTCTTTACGTCCGTTCACAATGTCACCCCACCAGGTAGGCCCACCAAGTACTCGCACCAAGTCGACTCTTTAAGTCTGTTCATTAGTTCACCCTACCAAGTACTCTCACCAAGTGGACTCTTTAACTCTGCTCATCAAGTCATGTGACCAAGTACTCTCACCATTCTGACTCTTTAAGTCCATTCATCAAGTCACTCCACCAAGTACTCTAACCAAGTTGATTCTTCAAGTACATTCATTAAGTCACCCCATCAAGTACTCTCACCAAGTCAGCTCTTTAGGTTTGTTCATCAAGTCACCCCACCAATTACTCTCACCAAGTCAACTCTTTAGGTTTTTTCATCAAGTCACACCACCAAGTCGACCCTTTAAGTCCATTCATCAAGTCACCCCACCAAGTACTCTCACCAAGTTGACTCTTTAAGTCCTTTCATCAAGTCACCCACACAAGTCCACTCTTTAAGACTGTTCATTAACTCACCAGAACAAGTACTCTCACCAAGTTGACTCTTTAAGTCCATTAATCAAGTCACCCCACTAGGTCGGCCTGCCAAGTACTCTCATCAAGTCGACTCTTTAAGTTTGTTCATCAGTTCAGCTTGCCAAGTACTCTCACCAAGTTTACTCTTTAAGTCTACTGATCAAGTCGCGCCACCAAGTACTCTCACCAAGTTAACTCTTTACATCCGTTCAACAAGTCACCAGACCAAGTACTCTCACCAAGTCAACTCTTTAAGTACATTCATCAAGTCACCCCACCAGGTCGGCCCACCAAGTACTCCCACTAAGTCAACTCTTTAAGTCCATTCATCAGTTCACCCTGCCAAGTACTCTCACCAAGTTGACTCTTTAAGTCTACTCATCAAGTCATGCCACCAAGTACTCTCATCAAGTTGACTCTTTAATTTTGTTCATCAAGTCACCTTACCAAGTACTCTAACCAAGTCAATTCTTCAAGTGCGTTCATCAGGTCACCCCACCAAGTACTCTCACCAAGTTGACTCTTTAAGTTTGTTTTTCAAGTCACCCCACCAAGTACTTTCACCAAGTCAACTCTTTAGGTCCGTTCATCAAGTCACACTACCAAGTCAACCCTTTAAGGCCATTCATCATGTCACCCCACCAAGTCAACTCTTTAAGTCCATTTATCAAGTCCCCCCACCAACTACACTCATGAAGTCAAATCTTTAAGTCTGTTTATCAAGTCACCCCACCAAGTACTCTAACCAAGTTGACTCTTTAATTTCATTCGTCAAGTCACCCCATTGAGTACTCTCACCAAGTCGACTGTTAAAGTCTATTCATCAAATCACCCCACCTAGTCGGCCAACCAAGTACTCTCACCAAGTCGACTCTTTAAGTTTGTGCATCAAATCACCCCACTAGGTCAGCCCAGTAGGTACTCTCACCAAGCTGACTCTTTAATTCCATTCATCAAGTCACCCTGCCAGGTCGGTCCACTAAGTACTCTCACAAAGTTGACTCTTTAAATTTTTTCATCAATTCATCCCACCAGGTCGGCCCACCATGTACACTCACTAGGTTGACTCTTTAAGTCTATTCATCAAGTCACCCCACCAAGTACTCTCACCAAGTCGTCTCTATAAGTCTGTCCATGAAGTCACCCCACTAGGCTGAGTACTCTCACCAAGTCAACTCTTTAAGTCCATTCATCAACTCCCTCCACCAAGTACTCTCACCAAGTCTACTCTTTATGTCGCTTCATCAAGTTAGCCCACTAGGTCGTCCCACCAAGTACTCTCACCAAGTCGACTCTTTAGGTGCGTTCATCAAGTCACCCCATGAGGTCATCCCATAATGTACTCTCACCAAGTTAGCTCTTTAAGTCTGTTAATCAAGTCTCCCAACTAGGTTGGCCCTCCAAGTACTCTCACCAATTTGGCTGTCTAAGTTAGTTCATCAAGTCACCCCACCAAGTCGGCCCATGAAGTACTCTCACCAATTTGACTCTTTAAGTGCATTCTTCAAGTCACCCCACTAGGTCAACACACCAAGTACTCTCACCAAGTCAAATGTTTAAGTTCTTTCATCAAGTCACCCAACCAGGCCAACCCACCAAGTACTCTCAGCAAGTCGAGTCTTTAAGCTCTTTCATCAAGTCACCCAACCAGGTCAGCCCACCAAGTACTCTCACCAAGTCAACTCTTTAAGTCCATTCATCAAGTCACCCCACCAGGTCGGCCCACCAAGTACTCTAACCAAGTCTTCTCTTTAAATCCGTTCATCTAGTCACCCCACAAAGTACTCTCACCAAGTCAACTATTTAAGTTTGTTCATATAGTCACCCCACCAGGTCGGCCCACAAAGTTGACTCTTCAAGTCCGTTCATTAAATCACCCCACCAAGTCGGCCCACCAAGTATTCTCACCAAGTCAACTCTTTAAGTCCATTCATCAAGTCATCCCACTAGGTTGGCCCACCAAGTACTCTCACAAAGTCGACTCTCTAAGTTCGTTCATCAAGTCACCCCACCAAGTCACCCCACCAAGTACTCTCACCAAGTTGACTCTTTAAGTTCGTTCATCAAGTCACCTCACCACTTCATCCCACTAAGTACTCTCACCAAGTTGACTCTTTAAGTTCGTTTATCAAGTCATCTTGCCAAGTCAACCCAGCAAGTACTCTCACCAAGTTGACTCTTTAAGTTTGTTCATCAAGTCACCCCACTAGGTCGGCCTGCCAAATACTCTCACCAAGTTGACTCTTTAAGTTCGTTCATCAAGTCACCAAACGAGGTTAGCCGACAAATTACTCTCACCAAGTTGACTCTTTAAGTTTGTTCATCAAGTCACCCTGTCGGGTCGGCCCACCAAGTCGACTCTTTAAGTTTGTTCATCAAGTCACTCTACCATGTCGGCCCACCAAGTCGACTCTTTAAGTTCATTCATCAAGTCACCCTGCAAGGTCAACCCACCAAGTACTCTCACCAAGTTGACTCTTTAAGTTTTTTCATCAAGTCACCCTGCTAGGTCAGCCCACCAAGTACTCTCTCCAAGTCGACCCTTTAAGTTTGGTCATCAAGTTACCCCACCAGGTTGGTCCACCAAGTACTCTCACAAAGTTGACTCTTTAGGTTCATTCATCAATTCATCCCACCAGTTCGGCCCACCAAGTACTCTCACCAACTCAACTCTTTAAGTTCATTCATAAGGTTAGCCAGCCAGTTCGACCCACAAAGTACTCTCACAAAGTCGACTCTCTAAGTTTGTTCATCAAGTCACCCTTCAAGGTCAGCCCACCAAGTACTCTCACCAAGTCACCCTACTAGTTTGACCCACCAAGTCGACTCTTTAAGTTTTTTCATCAAGTAACCCAGCCAAGCCAGCCCACCAAGTACTCTCACCAAGTTGACTCTTTAAGTTCATTCATTAAGTCACCTGACCAGGTCAGGCCACTAAGTACTCTCACCAAGTCAACTCTTTAAGTTTGTTCATCAAGTCACCGTGCCAGGTCAGCCCACCAAGTACTCTCACCAAGTTGACTCTTTAAGTTTTTCATCAAGTCACCCTACCAGGTCAGGCCACAAAGTTGACTCTTTAAGTTCGTTCATCAAGTCTCCCTACCAGGTCGGCCCACCAAATTGACTCTTTAGTTTCATTCATCAAGTCACCCCACCGAGTACTCTCATGAAGTCAACTCTTTAAGTTTGTTCATCAAATCACCCTGCTAGGTTTGACCGCCAAGTACTCTCACCAAGTCGACTCTTTAGGTTCGTTCATTACTTCACCCCACAACCAAGTGGACTCTTTAAGTTCATTCATCAAGTCACCTAGCCAGGTCGACCCACCAAGTCACCAAGTACTCTCACCAAGTTGACTCTCTAAGTTTGTTCATCAAGTCACTTCGCCACATCGGCCCACCAAGTCGACTCATTAAGTTCGTTCATCAAGTCACCCTGCCAGGTTGGCCCACCAAGTTGAATCTATAAGTTTGTTCATGAAGTCACCCCACTAGGTCGGCCCACCAAGTACTCTCACCAAGTTGACTCTTTAAGTTCATTTAGGCTAGCCAAGTCCGCTGGCCAAGTCATCTCACCACCAGGCTAGCTAGCTCTGCTCGCCAAGGCATCTCACCATGTGGGCTCGCCAAGTCACCCAAAAAAAGTTGGTTCAATGAGTTGACTCTTCTTGTCTGCTCACCAAGTCAACTCACCACATTGACTTACCATGTCACCTTACCAAGTTGCCCCACTCAGTCACGTCTTGAAGTCTGCTCACCATGTAAATTTTCTAGCTTGATTCCCCAAGTCAGCTCGCCAAGGTGGCTCATGAGTCAAAAGTTCAAGTGTGCCCACCAAGTCGAGTCTTTAAGTTTTCCAACCAAGTTCGCTCACTAGGTTGGCTCAGGTAGTCAAGATGTCTCACCTAGTTCACTTACCATCTTTCCTCACCGTCAATTTACTCCAATGGTTCATGAAATCATGCCACCTAACCGATCTCAGTTTTTGGCTCCATTGTGAAATTTAGCAAAAATGGGGTCGTGGATGGCTATTTGGTTACATTTTTCAATGAATTGATTTTTTTAAGGCAATTGTCTACATGAATGCATATTTTCAAATGCAGAGCAAGCCTTGCACTAATATCTTATATAGGAGAGGCAATATGCTCGAAATAAAGTCGAGTCATAATTTTCAAATTGGGTAGCTTTGGATATAAAATAGAAGTTAAGCCATTCTAGCCAAGCCATAATTTTCAAATTGGGTTGCCTATGATACAAAATTCAAGCCGAGCCATAATTTTCATATTTGGGTAGCTTGCAATATTAAATGGGTACCCAAGCCATTCTACTTGAGTCATAATTCTCAAATTGGGTAGCTTCCGATATAAAATGGTCGTCAAGCCATTCTAGTCGATCTCCAAAAATTGATCAATTTACTCACCTAACTAATGTAATCAAATCACTTAACCAATGCCAATCTTTGTCTCTGTTGACAACCTCATAAAAAATGGGGTCATGGATGGCTATTCGGTCACATTTTTCATTGAATTGGGTTTTAAGGTACTTCTCCATTGAATGTACATTTCTAATGTAGAGTAAGCCTTGCACTAATAGCTTATATAGGGGAGGTAGTGTGCTTGAAAAATGGTGGGCGAGCCAGCCTGGCTGACCTAATTTGGGTGAGCCAGCTTGGCTGACCCGATTTGGGCAAGCCATTCTAGCCGACCTGATCTCAACGAGCTAGCCTGGCCGAACCAATTTGGGCGAACCATTCTATGTGAGCCATTTTGGCTGACCCAATTTTTTTGAGCCATTTTCAACGACCTGATCTGGCCGAGCTACAAAAATGGTGTTGTGGATTGTTGTTTGGTCACATTTTTCATTGAATTGTATTTTTAAGGGATTTTTTTGTGCTATCATAGATTTCAAATGCAGAAGGAGCTTTGCACTAATAGCTTATATAGGAGAGGTGGTTGTCGCGAGCCTCTCCCATGCCCCTTTCATTGATTCAACATTGGTGTCTAGGCAGATCAGATTTTTGGATTTTCAAATGGTGTATGCTGATGTTGAATAAATGAAAGGGGCATGAAGTGATCTCTGAGTGCTTTTCCTCAGCTCTCCTTTAGATCATGTTTTTGAATGACTCAATTTTGGAAAAGGTGAGGCAGCAGTTGCCAATCTATGGCATGTCTTTTTGGTGATTTTAAAACTTGATCTAAACATGAGCCCTTGTCTAGCACTCCGGCATTGCTTGGTATAATGGCAATTTTCTATGGGTAATTGGTGCTCTAGCAATTTTTCATGGTGTACTTATTGCAGCTACATGGGAGCTTTAATATCAAAAGCTCTCAGCAAAAATTTTTGGTTGAGCCATGCTGGCCGACTCGATCTGGGCAAGCCATTCTGGCTAACTCGATCTAGGCGAGCCATGCTAGCTAACTCAATCTGGCTGACCCGATCTGGCCGAGCCATTCTAGCCAACCTAATCTGGGCGAGCTGTTCTAGCTGACCCAATCTGGCCAAGCCATTTTTGTCAACCTGATCTAGTCGAGCTCCAAAAATGGTGTCGTGGATGGTTGTTTGGTCACATTTTTCATTGAATTGGATTTTTAAGGGATTTGTTCGTGCTATCATAGATTTCAAATGCAGAAGGAGCCTCGCACTAATAGCTTATATAGGAGAGGTGGTTGCCACGAGCCTCTCACATGCCCCCTCATTGATTCAATGTCGGTGTCAAGGCAGATGGATATGTCAGATTTTGAAATGGTGGACGCCGAAGTTGAATCAATTAGAGGGGACTCAAGGCCACCCTCGAGGTGCTATTCCTTGACTCTCCTTTAGATCATGTTTTCTTTTTACTTAGTTGGTGCAATTTTAGAAAAAGGTTTGGCAGCAGTTGCCAACCCTCACTATGTCTACTTCATGATTTTAAAACTTGATCTAAAATGGGAGCCCTCATCTAGCACCTCCATCTGGTGTTGCTTGAGTATTTTTATAAATTTTTGCTATCGGCACTGTTGGTCTAACTTTTTCTGCAGTAAAAATTTTTTAGTTAAACCATAGAAAAGTCAGATGTTCTATGTCTAAGTGAAGTATAAGGTTTTGGATAAACCATCTGTAAGAAATATTCGCCATATAAGCCCTATATTCATCCCTATTCATAAATGGTCGGGCGCGAAATTTTCAAATTTTAAAATAAGCGAATATGCTTTCATATTCCTTTTCCTTTCTCCCAGGTTACCTTTTTTCCTATTTTGTCCCAACCATCAGATCCGATTAGATCTACCGCTGGCGTTACCTCGCTATTGAAAGTTGCATGCTCATTAAGTATAGCGAGATAGCGAGTGTTGAGTTTTTAAGCGGTGGGACCATGAAGTGAAGGTGCGGCGATCGGAGATTTTCTTATTAATTGCTTTATTGTGCAGGTACACTTTGCAATTCACCATAAAAAGGGGGAGAAGGACCCACTAGAATATCTGACATCAAAGCCGGAATGTTGATTTTTCCGAAAGTTTCGCCACCTCGCTATCGGAAAATTCAGGCACTTCACCGTTAGCGAAGTAGCGAGGCCACGTGAAAATCTTAAAATGATGACATTGCATCTTGCTTGTGTCATAATTACACCAGGTGGCATGACTAGTCATAAATACCGTTGTCAGAATCAGTTTTAATTAACAGAAGTAATTACTGGGTACCCCCTTGCTTTTTCTGGCACGGAATCCTTTAAAGTGCCGAAGCTCGCTACCTCGCTATCGGAAAATTGAGGTGCTTCACCATTAGCGAGTTAGCGAGGCCCCGGAAAATGGTAAAAGATCAGCAAGATCTATGATGACGTGTAATGACAGATGATTGTGATAAATTTTGACATGTGCCAGCTATGCAGAGATCCGATTCTCATTAATACCTACCTGACTAAATGTACAAGAAATCTGGAACGTCAGCTTAAAGTGAATCAACGGAGCTCGCTACCTCACTATGAAGAGTTGCAAGGAAGATAATTACAGCGACATAGCGAGATGGGCCCACCGCCTTCTTTCTTAAGAAGTCCTGTAGCGTATCTTTTGATCATTTCTTGATCCGATCAACGGTTGTCGCCGCCTCGTTATGGCAAGGTGCTAGTTCTTTATGCATAACGAAGTAGCAACATGCTGACACGTGTTCTCCGACGTCAGTGGGTCTAAAGGTAAGCGCCATCAAAAGAAAGAATTATGTATGTGGCAAGCTCTCATTGGGTAAAATAACTGACATGGCAAGTATAACTCCTAGTTGTTCTCTTTGTACCGCATGATCGTAGGATCTTTGAAGATCAACGGTGCAGTTTTAAATTAAAAATGTAGTGCCACTCTCTGTATTAATTAGACAAGAAAGCTTCGTCCGTGAGAAAAAACAGAGTATAATACAGAGAGATTGCATCAGTTTCATTTCACGCGAGAAAAGATTTGAAGCCATTCTTGTGCAGAAGCTATTACTGAAAGAAAAGTGTGCCATGGTTGATAAGAATTGTCAAGTTATCTGTTTGCTGAAATTTTGCAGGAATTCAAAGGAGAATTGAGACAGAATTCAAGTAAGTAAAACTTCCATCATCTTTGTGAGCTTTTAAGTTTTAAAGAGGATAGCCCAAGATGCCTCCTAAGAAGGGATTTACAGGAGCAGTAAACTACCTAGATAGAAATGTGCATGATGATTTGCTTGAGTTACTTCCTGAGTCCACTATAGAAACGGTGCAAGTTAAGAGGTTAACCTCACTCAATCCTAGGCTTAGGGTAGCTGATGGATTGTATGATAAGGGTAATTGGGTCCGGGATGCTCAAACTGCTCAAAATGGTTTGAGTTTATTCAAGAAATGGTTTGCAGAGAGAAAGTTATATGCCCCTCATGCCAACATTTGGAATTTTGATCTTGGGAAGCTTGTTGTCCCCAGCGTGTTTATGGATTTTGAACTGCTTGAAGCCATAGCAAAAAACTATGACCAAGCCACTAAGGTAGTGAGGAGAATAGATGGTGAGGCTTTAGTTACCATCAGTCCCGAGGAGATTAGGAAGGTTTTCAGTCTGGGACCCCTCACCATGTTTCATGTGCCCATTAATCTGATAGATTTAGAAAAAGAATATATATCCAAGAGGGATGTAGTTAGACAGGGTGCATTGAAAGCCCACATAGGCCGAATTGGAGGCCTCCCAACCATAAAATCATCTTCTAAAGAGCCCTTCAAGAAATCATGTTTTAATGCCAGGGTAGTGGAGATATATAGGACCCTGTGCAGAGTCTTCGGAGAGGGCGAAGAAGACTTTATTCCGTTGAGCTTCATGTATATGATCACCCAAATCTCTTCTTTTGGTGTGGAAATAATTTTTGATTTTGCATCTTACTTGGCAAATGAGATCCATCATGGATTGGTGGGGATTGCACAGGGCAAGGTGGAAAAGGTTTGGCGTCAATATTCCTTACTGATGCATATGTTTCTTTTTAAAGGGGCCACTTATTTTGGTAAAGAAATGGTTTTAAATAGAGAACAAGAAGGGGAAGCACTACCAGTCCAATTATGGAGTGCAGACATGACCTGGGAAGCAAAAAATGCTAGCTTCGTTAGATTTGATAGGCACTTTGCCTCCAAACTAAGGTGCCTCTTATTGAGTGAAAATCCCAAAATCCCTAAGGCATTAATGCACCTTATCAGGCCTATGGACAAAACCCACAATCTAAAAGTTTCACATAATTGGGGAGATATTATCCTATATTTAGTCTCAACGGTCATCAGGGTCTATGGTTTCAAAGGAACACCCCATGTGTTACCCTATCAGGTACCCTTGAAGGTATGGATAGCTGAATTTTTGTGGCAGTTGGGAGGAGTGGAGGAGGCCTTTTTGCACAAAAGGGGGACAGGATACATTTTTCCTACTTGTACTATAGCCCACCAGTTTGTGATAACTAAAGAAGGGTGGGTCTTTCTCCATAAATTTTTGGATCAATACAAAATGGCAATGTCTCACTCTCATTTTTGTGATACAAAAGGTTTCTTTAACTCTGCCCTTAGATTGAGAATCAAGCTGCGTCCAGTTCAGCATGAATTCTATTTTCCAGAAGATGTAATAAGAAATGAATATTCTCTCCATGAGCAAGAAATAAAGAAAGAAAAATGGAGAGTCTATTCAAAATTTTTGGAATTCATTAATTGTTTTGATAAAAAATTCAGTCCTCTTAGTAATGCTGCAAACAATGCAGATAAAATACATAAGCCCATGAGTAATTTCTCTGAGATAATGGAGGTAATGAATGAGAAGAAACAACATTTTATTAATTCTTTTCCAGATAAAGCCAGAGAAATTATGAGAAAATTGGGTTTCACTCCCAACATTGGAATAGGTCCACTGGTGGTACGGAAGAAAACAGGATATACTATTATCCGACAGCAGGTGCCCGTTGTGCATAAAGAAAAATAGATTGTTGGATCTTCCAGCACTGTCCTAGAAGAAAGACCCCTTGAACCTTCCCCCAAAAGAAGGAGAATAATAAGGGACGAAGAATCCCCTGATGACAGTGGCTCACCTTCTCAAACCCCAATAAGAGTTGAGGAAGAACAAATCACCAATGAGCAATTCGAACAAATGGGGTCACAAGGAGAAATTTTTGTTACACAAGTAGAGATTGATGAAGGGAACCCTCAAGAATCCCCTGTACCAAGTTTTGAATTAACTACAACAGATTTCAGAGGAAGGGAATTGGACCCTATTTTGGAACAAGCCAGTCAGCATTTTTGTCTGATAACAATTTTGTAAGATCTAGGGCTTTCCATCAGTTTGCGTGGAGAGTAAACATGCACATTTTTGAGCAAAGGTGCAATAATATGAGAGCAGAACATCCAAAAATGGATGAGACCTCCATTCAAAATCTAATAAAGGAACAAATGGTCCAAGAGTTCCAAAATATAACCCCTGATGAGGGAAGACAGATGGTAAAAAATGCTAATGTTTTATTATTGCCCAATTGGGACATTGCTGACGCATTAGTTTTTAATTCAGTTTCAAATAATTTAGGACTCCAGCATCCAAATAAAGAGGAATTCTTGGGTACAACATTCAGCAATGATCAAGCTGCCCTTGTTATGTGGTCCCTGAGAAGAGGATCCAGAGTTACTTCATCACAGCTTGATGATTCAGGATTGACAGGGAGTATCATTGTAAGAAGAGTTGCTGACACTTCAAATGTACAGGCAGCCCACATGAATGTGGATTATTCTAAATTTTCCCTGGCTACTACGGAAAGAGAAGAGAGGGAAATGATGGATATGCATAATAAATATGAAGTAGTGGTGGAAGCCTATAATCAAGAGGTAAAAAGGAGAATTGAGTTAGAAAATAGGGTATCTCAATTAGAAAAGGTACTTGGAAAGAGAAAAGTGGGAGAATCCAGTACATTAAGAATTGCATATCCCCCACAGTCATCTGTGGGATTAACCCCTATTATTGAGATACTTGACACCCCTGAAAGACCCCAATTCTATACTGCAGAGGAGTTTGAAGCAGAAAAAACCAAATTACATGAGTGGCAGATAGAATTTAGAAATCAGCAGGAAGAGAAATGGAAGCAGGGTGTGACATACTTGAGGGATAAAATACAATGGTCAAATTTTTATGACCAGTTGACCAGGATTGTAACCCTCATAGATGAGTTATATAAAGAAAAGAATGGACTAGATTCTCTTGCACAGAAGTGGAGACAGAGGAATAATGATGTTACAATTATTTGTATATCTACAATTCAAATGCCTTATCATCAGGTTGAGAGGATTTTTGATCTATTGAATCAATTAGATAATTTTGAAAATAAAAGAGATTCTTTACAGAGGAAATTAACACTCTGTTTTTCAAGATATCTTGCTAAAAAATTCACCCTATTTCCTTGTGCCTTAGAATCTGTTGATACAGTAAAGGAAAAGGACAAATGGAAAAAGGAAATGGATGAATTATTTGATAACAGAATAACAAACATCATCAGTGAGACTGGCTATTGGTTTTGGGCAAAGACAAATGAAGAGCTGGTAAAAATACAATTGTATTATGCTGATATAAGAAAAGAATTTGATGATTTAGAAGAAAATCCAATTCTTTAATAAAGATACAAAGAGAAACCCTAAGTTTTGATTGGCCAGATGATGATACTTTCAATAGATGGAAAGATCAGTTTAGCGAACAGATGTCAGGAGAAGATGACGAAGAAGATGTAAGAGTAATAGTTACTCTTGTAGTCAGTAATGATGACATAGAAAATCCCCAGGTTAAAGTGATTTTGCATGTAACAGAAGATGATACATCACTTGCAGACCTTATGGGTATGTATTATGAAGATGAGGAATGATTGCGAGAGCAGATCATAACAACCAAGAAGCATAACAGAAAGGGACCTGCCAAGAAATGTTGTTGTAATCAACCTTTCTGTTATTCTTGTTTTTTGATTTTCAAAAAGAAGGACACCTGTCACCTACTGTAGCCTGAAGCTTGTTGCATCTCACATTATTTAAGTGAGATCCCAAGGCTAAAGGAGGGTCCGAATTTGGTTTTCACTAAGTATTGTGCTTAGTTCTTTTTTGGTCCAAACATTTTGGGAAAGAAATTTATAGTATACTTTTTCCTGTCAAAATTTCTGATATATGGATGAATGAAGAAAGAACTGTGCTTCTTCTAGGAAGGTTTTCTGGGTCTTTTGTAAAGGATATATCATTTTCAAAGGAAATGAATACAAGTTATGAACTGTCCCCATATCTATTCTTCTCTAAATTTTGTCTCCTTTTTAATACTGAACTACCTTGATGTTGTGTGAGTAGAAGCTTATGCAATTGATTGCAATTTAGTAAGACTGTACATCCATTTGTTATTGCTGTTAATTCAATGGATTAAGTAAAGGCTTTTATGAATGTGATGAGGTTGCTCAGGTGTTAATAAGGATTTTTGAATGATAAATTTTAGTAAGGATTGCTGATGAAAATTCGTTGCAAGACAACAAATTAGATCTAAGAACTTACTTGACTCTAAATTTCTAATGGATTAGGCATTGATCGAAAGATTTTCAGCCAAAAGAGAAGTATATTATAACTAGATTTTTCAAAATACATCATAAAATCAATTTTCAATTATCTTTCCTGTAAGATTTTCAAAGTTGGCCAGCACTTGCCTGCCTGGATTGTTTTAGCTTCATTTAGCCATTGTTGTTAGAAACATCTGCAGAGCTATAGAAGATTTCTTGGCCATATCTGTTCAAGGGATGTGTTTATCAGTTATTTACCTATATATTTGAGGATTTAGAGATGAGAATCAAAATGAAACTAAGGATAATTCTCATATAATCATTCCATCTTTGAACCATCCCCGGGTGCACCCGCCCTGGTTTTACAGAGCCAAAAGAGTAGAAAACCGTCTAAGGTTTTGTTGAAGTTGGACCCTAATACTTTGCATATACAAGTGATAATGAGAATTGGCTATTCTTTAGGTTGTGTATGTACTGATATCTAGGTACTAAGCCTTTTGTTGCCTAGTAGTTTTAGTACTGTTAACATCAAAATAAAACACCAACAAAATGGCGACTCTGCTGGGGAATCTTTAGTGTCAAAACTTGAGAATCTAAAGAAGATATAAACCCAAGTACCATTGCTACACACTGACGCATCCAGCTTATCCGAGTGTCTTATCTAACAAGCAAGAGTTGCAGTCTTACAACATCAGTGATTGATCTCTTCGTGCCGTATTTCTGTTTCCACTTGTGTATTGTTTTCTTTCTATTAGTAAGAAGTGTTATTATATTTTCCCGAAAAAGGGTGGCGACTCAGTCAAGGTTTTGAAGCTAGTGCTTATTATAACAAAAGGAGAATATGGCTGACAAGAGAAAAAACACAAGTGCTTACATGAGAGCCAATCTCGATGTATCAATATATACTGGTTTACCCCAAGGTGGTAGGAAGAACCAAAATAAGAAAAGAATAGATCCAAATCCTACTTGGAAGCCTAGAGGTAATGCCTCTGTAAATTCCCATTATCAACTGATAATAGCAAGAGAATCATCTTCGCTTAGTTCTGAATCCAAAAATACAAGACTTTTAGGAGGTATTTTTAGTACCCCATTACCAGATCAGAGAGTTTTTCAAGATAAAGACGTATCTACTATGGGAATTACTTCACCCAGACCAGGGCCTGTAGCAGATATAAATTGTAGGCTAGGATTCAGGAGTTCATCTGATACCCTTTTTAATCCCAGAGTAGCCCCATATATGGAACCAAACCTTATAGATCTAGATGATCCTACTGATTCTGAGGCAACCTCTGCTGATTCTAAAGAAGTGCAATCTGAAATAGGATTTTTGAAGAAATGGATTGCTGAGGAAGAAGCTAAGTGCATCCATCTTGAAAAGGAAAGGGAGCGAGCCACTTTGGATGCAATAATAGAAAGAGATAATTTGCTAAGAAGGATGGCTGCTTTGAAAGAGCAAAATAAAAAATTAGAAGAGAATACCCCCATTCTCCATCAAGACGTCTTTGGAAATATTGATAATCTAAGAGCTAAAGTTCAACAACAGGAAAAACTCCTAAATCAAAGACAAGAACCAATTATTGCTCAAGTTCAAGCTTATAAACCCATTCAAGTTAATCCAATAGAGCCCACTGGAACAGTTCCAGATAAAGGGAAAGGCAAGGCTATAGGAATCTAAATAAATGAGCCTCAAGCCATACCGAGCAAACCTATACAACCCTCCATATCAAAAATAGATCTAGAACTAGAGAAGGCTCGAAAGGAGAAGGAAGACCTTGCAAAAGAACTTGAGAAGGTTGAAAATGAAGCTCAGGCCGCAGAAACCAGAAGGAAAATCCAATTCATAAAGTCTAATTCTGCATTGAATTCATGGCCTAGTTTGTCTATCCCACCTACAAATCCTGTACCAGTTAATGCTCCCATAATCCCGACTCAGAAAGCACCCCAATCTGCTCCTACCTCATCTTCCAATATTGGCACTCAAGTCCCATTTGTCCCACCACAGCTATCCCAAGCTGCTCTCCTAACTCAAGCTAATGCAGCTAGTACCTCTAACGCTCCTGGTTTCTAGAAGAAACCTATATACCTCGAGAAATATAGACAAATATCATTTGCCGGTATTCTTGGTGCCCCCCATCCCATATCTTTTGATTTAAGGGATAAAGTGGTGAAGTTTTCTGGAAATAATGCTGTTACTGGTGAAGAACATTTGAGAATTTTCATTGACATGCTCAATAATTATGAAGTTGAACATGAGGACATGGTGATGAAATTATTTGTGCATTCACTCACAGAGGATGCAAGGGATATGTTCAGGAGGTTGCCTGATGATAGTATTACTTCATGGAGTGATTTGGAGAAATTGTTCAAGGAACAATATGGGGACAATACTAATGCAGGATTCATGTTGAATGAGTTCAACAATATCAAGAAGAATCCAAATGAATCCACATTTGATTTTAATGTGAGATTTCAGAAAGGGATGTACAAATTATTTCAGTTTATGCGGTTAAATGAAGACGTCTGTCTTACAACCTATTTTAATGCCTTTGATAGCAAAATGGCCTACCAACTGAGAGATAAGGATCCTAAAACTCTGAGAGATGCCTATAGAGTTGCAGTGAATATAGAAAATAATAGAAAGGCCTCTGGCAAATTAGGGAGGAGGGATGATCCTAAGCTTTTCAACCCTAAGAATAATAATAAAAGGGAAGGTGACAAAACTCCCATAGGAAAAAGGCCTGAAGAACCTACTATAGGCCATGTTTTAGAAATGCTTAAGAAGATGAATCCCACTAATTTCAATAAGACAAATGTTACTGAGAGAGCCCCTGTGAATAACAGCAATTTCAATAGATAGCCTAGGATGCAGAATTACCCTTACACCACCCAATGGAAAGATGGTAAACCAGTTCCTAACCAGATCCAAAATATGAAAGATAAGGGTACCCTAGACCCCCTGCAAAGGAACACTGTAAATATGAATGATGATGTGCCTTGGTGCATTATATGCCAATCACCTCATTCTGCTGATTATTGTGTTGTTGCCCAGTCGTTCGCCCAAGCTCAAGGAGTGCAAGCAGAAGAAGAAACAGAAGAAAAAAACCATGATGATATAAGCTGCAATATGGCGAATACATCTGATGATTTGATAGATTCTGATTCAGAAGAACCTGAGAATGATGTTACCAGCCAGAGAATTGCTTACTAGTTACATCATCAACAAATATTTGCAAATGATGAAAAGAATGATACAGATAAGGTATGCAATACATTTTCTGAAGTAGGTTTCACAAACCTAAGAATCCCCTCCAAGGAGGAAATTGATAGAATTACAGCCGAAATGATTTCACAAGTCCATAGTAATTACAATTTGAGAAATAGAGCAATAAATAATGAGGCAGGAAAGCCATCTAGTATGTTCATCAAAGACACTACTCATAAGACAGATGATCAACACAAGAAAGTCAGTATAGATGTGTCTAAGATCAAGGAGAACAAGGGTCAGAAATGGGAACCAAAAAAGAAGGTTAAATTTTAGAAAGGTGAAGCAACAAAGACCGTAGTGCAACCAGAGAAATCAGAACCGGATGTTGTCAAGCTAAAAGTGGTGCCCACTACTCAAAAGACTCTGATCCTAGGTACTATTGTAAAACCTACTGTGGTTGAACCTGTTGATATGATTGCCATGTTATCTCAAATTACTGTGAAAGTACCCTTGTCTGAGCTCTTTAGAATTGAAGAGCATAAAAATAAGGCTTTGTCATGGTTGGGTGGAATAGCAAAGAACAATAGTATTGATAATCAAGCTGTAGCCCAACAGACCCCATTAATAATAGAGGACAATGGTATTATATCCCAGATTCCTCAGATGTTCTTAGATGATTCATCAGTTGCGTTCATAGAAGATATTGATCCTTTTTTCCTTAGTTTAATCATAAAAGGGAAAACCTTGAAAAATTGTATGATAGATTCTGGAGCTTCCAACACTATAATGCCTTTTAAAGTAATGGAAGCCCTAGGATTGAAAGTGGATACTAAGAAAGGTAGATGCCGAGGGATGGATGCTAGAGAGGTTCCAGTAATAGGTACTATAAATGCCTTACCTTTCAAACTGGCTGCATTTCCTGAGGTGGAATTAACCATGTCTATCCTTGTAGTGGATATAACCCCACATTACGGGATACTACTTTCTAGAAAATGGAGTGCCGCCATGGGGGGAAGCCTACAATGTGACCTTACTTATGCCACTTTCCATATAGGGGACAAAGTTCTCAGGGTAAATAGGGAACCAAGGGTTAACCACATATTAGGTGAAGAAATTGACAAAGATACCACCTGTTTCCTAGACACGGGGATTAATGCTTTTAGGGCTGAATTAATTATTCAGGAAGTGGAAAACTTACCTGATATCATTGAAAATGAGGTTGAATGTTGCATGAATTCACCAAAATTGTGGACAATGTTCTTTGATGGGGCTAGTTCTAAAGAGGGTGCAGGGGCAGGTGTAGTCTTTGTGTCCCCTGAAAATAACACCTTCAGGTATTCATTCACCTTGAAGTTTGCTTGCACAAATAACATTTCTGAATATGAAGCATTGCTGCTAGGTCTCAAAGTGGCCACACACCACAAAATTAAGAAATTGTGTGTCATAGGGGATTCTGAATTGATCATCTCTCAGATTAAAGGAACATACTCCTCAAAAAATAGGAGATTAAAACAATATAGAAACACGGTCTGGGATCAAATAGAATTCTTTGATGCATTTGGGATCTCATGGAGAGATAGAACCCAGAATAAAATGGCTGATCTTCTGGCCAATGTAGCTATCAAACCAAAAGAAATATCATTTGCAGGAATCTCCCAGATTGAGATTCAAAATAGACCTTCTATACCTGACAACATTGACAATTGGCAGGTGTTTGAAGATGACAAAGATATCACAAATTTTTTGCTAAATGAAGACAAATACCATGGGCAGGAGATGGACTGCAATGGACTGATTGAAACCATAAATGGGAAGGAAACCATTTTTGGTCAAGAAATCATGCAATTAAAAACAAATAAGATGCCTAAGGGGTTGGTAGTCTTGGAGAACATTTTTGATAACCAAGACAGAGTAAGATCGGAAATAAAGGACCCCAAAACGCAGGAGCTAGAAGAAGTGAATTTGGGAATGAATGAAATCCCTAAAAAGGTTTACATCGGCCAAGATCTGCCAGTTCAAATCAGAAAAGCATTGATTGACCTACTTAGAAAGTACAAGCATGTTTTTTCTTGGTCATATGATGACCTTAAAGCTTATAGGGAGGACCTTTTCCAGCATGTCATACCATTGAAAGAAAATGTAAAACCTTTTAGGAAAAAGCAGAGGCCAATCAATCCTACCCTTGCCCCAAAAATGCAGGAAGAACTGACAAAACTGAGAGATGGTGGAATAATCAAACCAATTAGGCATTCCACTTGGGTTTCAAACCTTGTTCCTGTAAGAAAAAAGAATGGAGATATTAGGCTTTGTGTGGATTTTAGAAATCTAAACATTGCATCTCTAAAAGATAATTATGGCTTACCTAATATGGAAGCCATGTTGCAACAAGTGACTGGCTCTGAATTAATGTCAATGATGGATGGCTTTTCTGGATATAATCAAGTTCTGGTAAAAGAAAGTGAACAGTTCAAAACAGCCTTCACAACCCCTTGGGGAATGTATGTGTATGTGAGGATGCCTTTTGGCTTGATTAATGCAGGAGCTACTTTCCAAAGAGCCATGGATGTAGCATTTCATGAATATATTGACAAATTTATGGTTGTGTACCAGGATGATCTTACAGCGTATTCTAACAAGGCTGAAGATCACTGCAAACATTTGGAAAAATTTTTTGTAAAAGCCCTGGAATATGGGGTATCCCTAAACCCAAAGAAATGCTCGTTTGGGGTCACAGAAGGAAAGTTATTAGGACACATAGTGTCCAAGGATGGGGTAAAAATAGACCCAAAAAGGGTAATGGCTATTGATAAAGTCCCTAAACCTAAAAACGTGAAAGGTATACAGTCCTTTTTTGGCCAGGTTAATTTTCTGAGGAGGTTTGTTACCAACTTCACTAAAATCAGTAGACCCATTTCGAAAATGCTCAAGAAAGGAGCTGTTATAGATTGGAATGGTGAACCTTCACAGGAATTCCAAGATATAAAAACTGCGATAAAAAATGCTCCAGTGTTGAGGACCCCAGATTATACAAAACCCATGCATATTTTTTCTTTTGCATCATTCCATACTGTAGCTGCAGTTTTATTACAGAAAAACCAAGAAGGGTATGAACATCCTATTGCCTTTTTTAGCAAATCCCTGCAGCATGCTGAACTGAAGTATGAAATAAATGAAAAACAAGCATATGCTTTGGTAAATGCTGTAAAAGCATTCAGAAGTTATTTGGTAGGTGCTACTATTATTGCCTTTGTACCTAGTGCTGCAGTTAAAGATATTTTCTCTCAGCAGGAAGTGTCAGGAAGGAGATGCAGATGGATCAATAGAATCCAAGAATTTAACATTGATATGCAGATAACTAAGTTGGTCAGAGGTCAAGGTTTGGCCAAACTTATGGCCAAAACTAACCTGGAAGCTAATCAGATAAACCTAGTAAATGATGATTTCAGAACTGATTTATGCGACATGGACCAGTGTGACTGGTACATTAATGTTATACATTATTTGCAACACATGGAAGTTCCTCCCCATCTGCCTAATAATGAAAAAAGGAATATTAAATTGCAAGCCATCAGGTATGTAATTGTTCAAAATAACTTATGGTGGAGAAACTTTGAAGGAGTTCTGTTGAAATGTGTTGACAGAGAAAGGGCAAAAGAGATTTTGAAAGAAATGCATGCTGGAGTATGTGGAGGACATTACATGGCCAAAACTACTATGCATAAGATAATGAGAGCTGGTTTCTGGTGGCCTACTTTGTTCAAAGATACTCAAATTATGGTTAAAAAATGTGATCCTTGTCAGAGATTTGCTGGGAAGCTAAAATTCTCAGGAAATACTCCACTGAAGCTAGTTGAAACTAAAGCACCTTTTGAACAATGGGGTCTGGACTTCATAGGAGAAATTTTTCCCAAGTCCAGTAATGGCTATTCTTGGATTCTGGTTGCTACTGACTACTTTACAAAATGGGTAGAGGCTATCCCTACCAGAAATGCAACGAGTAAAGTAGTAAATAATTTCTTATTGAATAATATCATTTCCAGATTTGGATGTCCACAGAAAGTTGTCACAGATAATGCTATGTGCTTTAGGTCTGAGGAATTCATCAAGTTTTGTGATAAATATGGAATGACAAGAACAACGTCTACCCCATATCATCCACAAGGGAATGGACAAGTTGAGTCCACAAATAAAAGCCTATTGAAAATCATTAAGAGAACCTTGGACGATAATAAAAGGGCATGGGATTCCAAGTTACAGTTGGCAATATGGGCTGACAGAGTAACTGTAAAGAAGGCAATTGGGGTGGCTCCATTTGATTTAGTGTATGGAATTCAAGCTAGAATGCCCCAGAACAATTTGATGGGATTATACAATTACATCCAATCATATGATGAAGATACTACTGATGAAATGAAAGAAAGAATGAATGAATTGGTAGGATTGACCGAAGCCAGAAGAGAAGCATCTCTGAGAAATCAAAAATTGTAGTTACAAGTCAAAACACTCTATGATAAAAGAACTGTAAACAAGAAATTTGAAAATGGAGACCTAGTCTTAATGTGGAACGCCAGAATTGAAGATAAAGGAAAACATGGCAAATTTGATCCCATTTGGTTAGGCCCATATCTCATTGAGAATGCTTGGGGTGAAGATTCCTACATAATCAAAGATGTATTTGATAATATTCTTGAATTGCCAGTTCATGGACAGTTCTTGAAGAGGTATTTTTCTTGAAAAAATACTTAGTTTCTTCCATGAACATTAGTTTTAGGTTTGCCTGGCATCCTGTTTTCTGTAAATCCTTGTACAGTCTGAGTTTTTGTTTTTGTGTGTTTCTCTATGCTTTCTGAAGAAGTTGTCACTTCTCGGCTGTGTGGTCTGCTCTCCCATAGATTCTGAATCCTTGCATAGACTCAAGTAGTCTATCATCCCCAGACAGAGCCACTGTTGGTCTGACTTTTTTTGCAGTAAAAATTTTTCAGTTAAACCATAGAAAAGTCAGATGTTCTATGTCTAAGTGAAGTATAAGGTTTTGGATAAACCATCTGTAAGAAATATTCGCCATATAAGCCCTATATTCATCCCTATTCATAAATGGTCGGGCGCGAAATTTTCAAATTTTAAAAGAAGCGAATATGCTTTCGTATTCCTTTTCCTTTCTCCCGGGTTACCTTTTTTCCTATTTTGTCCCAACCGTCAAATCCGATTAGATCTACTGCTAGCGTTACCTCGCTATTGAAAGTTGCATGCTCATTAAGTATAGCAAGATAGCGAGTGTTGAGTTTTTAAGCGGTGGGACCATGAAGTGAAGGTGCGGCGATCGGAGATTTTCTTATTAATTGCTTTATTGTGCAGTTACACTTTGCAATTCGCCATAAAAAGGGGGAGAAGGACCCACTAGAATATCTGACATCAGAGCCAGAATGTTGATTTTTTTGGAAGTTCCACCACCTCGCTATCAGAAAATTCAGGCACTTCACCATTAGCGAAGTAGCGAGGCCACGTGAAAATCTTAAAATGATGACATTGCATCTTGCTTGTGTCATAATTACACCAGGTGGCATGACTAGTCATAAATACCGTTGTCAGAATCAGTTTTAATTAACAGAAGTAATTACTGGGTACCCCCTTGCTTTTTCTGGCACGGAATCCTTTAAAGTGCCGAAGCTCGCTACCTCACTATCAGAAAATTGAGGTGCTTCACCGTTAGCGAGTTAGCGAGGCCACAGAAAATGGTAAAAGATCAGCAAGATCTATGATGACGTGTAATGACAGATGACTGTGATAAATTTTGACATGTGCCAGCTATGCAGAGATTCGATTCTCATTAATACCTACCTGACTAAATGTACAAGAAATCTGGAACGTCAGCTTGAAGTGAATCAACGGAGCTCGCTACCTCGCTATGAAGAGTTGCAAGGAAGATAATTACAGCGACATAGCGAGATGGGCCCACTGCCTTCTTTCTTAAGAAGTCCTGTAGCGTATCTTTCGATCATTTCTTGATCCGATCAACGGTTGTCGCCGCCTCGTTATGGAAAGGTGCTAGTTCTTTATGCATAACGAAGTTGCGACATGCTGACACGTGTTCTCCAATGTCAGTGGGTCTAAAGGTAAGCGCCATCAAAAGAAAGAATTATGTACATGGCAAGCTCTCATTGGGTAAAATAACTGACATGGCAAGTATAACTCCTAGTTGTTCTCTTTGTACCGCATGATCGTAGGATCTTTGAAGATCAACGACACAGTTTTAAATTAAAAATGTAGTGCCACTCTCTATATTAATTAGACAAGAAAGCTTCGTCCCTGAGAAAAAACAGAGTATAATATAGAGAGATTGCATCAGTTTCATTTCACGCGAGAAAAGATTTGAAGCCATTCTTGTGCAGAAGCTATTACTGAAAGAAAAGCGTGCCAAGGTTGATAAGAATTGTCAAGTTATCTGTTTGCTGAAATTTTGCAGGAATTCAAAGGAGAATTGAGACAGAATTCAAGTAAGTAAAACTGCCATCATCTTTGTGAGCTTTTAAGTTTTAAAGAGGATAGCCCAAGATGCCTCCTAAGAAGGGATTTACAGGAGCAGTAAACTACCTGGATAGAAATGTGCATGATGATTTGCTTGAGTTACTTCCTGAGTCCACTGTAGAAACGGTGCAAGTTAAGAGGTTAACCTCACTCAATCCTAGGCTTAGGGTAGCTGATGGATTGTATGATAAGGGTAATTGGGTCCGGGATGCTCAAACTGCTCAAAATGGTTTGAGTTTATTCAAGAAATGGTTTGCAGAGAGAAAGTTATATGCCCCTCATGCCAACATTTGGAATTTTGATCTTGGGAAGCTTGTTGTCCCCAGCGTGTTTATGGATTTTGACCTGCTTGAAGCCATAGCAAAAAACTATGACCAAGCCACTAAGGTAGTGAGGAGAATAGATGGTGAGGCTTTAGTTACCATCAGTCCCGAGGAGATTAGGAAGGTTTTCAGTCTGGGACCCCTCACCATGTATCATGTGCCCATTAATCTGATAGATTTAGAAAAAGAATATATATCCAAGAGGGATGTAGTTAGACAGGGTGCATTGAAAGCCCACATAGGCCAAATTGGAGGCCTCCCAACCATAACATCATCTTCTAAAGAGCCCTTCAAGAAATCATGTTTTAATGCCAGGGCAGTGGAGATATATAAGACCCTATGCAGAGTCTTCAGAGAGGGCGAAGAAGACTTTATTCTGGTGAGCTTCATGTATATGATCACCCAAATCTCTTCTTTTGGTGTGGAAATAATTTTTGATTTTGCATCTTACTTGGCAAATGAGATCCATCATGGATTGGTGGGGATTGCACAGGGCAAGGTGGAAAAGGTTTGGGGTCAGTATTCCTTACTGATGCATATGTTTCTTTTTAAAGGGGCCACTTATTTTGGTAAAGAAATGGTTTTAAATAGAGAACAAGAAGGGGAAGCACTACCAGTCCAATTATGGAGTGCAGACATGACCTGGGAAGCAGAAAATGCTAGCTTCATTAGATTTGATAGGCACTTTGCCTCCAAACTAAGGTGCCTCTTATTGAGTGACAATCCCAGAATCCCTAAGGCATTAATGCACCTTATCAGGCCTATGGACAAAACCCACAATCTAAAAGTTTCACATAATTGGGGAGATATTATCCCATATTCAGTCTCAACGGTCATCAGGGTCTATGGTTTCAAAGGAACACCCCATGTGTTACCCTATCAGGTACCCTTGAAGGTAGGGATAGCTGAATTTTTGTGGCAGTTGGGAGGAGTGGAGGAGGCCTTTTTGCACAAAAGGGGGACAGGATCAATTTTTCCTACTTGTACTATAGCCCACCAGTTTGTGATAACTAAAGAAGGGTGGGTCTTTCTCCATAAATTTTTGGATCAATACAAAATGGCAGTGTCTCACTCTCGTTTTTGTGATACAGAAGGTTTCTTTAACTTTGCCCTTAGATTGAGAATCAAGCTGCATCCAGTTCAGCATGAATTCTATTTTCCAGAAGATGTAATAAGAAATGAATATTCTCTCCACGAGCAAGAAATAAAGAAAGAAAAATGGAGAGTCTATTCAAAAGTTTTGGAATTCATCAATTTTTTTGATAAAAATTTCAGTCCTCTTAGTAATGCTGCAAACAATGTAGATAAAATACATAAGCTCATGAGTAATTTCTCTGAGATAATGGAGGTAATGAATGAGAAGAAACATCATTTTATTAATTCATTTCCAGATAAAGCCAGAGAAATTATGAGAAAATTGGGTTTCACTCCCAACATTGGAATAGGTCCACTGGTGGTACGGAAGAAAACAGGATATACTATTGTCCGACAGCAGGTGCCCGTTGTGCATAAAGAAAAATAGATTGTTGGATCTTCCAGCATTGTCCTAAAAGAAAGACCCCTTGAACCTTCCCCCAAAAGAAGGAGAATAATAAGGGAGGAAGAATCCCCTGATGAAAGTGGCTCACCTTCTCAAACCCCAATAAGAGTTGAGGAAGAACAACTCACCAATGAGCAATTCGAACAAATGGGGTCACAAGGAGAAATTTTTGTTACACAAGCAGAGATTGATGAAGGGAACCCTCAGGAACCCCCTGTACCAAGTTTTGAATTAACTACAGAAGATTTCAGAGAAAGGGAATTGGACCCTATTTTGGAACAAGCCAGTCAGCATTTTTTGTCTGATAATAATTTTGTAAGATCTAGGGCTTTCCATCAGTTTGCGTGGAGAGTAAACATGCACATTTTTGAGCAAAGGTGCAATAATATGAGAGCAGAACATCCAGAAATGGATGAGACCTCCATTCAAAATCTAATAAAGGAAAAAATGGTCCAAGAGTTCCAAAATATAACCCCTGATGAGGGAAGACAGATGGTAAAAAATGCTAATGTTTTATTATTGCCCAATTGGGACATTGCTGACGCATTAGTTTTTAATTTGGTTTCAAATAATTTAGGACTCCAGGATCCAAATAAAGAGGAATTCTTGGGTACAACATTCAGCAATGATCAAGCTGCCCTTGTTATGTGGTCCCTGAGAAGAGGATCCAGAGTTACTTCATCACAGCCTGATGATTCGGGATTGACAGGGAGTATCATTGTAAGAAGAGTTGCTGACACTTCAAATGTACAGGCAGCCCACATGAATGTGGATTATTCTAAATTTGCCCTGGCTACTGCGGAAAGAGAAGAGAGGGAAATGATGGATATGCATAATAAATATGAAGTAGTGGTGGAAGCCTATAATCAAGAGGTAAAAAAGAGAATTGAGTTAGAAAACAGGGTATCTCAATTAGAAAAGGTACTTGGAAAGAGAAAAGTGGGAGAATCCAGTACATTAAGAATTGCATATCCCCCACAGTCATCTGTGGGATTAACCCCTATTATTGAGATACCTGACACCCCTGAAAGACCCCAATTCTATACTGCAGAGGAGTTTGAAGCAGAAAAAACCAAATTACATGAGTGGCAGATAGAATTTAGAAATCAGCAGGAAGAGAAATGGAAGCAGGGTGTGACATACTTGAGGGATAAAATACAATGGTCAAATTTTTATGACCAGTTGACCAGGATTGTAACCCTCATAGATGAGTTAAATAAAAAAAAGAATGGACTAGATTCTCTTGCACAGAAGTGGAGACAGAGGAATAATGATGTTACAATTATTTGTATATCTACAATTCAAATGCCTTACCATCAGGTTGAGAGGATTTTTGATCTATTGAATCAATTAGATAATTTTGAAAATAAAAGAGATTCTTTACAGAGGAAATTAACACTCTGTTTTTCAAGATATCTTGCTAAAAAATTCACCCTATTTCCTTGTGCCTTAGAATCTGTTGATACAGTAAAGGAAAAGGACAAATGGAAAAAGGAAATGGATGAATTATTTGATAACAGAATAACAAACATCATCAGTGAGATTGGCTATTGGTTTTGGGCAAAGACAAATGAAGAGCTGGTAAAAATACAATTGTATTATGCTGATATAAGAAAAGAATTTGATGATTTAGAAGAAAATGCCAATTCTTTAATAAAGATACAAAGAGAAACCCTAAGTTTTGATTGGCCAGATGATGATACTTTCAACAGATGGAAAGATCAGTTTAGTGAACAGATGTCAGGAGAAGATGACGAAGAAGATGTAAGAGTAATAGTTACTCTTGTAGTCAGCAATGATGACATAGAAAATCCCCAGGTTAAAGTGATTTTGCATGTAACAGAAGATGATACATCACTCGCAGACCTTATGGGTATGTATTCTGAAGATGAGGAATGATTGCGAGAGCAGATCATAACAACCAAGAAGCATAACAGAAAGGGACCCGCCAAGAAATGCTGTTCTAATCAACCTTTTTGTTATTCTTGTTTTTTGATTTTGAAAAAGAAGGACACCTGTCACCTACTGTAGCCTAAAGCTTGTTGCATCTCACATTATTTAAGTGAGATCCCAAGGCTAAAGGAGGGTCCAAATTTGGTTTTCACTAAGTATTGTGCTTAGTTCTTTTTTGGTCCAAACATTTTGGGAAAGAAATTTATAGTATACTTTTTCCTGTCAAAATTTCTGATATATGGATGAATGAAGAAAGAACTGTGCTTCTTCTAGGAAGGTTTTTTGGGTCTTTTGTAAAGGATATATCATTTTCAAAGGAAATGAATACAAGTTATGAACTGTCCCCATATCTGTTCTTCTCTGAATTTTGTCTCCTTTTTAATACTGAACTACCTTGATGTTGTGTGAGTAGAAGCTTATGCAATTGATTGCAATTTAGTAAGACTGTACATCCATTTGTTATTGCTGTTAATTCAATGGATTAAGTAAAGGCTTTGATGAATGTGATGAGGTTGCTCGGGTGTTAATAAGGATTTTTGAATGATAAATTTTAGTAAGGATTGCTGATGAAAATTCGTTGCAAGACAACAAATTAGATCTAAGAACTTACTTGACTCTGAATTCCTAATGGATTAGGCACTGATCGAAAGTTTTTCAGCCAAAAGAGAAGTATATTATAACTAGCTTTTTCAAAATACATCATAAAATCAATTTTCAATTATCTTTCCTGTAAGATTTTCAAAGTTGGCCAGCACTTGCCTGCCTGGATTGTTTTAGCTTCATTTAGCCATTGTTGTTAGAAACATCTGCAGAGCTATAGAAGATTTCTTGGCCATATCTGTTCAAGGGATGTGTTTATCAGTTATTTACCTATATATTTGAGGATTTAGAGATGAGAATCAAAATGAAACTAAGGATAATTCTCATATAATCATTCCATCTTTGAACCATCCCCGGGTGCACCTGCCCTGGTTTTACAGAGCCAAAAGAGTAGAAAACCGTCTAAGGTTTTGTTGAAGTTGGACCCTAATACTTTGCATATGCAAGTGATAATGAGAATTGGCTATTCTTTAGGTTGTGTATGTACTAATATCTAGGTACTAAGCCTTTTGTCGCCTAGTAGTTTTAGTACTGTTAACATCAAAATAAAACACCAACAGGCACAAATCCCCCAAAAAATGCCTACGCTTGGACTCTCTCATAGATCACCTTCTTCGATCACTCGACCAATGCAATTATAGAAGAGACTTGGTAGCGGTTTCCATTCTACAACATGTCTATTCAGCAATTTCAAAGTTGATCTAATGGCAAGCCCTTATCTAGCCATAAGGTGGGTGCTCGACGCTCTAGCAATTTTTTGTGTTTCTATCATCACTACAATGGGAGAGATGGTTATCGCGAGCCTCTCCCATGCCCCCCTCATTGATTCAACACTGGTGTCAAGGTGGATGCATATGTTGGATTTTGAAATGGTGGATGCTGACGTTGAATCAATTAAAGGGGCATGAAGCCCACCCTCGAGGTGCTATTCCTCGACTCTCCTTTAGATCATGATTTCTTGTCACTCGGTTGGCGCAATTTCAAAAAAAGGTTTGGTAGTAGTTTCCAGCCCTCACCACATCTACTTGGTGATTTTAAAACTTGATCTATAATTGGAGCCCTCATCTAGCACCTCCATTTGGTGTTGTCATTCTACAGTGTGTCTATTCAGTGATTTCGAAGTTGATCTAATGATGAGTGCTTGTCTAGCCATCAGGTCGGTGTTGGGTGCTCTAGCAATTTTGTTTATGCCTATCAAGGCTATAATGGGAGAGGTGGTTGCCGTGAGCCTCTCCCATGCCCCACTCATTGATTCAACACCGGTGTCAAAGCAGATGGATATGTCAGATTTTGAAATGGTGGACGCCGATGTTGAATCAATTATAGGGGCATGAAGCCCACCCTCGAGGTGTTATTCCTCAACTCTCCTTTAGATCATGTTTTCTTGTCACTCAGCTGGCACAATTTCAAAAAAAGGTTTGGCAATGGTTGCCAACCCTCACCGCATCTACTTGGTGATTTTAAAAGTTGATCTAAAATGGGAGCCCTCATCTAGCACGTTCATCCGATGTTGCTCAGGTATTGCATAAATTTTTGCTACCATCACAAATCCTCCAACAAATGCCTACCCTTGGACTCTCTCTTAGATCACCTTCTTCGATCACTTGATCGATGTAATTATGGAAGAGCCTTGGTAGTGGTTTCCATTCTACAACGCGTCTATTAAATGATTTTGAAGTTGATCTAATGGCGAGCCCTTGTCTAGCCATGAGGTGGGTGCTGGGTACTCTAGCAATTTTTTGTGTGCCTATTGTGGCAAAAATGGGAGAGTTGGTTACCACAAGCCTCTCCCATGTCCCTCTCATTGATTCAATGTCAGTGTTAAGGTAGATGGATATGTCAGATTTTGAAATGGTGGATGCCAACGTTGAATCAATTAGAGGGGCATGAAGCCCACCCTCGAGGTGCTATTCCTTGAATCTCCTTTAGATCATGTTTTCTTGTCACTCAACTAGTGCAATTTCAAGAAAAGGTTTGGCAGTGGTTGCTAGCCCTCACCGCGTCTACTTGGTGATTTTAAAACTTGATCTAAAATGGGAGCCCTTGTCTAGCACCTCCATTTGGTGTTGCTCAAGTATTGCATAAATCTTTGCTATCGGCGCAAATCCCCCAAAAAATGCCTACCCTTGGACTGTCTCTTAGATCACCTTCTTCGATCACTCAACCGACGCAATTATGGAAGAGACTTGGCAACGGTTGCCATTCTACAGTGCGTCTATTCAGGGATATCAAAGTTGGTCTAATAGTGAGTCCTTGTCTAGCATTGAGGTGGGTGCTCGGCACTCTAGCAATTTTTTGTGTGCCTATCATGACTACAATGGGAGAGGTGGTTTCCACGAGCCTCTCTCGTGCCCCTCTCATTGATTTAATGGTGGTGTCAAGGCGGATGGATATGTCAAATTTTGAAACAATGGACACCGACATCGAATCAATTAGAGGGGCATTAAGCCCACCCTTGAGGTGCTATTCCTTGACTCTCCTTTAGATCATGTTTTCTTATCACTCAGCTGGTGCAATTTTAGAAAAAGGTTTGGCAGTGGTTGCCAGCCCTCACCACATCTACTTGGTGATTTTAAAACTTGATCTAAAATGGGAGCCCTCATCTAGCACCTCCTTCCAGTGTTGCTCGAGTATTGCATAAATTTTGGCTATCAGCATGAATCCCTCAATGAATACCTACCCTTGGACTCTCTCTTAGATCACCTTCTTTTATCACTTGACCGACGCAATTATGGAAGAGACTTGGCAGTGGTTTCCATTCTACAGTGTGTCTATTCAGCGATTTCAAAGTTGATCTAATGGCGAGCCCTTGTCTAGTCATGAGGTGGGTGCTTGGTAGTCTAGCAATTTTTTGTGTGCTTATCATGGATACAATGGGAGAGATGGTTGTTGCGAGCGTCTCCCGTGCCCCTCTCATTGATTCAACACTGGTGTCAAGGCGGATGGATATGTCAAATTTTGAAATGGTGGACACCAACGTTGAATCAATTAGAGGTGCATGAAGCCCACCCTCAAGGTTCTATTCCTCGACTCTCCTTTAGATCATGTTTTCTTGTCACTCAACTGGCAAAATTTTGAAAAAAGGTTTGGCAATAGTTGCCAGCCCTCATCGCGTCTACTTGGTGGTTTTAAAACTTGATCTAAAAGGGGAGCCCTCGTCTAGCACCTCTGTCCAATGTTGCTTGGGTATTGTATAAATTTTTGCTATCGATGTGAATCCCCAATGAATTCCTACCCTTGGATTGTCTCTTAGATCACCTTCTTTGATCACTCGATCGACACAATTATGGAATAGACTTGGCAGTGGTTTCCATTCTACAATGTGTCTGTTTAGCAATTTTGAAGTTGATCTAATGGTGAGCCCTTGTCTAGCCAAAAAGAATCAGTGCCGGTGTTCAAGAAAGACATGTTATTTAGATTTCAAATATTGGCACCAGCATCATTTCTATTGGGAGGGTTGTGAAGCCATCCCAATTGCTATGTGAGGGCTCTCTCCCCAAATTTATTCTCTTTGCAACAACTTCTTTGGCACAAAATTTTTGGAATGGTTCGGTAGTGGTTGTCATTCGAATGGTGCCATTGTGATGGTTTCCTGGGCAGTGATCTGAAGGGTGAGCCATCATCTAGCAGATGGGCTGTGTATCGTGAATGACAAGGGAGCCTTTGTTATCAAAAGCTCCCCGTGGTGATTTGATCAGAAGAGCCATTGCTTGTGTGAGCAAGGATGAATGCAGCCTCAAATTCCAAATGAAATCAATGACATTGGATCTATATAAGAGAAGAATGAAGCAGCATCCCATTTTCTATGCACGGCTCCCTAAAGCTTCTCTTCTTTCTCACTCCATCGACAAAAATTTGGGAGTTGTTCAAGAGTGGTTGTCATTCCAATGTGTCATTGTGGTGATCTAGAGAGTGATGCTAAGGGCGGGAGCTTGTGTTTAGCATTTGGGATGTTTGTGCAAGTGAGCAGGGGAACTTCTCTTATTGAAACCTCTCCATGGCCTTTGAATATAGACCCAATGCCAATGATATCGATGGATATGAGCCTTGGATTCTAAATTTGTTCATAGCTAACATTGGTTTTTGTGAGAGACGGGTATGAAAGCACATCCCGATTGCTACGTGGGAGCTCCCTAAGGTCACCTCTATGCAACTTGATTGGCACAACATTGTGAATGGTTTGATAGCGGTTGTCATTCCAATGTGTCATCGGGATGTCTTGGAAAGTGGTATTTCAAGGGCACTTGGATAGCAGCTCGCATCTAGCACTTGGATTATGCATCACCGCAAGTGAATGGGGAGATCTCTCTATGAATAGTGGCATGGTGATTGCAAGAGAAAATTGACTTAGTCAGAGCATTGGCCTCAGGACATTGTGACGGCCTTGCAATTTCTCTTTAATTGCAACCTATGTTTACGCAGTAGTAGAGTTTGCATGTAAGATATGCCTTGTTCTTGATAGTTTCGAGAGATGATCTCTGGAACTTTTGGATTGGGCCCCGTCAAGGTGAAATTCATCCAGTTGATTGGATGAGCTCGATGTGCTTGTATCTATTCTGAGATGGTAATGATGGTCATTAACCTATGGTGGTGAGTATATCCTATTCGATAATCACAATGGCGAAACTAGTGCGAAGTACTTGTTGCTTTGTTTTGTTGAATACCCTATATGTAGGTGTTTGCACGGCTTGCAACACATTGCACATTTGGTGTTCGATTCTAAGATGCCCTTGTTGCTGAGTGTATGGAGTTGTATCTTTTAGCCAAGGGCTTTGTCTCTTGGCACGTTCTATCATTGCATTTTTATCATACCCAGATGGCAAGAAGGAAAGAGATGGTTGCATGGGTGGATTTCTCGACATCCCTAATTTCATCAAGGGTCCACTCTCCACCCTAAGTTTTGGCAGATTGGTAGAGTCTTGGGATTGAGAGGGGGCCAGCGAAAGGTTTGGTTGCTGCATAATTTATTCGCTAGTGCATTCTCGATGCATGCTCGCCTCTTCACTGTTTCATCCTACAGAAGTGCATGGCACTATTGTGACAAATTTTGTGGTCCAAGCCAGTAGAAGCATAGATTATTACCATTAATTTTTTTTTGGATGTGAAAAATCTTCATGCCCTGTCCTACCTGTGTGATCCAAATAGCTCTGACTCATGGGTTCTGTGGGAGGTACTCTTCTTCAGCTTCCCCCTAAAGAGAACATTCAGTGTTTGCATTGTGTGGACAAAAAGCCCAAGGCATTTCATCTCTCTTTAGATGCAAAATTCTGGGAGGGCTTGTCAAAGTATGACCATTTTTACAAGGTGCAACAAAAATCATGTAGGGGGCATATGACTGGGAAATAGATGTCTTTGAGTGTCCTTACTCGATCATGTGCGTGATGTACATCTTTGCATTCTGACTCTACTGTGAGCATTTGTGGTTTGAGCATTTTGGGGGAACAGGTTTCGTATGAGATGTTCTTCTCAGGCTCCTACAAACTAGAGTGCTCGTCTTTGCAATGCTCCAACAAGTGCAGGCCCAACGTGTCTTTCTAGGGGAAGAAATCGTACAAATGCTTTTTTCTGAGATGTGGGTGCTCGCAGGTGGTTCCCTCGCAGTGTAGTTCTTCGATATGTGCATGTGCATGAGATTGAAACTTGTCTAACAATGCTAGTGTGAGTGTTCACCTGTAGGAACTTTTCTATACCTGTGTTGGTGGATCACACGTCATGAGGAATGGTTAGCAAGGCTATGCTAGGAAAGGAGATATGTTAGCGAGGCTGTGCTGGGAAAGGAGATATTTTCCAAAGGTTAGACATGTCTATATATGTGGGCGGGCTCTCATCACCTATAAATGTGCATAGGGGGTGTTATACATGATGCCCTTTAGCGGCCTTATAATTGAGGTGGTCGCATGCACAATGATGCCCCTACCAATCGCATAACTAGCCATGTTTTCAACTTGCACGACCCTTCACCCTTCAGCATAGTGGTCTCTGTTGGCACTTCGAAAACTAGCTCTTCGTCATGGGAAAATGTTTGTTGCGATGAAGAAGGATTTTGTCTATGTGGGTGCACCTCAATAGGTGTGTAGGATGCATATGCCTTGGAAATGGATGTCCCTAAGTGGCTTTACAATTGAGGTGGCTTTACAGACTTGAGGCTTCTTTTCAAGTAGTGGCGATAGTGAGTTCGAGGGTAAAGGGTTTCGTATGGGATGTTCTTCCTAGGTGCCTGTGAACTGAGGCTCCTTGTTCAGCCCTCTCCAATCGACAATGGGACACTTTCCTCTTGTGTGAAATCTTTGAGTGTTGCGAGTCCTGCATGTGTTGTGAACGTCATTCTTGTTGCTTGTGCAGCAGATTATGTTTGGGTGCATGACAGAGCGAATGCACATTTTGGTTTCCCATTGCGGTGAGCATCCCTTGGCTGTAGTACATCTTGGGGGGTCCCCTCATTGTTAGAAGCTACCTAGTCAATCCTGCCAGTAGTCATATGCTTGTCTCAAAGATTAAGCCATGCATGTCTAAGTATGAACTATTTTAGACTTTGAAACTGTGGATGGTTCATTAAATCAGTTATAGTTTCTTTGATAATACTTTTCTACTCAGATAACTATAGTAATTCTAGAGCTAATACGTGCACCAAAACCTAACTCTTGGAAGGGATGCATTTATTAGATAAAAGGTCAACGCGAGCTCACCTGCTATTCCGATGATTCATGATAACTTGACGGATTGCACAGCCTTTGTGCTGGCGATGCTTCATTAAAATTTATGCCCTATCAACTTTCAATGGTAGGATAGAGGCCTACCATGGTGGTGATGAGTGATGGAGAATTAGGGTTTGATTCTAGAGAGTGAGCCTGAGAAATGACTACCACATCCAAGGAAGGCAGTAGGCACACGAATTACCCAATCCTGACACGGGGAGGTAGTGACAATAAATAACAATATTGGGCTCATCGAGTCTGGTAATTGGAATGAGTACAATCTAAATCCCTTAATGAGGATCCATTGGAGGGCAAGTTTGGTGCCAGCAGTCACGGTAATTCCAGTTCCAATAGCATATATTTAAGTTGTTGTAGTTAAAAAGCTCATAGTTGGACCTTGGGTCATCATGGTCAGTCTGCATTTTGGGTGTGCACTGGCCCTCATGTCCCTTCTTTCGGTGGTGTGTTCCTAGCCTTAATTGGCTGGGTCGTGGTTCCAGCACCGTTACTTTGAAAAAATTAGAGTGCTTAAAGAAAGCCTACGCTCTGAATACATTAGCATGGAATAACATGATAGGAGTCTGGTCCTATTCCGTTGGCCTTTGGGACTAGAGTAATGATTAATAGGGACTATCGGGGGCATTTGTATTTCATTGTCAGAGGTGAAATTCTTGGATTTATGGAAGACAAACCATTGTGAAAGCATTTTCCAAGGATGTTTTCATTAATCAAGAATGAAAGTTGGGGGCTCAAAGACAATCAGATACTGTCCTAGTCTCAACCATAAACGATGCTAAGCAGGGATTGGTGGATGTTGCTCTAAGGACTCTGCCAGCACCTTCTAAGAAATTAGAGTATTTGGGTTTCGGGGGGAGCCTGTGGCTTAATTTGACCCAACAAGAGGAAACTTACCAGGTTCAGACATAGTAAGGATTGATAGATTGAGAGCTCTTTCTTGATTCTATGGGTGGTGGTGGATGGCCATTCTTAGTAGGTGGAGTATTTTTTTGGTTAATTTCATTAATGAATGAGACCTTAGCCTGCTAACTAGCTATGTAGTGGTTCCCCTTCATAGCCAACTTCTTAGAGGGACTATGGCCTCCTAGGCCATGGAAGTTTGAGGCAATAATAGGTCTATGATGCCCTTAGTTGTTCTAGACCGCACGTGTGCTACACTGATGCAACCAATGAGTTTCTCTCCCTGGCCCAAAAGGTTTGGGAAATCTTTCCAAATTGCATCATGATGGGGATAGACCATTGCAATTATTGATCTTCAACAAGGATTTCCTAGTAAGCGTGAGTCATCAGCTCATGTTGACTACATCCTTGCCCTTTGTACACACCGCCTATCACTCCTACCAATTTAATGATTCGGTGAAGTGTTCAGATCACAGCGATGATAGTAGTTCCTATTGGTGATGTCACGAGAAGTTTATTGAAAATTATCATTTGGAGGAAGGAGAAGACGTAACAAGGTTACCGTAGGTGAACCTACGGTAGGATCATTGTCTGTTCAAGACCCTAAATCATGTAGGGGATGGAGCTGGCCTCCTCCCTGCCCCCAAAATCTTTGTGACATGTAGACACTTGGCCTTGCAGCGATGTGCTAGATGGCCAAGCTACGGGTCCAACACTATCAAGGTCGAGGGTCACATCGAATGCTGTGATCGAAAGTGTGGATTCCCTGCAAGGCAAAGAAGAGACTTGAATGTAATCTAGATTAGGATTAGTGCCTTCAAACAATGTCTATGTCAAAGATAGAGGTCTCTGCTCAGTTATAGTTTAGAGGGGGTCTGGGCCTTGTCCCCCATTGAGATTTCATGGTTTGATCATGTGCGCGGCACTGTGCGAGGGATCTATCATTTTGACGGTAGCAAGCCAGGATTGCCGCAACCCCCTGTTGCCTTACCCAAGTGTGTTGACTCATCACTTGGAGCATTTTTTGTTTAGGATGGTTGCACTCACATGATTTTCGAGGTAGGGGCCATGTCCCATTGATTGCTCAAGGTTTGAGATGTGTCAACACCCAACAAATGGGCGCATCGCGCACCTTCAAAATCCAAAGAATGAAGTGCGATCTAGCACCTTGCATGCTTGGGTTGTCGAAACACAAAAACATAACAAAATCATGACTCTCAATAATGGATATCTCGGCTCCTGCCATGATGAAGAATGTAGCAAAATGCGATACTTAGTGTGAATTGCAGAATCCAGTGAATCATCAAGTCTTTGAACGCAAGTTGCACCTAAGGCCTTAGCCAAGGGCACGTCTACTTTGGCATCGTAGTATGAAATTTCCCTCTCCAATGAGGAGTGTAGATGGACGTGCATGTCTACAAGTGGCATGGTCAGCTAAAATGAGCATGAGGTTCGTCGATCTGTCGCGATGAGTGGTGGCTCACAAAGGCTGACGTTGATTTGCACTGAACGAATGATTCCTCATGAGGAACTTTATTCTTGGTTTAGAAGCCCACTGTAGTGCGGGTATGCTGCATCTCTACCACATCTCCAAGTTAGGCATGAATACCCACTAAGTTTAAGCATATCAATAAGTGGAGGAAAAGAAACTTACCAGGATTCCCTTAGTAATGGTGACTAAATTGGGAAGAGGCTAGCATGAAAATTGACGGCCACACCTATCAAATTGTACTCTGTAGAAGCATCCTCAATGATAGATCAGGCCCAAGTCCCCTAGAAGGGGGCACCAGAAAGGGTGAGAGCCCCATCTGGCTCAGACCCTGTCGCACCACAAGGCACTGTCAGTGAATTTGGTTGTTTGGTAATGTAGCCCTAATCGGGTGCTAAATTCTATCCAAGGCTAAATACGAGCAAGAGACTGATAGTGAACAAGTACCGTAAGGGAAAGATGAAAAATACTTTGAAAAGAGAGTTAAAGAGTTCTTGAAATTTTTGGGAGGGAAGCTGATGGAGGCCGACGATGTGCCCTGGTTGGATGCGAAATGGTGTGAGCCAGTCTGTCGCTCGGTTCAAGGGACTTGCCAGTGCGGGCTGTCACGGCGGCACAAGCATGACCTTATGCTTGCAAAAATACTTCTATCATGGTAGTCGAGGAGCAAAGTGCACACCTTTATGGTGGGCTCTCGGGCACCTGTGTGCTCGTTGCGCTGGCTAGCGAGCTTTCCATTTGACCTGTCTTGAAACATAGACCAAGGAGTCTAACATGTTTATGAGTTGGCAGGTTGGGAAAACCCGTGAGGCACAAGGAAGCTAACTGGCGAGATCCCCTCTTGGGGGCTGCACCACCGACCAACCCTGATCTTCTGTGAAGGGTTTGAGTATGAGCACACCTATTGGGACCCAAAAGATGGTGAACTATGCCTAAGCAGGGTGAAGCTAGAGGAAACTTTGGTGGAGGACCACAGTGATACTGACATGCAAATCGTTCATCTAACTTGGGTATAGGGGTGAAAGACTAATTGAACCATCTAGTAGTTGGTTTCCTCCAAATTTTCCCTTAGGATAGCTGGAGCTCACATGTGAGTTTTATCAAGTAATGCAAATGATTAGAGGCATCTGGGGCATAACACCCTCGACCTATTCTCAAACATTAAATAGGTAAGTCAGTGCAGCTGCACTATTGAGCCATGCCATGAAATCACAAGCTCCGAGTGGGCCATTTTTGGTAAGAAAAACTGGCGATGCGAGATGAACCAAAAGCCAAGTTACGGTACCAAATTGTGTGCTAACCCAGATCCCACAAAAGGTGTTGGTTGATTAAGACAGTAGGACGGTGGTCATGGAAGTCAAAATCCACCAAGGAGTGTGTAACAACTCACCTCCCAAATTAAATAGCCTTGAAAATAGATGGTGCTAAAGCGTATAACCTATACTCGATCATTAGGGCAAGTGCTAGGCTCCAATGAGTAGGAGGACGTGGGGGTTGTTGTGAAACCTTGGGTGTGAGCCTAGGTGGACCGACCCCTAGTGCAGATCTTGGTGGTAGTAGAAAATATTCAAATGAGAACTTTGAAGATTGAAGTGGGGTAAGGTTCCATGTGAACATCACATGGACATGGGTTAGTCGATCCTAAGAGATGGGGAAACCCTATTTCAAGGACGCACTTTGTGCGATCATCGAAAGGGAATCAAGTTAATATTCTCGAACTGAGACATGGCGGTGGATAGCAACATTAGGAAATCTAGAGACGTTAGTGGGGGCCCTAAGAAGAGTTATATTTTCCTTTTAATAGCTTGCCCACCCTAAAATTGGTTCAATCGGGGATAGGGTCTAGTGGTTGGAAGAGCACTGCACGTCCTGTGGAGTCCAGTGCACCTTCAGTGGCCCTTTAAAATCTAGAGGATCGAGGACCATTCACACCCAGTCATACTCATAACCACATCAGCTCTCCAAGGTGAACAACCTCTAGTCAATAGAACAATGTAGTTAAGGGAAGTCGAAAAAATGGATTTGTAACTTTGGGAAAAGGATTGGCTCTGAGGGTTGGGCCCAAGGGTCTGTGCCCCAAACTCATGGGATGTTGGCAGCCTACCCGAGCTGCTCCTGCAGCGAGGGAGGGCTATCAAATGCCAATTAGGCGACAGACGCAGGATGCCCCCTTTGGAGGGCTTTCCCTAGGCATCAAAAAATAAACTTAGAACTAGTATGGACAAGGGGAATCTGACTGTTTAATTAAAACAAAGCATTGCGATGGTCCCTACAGATGCTGACGCAATGTAATTTCTGCCCAGTGCTCTAAATGTCAAAGTGAAGAAATTCAACCAAGCATGGGTAAATGACGAGAGTAACTATGACTCTCTTAAGGTAGCCAAATTCCTCGTCATCTAATTAGTGATGCACATGAATGGATTAATGAGATTCCCACTATCCCTATCTACTATCTAGTGAAACCACAGCCAAGGGAACAGGCTTGGCAGAATCAGTGAGGAAAGAAGACCCTATTGAGCTTGACTCTAGTCTAAATTTGTAAAATGACTTGAGAGGTGTAGAATAAGTGGGTGCCCAAGTCGCATCAGCAAGCTAACTCGATGAGTCACCTCACAAAGTTGACTCTTTAAGTGTGCTCACCAAGTCAGCTCACCAAGTTGACTCACCATCTCACCTCAATAAGTTGGCTTGCCGAGTTACCCCACCAAGTTGCCTCTTTAAGCTTGCTCACTGTGTCAGTTCATTAGGTCACCTCACCAAGTCAACTAATCAAGTAGGCCCACCAAGTCACCTCAAGGAGCTAACTCAATGACTCAACTCACTATGTTGATTCTTTGAGCTCGCTTGCTAAGTTGCCTCACCAAGTCAACTCGAGTATGTTACCAAGTTGAATCTTTAAGTTTTCTCGCCAGGTCGACTCGCCAAGTCAGTTCACCATGTCATCTCAATGAACCAACTTGCCAAGTCACCTCACCACGTTGCCTCTCTAATTCCACTCACCAAGTCACCCCACCAACTTGCCCCATTAGGCCCACTCACCACGTCAGTTCGCTAGGTTGGATCCCTATGTCAGCTCACCAAGCTAACAATTCAAGAACGCTCACCAAGTATGCCCCTAGGTCTTCTCCCCAAGTCAGCTCACAAGGTGGACTTGAAAATTTATCTTAATGAGTTGACTCTTCATGTTTTCTCGCTAGGTTGACTCCCCAATTCAGCTCGCCAAGTCAGTTCACCAAGTTCACTTGCCAGGTCACCTCCCCAGTTTGGCTCACCATGTAATCTAAATGAATTAACTCACCAAGTCACCTCACCAAGTTGGCTCTTTAATTTCACTCACCAAGTTTCCCCACCAACTCACCTCATTAAGCCCACTCACCATGTCAGCTCAGAAAGCTAGCAATTCCAATGCGTTCACCAAGCCGACTCTTGCAGTTTTCTCACCAAGTGGGTTTCACCTTGCTAGGTCAACCCCACCGAGTTGCCTCAATGAGTTGACTATCTAAGTCTGCTCACTAAGTTAGCTCAAGCATAAGTGTCGAGAAGTTATTGCAGATTTTTGATGGAAAAATATGCTAAAAATATTCAAGCTCACTGTTGGAGGCCTTAGAGTGCCCAGATGAGGTCAAAAAAATCAAGTGAAGGGTGCATGCGCCATTTCAAGCCTATAGATCAGGAGCTGGCATTTCTGAAAAGTGGTTATAATAGCCAATTGGAGCAACGATTCGTGAGTTATGGCCTTCAGAAGTTGGCCTACCAAAATTTCTAAAATAATTTGTCAAAGATGTATTAGAGAGACTTATGTGTATTGTCAGGGTCTTCAAGCCATAGATATTAAGTTTGAAGATCTAGAACCTTCCTGATCGGCATAAAATTGCCTATTTAAGAAAGGCTCGAACGTTGTCTAGGATAACTCTAGGTGATAGCTGGCAGCTTGTCTTGCAGACTATTGCAGTTAAGGTGCCCATGTGGGTTAGCATATTGTGATTATGAATTATGCAATTCCACTTCTACGGTCCAAATGACAAGACCACATTTTGTTCTCACATTTTCTATTATTTCTATGGTTCTGTTATAAGTTTATGGTATTAAGGGGACCTTCCTGTGTCATCTCACCAAGTCACATCTTAAGCCCTACTCACCATGTTGGCTTTCCAAGTCAGCTCAACAATTTGACTATTAAAGCACGCTCACCAAGCCAACACTTTTAGTTTGCTCACAAGGTCTTCTCACATGGTCAGCTCATCGAGTCACCCCACCAAGTTACCTCAATGACCCAACTCATCTAGTTGCCTCACCAAGTTGACTCTTTAAGTTTTCTCACCAAGTCAGCTTGTCAAGTTGCCTCTCCTTAAGGCTAGCGACCAAGGGTTGGATAGCTTCGCTCATCGGGAAGCCTCACCAAGTGGGGTCGTAAGGTCACCCCACCAAGAAGCCTCAACAAGTTCTCTTTCAGTTTGCTCGACAAGTTGGCTCACCAAGTCAGCCTACCATCTCACCTCACCAACTTTCCCAACCAAGTTTCCTTTTTAAGCTCACTCAACAATTTGACTCACCAGCTCAGCACCCCAGGTCAGTGCACCAAGTGCTCTCACCAAGTTTACTCTTTAAGTTTGATCATCAAGTCACCCCACGAGGTTGGTGCACCAAGTCAACTCTTTAAGTTTGTTCATCAAGACACCCCACAAGGTCAGTAGACCAAGTACTCTCACCAAGTAAACTCTTTAAGTCTGTTCATGAAGTCACCCAACCAGGTTGGCCCAACAAGTACTCTCACCAAGTTGACTCTCTAAGTTTATTCATCAAGTCACCCCACTAGGTTGACCCACTAAGTACTCTCACCAAGTCGACTCTTTAAGTTCATTCATCAAGTCACCCCAACAAGTAATCTCACCAAGATGACTCTTTAAGTCCGTTCATCAATTCACCCTGCCAAGTACTCTCACCAAGTTGACTATTGAAGTCCACTCATCAAGTCGCGCCACCAAGTTCACTCTTTATGTCTGTTCATCAAGTCACCCCACAAAGTACTCTAACCAAGTCAATTCCAGAAGTGTGTTCATCAAGTCACCCCACCAAGGACTCTCACCAAGTCAACTCTTTAAGTTTGTTCATCAAGTCACCCACACCAAGTACTCTCACCAAGTAACCTCTTTAGGTCTGTTCATCAAGTGACCCCACCAAGTCAACCCATTAAGTCTCTTCATCAAGTCACCCCACCAAGTACTCTCACCAAGTTGACTCTTTAAGTCCTTTCATCAAGTCACCCCACCAAGTTGACTCTTTAAGTCTGTTCATCAAGTCACCAGAACAAGTACTCTCACCAAGTCAACTCTTTAAGTCCATTCATCAAGTCATCATGCAAAGTTGACCCTTTAATTCCATTCATCAACTCACCAAACCATGTACTCTCACTAAGTTGACTCTTTAAGTCATTTCATCAAGTCACCCCACCAAGTTGACTCTTTAAGTCAGTTCATCAAGTCACCAGAACAAGTACTCTCACCAAGTTGACTCTTTAAGTCTGTTCATCAAGTCACCCCACCAAGTCGACCTGCTAAGTACTCTCACCAAGATGATTCTTTAAGTCTATTTATCAGTTCACCCCACCAAGTACTCTCACCAAATTTACTCTTTAAGTCCGCTCATCAAGTCCTGCCATTAAGTACTCTCACAAAGTTGAATCTTTAAGTTCTTTCATCAAGTCCCCCCACCAAGTACTCTAACCAAGTCAATTCTTCAAGTGCATTCATCAAGTCACCTCATCAAGTACTCTAACCAAGTCAACTCTTTAAGTCTTTTCATCAAGTCACCCCACCAAGTACTCTCACCAAGTCAACTCTTTAGGTCTGTTCATCAAGTCACCCTGCCAAGTCAACCCTTTAAGTTTGTTCATCAAGTCACCCCATCAAGTACTCTCACCAAGTCGACTCTCTAAGTCCTTTCATCAAGTCACCCCACCAAGTCGACTCTTTAAGCTCATTCATCAAGTCACTAGAACAAGTACTCTCACCAAGTCAACTCTTTAAGTCCATTCATCAAGTCACCCTAATAGGTCGGCCCACCAAGTACTCCTGCCAAGTTGACTCTTTAAGTCCACTCATCATTTTACCCTACCAAGTACTCTCACAAAGTAAACTCTTTAGGTCCGTTCATCAAGTCACCCCGCCAAGTCAACCCTTTAAGTTCTTTCATCAAGTTGCCCCACCAAGTACTCTCACCAAGTTGACTCTTTATGTCCTTTCATCAAGTCTCCCCACCAATTCGACTCTTTAAGTCCATTCATTAAGTCACCAGAACAAGTACTCTCACCAAGTTGACTCTTTAAGTCCGTTCATCATGTCACCCCACTAGGTTGGCCAACCAAGTCAACTCTTTAAGTTCATTCATCAGTTCACCCTGTCAAGTACTCTCACCAAGTTGACTTTTTAAGTCTGCTCATCAAGTCAAGCCACCAAGTACTCTCACCAAGTTGACCCTTTAAGTCCGTTCATCAAGTCATGCCACTAAGTACTCTAACGAAGTCGATTCTTCAAGTGTGTTCATCAAGTCACCCCACCAAGTACTCTCACCAAGTTGACACTTTAAGTATGTTCATCAAGTCACCCCACCAAGTACTCTCACCAAGTCAACTCTTTAGGTCCGTTCATCAAGTCACCCTACCAAGTCGACCCTTTAAGTTTGTTCATCAAGTCATCGCACCAAGTACTCTCACCAAGTTGACTCTTTAAGTCCTTTCATCAAGTCACCCCACCAAGTTGACTCTTTAAGTTTATTCATCAAGTCACCAGAACAAGTACTCTCACCAAGTTGACTTTTTATGTTCGTTCATCAAGTCACCCCACCAAGTTGGCCCACCAAGTAATACCACCAAGTTGACTCTTTAAAAATTTTCATCAGTTCACCCTGCCAAGTACTCTCACCAAGACAACTCTTTAGGTCTGTTCATCAAGTCATCCTGCCATGTCGCCCCACCAAGTACTCTCACCAAGTCGACTCTTTAAGTCCTTTCATCAAGTCACCCCACCAAGTCAACTCTTAAAGTCAATTCATCAAGTTAGCAGAACAAGTACTCATACCAAGTGAACTCTTTAAGTCCATTCATCAAGTCACCCCACCAGGTCAGCCCACAAAGTACTCCCACCAATTTGACTCTTTAAGTCCATTCATCAGTTCACTTCGCCAAGTACTCTTAGCAATTTGACTCTTTAAGTCCCGTCATCAAATCGTGCCACCAAGTAATCTCACCAAGTCGACTCCTTGACTCTGTTCATCAAGTCACCCCACCAAGTACTCTAACCAAGTCGATTCTTCAAGTGTGTTCATCAAGTCACTCCACCAAGTACTCTGACCAAGCCGACTCTTTAAGTCTATTCATCAAGTCACCCCACCAAGTACTATCACCAAGTCAACTCTTTAAGTCTGTTCATCAAGTCACCCTGCCAAGTTGACCCTTTAAGTCCGTTCATCAAGTCACCCCACCAAGTACTCTCACCAAGTTGAGTCTTTAAGTCCTTTCATCAAGTCACCCCACCATGTCAACTCTTTAAGTTCGTTCATTAGGTCACCAGAAAAAGTACTCTCACCAACTTGACTATTTAAGTCCGTTCATCAAGTCACCCCACTAGGTCAATCCACCAAGTACTCCCACCAAGGCGACTCTTTAAGTTTGTTCATCAGTTCACCCCACCAAGTTGACTCTTTAAGTCTGCTCATCAAGTTGCACCACCAAGTACTCTCACCAAGTTTACTCTTTGAGTTCGTTCATCAAGTCACCCCACCAAGTACTCTAACCAAGTTGACCCTTCAAGTGCATTCATCAAGTCACCCCACCAAGTACTCTCACAAAGTCAACTCTTTAGGTCCGTTCATCAAGTCACCCCACCAAGTCAACCCTTTAAGTCCGTTCATCAAGTCACCCCACCAAGTACACTCACCAAGTTGAGTCTTTAAGTCCTTTCATCAAGTCACCCCACCAAGTCGACTCTTTAAGTCTATTCATCAAGTCACCAAAACAAGTACTCTCACCAAGTGTTCTCTTTAAGTCCGTTCATCAAGTCACCCCACCAGGTCGGCCCTGCAGGTACTCTCACCAAGTTGACTCTTTAAGTCTATTCATTAGTTAACCCTGCCAAGTACTCTCACCATGTTGACTCTTCAAGTCCGCTCATCAAGTTGTGCCACCAAGAACTCTCACCAAGTTGACTCTTTAAGTATGTTCATCAAGTCACATGAACAAGTACTCTCACCAAGTTAACTCTCTAAGTTCATTCATCAAGTCAACCCATCAGGTCGGCCCACCAAGTACTCCCACCAAGTTGACTCTTTAAGTTTGTTCATCAGTTCACCCTGCCAAGTACTCTCACCAAGTTGACTCTTTAAGTCCGTTCATCAAGTCGCACCACCAAGTACTCTCACCAAGTCGACTCTTTAAGTCCATTCATCAAGTCACCCAACCAAGTACTCTAACCAAGATGATTCTTCAACTATGTTCATCAAGTCAACCCACCAAGTACTCTCACCAAGTCGATTCTTCAAGTGCATTCAGTAAGTTAACCCAACAAGTACTCTCACCAAGTCGACTCTTTAATTCTTTTCATCAAGTCACCTCACCAATTACTCTCAGCAAGTCAACTCTTAAGGTTTGTTCAGATCAATTCACCCTGCCAAGTTGATTCTTCAAGTACGTTCATCAAGTCACCCCACCAAGTACTCTCACAAAGTTGACTCTTTAGGTTTGTTCATCAAGTCAACCCACCAAGTACTCTCAGCAAGTCAATTCTTTAGTTCCATTCATCAAGTCACCCCACTAGGTTGGCCCTACGAGTACTCCCACCAAGTTGACTCTTCAAGTTTGTTCATTAGTTCACCCTGCCAAGTACTCTCACCAAGTTGACTCTTTAAGTCCGTTCATAAAGTCACCCCACCAAGTACTCTAACCAAGTCGATTCTCCAAGTGCATTCATCAAGTCACCCCACCAAGTACTATTACCAAGTCATTTCTTCAAGTGCGTTCATCAAGTCACCACACCAAGTACTCTCACCAAGACAACACTTTAGGTCTGTTCATCAAGTCACCCTACCAAGTCAATCCTTTAAGTTCGTTCATTAAGTCACCCCACTAAGTACTCTCACCAAGTCAACTCTTTAAGTCCTTTCATGAAGTCACCCCACCAAGTTGACTCTTTAACTCCGTTCATCAAGTAACTAGAACAAGTAGTCTCACCAAGCCGTCTCTTTATGTCCATTCATCAAGTCACCCCACTAGGTCGGCCCACCAAGTAATCCCACCAAGTAGACTCTTTAAGTGCGTTCATCAGTTCAGCCCACCAAGTACTCTCACCAAGTTGACTCTTTAAGTCTACTGATCAAGTCAAGCCACAAAGTACTCTCACAAAGTCGACTCTTTGATTTTATTCATCAAGTCACCCAACCAAGTACTCTTACCAAGTCGATCCTTCTTGTACATTGATCAAGTCACCCCATCAAGTACTCTCACCAAGTCGACTCTTTAAGTGTGTTCATTAAGTCACCCCACCAAGTACTCTGACCAAGTCAACTCTTTAGGTCCGTTCTTCAAGTCACCCTGCCAAGTCAACCCTTTAAGTCCATTCATCAAGTCACCCCACCAAGTACTCTCACCAACTCAACTATTTAAGTTCTTTTATCAAGTCACCCCACCAAGTCGACTCTTTAAGTCCCTTCATCAAGTCACCCCACAAGGTTGGCCCACCAATTACTCTCAGCAAGTCGACTCTTTAAGTTCATTCATCAGTTCATCCCACTAAGTACTCTCACCAAGTTGACTCTTTAATACCGCTCAATGATTCCCACCACCAAGTACTCTCACAAAGCTAACTCTTTGAGTCCGTTCATCAAGACATCCCACCAAGTACTCTAACCAAGTCGATTCTTCAAGTGCTTTCATCAAGTCACCCCACCAAGTACTCTTACCAAGTCGACTCTTTAACTCTGTTCATCAAGTCACCCCAACAAGTACTCTCACGAAGTCAACTCTTTAGGTCCATTCATCAAGTCACTCCTCAAGGTCAACCCTTCAAGTGCATTCATCAAGTCACCCCACCAAGTACTCTCACCAAGTTGACTCTTTAAGTTTTTTTATCAAGTCACCCGACCAAGTACTCTCAACAAGTCAACTCTTTTGGTCCGTTAATCAAGTCACCCCGCCAAGTTGATGATTTAAGTTTGTTCATTAAGTCACCCCACTAATTACTCTCACCAAGTTGACACTTTAGGTCCTTTCATCAAGTACTCTCACCAAGTTGACTCTTTAAGTCCGTTCATCAAGTCACCCTGCCAAGTACTCTCACCAAGTTGACTCTTTAAGTCTGCTCATCAAGTCATGCCACCAAGTACTCTCACCAAGTCAAATCTTTATGTTTGTTCATTTTGTCACCAGAAAAAGTACTCTCACCAAGTCCACTCTTTAAGTCCGTTCAACAAGTCAGCCCAACAGGTCAGCCCAACAAGTGCTCCCACCAAGTTAACTCTTTAAGTCCATTGATTAGTTCACCCTGCCAAGTACTCTCACAAGGTGGACTCTTTAGATTTTCTCATCAATTCAAGCCACCAAGTACTCTCACCACCTTGACTCTTTGAGGTCGTTCATCAAGTAACCTGAACAAGTACTCTCACCAAGTTGACTCTTTGAGTCCATTCATCAAGTCACCCCACCAAAGACTCTAACCAAGATGACTCTTCAAGTGAATTCATCAAGTCACCCCACCAAGTACTCTTACCAAGTCGACTCTTTAAGTTTTTTCATCAAGTGACCCCACCAAGTACTCTCACCAAGTCAACTCTTTAGGTATGTCCATCAAGTCACCCCACAAAGTCAACCCTTTAAATGTGTTCATCAAGTCTCCCCACCAAGTACTCTCACCAAGTTGACTCTTTAAGTCTGTTCATCAAGTCATCCCACCAAGAACTCTTACCAAGTCAACTCTTTAGTTCCGTTCATCATGTCACCCCACAAAGTCGACCCTTTAAGTTTGTTCATCAAGTCACCCCACCAAGTACTCTCACCATGTTCACTCTTTAAGTCCTTTCATCAAGTCACCCAACCAAGTCAACTCTTTAAGTCCATTCATCAAGTCACCAAAACAAGTACTCTCACCAAGTCGACTCTTTAATTCCATTCATTAGTTCACCCCACTAAGTACTCTCACCAAGTTGACTCTTTAAGTCTGCTCATCAATTTGCACCACCAAGTACTCTCATCAAGTCACCCCACCAGGCAGACCCTTCAAGTGCATTCATCAAGACACCGCACCAAGTACTCTCACCAAGTTGACTCTTTAAGTCTATTCAGCAAGTCACCCAACCAAGTACTCTCACCAAGTCAACTCTTTTGGTCCATTCATCAAGTCACACCACCAAGTCCACCCTTTAAGTTCATTCATCAAGTCATGTAAGAACCCCAAATAGGCTCTACGATGATCACTGTTTGTTTCCCTGGGTGTAATAATTTTTTTTGGTTTGTTTTTGAATTTTTTAAGTTGTTTTTGGGTTTTTGAGTTGATGAAAAGAAAATACAAATATTGAAAGCTAATCTACCTCAAATAATAACTCAAATCTGATCAAATTCATTTATTCAGATGGCTCCTAATGTTTGTACAATACTTATTACTGGAGGCATACATTAAAAACATCATCATTAATAGTTGAAAAAAAACCTGATTTTTGTCTCCGATATGCAACCACGCTGCTGGTTGCTTCCTCCTTGGGCAGCACCTATTAAAAACTGCAATATTAAATCTCCAATTCACTGTAGCGCTATACTGTTCACAACACTATAGCTGCTGTTATAACCCCTTCCAACCTGTAACAGATTCATCCAAATTCTTTCCTACTAAACACAATATTGACTCCAGAATGAAGTCAACTCACAGGAAAAATTCAAGTGATATTTCACACCCTAAAATTGCATCAACTCTGAAGATACTACATTCTCCACAGTCTGAATTCTTCTTAAACTTGTAGAAACCCTTATTGCCACAACTTCAAGAAATTTCACAAGGCAAAGTTTTTAAGCAATTCTCATAACCTGCTCTTGAAGGAAGACAAGGTTTGTTTATAAGGACTCCTCAACTCCAGAATGAGTCTCCATGCTCAATGTGGGATAAAAGATATAATAATAACATAAAAAATGTTATTACATTAAAACTTAGAAAACCCCTTTTAATATTTCCATAAGCTTGAACCCACAATTAATTGAAATGATGGCCCCTTTTATGATATCATGACCCTCACTTAAGTTATATATTATAACTTAACAATATAGGCTCAAAACCAATAATGTTTATTTTAACTAAATAAACATTAATATCTCCATTATTACTCAACATTTTTGAATGTCGTTTGGACTGGGAGCTAACATGATAGAATTGCATATGACCATACCCCTTTTCTAAAAATAGCAGGGGTCTATCTTTATAACTCCAAAACTGCTAAAAATAGCCTGACCAAGCCAAACTCAAAGGAAAACTCATCATAAACAAACTCTGGCAACCCAGAAGAGTACTTTGCTCTGGTCCTTGGAGGATCTCCACACCAAGGTGACCCTCTATCCAATCTTATTAGCCTACGAGGGTCTCTGATAGGCTAATCAGCAGCTAAAGTGATGTCTCTAGCTAGAAGGGGACATCACAGTTCACCCTCCTTGAAATTGCTTGTTCTCAAGCAATCTCAACTCTGGATGCTGTAAAATCTCCTCGCTCTCCCAAGTAGCATCCTCTACTGGCAAATCCTTCCACTTCACCAAATATTCTCGGATGGTACATTTCCTCAAGTCCCTCTCTCTAAAATCAATGATAGCCTCTGGTATCAAAACAACTTTTCCCTCATCATCTAGGGATGGTAGTACTGTAGAAGGCACAATATGATGCCCTAGCACCTTTTTGAGGCGTGACACATGAAAAACATTGTGCACCTTGCTCTCCGCTGGCAAGTCTAACTCATAAGCCACCTCTCCCACTTTCCTGATAATCCTAAATGGACCATAGTATCGTGGCTTGAGTTTCTCAGCACCACTCTTCTTGAGAGTGGGTTGACGGTAAGGCTATAACATAAGATACACCATGTCTCCAACCTCAAAAGTCCGCTCAGTCCTCGTCTGATCTGCATACTACTTTTGCTGATTTTGTGCCTTAGTTAGATTATCCTTGAGAGTCTTAACAATGTCTTGACTCTCCTATAACAAATCACCTGCACTGGGCACTCTACTGTCACTCAAAAGCAGATCCATAAAATTGGGTGCCTCATACCCATACAGGGCCATAAAGGGTGACATCTAAATAGACATGTGATAAGTGGTATTGTAGCAGTACTCACAGAGATAAATCCACTTTACCCATGCCCTCTGTTGCCCTGCTATATAATTTCTGAGATATCCCTCCACCCATTTGTTTACCATCTCTGTTTGACCATCTGTCTGAGGGTGGTAGCTAGTACTCAGAGTGAGCTCTGTTGCACACAACCTGAATAGCTCCTGCCAAAAGTGACTCATAAACCTACTGTCTCTGTCACTTACAATGCTCTGAGGTAAGCCATGTAATCTGAATATCTCTTTGAAGAACAACTCTGCCACCTGTGTAGTAGTGTATGTAGCAGTGATCGGAAAGAAGTGTGCAAACTTCGTAAGGTTATCCACAACCACATATATGCAGTCTTTGCCTTGGGCTCTAGGCAGTCCTGTGATGAATTCCATAGACAAACACTCCCACTTCCTATCAGGAATCGGAAGTGGCTGAAGTAAACCGGCTGGATAGGAGTGTTTCTTGCTTATTCTACTGGCAAGTGGGACACTCCCTAACATATTGAAGTACCTCTGCTTTGAGCCCTTTCCATGTGAATCGCTCTCTAATCTGTCGGTATGTCTTGTAGAAACCAGGATGTCTTGCCATAGGTGAATCATGAAAAGATTTCAAAACCACCCTCCTCACTACTGATCCTGGGACCAAAAATATTCATCCTTTGTAAATGATGAGCTCATTCACAAGGGTGTATCTGTTGTCCTGAATAGCCCCATCTATGAATCCAAGTGCCCAAGTGTCCTTTGCATACTCTGCAAGGATCAAGTGTCTCCAATCCTCCGACATGTCTGTCAATAAGCTCAAATGGGGCCTACATGATAAGGCATCAGCAACTACATTCTGTGTCCCCTTAAAATATGTAATGTCAAAGTCATAGGACTGTAACTTGCTCACTCACTTTTGCTGCCTATCATTGAGATCTCGCTGCCCCAAAAAGTGTCTTAGGCTATTATGGTCATTTTTGATACAAAATTTTCTACCTACCAAATATTGCTTGAATTTGGCCAAAGCATGCATAATGGCTAACATCTCCTTATCATATATGCTGAAGCTCCGCTCTGGCCCTCTCAATTTCCTGCTCTCATAAGCAATAGGGTGCTTCTCCTGCATAAGCACTGCTCCAATGCCCTCTTCGAAAGCATCACAATGTAGCTCAAAAGGTTTGCTAAAATCTAGTAATGCTAACACTGGACAAGAAGTCATCAACCCCTTAAATTTCTCAAAACACTCCTGTGCTTCAAGAGTCCACAAGAAAGCTCCCTTTCTCATCAAATCTGTTAAGGGTGCCACATGCCTGGAATATCCATCCACAAACCTTCTATAGAAACCACATAGTCCTAGAAACCCCCTCAACTGTGTAAGGTTCATAGGTGAAGGCCACTCCACAATGGCACGAATCTTTTTAGGATCCATGCACATGCCCTCTACACTGATGATGTGACCCAAGTACAACAACTCTGTCATGCCCAAATCACACTTCGACTCCTTTGCATATAAGGATTCTCTGTCCAATATACCCAGCACCGTGTCCAGGTGAACCAAGTGCTCCTCCCAAGATCTACTATATACCAAGATATAATTGAAGAAGACAAGTACAAATCTCCTCAACTGAGGATGGAAAACCCTATTCATTGTTGCCTGAAAAGTAGCAGGTGCGTTAGTTAGCCCAAATGGCATAACTACAAACTCAAAATGGCCACAATGACATCTAAAGGTTGTCTTCTCAATATCCTGCTCTCTAACTCTGATTTGGTGATAACCTGATCTCAAATCTATCTTTGAGAAGAAGCAAGCTCCATGAAGCTCATCTATCAACTCATCAATCCTCGGAATGGGGTATCTATTTTTAATCATCTTCCTATTAAGCACTCTATAATCAACGCACATCCTCAATGTCCCATCCTTCTTCTTTACTAAAACCACTAAAGAAGCAAAAGGAGACTTACTTGGTCTAATGTGGCCCATAGCAAGTAACTCCTTTATGGTTTTCTCAATTTCATCCTTCAACCTCTTCGGATGCCTGTAAAGTGTAATCATGATGGGCTTAGCCCCCTCCTCTAACTCAATGATGTGCTCAATACCTCTGTCTGGTGGTCTACCTAGTGGAATATCACTGAACACCTTAGAGTGTTTAACTCTAAGCTCCTGAATATCAGGAGGATATTCAATCTTATGCTGTCCCTCCTATAATGGCATCAACATGCAATTTGCTGCCCACTCTACCTGATCATGTCGAATCAATCTAGCCATTCTACGAAAAGAGACCATCCTGAGATCACTGTCCCTGATTGCTTTAAGAATATGTGTCTTCCCATTCACTTTAAACCTCATCTCCATCTCCTTGAGGTTAAGAGTGAACTCACCAATATCATCCAACCAACTCATCCCAAGAACGATATCTGTATCTCCCATAGGTACAACATAAAAATCTGCCTTAAAGTCATAATTATTAACTTTCAATGGGAGTCCAGTGATCCTATGATCACATTTGAGGACATAGCCATCCGCTACCCTCACTCTAATTCCCCCAAACTCCTCTGTTTGTATGCCACACTTCTCCACCATCCTAGCATCAATGAAATTATGAGTGGCACCTGTATCAACCAAGGTTATGACTCGCTGTCCAGCAAGTACTCCTCTCATCCGGAATGACCCTTCTTGCTTAATACTAGTGAGAGGAGCTTCCCTAAGTTTCCCATCTCCTTCCCCATCCTTGGACTCCATTTTAGACAAGTTTTTAGCCTTGTCTTCCTCTTTTTCACCATCTATTTCCTCTATATCAGACTGTTGATCTGAATTATCTGATTCTGATTCCTCATAGTATGCCCACATAACTCTATTAGCTTTTCCCTTTGGTCTAAGAGGACAATCATGGTTTGCATCATAAGATCCCTTACAGTAGAAACATAATTTTTTCTTCCTCAAATCGTTTAATGTTTCCCTGTCAAAAGGTGCTGGAGTTTTATCTTTAGAATCAATTTTAAAATCAATCCTCTCTGATTTTTTATAAAATGGTTTGTTATCCTTACTAAAAGATGCTCCTTTGGACAAAAATTTGTTTGTTGGGACTGTATGTTCCATACTTCTTTCCTTTTTCATCGCTTCTTGTAAAGAAATAGGATTAAATGCCTTTATCCAACCTCTCAGTGGTTCGGATAGGCCCTCAATGAAAAGAACTATCAATCTATGCTCTAAAATGTTTGGCACCATGACTGCCAACCGCTGAAATTCACCAATGAAATACTCCAAGTTGCCTGTTTGTTTTAGCTGTGCTAAGTCCCAGAAGTAAATCTCTGGATCTTTCTTGTCAAATCTTTCAACCAACCTATCCACGAAGTCCTAGTATTCTGTCACTTGGTTATGCTGAAGTGTTACCATACCATGGTACCACCAATCATGTGCTATTCCCTCCAAATGCAAGGTGGTATATTTGATAGCTTCAATCTCTGTCATTGGCCTCAGTGCCAAAAATGTGTCAAGCTTATGAATCCAAGCTTGAGCTGTCATCTTACCACTCCCATCAAATGTAGGCATAGTAAGCTTTCTTGTAGCCCTCTTCAGCTCACTATTTTGACCTCTAGGCCTCCTATCTTGTCTGAGTGACCTGTAATGCTCTCTCCTTTGATTTAGAAAGCATTCAAAGGTCATCCTCTCCCGAACCTGCGGAGCTAATAATTCCCATACATCATTTGCAGCCATGAGTGCATCTACGAATATGGGGTCTCATGTCGCCTCCTCTACCGGAGCTTCTTCTGGCTGCTCTGGAACAAATGTAGGGCATGTAGGCCTATCAGCTATTCTAGAATGGGTCCATTGTGGTCTCTAATTACCTGTAGCACTCCTGTTATCTCCCTGTTCTCCCGGCTCCCCATTTTGTCTAACAGGTGGGTTCATCCTTTCTACCATAGTAGTGAGTGCCTGTAATGCCTGTGCCATCTACTGCTACCCTGTAACCATAGCACGGTAGAATTCTCTGGTATCCTGATCATCATTATTCCTCCTATTTCTAGGTGGACTACCATCATGCCTCTCTTCCATATTTCCTATTTCCTGTAACTGTTCTCTTTCAATCAGAGCTCTCCTACGAGTATGGTACCTGTGTGGTCCAATTTCTAGTGGCTGTATATGACTCCCCAAACCCTCAAGATGGCAGGAACTAGGCTCTAATACCAATGTAAGAACCCCAAATAGGCTCTACACTGATCACTGTTTGTTTCCCTGGGTGTAATAATTTTTTTGGTTTGTTTTTGAATGTTTTAAGCTGTTTTTGGGTTTTTGAGTTGATGAAAAGAAAATACAAATATTGAAAACTAATCTACCTCAAATAATAACTCAAATCTGATCAAATTCATTTATTCAGATGGCTCCTAATGTTTGTACAATACTTATTGCTGGAGGCATACATTAAAAACATCATCATTAATAGTTTAAAAAAACTTGATTTTTGTCTCCGATACGCAACCACGCTGCTGGTTGCTTCCTCCTTGGGTAGCGCCTATCAAAAACTGTAATATTAAATCTCTGATTCACTGTAGCGCTGTATTGTTCATAGCACTATAGCTGCTGTTATAACCCCTTCCAACCTGTAATAGATTCATCCAAATTCTTTCCTACTAAACACAATATTGACTCCAGAATGAAGTCAACTCACAGGAAAAATTCAAGTGATATTTCACACCCTCAAATTGCATCAACTCTGAAGATACTATGTTCTCCACAGTCTGAATTCTTCTTAAACTTGTAGAAACCCTTGTTGCCACAACTTCAAGAAATTTCACACGGCAAAGTTTTTAGGCAATTCTCATAACCTGCTCTTGAAGGAAGACAAGGTTTGTTTATAAGGACTCCTCAACCCTAGAATGAGTCTCCACGCTCAATGTGGGATAAAAGATATAATAATAACATAAAAAATGTTATTACATTAAAACTTAGAAAACCACTTTTAATTTTTCCATAAGCTTGGACCCACAATTAAATGAAATGATGGCCCCTTTTATGATATCATGACCCTCACTTAAGTTATATATTATAACTTAACAATATAGGCTCAAAACCAATAATGTTTATTTTAACTAAATAAACATTAATATCTCCATTATTACTCAACATTTTTGAATGTTGTTTGGACTGGGAGCTAACATGATAGAACTGCATATGACCATACCCCTTTTCTAAAAATAGCAGGGGTCTATCTTTATAACTCCAAAACTGCTAAAAATAGCCTGACCAAGCCAAACTCAAAGGAAAACTCATCATAAACAAACTCTGGCAACCCAGAAGAGTACTTTGCTCTGGTCCTTGGAGGATCTCCACACCAAGGTGACCCTCTATCCAATCTTATTAGCCTACGAGGGTCTTTGATAGGCTAATCACCAGCTAAAGTGATGTCTCTAGCTAGAAGGGGACATCACAAGTCACCCCACCAAGTACTCTCACCAAGTTGACTCTTTAAGTCCTTTCATAAAGTCACCCCACCAAGTCGACTCTTCAAGTCCGTTCATCAAGTCATCAGAACAAGTACTCTTAGAAAGTTGACTCTTTAAGTATGTTCATCAAGTTTCCGCACTAGGACTACCCATCAAGTACTCTATCCAAGTCAACTCTTTATGTTCGTTAATCAATTCACCCTGCCAAGTACTCTCACAAAGTTGACTCTTTAGGTCCGCTCATCAAGTCATGCCACCAAGTACTCTCACTAAGTTGATTCTTTACATTTGTTCATCAAGTCTCCAGAACAAGTACTCTCACCAAGTCAACTCTTTAAGTCCATTCCTCAAGTCACCCCACCAGGTCAGCCCACCAAGTGCTCCCACCAAGTCAACTCATTCAATCCATTCATCAGTTCACCCCACCAAGTACTCTCACAAAGTGGACTCTTTAGGTTTTCTCATCAAGTCGAGCCACCAAGTACTCTCTCCAAGTTGACACTTTGAGTTTGTTCATCAAGTCACTAGAACAAGTACTCTCACCAAGTTGACTTTTTAAGTCTGTTCATCAAGTCACCCCACCAAGGCAGCCCACCAAGTACTCTCACGAAGTCAACTCTTTAAGTTCGTTCATTAGTTCACTGTACCAAGTACTCTCACCAAGTTGACTCTGTAAGTTTTGTCATCAAGTCAAGCCACCAAGTATTCTGACCAAGTCAACTCTCTGAGTCTGTTCATCAAGTCACCCCACCAAGTAATCTAACCAAATCGACTCTTCAAGTGCATTCATCAAGTCACCCCACCAAGTACTCTTAGCAAGTTGACTCTTTAAGTCTGTTCATCAAGTGACCCCACCAGGTACTCTCACCAAGTCAACTCTTTAGGTCTGTTCATCAAGTCACCCCACAAATTTTACCCTTGAAGTGCATTCATCAAGTCTCCCCACCAAGTACTCTCACCGAGCTAACTCTTTAAGTCTGTTCATCAAGTCATCCAACCAAGTACTCTCACCAAGTCAACTCTTTAGGTCCGTTCATCAAGTCACCCCGCCAAGTACTCTCACCAAGTTGACTCTTTAAGTCCTTACATCAAATCACCCCACCAAGTTGACTCTTTAAGTCTGTTCATCAAGTCACCAAAATAGGTACTCTCACCAAGTTGACTCTTTATGTTCATTCATCAAGTCACCCCACCAAGTCGGCCCACCAAGTACTCCCACAAAGTTCACTCTTTAAGTTCGTTCATCAATTCACCCCGCCAAGTACTCTCACCAAGTCGACTCTTTGAGTTTTTTCATCAAGTCACCAGAACAAGTACTCTCACCAAGTTGACTCTTTAAGTCCATTCAACAAGTCACCCCACTAGGGGAGCCCACCAAGTACTCTCACCAAGTTGACTCTTTAAGTTTGTTCATCAGTTCACCCCACCAAGTACTCTCACCAAGTTGACTCTTAAAGTTTGCTCATCAACTCGAGCCACCAAGTACTCTAACCAAGTTGACTCTTTAAGTTCATTCATCAAGTCACCCCACCAAGTACTCTAACCAAGTCGATTCTTCAAGTGTGTTCATCAAGTCACCCCACCAGCTACTCTCACCAAGTCAACTCTTTAAGTCTCTTCATCAAGTCACCCCACCAAGTACTCTTACCAAGTCAACTCTTTACGTCCATTCATCAAGTCACCCTTCCAAGTCAACCCTTTAATTCCATTCATCAAGTCAACCCTTTAATTCCATTCATCAAGTCACCCCACCAAGTACTCTCACCAAGTTGACTCTTTAAGTCCTTTCATCAAGTCATCGCACCAAGTTGACTCTTTAAGTTCATTCATCAAGTCACCAGAACAAGTACTCTAACCAAGTTGATTCTTTAATTTCATTCATCAATTCACCCCACTAGGTCGGCCCACCAAGCACTCTTACCAAGTCAAATCTTTAAGTCCTTTCATCAGTTCAGCCTGCCAAGTACTCTCACCAAGTTGACTCTTTAAGTCTGCTCATCAAGTCGCGCAACCAAGTACTCTCACCAAGTCAACTCTTTAAGTTCTTTCATCATTTCACCCCACCAAGTACTCTAACCAATTCGATTCTTCAAGTGCATTCATCAAGTCACCCGACCAAGAACTCTCACTAAGTTGACTGTTTAGCTCTGTTCATCAGGTAAACCCACCAAGTACTCACACCAAGTCAACTCTTTAGGTCCATCCATCAAGTCACCTGACCAAGTCGACCCGTCAAGTGCATTTATCAAGTCACCCCACCAAGTAATCTCACCAATTTGACTCCTTAACTCTGTTCATCAAGTCACCACACCAAGTACTCTCACCAAGTCAACTCTTTAGGTCCGTTCATCAAGTCACCCCACCAAGTACTCTCACCAAGTCGACATTTTAACTTTGTTGATCAAGTCACCCCACCAAGTACTCTCACCAAGTCAACTCTTTAGGTCTATTCATCAAGTCACCCCACCAGGTCGACCCTTCAAGAGTGTTCATCAAGTCACCCCACCAAGTACTCTCACCAAGTTGACTATTTAAGTCTGTTCATCAAATCACTCGACCAAGTACTCTCACCAAGTCAACTCTTTTGGTCTGTTTATCAAGTCACCCCGCCAAGTTGACCCTTTAAGTTCATTTTTCAAGTTACCCCACCAAGTACTCTCACCAAGTCGACTCTTTAAGTCCTTTCATCAAGTCACCCCACCAAGTCGACTCTTCAAGTCCATTCATCAAGTCATCAGAATAAGTACTCTCACAAAGTTGACTCTTTAAGTCACTTCATCAATTCACCCCACCAGGTCGGCCCATCAAGTACTCTCACCAAGTTGACTCTTTAAGTCCGTTCATTAGTTCACCCCGCCAAGTACTCTCACCAAGTTGACTCTTTAAGTCCGCTCATCAAGTCACACCACCAAGTACTCTCACCAAGTCAACTCTTTACATTCGTTCATCAAGTCACCAGAACAGGTACTCTCACCAAGTCGACTCTTTAAGTTCGTTCATCAAGTCACCCCACCAGGGTAGCCCACCAAGTACTCTCACCAAGTTGACTAAGTTTCATCAGTTCACCCTGCCATGTACTCTCACCAAGTTTACTCTTTAAGTTTGCTCATCAAGTCGAGCTACCAAGTACTCTCACCAAGTCACTTCTTTGAGTCTGTTCATCAAGTCACCCCACCAAGTACTCTAACCAAGTTGACTCTTCAAGTGCATTCATCAAGTCACCCCACCAAGTACTCTTACCAAGTTGACTCTTTAAGTCTGTTCATCAAGTGACCCCACCAAGTATTCTCACCAAGTCAACTCTTTAGTTCTGTTCATCAAGTCACCCCACAAAGTCAACCCTTCAAGTGTGTTCATCAAGTCTCCCCACCAAGTAGTCTCACCAATTTGATTGTTTAAGTCTATTCATCAAGTCATTCAACCAAGTACTCTCACCAAGTCAACTCTTTAGGTCCATTCATCAAGTCACCCTGCCAAGTCAACCCTTTAAGTTCATTCATCAAGTCACCCCACCAAGTACTCTCACCAAGTTGACTCTTTAAGTTCTTTCATCAAGTCACCCCACCAAGTCGACTCTTTAAGTCTATTCATCAAATCACCAAAACAAGTACTCTCACCAAGTCGACTCTTTATGTCCGTTCATCAAGTCACCCCACCAGGTCGGCCCACCAAGTCGACTCTTTAAGTCCTTTCATCAAGCCACACCACTAATTTGACTCTTTAAGTCTGTTCATCAAGTCACCAGAACAAGTACTCTCACCAAGTTGAATCTTTATGTCTATTCATCAAGTCACCCCACCAGGTCGGCCCACCAAGTACTCCCACAAAGTAGAGACTTTCAGTCCGTTCATTAGTTCACCATACCATGTACTCTCACCAAGTGGACTCTTTAAGTTTACTAATCAAGTTGAGCAACCAAGTACTCTAACAAAGTCGACTCTTTGAGTTCGTTCATCAAGTCACCAAAACAAGTACTCTCACCAAGTCAACTCTTTAAGTCTGTTCAACAAGTCATCCCACTAGGGCAGCCCACCAAGTACTCTCACCAAGTCAACTCTTTAAGTTTGTTCATCAGTTCACCCCGCCAAGTACTCTCACCAAGTTGACTCTTTAAGTTTTCTCATCAAGTCGAGCCACCAAGTACTCTCACCAAGTTGACTCTTTAAGTTCATTTATCAAGTCACCCCACGAAGTACTCTAACCAAGTCGATTCTTCAAGTGCATTCATCAAGTCACCCCACCAAGTAATCTCACCAAGTTGACTCTTTAATTTATTTCATCAAGTCACCCCACCAACTACTCTCAGCAAGTCAACTCTTTAGGTCCGTTCATCAAGTCACCCTTCCAAAGAAACCCTTTAGGTTCGTTCATGAAGTCACCCCACCAAGTACTCTCACCAAGTCGACTCTTTAAGTCCGTTCATCAAGTCATACTTCGAAGTTGACTCTTTAAGTCCGTTCATTAAGTCAGCAGAACAAGTACTCTAACAACGTTGACTCTTTAAGTCCGTTCATCAAGTCACCCCACTAGGTTGGCTCACCAAGCAATCTTACCAAGTAAACTCTTTAAGTTCTTTCATCAAGTCACCCCACCAAGTACTCTAACCAATTCAATTCTTCAAGTGTGTTCATCAAGTCACCCGACCAAGTAATCTCAGCACGTTGACTCTTTAAGTCTGTTCATCAAGTCACCCCACCACCCCACCAGGTCGACCGACCAAGTACTCTCACAAAGTTGACTGTTTAAGTTTGTTCATCAGTTCACCCTGCCAAGTACTATCACTAAGTTGACTCTTTATGTCAGCTCATCAAGTCGAGCCACCAAGTACTCTCACCAAGTCAACTTTTTGAGTCCATTCGTCAAGTCACCCTACCAAGTACTCTAAGAAAGTCAATTCTTCAAGTACATTCATCAAGTCACCCCACCAAGTACTCTCACCAAGTTGACTCTTTAGGTCTATTCATCAAGTCACCCCACCAACTACTCTCACCAAGTCAACTCTTTAGGTCTCTTCATCAAGTCACCCTGGCATGTTGACCCTTTAAGTCTATTAATCAAGTCACCCCACCATGTAATCTCACCAAGTTGACTCTTTAAGTCCTTTCATCAAGTCACCCCACCATGTACTCTCACCAAGTTGACTCTTTAAGTCCTTTCATCAAGTCACCCCACCAAGTCAACTCTCTAAGTTCATTAATCAAGTCGGTAGAACAAGTACTCTCATTAAGTTGACTCTTTATGTCTGTTCATTAAGTCACCCCACCAATTTAGCCCACAAAGTACTCCCACCAAGTTGACTCTTTATGTTCGTTCATGAGTTCACCTCGTCAAGTACTCTCACCAAGTTGACTCTTTAGGTTCGCTCATCAAGTCGCGCCACCAAGTACTCTCACCAAGTCAACTCTTTAAATTGGTTCATCAAGTCACCCCACCAAGTACTCTAACCAAGTCGATTCTTCAAGTGAATTCATCAAGTTACCCACCAAGTCCTCTCACCAAGTCGACTCTTCAAGTCTGTTCATCAGGTCACCCCACCAAGTTGACTCTTTAATTCTGTTCATCATGTCACCCCACCAGGTCGGCCCACGAAGTACTCTCACTAAGTCAACTCTTTAAGTTTGTTCATTAGTTCACCCAGCCAATTACTCTCACCAAGTTGAATCTTTAAGTACACTCATCAAGTCGTGTCACCAAGTACTCACACCAAGTCAACTCTTTAAGTGCGTTCATCAAGTCACCCCACCAAGTACGCTAACCAAGTCGATTCTTCAAGTGCATTCATCAAGTCATCGCACCAAGTACTCCTAGCAAGTTGACCCTTTAAGTCCATTCATCAAGTCACCCCACCAAGTACTCTCACAAAGGTGACTCTTTAAGTCCTTTCATCAAGTCACCCCACCAAGTTGACTCTTTAAGTCTGTTCATCAAGTCACCAGAACAAGTACTCTCACCAAGTTGACTCTTTAAGTCTGTTCATCAAGTTAGCCCACCAGGTCAGCCCACCAAGTAATCTGACCAAGTCGACTCTTTAAGTCCATTCATCAGTTCACCCTGCCAATTACTCTCACCAAGTTGACCCTTTAAGTCCGCTCATCAAGTCATGCCACCAATTACTCTCACCAAGTCAACTTTTTACATCCATTCAACAAGTCACAAGACCAAGTACTCTAACCAAGTCGACTCTTTAAGTCCGTTCATCAGATCAGCCCACTAGATCAGCCCACAAAGTACTCCCACCAAGTTGACTCTTTAAGTACGTTCATCAGTTCACATCACCAAGTACTCTCATGAAGTTGACTCTTTAAGTCTTCTCATCAAGTCGTGCCACCAATTACTCTCACCAATTTGACTCTTTAAGTCTGTTCATCAAGTCACCCCACCAAGTACTCTAACCAAGTCAATTCTTCAAGTGTGTTCATCAAATCACCCCACCAAGTACTCTCACCAAGTCGACTCTTTAAGTCTATTCATCAAGTCACCCCACCAAGTACTCTCACCAAGTCAACTCTTTAGGTTCGTTCATCAAGTCACGCTCCCAAGTCAACCCTTTAAGTTTGTTCATCATGTCACCCCGCCAAGTCGACTCTTCAAGTCCATTCATCAAGTCACCCCACCAAGTACTCTCACCAAGTTGAATCTTTAAGTTCATTCATCAAGTCACCCCACCAAGTACTCTCACCAAGTTGACTCTTTAAGTTCGTTCATCAAGTCACCCCACCGAGTACTCTCACCAAGTCAACTGTTTAAGTCTATTCATCAAGTCACCCTACTTGGTTGGCCCACAAAGTACTCTCACCAAGTCAACTCTTTAAGTTCATTCATCAAATCACCTCACCAGGTCGCCCCAGCAAGTACTCTCACCAAATCGACTCTTTAAGTCTGTTCATCAAATCACCCCACTAGGTCGGCCCACCGAGTACTCTCATGAAGTTGACTCTTTAAGTTTGTTTATCATGTCATGCCACCAGGTCAGCCCGCTATGTACTCTCACTAGGTCGACTCTTGAAGTTTGTTCATCAAGTCACCCCACCAAGTACTCTCACCAAGTCGACTCTATAAGTCTTTCCATCAATTCAGCCCACTAGGCTGAGTACTCTCACCAACTTGACTCTTTAAGTCCATTCATCAAGTCACCCCACCAAGTACTCTCACCAAGTTGACTCTTTAAGTTCTTTCATCAAGTCACCCCACTAGGTCGGCCCACCAAGTACTCTCACCAAGTTGACTCTTTAAGTGCATTCATCAAGTCACCCCATGAGGTCATCCCACCAAGTACTCTCACCAAGTTAGCTCTTTAAGTCCAGTAATCAAGTCACCCCACTAGGTCAGCCCACCAAGTACTCTCAGCAAGTCAACTGTTTATGTTCGTTCATCAAGTCACCCCACTAGGTCGGCCCACTAAGTACTCTCACCAAGTGGATTCTTTAGGTGCATTCATCAAGTCACCCTACCAGGTCAGCACACCAGGTACTCTCAACAAGTTGAATGTTTAAGTTCTTTCATCCATTCACCCAACTAGGTCAACTCACCAAGTACTCTCACCAAGTTGAATCTTTAAGTTCTTTCATTAAGTCACACAACCAGGTTGGCCCACCAAGTACTCTCACCAAGTTCACTCTTTAAGTTTGTTCATCAAGTCACTCCACTAGGTCAGCCCACCAAGTACTCTAACCAAGTCCTCTCTTTAAGTTTTTTCATCAAGTCACCCCATAAAGTACTCTCACCAAGTTGACTATTTAAGTTTGTTCATATAGTCAACCCACCAAGTCATCCCACCAAGTTGACTCTTTAAGTCTATTCATCAAATCACCCCACTGGGTCAGCCCACCAAGTACTCTCACCATTTTGACTCTTTAAGTCCATTCATCAAGTCACCCCACCAGGTTGGCCCACCAAGTACTCTCACAAAGTTGACTCTCTAAGTTCGTTCATCAAGTCACCCCGCCAGGTCATCCCACAAAGTACTCTCACCAAGTTGACTATTTATGTTTGTTCATCAAGTCACCTCTCCAGTTCAACCCACCAAGTTGACTCTTTAATTTTGTTCATCAGTTCACCCAGCCAATTCAGCCCACCAAGTACTCTCACCAAGTTGACTCTTTAAGTTCATTCACCAAGTCACTTGGCCAGGTCAAGCCACCAAGTACTCTCACCAAATTGACTCTTTAAGTTCGTTCAAGTCACCTTGCAAGGTTTTCCCACCAAGTACTGTCACTAAGTCGACTCTTTAAGTTTGTTCATCAAGTCACCTCGCCACTTCGGGCCACCAAGTACTCTCACCAAGTCGACTCTTTAAGTTCATTCATCAAGTCACCCTGCCAGGTTAGCCCACAAAGTACTCTCACCAAGTTGAATTTTTAAGTTTGTTCATCAAGTCACCCCACTAGGTTGGCCCACCAAGTATTCTCACCAAGTTGACTCTTTAAGTTTGTTCATCAAGTCACCTTGCCAGGTCAACCCACAAAGTACTCTCACCAAGTCGACTCTTTAAGTTTGTTCATGGGGTCACCCCGCCAGGTCAGCCCACCAAGTTGACTCTTTAAGTTTGTTCATCAAGTTAGTCTTCCATGTCGACCCACCAAGTTGACTCTTTAAGTTCATTCATCAAGTCACCTCGCCAGGTTAGCCCACCAAGTACTCTGACCAAGTCGACTCTTTAAGTTTGTTCATCAAGTCATCCCACCAATTCGGCCAACCAAGTACTCTCACCAAGTCGACCCTTTAAGTTCGATCATCAATTCACCCTACCAGGTTGGCCCACCAAGTACTCTAACAAATTTAACTCTTTAGGTTTGTTCATCAATTCACCCCACCAGGTTGGCCCACCGAGTACTCTCACCAAGTTGACTCTTTAAGTTCATTCATAAAGTTACCCCACTAGATCGACCCACCAAGTACTCTCACAAAGTCGACTCTCTAATTTCATCCATCAAGTCACCCTGCCAGGTCAGCCCACCAAGTACTCTCACAAAGTCACCTCGCTAGTTTGACTCACCAAGTCGACTCTTTAAGTTCATTCATCAAGTCACCTGGCCAAGCCAGCCCACCAAGTACTCTGACCAAGTTGACTCTTTAAGTTCGTTCATCAAGTCACCTAACCAGATCAGCCCATCGAGTACTCTCACCAAGTTAACTCTTTAAGTTTGTTCATCAAGTCAACCCGCCAAGTCGGCCCACCAAGTACTCTCACTAAGTCGACTCTTTAAGTTTGTTCATCAAGTCACCCTGCCGAGTTGGCCCACCAAGTCGACTCTTTAAGTTCGTTCATCAAGTCACCCTGCCAGGTCGGCCCACCAAGTTGACTATTTAGGTTCTTTCATCAATTCACCCCACCAAGTACTCTCACAAAGTCAAAGTTCATTCATCAAATCACCCTGCCAAGTCTGACTGCCAAGTAATCTCACCAAGTTGACTCTTTAGGTTTGCTCATTAAGTCACCCCACCAGGTCAGCCCACCAAGTGGACTCTTTAAGTTCGTTCATCAAGTCACCCGGCCAGGTTGGCCCACCAAATCACCAAGTACTCTCACCAAGTCGACTCTATAAGTTTGTTCATCAAGTCACCCCGCCAGGTCGGCCCACCAAGTTGACTCTTTAAGTTCTTTCATCAAGTCACCCCGCCAGGTCGATCAACAAGTCGACTCTTTAAGTTCATTCATCAATTCACCCTGCTAGGTCAGCCCACTAAGTACTCTTGCCAAGTTGACTCTTTAAGTTTGTTTAGGCTAGCCAAGTCTATTGGCCAAGTCATCTCACAACCAGGCTAGCCAGCTCTGCTCACCAAAGCATCTCACCATGTGGGCTCACCAAGTCACCCCAAAAAGTCACCTCAATGAGTTGACTCTTTAAGTCTTCTCACCAAGTCAACTCACCACATTGACTTACTATATCACCTTACCAAGTTGCCCCAATTGGTCACATCTTGAAGTCTGCTCACCATGTCAAATTTCTAGCTTTATTTCCCAAGTCGCCTCGCCAAGGTGGCTCACGAGTCAAAAGTTCAAGTGTGCCCTCCAAATTGAGTCTTTAAGTTTTCCTACAAAGTTCGCTCACCAGGTTGGCTCACCGAGTCAAGATGTCTCACCTAGTTGACTTACCATCTTTCCTCACCATCAATTTATTCCCGTGGCTCATGAAATCATGCCACCTAACCGATGTCAGTTTTTGGCTCCATTGTCAAATTTAGCAAAAACGGGGTCATGGATGGCTATTCGGTTACATTTTTCAATGAATTAATTTTTTTAAGGCACTTGTCTGCATGAATGAATATTTTTGAATGTTGAGCAAGCCTTCCACTAATATCTTATATAGGAGAGGTAGTGTGCTCAAAATAAAGTCAAGTCATAATTTTCAAATCGGGTAGCCTTTGATATAAAATGGAAGTTGAGCCATTCTAGCCAAGCTATAATTTTCAAATTGGGTTGCTTACTATACAAAATTCAAGCCGAGCCATCATTTTCAAATTTGGGTAGATAGTGATATAAAATGGGTACCCGAGCCATTCTACATGAGTCATAATTCTCAAATTGGGTAGCTTCTAATATAAAATGGTCATCAAGTCATTCTAGTCAGTCTCCAAAAATTGATCAATTTACTCCCCTGACTGATGCAATCAAATCACCTAACCAATTCCAATCTTTGTCTCTGTTGACAAGCTCATCAAAAATGGGGTTGTGGATGGCTATTCAGTCACATTTTTCATTGAATTTGGTTTTAAGGTACTTGTCCACTGAGTGTACATTTCTAATGTAGAGTAAGCCTTACACTAATAGCTTATATAGGGGAGGTAGTGTACTTGAAAAATGGTGGGCGAGCCATCCTGGCCGACCCGATTTGGGTGAGCCAGCCTGGTCGACCCAATCTGGGTGAGCCATTCTGGCCGACTTGATCTAGCTGAGCCATTTCCATCGACCTGATCTGGCCGAGCTCAAAAAACGATGTCGTGGATGGCTGTTTGGTCACATTTTTTATTGAATTGGATTTTTAAGGGATTTGTCCGTGCTATCACAAATTTCCAATGCAAAAGGAGCCTCGCACTAATAGCTTATATAGGAGAGGTGGTTGCCACGAGCCTCTCCCATGTCCCTTTCATTGATTCAACATTGGTGTCTAGGCGGATCAGATTGTTGGATTTTCAAACAGTGTATGTTGATGTTGAATCAATGAAAGGGGCATGAAGTGATCTCTGAGTGCTTTTCCTCAGCTCTCCTTTAGATCATGTTTTCTGATGACTCAATTTTTGAAAAGGTGAGGTAGCGGTTGTCGATCCATGGTGTGTCTTTTTGGTGATTTTAAAACTTGATCTAAACGTGAGCCCTTGTCTAGCACTCTGGAGTTGCTTGGTATAATGGCAATTTGCTATGGGTGCTTGGCACTCTAGCAATTGGTCGCGGTGTACTTATCGAGGCTACATGGGAGCTTGAATACCAAAAAATCTTGGCAAAAAATGGTGGTCAAACCATGTTGGCCGACCCGATCTGGGTGAGCCATGTCGACCAACCCAATTTGGGTGAGCCATTTTCATCGACCCAATATAGCCGAGCTCTGAAAATGGTGTCATGGATGGCTGTTTGGTCACATTTTTTATTGAATTGGATTTTTAAGAGATTTGTTTGTGCTATCGCAAATTTCAAATACATAAGGAGCCTCGCACTAATAGATTATATAGGAGAGGTGGTTTTTGCGAGCCTCTCCCACACCCCTTTCATTGATTCAACATTGGTTTCTAGGTGGATCAGATTGTTGGATTTTCAAATGGTGTATGCTAATGTTGAATCAATGAAAGGGGCATGAAGCAATCTTTGAGTGCTTTTCCTCGGCTCTCCTTTAGATCATGTTTTCTGATGACTCAATTTTGGAAAAGGTGAGGCAGTGGTTGCCAATCCATGGCATATCTTTTTGGTAATTTTAAAACTTGATCTAAACATGAGCCCTTGTCTAGCACTTCGCCGTTGCTTGGTATAATGACAATTTTGTATGGGTTCTCGGTGCTCTAGCAATTTTTCATGGTGTACTTATCATGGCTACATGGGAGCTTTAATATCAAAAGCTCTCAGTGAAAAATAGTGGCCGAGCCATGTTGGTTGACCTGATATCAGCGAGCCATGCTGGCCAACCCAATCTGGCCTAGCCATTTTTGTCAACTCGATCTTGTCAAGCTCCAAAAATGGTGTAGTGGATGACTGTTTGGTCACATTTTTCATTGAATTGGATTTTAAGGGATTTGTCTATGCTATCATAGATTTTGAATGCAGAAGGAGCCTCACACTAATAGCTTATATAGGAGAGGTGGTTTTCGCGAGCCTATCCCATGGCCCTTTCATTGATTCAACATTGGTGTCTAGGCGGATTGGATTGTTGGATTTTCAAACGGTGTATGTTGATGTTGAATCAATGAAAGGGGCATGAAGCGATCTCTGAGTGCTTTTCCTTAGCTCTCCTTTAGATCATGTTTTCCAATGACTCAATTTTGGAAAAGGTGAGGTAGTGGTTGCCGATCCATGGTGTGTCTTTTTGGTCATTTTAAAACTTTATCTAAACGTGAGCCCTTGTCTAGCACTTCAGTATTGCTTGGTATAATCGTAGTTTGCTATGGGTGCTTGGTGCTCTAGGCATTTGTCATGGTGTACTTATTGCGGTTACATGGGAGCCTTTGTTATTGGAAGCTCCCCATGGCCATTCGATGAGAAGAGCCATTACTTGTGTGAGCAAGGACGAATGCAGCCTTGAATTCCAAACAAAATCAACGACATCGGATCTATATATAAGAGCAGAATGAAGTAGCAGCCCATTTTATATGCGTAGCTCCCCTATGTTGCTCTTCTTTCTCACTCCATCAGCACAAATTTGGGAGATTTTTTACAATGATTGTCATTCCAACATGTCATTGTGGTGATTTGGAGAGCTATGCTAAGGGTGGGAGCTTGTGTCTAGCATTTGGGATGTTTTTGTGAGCAAGTAGGGGAGCTTCTCTTATTGGAACCTCTCTATGGCATTTGAATATAGACCCAATGTTGACGATATCGATGGATATGAGCCTTGAATTCTAAATTTGTTCATAGCTAACATGGGTTTTTGTGAGAGATGGGTACAAAAGCACATCTCGATTGCTACACGGGAGCTCCCTAAGGTAGCCTCTATGCCAACTCAATCGACACAACATTGGGAATGGTTTGATAGTGGTTGTCATTCCAATGTGTCATTGGGGGATGTCTTGGAAAGTGGTCTTTCAAGGGCAATCTTGCATCTAGCACTTGGATTGTCCATCATGTCACAAGTGAATGGGGAGATATCTCTATGAACGGGGGCATGGTAATTGTAAGAGAGAATTGACCTAGTCAGAGCATTGGCCTTGGGCCATTGTGACGGCCTTAAAATTTCTCTTTAATTGCAACCTATGTTTGCACAGTAGCAGACTTTGCATGTAAGATTGGCCTTGTTCTTGATAGTTCTAGGAGATGACCTTTGAAACTTTTGGATTGGGCCCCTTCAAGGTGAAATTCATCCAGTTGATCGGATGAGCTCGATGACCATTTCACTCCCTTGGCTCCATGAATTCACATCTCCTAACCTATGACAATCTTTTACTCCTCTTCCATCCTCATAAAAAATTGGGTCATGGATGGCTGTTTGGTCACAATTTTCAACGATTTGGATTTTTAAGGAAGTTTTTGGTGTGTTCGCTAATTCCTAATGTAGAGAAAGGTTCACACTAATAGCTTATATAGGAGAGGTGGTTGTTGCAAGCCTCTCCCATGCCCCTCTCATTGATTCAATGCCGGTGTTAGGGTAGATGGATATGTCAAATTTTGAAATGGTGGACGCTGACGTTGAATCAATTAGAGGGGCATGAAGCCCGACCCTCGACGTGCTATTCCTCAAATCTCCTTTAGATCATGTTTCCTTGTCACTCATGTGGTACAATTTGGGAAAAAGGTTTGGTGGCGGTGGCTAGCCCTCATCACGTCTACTTGGTGATTTTAAAACTTGATCTAAAATGGGAGCCCTCGTCTAGCACCTCCATCCGCTGTTGCTCGGGTATTTCATAAATTTTTCCTATTGGTACAAATCCCCCATCAAATGCCTAGCCTTGAACTCTCTCTTAGATCACCTTCTTTGATCACTCGACTGACGCAATTACAGAAGAGACTTGGCAGTGGTTGCCATTCTACAATGCATCTGTTCAATGATTTTAAAGATGATCTAATGGCGAGCCCTTGTCTAGCCATGAGGTGGGTGCTTGGTGCTCTAGCAATTTTTTGTGTGCCTATCACGGCTACAATGGGAGCTTTGATAACAAAAGCTCTCAGCAACCCTCCCCAATAGAATCAGTGCTGGTGTTCAAGAAAGACACATTATTCAGATTTTGAATATTGGCACCAGCATCATTTCTATTGGGAGTTGCCATGAAGCCATCCCAATTTTTCTATGCAAGGGATCTCTCACCAGAATCATTCTCTTTGCAAAAACTTCTTTGGCACAAAATTTTCAGAATTGTTTGGCAGCGGTTGTCATTCCAATGGTGCCATTGTGGTGGTTGCCTAGGCAGTGATCTAAAGGGTGAGCTGTCGTCTAGCAGTTGGGCTATGCATCACAAGTGACAAGGGAGCCTTTGTTATCGGAAGCTCCCCATGGTCATTCGATTAGAAGAGACATTACTAGTGTGAGTAATGATGAATGCAGCCTCAGAGTCCAAATGAAATCAATGATGTCAGATCTGTATAAGAGTGGAATGAAGTAGTAGCCCATTTTCTATGCATGACTCCCCAAAGTTTCTCTTCTTTCTCACTCCATCGGCACAAATTCGAGAGTTGTTTGACAGTGGTTTTCATTCCAATATATCATCACAGTAATCTAGAGAGTGATGCTAAGGGTGGGAGCTTGTGTCTAGCATTTGGGATGTTTGTGCAAGTGAGCAGGGGAGCTTCTCTTATCAGAACCTCTCAATGGCCTTTGAATATAGACCCAGTGCCGACGATATCGATGGATACGAGCCTTGGATTCTAAATTTGTTCATAGCTAACATTGGTTTTTGTGAGAGATGGGTATGAAAGCACATCCTAATTGCTACACGAGAGCTCCCTAAGGTCACCTCTGTGCCAACTCGATCGACACAACATTGGGAATGGTTCGACAGCAGTTGTCATTCCAATGTGTCATTGAGGGATGTCTTGGAAAGTGGTCTTTCAAGGGCGAGCTCGAGTCTAGTAGTTGGATTGTGCATCACATCACAAGTGAATGGGGAGATCTCTCTGTGAATGGCGACATGGTGATTGCAAGAGAAAATGGACTTAGTCAGAGCATTGGCCTTGGGCCATTGTGATGGCCTTACAATTTCTCTTTAATTGCAACCTATGTTTATGCAGTAGCAGAGTTTGCATGTAAGATTGGCCTTGTTCTTGACAGTTCTAGGAGATGACCTCTGGAACTTTTGGATTGGGACCCTTCAAGGTGAAATTCATCTAGTTGATCGGATGAGCTTGATGACTATTTCACTCCGTTGGCTCCATGAATTCACATCTCCTAACCAATGACAATCTTTTCTTCCTCTTCCGACCTCATAAAAAATTGGGTCGTGGATTGCTGTTTGGTCAGAATTTTCAACGATTTGGATTTTTAAGGTAGTTGTCAATGTGGTCGCTAATTTCTAATGCAAAATGAGCCTCACACTAATAGCTTATATAGGAGAGGTGGTTTCTGTGAGCCTCTCCCATGCCCCTCTCATTGATTCAACATCGGTGTCAAGGAGAATGGATATATTAGATTTTAAAATGGTGGACACTGACATTGAATCAATTAGAGGGGCATAAAGCCCACCCTCGAGGTGCTATTCCTGGACTCTCCTTTAGATCATATTTTCTTGTCACTCAGCTGGCACAATTTCAAAAAAAGGTTTGGCAGCAGTTACCAGCCCTCACCGTGTCTACTTGGTGATTTTAAAACTTGATCTAAAATAGGAGCCCTCATCTAGCACCTCCATTTGGTGTTGCTCGGGTATTGCATAAATTTTTTCTATAGGCATGAATCCCCCAATGAATGCCTACCCTTGGACTCTCTCTTAGATCACCTTCCTTGATCACTCGACCGATGCATTTACGAAAGAGACTTGGTAGCGGTTCCCATTCTACAGTGCGTTTATTCAACAATTTTGAAGTTGATCTAATGGTGAGCCCTTGTCTAGCCATGAGGTGGGTGCTGGGTGCCCTAGAAATTTTTTGTGTACCTATCATGGCTACAATGGGAGAGGTGGTTGCCATGAGCCTCTCCTGTGCCCCTCTTATTGATGCAATGCCGATGTCAAGGTGGATGGATATGTCAGATTTTGAAATGGTGGACACCAATGTTGAATCAATTAGAGGGGCATAAAGCCCACCCTTGAGGTGCTATTCCTCGACTCTCCTTTAGATCATGTTTTCTTGTCACTCAGCTAGCACAATTTTGGAAAAAGGTTTGGCAATGGTTGCCAACCCTCACTGCGTCTACTTGGTGATTTTAAAACTTGATCTAAAATGGGAGCCCTCGTCTAGCACCTCCATTCAGTGTTGCTCGAGTATTTGCATAAATTTTTGCTATCAGCGCGAGTCCCCCAAAAAATGCCTACCCTTGGACTCTCTCTTAGATCACCTTCTTTGATCACTCAACCGACGCAATTATGAAAGAGACTTGGCAGCAATTTCCATTCTACAACGTGTCTGTTCAGTAATTTCAAAGTTGATCTAATGGCGAGCCCTTGTCTAGCCATGAGGTGGGTGCTTGATGCTCTAGCAATTTTTTGTGTGCCTATCGCAGCTACAATGGGAGAGGTGGTTGCCGCTAGCCTCTCCTGTGCCCCCCTCATTGATTCAATGCCAGTGTCAAGGAAGATGGATATGTCAAATTTTGAAATTGTGGATGCCAATGTTGAATTAATTAGAGGGGCATGAAGCCCACCCTTGAGGTGCTATTCCTTGACTCTCCTTTAGATCATGTTTTCTTGTCACTCAGCTGGCACAATTTTGGAATAAGGTTTGGCAATTTTTGCCAGCCCTCACCGCATTTACTTGGGTGATTTTAAAACTTGATCTAAAACAAGAGCTCTCGTCTAGCACCTCCATCCGGTGTTGCTCAGGTATTGCATAAATTTTTGCTATTAGCGTGAATTCCTCAACGAATGCCTACCCTTGGACTCTCTCTTAGATCACCTTCTTCAATCACTTGATCGACATAATTACGAAAGAGACTTGGCAGCGGTTACCATTCTACAGTGCGTCTGTTCAGCAATTTCAAAGTTGATCTAATGGTGAGCCCTTGTCTAGCCATGAGGTGGGTGCTGGGCACTCTATCAATTTTTTGTGTGCCTATTGCAGCTACAATGGGAGAGGTGGTTGCCACGAGCCTCTCTCATGCCCCCCTCATTGATTCAATGCCAATGTCAAGGTAGATGGATATGTCAAATTTTGAAATGGTGGATGCCAACATTGAATCAATTAGAGGGGCATAAAGCCCACCCTCGAGGTGCTATTCCTCGACTCTCCTTTAGATCATGTTTTCTTGTCACTCGGCTAGCACAATTTTGAAAAAAGGTTTGGCAATGGTTGCTAGCCCTCACCACATCTACTTGGTGATTTTAAAACTTTATCTAAAATAGGATCCCTTGTCTAGAACGTCTATCTAGTGTTGCTCGTGTATTGCATAAATTTTTGCTATCAACACAAATCCCCCAACGAATGCCTACCATTGGACTCTCTCTTAGATCACCTTCTTTGATCACTCAACTGACACAATTATGAAAGCAACTTGGTAGCGGTTGCCATTCTATAGCACGTCTGTTCAGTGATTTCGAAGTTGATCTAATGGTGAGCCCTTGTCTAGCCATGAGGTGGGTGCTCGGCGCTATAGAAATTTTTTTTCTGCCTATCATGGCTACAATGGGAGAGGTGGTTGTCCCGAGCCTCTCCCATGCCCCTCTCATTGATTCAACACCAATGTCAAGGCGGATGGATATGTAAGATTTTTAAATGGTGGACAATGATGTTGAATCAATTAGAGGGGCATGAAGCCCACCCTCGAGGTTCTATTCCTTGACTCTCCTTTAGATCATGTTTTCTTGTCACTTAGCTAGCGCAATTTTAGAAAAAGGTTTGGCAGTGGTTGCCAGCCCTCACTGTGTTTACTTGGTGATTTTAAAACTTGATCTAAAATGGGAGCCCTCATCTAGCACCTCCATCTAGTCTTCCTCGGGTATTGCATAAATTTTTGCTATCGACGCGAATCCCCCAATGAATGCCTACCCTTGGACTGGCTCTTAGATCACCTTCTTGGATCACTTGATTTATGCAATTATGGAAGAGACTTGGTAGCGGTTGCCATTCTACTGTGCGTCTATTCAGCAATTTCAAAGTTGATCTAATGGCGAGCCCTTGTTTAGCCATGAGGTGGGTGGTTGGCACTCTAGAAAAATTTTGTGTGCCTATTGCAGCTACAATGGGAGCTTTGATAGAAAAATCTCTCGGTGACTCTCCCCAATAGAATCAATGCTAGTGTTCAAGAAAGACAAGTTATTCAGATTTTGAATATTGGCACCAACATCATTTCTATTGGGAGGGCCGTGAAGCCATCCCGATTGCTATGCAAGGGCTCTCTCCCTAGAGTCATTCTCTTTATAACAACTTCTTTGGCACAAACTTTTGGAATGGTTTGGTAGCGGTTGTTGTTCCAATGGTGCCATTGTGGTGGTTGCCTGGGCAATGATTTGAAGGGTGAGCCATCATCTAGCAGTTGGGCTGCGCATCATGAGTGACAAGGGAGCCTTTGTTATCAGAAGCTCCCCATGGCCATTCGATCAGAAAAGCCATTGCTTGTCTAAGAATAGAAAAATGCAACCTTGAATTCCAAACGAAATCAATGACATCAGATCTATATAAGAGTAGAATGAAGTAGCAACCCGTTTGCTATGCATGGCTCCCCAAAGTTTCTCTTCTTTCTCACTCCATTGGCACAAATTTAGGAGTTGTTCAACAACTATTATCATTCCATTGTGTCATTACGGTGATCTGGAGAGCAATGCTATGGGTGGGAGTTTGTGTCTAGAATTTGGGATGTTTGTGCAAGCAAGCAAGGGAGCTTCTCTTATCAAAACCTCTCTGTGGCCTTTGAGTATAGAGCCAGTGCTGACGATATCGATGGATACGAGCCTTGGATTCTAAATTTGTTCATAGAAAACATTGGTTTTTGTGAGAGTTGGGTATGAAAACACATCCTGATTGCTACGTGGGAGCTCCATAAGGTTGCCTCTGTGCAATTTGATTGGCACAACATTGCGAATGGTTTGATAGTGGCTATAATTCCAATGTGTCATTGGGATGTCTTGGAAAGTAGTCTTTCAAGGGTGAGCTCATGTCTAGAACTTGGATTGTGCATCATCACAAGTGAATAGGGAGATCTCTTTGTGAACAACCACATGGTGATTGCAAGAGAAAATTGACTTACTCAGAGCATTGGCCTTAGGCCATTGTGACGGCCTTGCAATTCCTCTTTAATTGCAACCTATGTTTGCATAGTAGCAAATTTTGCATGTACGATAGGCCTTGTTCTTGACAGTTCCATGAGATGACCGACAAAACTTTTGGATTGGGCCCCTTCAAGGTGAAATTCATCTAGTTGATCGAATGAGCTCGATGTGCTTATATCTATTCTGAGATGGTAATGATGGTCATTAATCTATGGCAGTGATTATATCCCATTCGGTAATTGCAATGGCAGTGCTGGTGGGAAGTACTTGTCTCTTTGTTTTGTTGGATACCCTATATGTAGGTGTCTACACAGCTTGCAAAACACTGTACATTTGGTGTTCAATTTTAAGATGCACTTGTTGCTGAGTGTATGGAGTTGTATCTTTTAGCCAAGGGCTCCATCTCTTGGCATGTTCTATCATTGCATTTTTATCCTGCTCAGACAGCAAGAAGTAAAGAGATGGTTGCACGGGTGCATTTCTCAACATCCCTAATTTCATCAAGGATCCACTCTCCACCCTATGTTTTTGCCGATTGGTAGAGCCTTGGGATTGAGAGGGGGGAAGGAAAAAGGTTTGGTTGCCACATAATTTATTCGCTAGTGCATTCTCAGTGCGTGCTCGCCTCTTCACTGTCTCATCCTACAAAAGTGCATGGCACTGTCGTGACAGCTTTTGTGGTTTAGGCTAGTAGAAGCATAGAGTATTACTATTAATTTTTGTTTGGATGTAGAAACTCTCCATGCCTTGTGCTGCCCATGCGATCCAAATGGCTGCGGCTCATGGGTTCTATGAGAGATACTCTTCTTCAGCTTTCGCCTAAAGAGAGCGTTCGGTGTTTGCATTGTGTGGAATAAAAGCCCAACGCATTTCATCTCTCTTCAAATGTGAAATTTTGTGAGGGCTTGTCAAAGTATGCCCATTTGTATGGGGTGCACCAAAAAACATGTAGGGAGCATATGCCTGGGAAATGGATGTCTTTGATTGTCCTTACTCGGTCACGTGTGCAATGTACATCTTTGCATTATGACTCTACTGTGAGCATTTATGATTCAAGCATTTTGGGGGAATGGGTTTCATACGAGATGTTCTTCTCAAGCTCTTGTGAACTAGAGTGCTCGTCTTTGCAATGCAATGACAAGTGCAGGCCCAACATGTCTTTCTAGGGGGAGAAATTGCACGAATGCTTTTTGCCGAGATGTGGGTGCTCGTGGGTGGTTCCCTCATAGCGTAGTTCTTTGGTATGTGCATGTGCATGATATTGAAGCTTTTCTGACAAGGCTAGTGTGAGTATTCACCCATAGGAACTTTTCTATACCTACGCTGGCAGATCATGTGTCATGGGGAACAGTTAGCAAGGCTGTGCTGGGAAAGGAGATATTTGCAAGAGGTTAGACATGTTTGTGTATGCGGGTGGGCTCTCATCACCTATAAATGTACATTGGGGGTGTTATACACGATGCCCTTGAGTGGCCTTATAATTAAGGTTGTTGCATCCATAGTGATGTCCCCATCAATCGCATAACCAACCATGTTTTTGACTCGCACAACCCTTCACCCTTCAGCACGGTGGTCTCCGTTGGCACTTCGGCAACCAGCTCTTCATCATGGGAAAATGTTTGTTGCGATTCAAAATGATTTTTTCTATGTGGGTGCACCTCAATAGGCATGTAGGAGGCATATGCCTGGGAAATGGATGTCTCTGAGTGGCCTTACAATTGAGGTGGCTATGTGCACAATGCATCTCGTACATACTTGAGGCTTCTTTCCGAGTAGTGGTGACAACAAGTTCGAGGGTAAAGGGTTTTGTACAAGATGTTCTTCCTAGGTTCCTATGAACTGAGGCTCCCTATTCAGCCCTCTCTAGTTGACGATGGGACACTTTCCTCTTGAATGAAATCTTTGAGTGTTGTGAGTCCTGCATGTGCTGTGAATGTCATTCTTGTTGCTTGTGCAACAGATTATGTTTGGATGCATGATGGAGCAAATGAAAATTTTGGTTTCCCATCATGGTAGGCATCCCTTGGCTGTAGCAGGTCTTGGGGGGTCCCCTCATTGTTAGAAGCTACCTGGTCAATCCTACCAGTAGTCATATGCTTGTCTCAAAGATTAAGCCATGAATGTCTAAGTATGAACTATTTAACAATATGAAACTGCAGATGACTCATTAAATTAGTTATAGTTTCTTTTATGGTACTTTTCTACTCAGATAACCATAGTAATTCTAGAGCTAATACATGCACCAAATATTGACTCTTGGAAGGGATGCATTTATTAGATAAAAGGCCAGTGCAGGCTCGCACGCTATTTTGGTGATTCATGATAACTCGTTGGATCGCACGGCCTTTGTGCTGGCGATGCTTCATTCAAATTTTTTCCCTATCAACTTTTGATGGTAGGATAGAGGCCTACCATGGTGGTGATGGGTGATGAAGAATTAAGGTTCAATTTCAGAGAGGGAGCTTGAGAAATAGCTACCACATCCAAGGAAGGCAGCAGGCATGCAAATTACCCAATCCTGACACGGGGAGGTAGTGACAATAAATAACAATAATGGGGTCATTGACTTTGGTAATTGGAATGAGTACAATCTAAATCCCTTAATGAGGATCCATTAGAGGGCAAGTCTAGTGCCAAGAGCTATGGTAATTCCAGCTCCAATAGTTTATATTTAAGTTGTTGCAGTTAAAAATCTCGTAGTTGGACCTTGGGTCATCACGATCAGTCCGCCTTCTGGGTGTGCACTGGCCCTCATGTCCCTTCTGCCGATGGCGTGTTCCTAGCCTTAATTGGCTGGGTCACAGCTCCCACGCCGTTACTTTGAAAAAATTAGAGTGCTCAAAGAAAGCCTATGCTCTGAATACATTAGAATGGAATAACGCGATAGGAGTCTGGTCTTATTTTGTTGGCCTTCGAGATTAGAGTAATTATTAATAGGGACTGTCAGGGGCATTCGTATTTCATTGTCAGAGGTGAAATTCTTGGATTTATGGAAGATGAACCAGTGTGAAAGTATTTTCCAAGGATGTTTTCATTAATCAAGAATGAAAGTTTGGGGCTCGAAGATGATTAGATACCATCCTAGTCTCAACCATAAATGATGCTGACCAGGGATCGGCAGATGTTGCTCTAAGGACTCTGCCAACACCTTTTGAGAAATCAGAGTGTTTTGGTTCCGGGGGGAGTATGGTTGCAAGGCTAAAACTTAAAGGAATTGATGGAAGAGCACCACTAGGAGTGGAGCCTGTGGCTTAATTTGACTCAACACGTGGAAACTTACCAGGTCCAGACGTAGTAAGGATTGATAGATTGAGAGCTCTTTCTTGATTCTATGGGTGGTGGTGCATGGCCATTCTTAGTTGGTGGAGAGATTTTTCTTGTTAATTCCATTAACAAATGAGACCTCAACTTGCTAACTAGCTACATGCAGGTTCCCCTTCGCAACCAACTTCTTAGAGTGACTATGGCCTCCTAGGCCATTGAAGTTTGAGGCAATAAGAAGTCTGTGATTCCCTTAGATGTTCTAGGCCGCACACGTGCTACACTGATGCAACTAATGAGTTTCTCTCCCTGGCCCAAAATTTTTGGGAAATCTTTCCAAATTGCATCATGATGGGGATAGAACATTGCAATTATTGAACTTCAATGAGGAATTTCAAGTAAGCGCAAGTCATCAGCTCACATTGACTACATCGCTGCCCTTTGTACACACCGCCCGTCGCTCGTACCGATTGAATGATCTAGTGAAGTGTTCAGATCATGAAAAAAATGGCAGTTCCTATCAGCGACGTCATGAGAAGTTCATTGAACCTTATCATTTAGAGGAAGGAGAGGTCGTAACAGGGTTACTGTAGGTGAACCTACAGTAGGATCATTGTTGGTTCAAGACCCTGAATCATGTAGGGGATGGAGTTGGGCTCCTCCTTGCCCTTGAAATCTCAGTGATGTGTAGACACTTGGCCTTGCAGCGATGTGCTAGATTTCCAAGCTATGGGTCCATTGCCATCGAGGTTGAGGGTCACATTGAATGCTATGATCAAAAGCGTGGATTCCCCGTGGGGTGAAGAAGAGACTCAGATGCAATCTCGATTAGGATCGATGCCTTCGAATGAATTCTATGTCAGAGTGAGAGGTCTCTACTCAGTTGTAGTTCAAAGGGGGTCTAGGTGTCATCCGCCGTCAAGATTTCATGGTCCAATCACATGCGCGGTGCCATGCTAGGGATCCATCATTTCGATGATGGCACGTCGAGACTGCCGCAACCCCCGTTGCCTTGCCCAGGTGTGTTAACTCATCGCTTGGAGTGTTCTATGTTTAGGATGGGTGCACTCACATGATTTGTGGGGTAGGGGCCTTATTCGCTAACATGGCTCTCCCATGCATCAACTCCCAACTTTGTAAGGTGATGGGGCGGGGACACACCACAGCGTTCCTCGTCGCACCCATTGGGTGCTCGAGGTTTGGGATGTGTCAACACCCAACACATGGGTGCATCGTGCACCTTAGAAATCCAAAGAATGAAGCATGATCTAGTGCCTTGCATGCTTGGGTCAACGAAAGATAAAAACATAACAAAATCATGACTCTCGACAATGGATATCTCAGCTCTAGCCATGATGAAGAATGTAGCAAAATGTGATACTTAGTGTGAATTATAGAATCCTATGAATCATCAAGTCTTTGAACACAAGTTGCACCTAAGGCCTCGACCAAGGGCACATCTACTTGGGAATCACACTACAAAATTGCCCTCCCCAGTGAGAAGTGGAGATGGCCGTCTGTGTCTACAAGTGGCACAGTTGGCTGAAATGAGCATGAGGTTTGTCGATCCATCACGACGAGTGGTGGCTTGCAAAGGCCGACGTTGGTTTGCGCTGATCAAATGATTCCTCGCGAGGAACTTTATTTTGGGTTCATAGGCCCATTGTAGTATGAGCATGCTACATCTCTACCATGTCCCCAAGTCAAGCATGAATACCCACTAAGTTTAAGCATATCAATAAGCAGAGGAAAAGAAACTTATTAGGATTCCCCTAGTAACGGTGAGTGAACTGAGAAGAGCCTAGCATGAAAATTAACTGTCGCGCCTATCAAATTGTAGTCTGTAGAAGCATCCATAGCGACAAACTGGGCCCAAGTCCCTTGCAAGGGGGAATCAAAGAGGGTGAGAGCTCTGTCAGGCCTAGACCCTATCGCACCACGAGGCACTATCGACAACTTAGGTTGTTTGGGAATGCAGCCCTAATCAGGTGGTAAATTCCATCCATGGCTAAATACAAGCAAGAGACTGATAGAGAACAAGTATCATGAGGGAAATATGAAAAGGACTTTGAAAAGATAGTTAAAGAGTGCTTGAAATTGCTGGGAGGGAAGCAAATGGAGGCTGGCAATGTGCCCCGGTCAAATGCAGAACAGTATGAGCTGGTCTGTTGCTCAGTTTGGGGGACGTGCCAGTGCAGGCTGTCGTAGTAGCACAAGCATGACATTCTGGTTGCACAAATAATTCTATAACGGTGGTTGAGGAGCAAAGTGTGCACCTTTACAGTGGGCTCTCGGGCACTTGTGCGCTCATGGCGCTGGCCAGTGGGCTTTACATCTGACCCGTCTTGTAACACAAACCAAGGACTCTAACATGTCTACAAGTTGGCAGGTTGGGAAAACTCGCGAGGCACAAGGAAGCTGACTGGTGAGATCCCCTCTCGGGGGGTGCACCACCAACTGACCCTGATCTTCTATGAAGGGTTTGAGTGCGAGCACACCTGTTGGGACCCGAAAGATGGTGAACTATGCCTAAGCAGGGCAAAGTCAATGGAAACTCTGGTGGAGGCTTGCAGTGATACTGACATGAAAATAATTCATTTGACTTGGGTATAGGGGTGAAAGACTAATCAAACCATCTAGTAGTTGGTTTCCTTTGAAGTTTCCCTTAGGATAGCTAGAGCTCACATGTGAGTTTTAATGGGTAAAGCAAATGATTAGAGGCATCAAGGGTGTAATGCCCTCGACCTATTCTCAAACTTTAAATAGGTAAGTCGACATAATTGCTCTATTGAGCCATGCCATGGAATCATGAGCTCCAAGTGGGCCATTTTTGGTAAGTAGAACTAGTGTTGCGAGATGAATCGAAAGTCAAGTTATGGTGCAAAATTGTTCACTAACCCAGATCTCACAAAGAGTATTGGTTGATTAAGACAACAGGACGGTGGTCATGGAAGTCAAAATCCACTAAGGAGTGTGTAACAACTCACCTACCAAATCAAATAGCCTCAAAAATGGATGGTGCTGAAGCGCCCAACCTATACTCAGTCATCGGGGAAAGTGCCAAGCTCTGATGAGTAGGAAGATGTGAGGGTTGTTGTGAAACCTTAGGCGTGAGCCTAGGTGGACTAGCCCCCGGTGCAGATCTTGGTGGTAGTAGCAAATATTCAAATGAGAACTTTGAAGACTGAAGTGGGGAAAGGTTCCATGTGAACAACACTTGGACATGGGTTAGTCGATCCTAAGAGATGGTAAAACCCTATTTGAAGGGCACACTTTGCACGATCATCGAAAGGGAATTGGGTTAATATTCCTGAATCAGGACATGGCAGCAGATGGCAATGTTAGGAAATCTAGACACATCAGTGGGGGCCTCGAGAAGAGTTATCTTTTCTTTTTAACAGCCTGCCCACCCTAAAATCAGTTCAACCAAAGATAGGGACCAGTGACTGGAAGAGCACTACACGCCTTGCAGTGTCTGGTGTGCCTTCGATGGCCCTTGAAAATCTAAAGGACCGAGTACCGTTCACACTCGATCGTACTCATAACTAGATCAGGTCTCCAAGGTGAATAGCCTCTGGTCAATAGAATAATGTAGGTAAGGGAAGTCGGAAAAATAGATCCATAACTTTGAGAAAAGAATTGGCTCTAAGGGCTGGGCCTAGGGGTCTGCGCCCCAAACTCATGGGCTATTGGTGGCTTGCCCAAGTTGCTCCCATGGAAAGGGCGGGCCGTTGCATGCTGATTGGGTGATGGATGCAGGACGCCCCCTTCAGAGGGCTTTCCCTAGGTGGCGAACAGTCAACTCAAAACTGGTACGAACAAGGGGAATTTGACTGTTTAATTAAAACAAAGCATTGCGATGGTCCTTGCGGATATTGATGCAATGTGATTTCTACTCAGTGCTCTGAATGTCAAATCGAAGAAATTCAACCAAGCATGGGTAAATGGCCAGAGTAACTATGACTCTCTTAAGGTAGCCAAATGCCTCATCATCTAATTAGTGATGCACATGAATGGATTAACGAGATTCCCACTGTCCCTATCTACTATCTAGTGAAACCACAACCAAGGGAACGGACTTGGCAAAATCAGCGGGGAAAGAAGACCCTATTGAGCTTGACTATAGTTTGACTTTGTGAAATGACTTGAGAGGTGTAGAATAAGTGGGAGCTTTTAGGCACAAGTGAAATACCACTAGTTTTAATGTTATTTTACTTATTCCGTGAGGCAGAGATGGGGCAATGCCCCTATTTTTGGCCTTAAGGTGTGTCTAGGCATGCTGATCCAGGTGGAAGACATTGCTAGGTGGGGAGTTTGGCTGGGGTGGCACATCTATTAAAAGATAATGCAGGTGTCCTAAGATGAGCTCAACAAGAATAGAAATTGCATCTGGAACAAAAGGGTAAAAGCTCATTTGATTTTGATTTTTATTATGAATACAAATCGTGAAAGCATGGCTTATCGATCCTTTAGACTTTCAAAATTTGAAGCTAGAGGTGTCAAAAAATTTAACACAGTGATAACTGGCTTGTGGAAGCCGAGTGTTCATAGCGATGTTGCTTTTTGATCCTTCGATGTTAGCTCTTTCTATCATTGTGAAGCAGAATTCACCAAGTGTTGGATTCTTCACCCAACAATAGGGAATGTGAGCTAGGTTTAGACTATCATGAGATAGGTAAGTTTTACCCTACTGATGATCCACACCATGATAGTAATTCAACTTAGTACAAGAGGAACTATTGATTGACACATTTGGTCATCGTGCTTGGTTGAAAAGCCAGTGGCGCGAAGCTACCGTGTGTCAGATTATGACTGAACACCTCTAAGTCAGAATCCATGCTAGATGTGGTGCATATTTCTCTCTGACTACAGCATGACCCACAGTAGGGGTGCTCTTGCACTCCCAAGGGCTTGGCCATCTCTGATCGGAACATTAGCCCATTGGAGAAACCTTGGATATTAATTTCAAGTGGTCGAAGAGAAGAATCTTTTGCAGATGACTTAAATAAGTGACAGGGTATTGTAAGTGGCAGAGTGGCCTTGCTGCCACGATCCAATGAGATTCACCCCTCTGTCACCTCGATTCATAAAACCCTTTTTGACTCTAAAGCGGGTGGAGTTTGTAATTTGGGCGAGGGTGAGAAAATCTTCCAAGTGCCAAATTCTAAATGGGTGGGGTTGCGTAAAACTCTCCCAAGTGCCAAATTCTCGATAGGTGGGGTTTGTAATTTCCACCAGGATAGAAAAATGTCCCAAGTGCAAAATTTTGAGGGGGTGGGGTTTTGTGAAAATTTCAGCGAGGGCAAGAAAATCTCCCAAGTGCCAAATTCTCGGCAGGTGGGATTTTGTAAAAATTTCTGCAAGGGCAAAAAAATCTCCCAAGTGCCAAATTCCCAGCAGGTGGGGTTTGTAATTTGCGTGAGGGTGGGAAAATCTTCCAGGTGCCAAATTCTGAGTGGGTGGGGTTTGCTATTTTCATGAGGGCAAAAAATTTTCCTAGGTGCCAAATTCCCAGCGGGTGGGGTTTGTAATTTTTGCCGAGGAAAAAAAATCTCCCAAGTGCCACATTCCGGGTGGGTGGGGTTTTGTAAAAAATTTTGTGAGGGCGAAAAAATCTCCCAAGTGCCAAATTCTGGGCGGGTGGGGTTTGCAAATTCTGTGAGGGCAAAAATATCTCCCAAGTGCCAAATTCTTGACGAGTGGGGTTTGCAATTTTTACAAGGGCGTAAAAATCTCCCAGGTGCCAAATTCTTGGCGGGTGGGGTTTGTAATTTTTGCCAAGGTGGAAAAATCTCCCGAGTGCCAAATTTTGGGTGGGAGGAAGGGGTTTTGTAGAAATTTTTGCCAAGGTAGAAAAATCTCCCGAGAGCCAAATTTTGGGCGAGTGGGGTTTTGTAAAATTTCCACGAGGGGGAAAGAAAATCTCCCAAGTCCCAAATTCTGAGCTGGTGGGCAAAGATCTCCCGAGTGCCAAAGTTTCCTCGAGGGCAAAAAAGTCTTCCAAGTGCAATTTCCATGTGGGTCGGGTTTGTAATTAGTGCAATTTTGAGCAGGTCAGGTTTGCAATTCCATGAGGGTGGAAAAATCTTCCAAGTCCAAATTTCAAGTGGGTGGGGTTTTGTAATTTCCAAGTGCTAAATTCTGAGTGGGTGGGGTTCGTAAATTCTGTGAGGGAAAAAAAATCTTCCAAGTCCAAATTTTGAGCGGGTTGGGTTTGTAAATTTTTGTGAGGGCAGAAAAATCTTCTGACTGCAAATTCTAGGCAAGTGGGGTTTTGTAATTTTTGTGAGGGCAGATGACTCATGTATGTTATCCAAAATCGGTTAACTTATTTTTTTGGTTAATGTCTAGAGTTTTGAACTCAAATCAAGTTGGCTACCCCGACTCGAATTGCCTCTAAATTTTTTGCACAACCCATGTCACCATGCTCAATTTGATTCTAAGTGCCCCAAGTCATTTATCTGGTCCAAAAGAGGTCAACTTTTCTTTTGGGTTAATGCCCAAATTTTTCAACTCGAACCGTGTCGGCAACCCCAACATGAATCACCCCAACTACCCCAACCCCGACTCGAATCAAGTCGAGCCTTAACTACCTCCAATTTTTTTGCATGACTCATGTCACCGTGCTCGACATGATTCTAAGTGCACCGAGTCATGTGTGTGATCCAAAGGTGGTCAACTTTTTTTTTGGGTTAACACCCAAATTGTGTCGACAACCCTGACTTGTATCACCTCGAGCCTTAACCGCCTCCAATTTTTTTGCAGGACTCATGTCACCATGCTCGACTTGGTTCCTTGAGTCATGTACATGATCCAAAAGTGATTAACTTCTTCCTTTTTTGGTTAACACCGAAATATTTCAACTCGAATCGTGTCAGCAACCCTGACTCAAATTGCCTCAAGCCTTAATCGCCTATAATTTTTTTGAACTACTCATGTCACCATGCTTGACTTGATTCTATGTGCCCCAAGTCATGTACGTGATCCAAAAGTGATTAACTCTTTTTTTGGCTAATGGCCAAAGTTTTCGAATCGACTCAGCTACCTCGACTCAAATTGCCTCAAGCCTTAATTGCCTCCATTTTTTTTTTTTCTCAACTCATGTAACCACACTCACCTTGATTCTGATTGGCCCAAGTCACTTACATGATCCAAAACTAGGTAACTCTTTCTTTTTTCTTTTTTTCTTTTTTTTTGTCAAGTCCCAAAGTTTTGAACTTGAATAGAGTTGGATACCCCGACTCGAGTCGTCTCAAATTTTTTTGCATGACTCATGTCACTGTGCTCGACTTGGTTCTAAGTGCCCCGAGATATGTACGTGATCCAAAAGTGGTTAACTCTTTCTTTTTGGTTAACGCCCAAAGTTTTCAACCTAACCCGCCTCGATAACCTTGACTCGAAGCACCTCAAGCCTTAATGGCCTCCAATGTTTTTGCATGACTCATGCCATCATCAACTTTTTGCTCGAATCATGTCACCCAGGGCACCTCGATGCTACATGACCCAAGCCCTGTGCGTGATCCAAAATCGGGTAACATGTTTTTTTGAACTCCATAAATTTCATTCTTTTTTGCCTTACAGGGCCTATCATGATCTCTTTTTATAAAGAAAATTCTCAAATTAAATCGTTTTGCCTACCCTACCTCAAATCTGGCTAGCTAGGCATAATGCCTCGAGTCGGCTTGGCAATACGTGAACTGAAACCTATGTATGATCCAAATGTGGGTAACTTGTTTTTTTTTTTTAATACCCAAAATTTAGGGCTTTTCACTCTTTTTTGCCTTACAGGGCCTCCCATGATTTATTTTTTTGCCTTGTCGACCCACTTTGGTGACCAAGTCAGGTCACCCGAGGTTGGGGCGACAGAGATGGGTTGACCCAGTCGGGTGACCCAAGTTGGGTCGACCTAGGCATGCGATCTTGGCTAGGGATAGCAAGTTGATTCTATAAGTTTGCTTGCCAATTTTTCTAGCCAAGTTAGCTCACCAAGTCATCTAACCACGTGGTCTCTTCCAAATCACCGAACAAAGTTGCCTCAAAGAATTGACTTTTTAAGTCCACTCATAGCTCGTCAAGCCGGCTCATGAAGATGACTTACCATCTCGCCTCACCAGGTTTCCCCACCAAGTCACCTCTTCTTTAAGATCGCTCACCATGTCGGTTCCCCAAGTCAGGTCACTGAGTCAACTATTTAGGTTGCCTCACCAACTCGACTCCTTAAGTTTGCTCACCAAGTCAGCTCACCAAGTTGACTCACCTAGTCATTTTACCACCTTGCCCCAGCAAGTGTGCTCCCCAAGTTACCCCACCGAGTTGCTTCTCTAAGCCCACTCACCATGTCAGCTCACCAAGTTGATTGTTCAAGTACATTGCAGAGTTAAATCTTTAAGTTCGTTCACCAAGTCAGTGGGCCCAAGTTGGCTCTTTAAGTTTGCTCACCAGGTTGGCCTGCCCAAGTTGCATTAGTGAGTTAACTCGGTGAGTCACATTACAAAGTTGACTCTTTAAGTGCACTCACCAAGTCAGCTCACCAAGTTGACTCACCATCTCGCCTCAATAAGTTGCCTTGCCGAGTTACCCCACCAAGTCACCTCTTTAAGCCAACTCATCGTGTTAGCTCATTAGGTTGGCTCACCAAGTTGACTAGTCATGTAGGCCCACCAAGTCACCTCAAGGAGCTAACTCAATGAATTGCCTCATCATGTTGACTCTTTGAGCTCGCTCACCGGGTCGCCTCACCAAGTCGACTCGATACGTTGCCAAGTCTACTCTTTAAGTTTGCTCACCAGGTCAACTTGCTAAGTCAGCTCACCATGTCATGTCAACGAACCAACTCACCGAGTCACCTCACCACATTGGCTCTCTAATTCCACTCACCAAGTCACCCCACCAACTCCCCCCGTTAGGCCCACTCACCACGTCAGTTCGTTAGGTTAGCTCCTTGTGTCAGCTTACAAAGCTGACAATTCAAGCACGCTCACCAAGTCTGACCCTAGGTCATCTCCCTGGGTCGGCTCACAAGGTGGAATTCCAAAGTTGCCTTAATGAGTTGACTCTTCAAGTTTTCTTGCTAGGTTGACTCCCCAATTCGGCTCGCCAAGTCAGCTCACCAAGTTTTCTTCCCAGGTCGCCTCCCTAGTTTGGCTCACCATGTCATCTAAATGAACTAACTCACTGAGTCACCTCACCAAGTTGGCTCTTTAATTACACTCACCAATCTTCCCCACCAACTTTCCTCGTTAAGCCTAATCACCATGTCAGCTCGCTAAGCCAGCAATTCTAGTGCACTCACCAAGCCAACTCTTGTAGTTTTCTCACCAAGTGGGTTTCACCTTGTTAGGTCAACCCCACCAAGTTGCCTCAATGAGTTGACTCTCTAAGTCTGCTCACCAAGTTAGCTCAAGCATAAGTGTCAAGAAGTTACTGTAGACTTTTGGTGGAAAAATATGCTAAAAATCTTCAGGCTCACCGTTGGAGGCCTTAGAGTTCCTGGTTGAGGTCTAAAAAATGAGGGAAGGGCACATGCAACATTTCGAGCCTATAGATCAGGAGCTGGGATTTCTGAAAAGTGGTTATAATAGCAAATTGGAGCAATGATTCATGAGTTATGGCCTTCGAAAGTTGGGCTACCAAAATTTCTAAAATAATTTGTCAAAGATGTATTAGGGAGAATTATGTAAATTGTCAGGGTCTTCCAACCATAGGTATTATTCTGAGCATCTAGAACCTTCTTGGCCGGCATACAATTGCCTACTGAAGAAAGGCCCAAATGTTGTCTAGGACAACTCTAGGTGATAGCTAGTAGCTTGTCTTATAGACTATTGTAGTGAAGGCACTCGTGTGGGTTAGCATATTATGCTTATGAATTATGCAGTTCCACTTTTGCGGTCCAAATGACAAGACCACATTTTTTTCTCAGATTTTCTATTATTTCTATGGTTCTATTATAAGTTTATGGTATTAAGGGGACCTTCCTACGTCATCTCACAAAGTCACATCTTAAGCCCTACTCACCATGTCGGCTTTCCAAGTCAGCTCAACAACTCAACTGTTCAAGCACGCTCACCAAGTTAACACTTTTAGTTTGCTCACAAGGTCTTCTCGCATGGTCAGCTCATCGAGTCACCCCACCAAGTTTCCTCAATGACCCAACTCATCTAATTGCCTCACCAAGTTGACTCTTTAAGTCTGCTCACCAAGTCAGCTCATCAAGTAGCCTCTCCTCAAGATCGGTAACCAAGGGTTAGATAGCTCTGCTCACCGGGTCACCTCACCAAGTGGGGTCGCCAGGTCACCCCACCAAGTAGCCTCAACAAGTTGACTCTTTCAGTTTGCTCGACAACTTGGCTCACCAGGTTGGCCTACCATCTCGCCTCGCCAACTTTTCCAACCAAGTCACCTTTTTAAGCTCGCTCACCAATTTGACTCACCATCTTGGCTACCCAAGTCGGTGCACCAAGTGCTCTCACCAAGTTGACTCTTTTAGTTCAATCATCAAGCCACCCCATGAGATCGGTGCACCAATTTGACTCTTTAAGTCCATTCATCAAGCCACCTCACAAGGTCGGCACACCAAGTACTCTCACCAAGTTGACTCTTTAAGTTTGTTCATGAAATCACCCAACCAGGTTGCCCCACCAAGTACTCTCACCAAGTTGACTCGCTAAGTTTGTTCATCAAGTCACCTGACTAGGTCAGCCCACCAAATACTCTCACCAAGTCAACTCTTTAAGTGCATTCATCAAGTCACCCCACCAAGTAATCTCACCAAGTTGACCCTTTAAGTTCGTTCATCAATTCACCCCACCAAGTACTCTCACCAAGTTGACTATTTAAGTCTGCTCATCAAGTTGTGCCACCAAGTAAAATCTTCACATTCATTCATCAAGTCACCCCACCAAGTACTCTAACCAAGTAGATTCTTCAAGTGCGTTCATCAAGTCACCCCACCAAGGACTCTCACCAAGTCGACTCTTTAAGTCTGTTCATCAAGTCACCCCACCAAGTACTCTCACCAAGTCAACTCTTTAGGTCTGTTCATCAAGTGACCCCACCAAGTCGACCCTTTAAGTCCGTTCATCAAGTCACCCCACCAAGTACTCTCACCAAGTCGAGTCTTTAAGTCCTTTCATCAAGTCACCCCACCAATTCAACTCTTTAAGTCCATTCATCAAGTCACCCCACCAAGTCAGCCCACCAAGTCGACTCTTTAAGTCTATTCATTAGTTCACCCTACCAAGTACTCTTACCAAGTTGACTCTTTAAGTCTGCTCATCAAGTTGCGCCACCAAGTACTCTCACCAAGTAGACTCTTTGAGTCCGGTCATCAAGCCACCCCACCAAGTACTCTAACCAAGTTGACCCTTCAAGTGCGTTCATCAAGTCACCCCATCAAGTACTCTCACCAAGTCAATTCTTTATGTCTGTTCATCAAGTCACCCCACCAAGTACTCTCACCAAGTCAACTCTTTAGGTTTGTTCATCAAGTCACCCTGCCAAGTTGACCATTTAAGTCTGTTCATCAAGTCACCCCACCAATTGCTCTCACCAAGTTGACTCTTTACATCCTTTCATCAAGTCACCCCACCAAGTTGACTATTTAAGTCCATTCATCAAGTCACTAGAACACGTACTCTCACCAAGTTTTCTCTTTAAGTCTGTTCATCAAGTCAACCCACTAGGTCGGCCCACCAAGTAATCTCACCATATTGACTCTTTAAGTATGTTCATTAGTTCACCTCGCAAAGTACTCTCACCAAGTTGACTCTTCAAGTTCGCTCATCAAGTCACACCACCAAGAACTCTTTACATCTGTTCATTGAGTGACCCCACCAAGTACTCTCACCAAGTCAACTCTTTAGGTCTGTTCATCAAGTCACCCCACCAAGTCGACCCTTCAAGTACGTTCATCAAGTCACCCCACCAAGTACTCTCACCAAGTCGACTCTTTAAGTATGTTCATCAGGTCACCCCACCAAGTACTCTCACCAAGTCAACTCTTTAGGCCTATTCATCAAGTCACCCCGCCAAGTCAACCATTAAAGTTTGTTCATCAGGTCACCCCACCAAGTCAACTCTTTAAGTTCGTTCATCAAGTTACCAAAACAAGTACTCTCACCAAGTCAACTCTTTATGTCCTTTCATCAAGTCACCCCACCAGGTTGGCCCACCAAGTCGACTCTTTAAGTCCTTTCATCAAGTCACCCCACCAAATCCACTCTTTAAGTTTGTTCATCAAGTCACCAGAACAAGTACTCTCACCAAGTCAACTCTTTATGTCCATTTATCAATTCACCCCACTAGGTCAGCCCACCAAGTACTCCCACCAAGTTGACTCTTTAAGTTCGTTCATCAGTTCACCCCACCAAGTACTCTCACCAAGTGGACTCTTTAAGTTTTCTCATCAAGTTGAGCCACCAATTACTCTCACCAAGTTGACTTGTTGAGTTCGTTCATCAAGTCACCAAAAAAAGTACTCTCACCAAGTCGACTCTTTAAGTTTATTCATCAAGTCACCCCACCAGGGCAGCCCACCAACTACTCTCACCAAGTTGACTCTTTAAGTCCATTCATTAGTTCAGCCTGCCAAGTACTCTCACCAAGTCTACTCTTCAAGTCTGCTCATCAAGTCAAGCCACCAAGTACTCGCACCAAGACAACTCTTTAAGTCCGTTCATCAAGTCACCCAACCAAGTACTCTAAGCAAGTTGATTCTTCAAGTGTGTTCATCAAGTCACCCCACCAAGTACTCTCACCAAGTCGACTCTTTAAGTCTGTTCATCAAGTCACCCCACCAAGTGCTCTCACCAAGTCAACTCTTTAGGTCCGTTCATCAAGTCACCCCACCAAGTCGACCCTTTAAGTCCATTCATCAAGTCACCCCACCAAGTACTCTCACCAAGTTGAATCTTTAAGTCCTTTCATCAAGTCACCCCACCAAGTTGAATCTTTAAGTCCATTCATCAAGTCACCAGAACAAGTACTCTCACCAAGTTGACTCTTTAAGTCCTTTCATCAAGTCACCCCACCAGGTTGGTCCACTGAGTACTCTTACCAAGTCGAATCTTTAATTTCGTTCATCAGTTCACCCTGCCAAGTACTCTCACCAAGTTGACTCTTTAAGTACGCTCATCAAGTTTCAGCACCAAGTACTCTCGCCAAGTTGACTCTTTAAGTTCTTTCATCAAGTCACCCCACCAAGTACTCTAGCCGAGTCGATTCTTCTAGTGCATTCATCAAATCACCCGACCAAGAAGTCTCACCAAGTCAACTCTTTAGTTCTGTTCATCAAGTAAACCCACCAAGTACTCGCACCAAGTCAACTCTTTAGGTCCATCCATCAAGTCACCCCACCAAGTTGACCCTTCAAGTGCATTCACCAACTAACCCCACCAAGTAATCTCAATAATTTGACTCCTTAACTCTATTCATCAAGTCACCCCACCAATTACTCTCACCAAGTCAACTCTTTAGGTTCGTTCATCAAGTCATCCCACCAAGTACTCTCACCAAGTCGACTCTTTAAGTCCTTTCATCAAGTCACCCCACCAAGTCAACTCTAAAATTCTACTCATCAAGTCACCTGAATAAGTACTCTCACCAAGTTCACTCTTTAAGTCCGTTCATCAAGTCACCCCTCCAGGTCGGCCCACCAAGTACTCTCACCAAGTTGACTCTTTAAGTTCGTTCATCAGTTCACCCCACCAAGTACTCTCACCAAGTTGACTCTTTAAATCTGCTCATCAAGTCACATCATGAAGTACTCTCACCAAGTTGACTCTTTACGTCCATTCAACAAGTCACCAGACCAAGTACTCTCACCGAGTTGACTCTTTAAGTCCGTTCATCAATTCACCCCACCAGGTTGGCCCACCAAGTACTCCCACAAAGTCAACTCTTTAGGTCCAGTCATGAATTCACCCCACCAAGTCGACCGTTCAAGTGCATTCATCAAGACGCCCCACCAAGTACTCTCACCAAGTTGACTCTTTAAGTCTGTTCATCAAGTCACCCCACAAAGTACTCTCACCAAGTCAACTCTTTATGTCCGTTCATCAAGTCACCCCACCAAGTCGACCCTTTAAGTCCATTCATCAAGTCTCCCCACCAAGTACTCTCACCAAGTCAACTATTTAAGTCCTTTAATCAAGTCACCCCCACAAGTCGACTCTTTAAATCTGTTAATCAAGTCACCAGAACAAGTACTCTCACCAAGTCGACTGTTTAAATCTATTCATCAAGTCACCCCACCAGGTCGGCCAACCAAGTACTCCCACCAAGTTGACTCTTTATGTCTGTTCCTCAGTTCACCCTGCCAAGTACTCTCACCATGTTGACTCTTTAATTCTGCTCATCAAGTTGAGCCACCAAGTACTCTCACCAAGTCGGCTCTTCGAGTCCATTCATCAAGTCACACAACCAAGTCAATTCTTTGAGTCCATTCATCAACTCACCCCACCAAGTACTCTCACCAAGTCAACTCTTTAGGTCCATTCACCAAGTCACCCCACCAAGTCAAACCTTTAAGTTCATTCATTAGGTCACCCCACCAAGTACTCTTACCAAGTCAACTCTTTAAGTCCTTTCATCAAGTCACCCAACCAAGTTGACTCTTTGAGTCTATTCATCAAGTCACCAGAACAAGTACTCTAACCAAGTCAACTCGTTATTTTCGTTCATCGAGTCACCTCACTAGGTCGGCCAACCAAGTACTCCCACCAAGTCAAATCTTTAAGTTTGTTCATTAGTTCACCCCACAAAGTACTCTCACCAAGAGGACTCTTTAAGTCTTCTCATCAAGTTGAGCCACCAAGTGCTCTCCGTAAGTTGACTCTTTGAGTCCATTCATCAAGACACCCCACCAAGTACTCTAACCAAGTGGATTCTTCAAGTGTGTTCATTAAGTCACCCCACCAAGTACTCTCACCAAGTCGACTCTTTAAGTTTCTTCATCAAGTCACACCACCAAGTACTCTCACCAAGTCAACTCTTTAGGTTCGTTCATCAAGTCACCCCACCAAGTCAACCCTTCAAGTGCATTTATCAAGTCACCCCACCAAGTACTCTCACCAAGTCGACTCTTTAAGTTTGTTCATCAAGTCACCCCACCAGGTACTCTCACCAAGTCAACTCTTTAGGTTTGTTCATCAAGTCACCCTGCCAAGTTGACCCTTTAAGTCCGTTCATCAAGTCACCCCACCAGGTACTCTTACCAAGTCGAGTCTTTAAGTCCTTTCATCAAATCAACCCACCAAGTCGACTCGTTAAGTCTGTTCATCAAGTCACCAGAACAAGTACTCTCACCAAGTTGACTCTTTAAGTCCATTCATTAGGTCACCCCACCAGGTCAGCCCACCAAGTACTCTCACCAAGTCAACTCTTTAGGTCTGTTCATCAGGTCACCCTACCAACTTGACCCTTTAAGTCTGTTCATCAAGTCACCCCACCAAGTACTCTCACCAAGTCGACTATTTAAGTCCTTTCATCAAGTCACCCCACCAAGTTGACTCTTTAAGTCTATTCATCAAGTCACTAGAATAGGTACTCTCACCAAGTTGACTCTTTATGTTCGTTCATCAAGTCACACCACCAGGTCAGCCCACCAAGTACTCTCATCAAGTTGACTCTTTATGTCTATTCATCAGTTCACCCTGCCAAGTACTCTCACCAAGTTTACTCTTTAATTTTGCTCATCAAGTCGAGCCACCAAGTCGACTCTTTTAGTCTTTTCATCAAGTCACCCCACCAAGTACTCTAACCAAGTTGATTCTTCAAGTGCATTTGTCAAGTCACCCCACCAAGTAATCTCACCAAGTCTACTCTTTAAGTCTATTCATCAAGTCACCCCACCAAGTACTCTCACCAAGTCAACTCTTTAGGTCCGTTCATAGAGTTACCCACCAAGTCAATCCTTCAAGTGCATTCATAAAGTCACCCCACCACGTCGAATCTTTAAGTTTGTTCATCAAGTCAGATGCCAAGTTAGCCCACAAATTACTCTCACCAAGTTGACTCTTTAAGTTCGTTCATGAAGTGACCCCGCCAGGTCGGCCCACCAAGTTGACTCTTTAAGTTCGTTCATCAAGCCACTCTGGAAAGTTAGCCCACCAACTTGACTCTTTAAGTTTGTTCATCAAGTCACCCCACCAGGTCATCCCACCAAGTACTCTCACCAAGTCAACTCATTAAGTTTGTTCGTCAAGTCACCATGCCAGGTCAGCCCACCAAGTACTCTCACCAAGTCGACTCTTTAGGTTTGTTCATCAAGTCACCCCACCAAGTACTCTCACCATGTCAACTCTTTAAGTTCGTTCATCAAGTCGGTCTGCCAGGTAAGCCCACCAAGTACTCTCACCAAGTCAACCCTTTAAGTTCAGTCATCAAGTCACCCCACCAGGTCGGCCCACCAAGTACTCTCAGAAAGTTGACTCTTTAGGTTCTTTCATCAATTCACCCCACCAGGTCGGCCCACCAAATTCTGTCACCAAGTCGACTCTTTAAGTTCACTCATCAAGTCACCTCACTAGTTTGACCCACCAAGTACCCTCACAAAGTCGACTCTCTAAGTTCATTCATCAAGTCACCCTGCTAGGTCAGTCCACCAAGTACTCTCACCAAGTCACCTTGCCAGTTCCACCCACCAAGTTGACTCTTTAAGTTCATTCAACAAGTCACCCAGCCAAGTTGGCCCACCAAGTTGAATCTTTAAGTTTGTTCGTCAAGTCACGTGACAAGGTCAGCCCACCGAGTAGTCTCACCAAGTTGACTCTTTAAGTTTGTTCATCAAGTCACCCCACCAGGTCGGCCCACCAAGTACTCTCACCAAGTTGACTCTTTAAGTTTTTTCATCAAGTCACCCTGGTAAGTTGGCCCAGCAAGTCAAATCTTTAATTTCATTCATCAAGTCACCGTGCCAGCTCAGCCCACCAAGTCAACTCTTTAGGTTTGTTCATCAAGTCACCCCACCAAGTACTCTCACCAAGTCAACTCTTTAAATTCGTTCATCAAATCACCCCGCTATATCTGCCCACCAAGTACTCTCACCAAGTTGACTCTTTAGGTTCATTCATCAAGTCACCTCACCAGGTCAGCCCAGCAAGTGGACTCTTTAAGTTCATTCATCAAGTCACCCGTCTAGGTTGGCCCACCAAGTCACCAAGTACTCTCACCAAGTTGACTCTCTAAGTTTGTTCATCAAGTCACCCTGGTAGGTCGGCCCACCATGTTGAATCTTTAAGTTCGTTCATCAAGTCACCCCGCTAGGTTAGCCAACCAAGTACTCTCACAAAGTCAACTCTTTAAGTTCATTTAGGCTAGCCAAGTCCACTAGCCAAGTCATCTCACCACCAGGCTAGCCAACTCTGCTCGCTGAGGCATCTCACCATGTGGGCTCGCCAAGTCACCCCAAAAAGTTGCCTTAATGAGTTGACTCTTTAAGTCTGCTCACAAAGTCAAGTCACCATATTGACTTACCATGTCAGCTTACCAAGTTGCCCCACCTTTTCATGTCTTAAATTTTTCTCACCATGGTGGATTTCTAGCTTGATTCCCCAACTTTGCTCACCAAGGTGGGTCACAAGTCAAAAGTTCAAGTGCGCCCACCAAGTCAAGTCGTCACACCTAGTTGACTTACCATCTTTCATCACCGTTAATTTACTCCCGTGGCTCATGAAATCATGCCACCTAATCGATGTCAGTTTTTGGCTTTGTTGCCAAATTCAGCAAAAACGGGGTGGTGGATGGCTATTCGGTTACATTTTTCAATGAATTGATTTTTTTAAGGTACTTGTCTACGTGAATGCATATTTTCGAATGCAGAGCAAGCCTTGCACTAATATCTTATATAGGAGAGGCAGTGTGCTCGAAATAAAGTTGAGTCATAATTTTCAAAATGGGTAGCCTTGGATATAAAATGGAAGTTTAGCCATTCTAGCTAGCCATAATTTTCAAATTGGGTTGCCTACGATACAAAATTCAAGCCGAGCCATAATTTTCAAATTTGGGTAACTTGCGATATAAAATGGGTACCCGAGCCATTCTACTTGAGTCATAATTCTCAAATTGGGTAGCTTCCGATATAAAATGGTCGTCAAACCATTCTAGTCGGTCTTAAAAAATTGAACAATTTACCCCCCTGAATGATGCAATCAAATCGCCTAACTAATGCCAATCTTTGTCTCCGTTGACAACCTCATCAAAAATGGGGTCATGGATGGCTACTCAGTCACATTTTTCATTGAATTGGGTTTTAAGGTACTTGTCCACTAAATGTACATTTCTGATGTAGAGTAAGCCTTGCACTAATAGCTTATATAGGGGAGGTAGTGTGCTTGAAAAATGGTGGCTGAGTCATGTTGGTCAACCTGATCTGGGTGAGCCATGCTGGCCGACTTGATCTGGATGAGCCATTCTGCTCAAACCATGCTAGTCGAGCCGATCTGGGCAAGCCATGCTGGCCGACTGATCTGGGTGAGCCATTCTGGCCGACCCAATCTAGCCAAGCCATGCTGGCCGACCCAATCTGGGTAAGCCATTCTGGCTGACCCAATCTGGGTGAGTAATGCTGGTTGACCCGATTTGGCCAAGCCATTCTGGCCAAGCCATACTGCCCGACCCGATCTGGGCGAGCCATTCTGGCCGACCTGATCTGGGCGAGCCATTTTGGCCGATCTCCAAAAATAGTGTCATGGATGGCTGTTTGGTCACATTTTTCATTAAATTAGATTTTTAAGGGATTTGTCCATGCTATCGCAGATTTCAAATGCAAAAGGAGCCTCGCACTAATAGCTTAAATAGGAGAGGTGGTTGCCGTGAGCCTCTCCCATGCCCCTTTCATTGATTCAACATTGGTGTCTAGGTGGATCAGATTGTTGGTTTCTCAAATGGTGTATGCTGATGTTGAATCAATGAAAGGGGCATGAAATGATCTCTGAGTGATTTTCCTCGGCTCTCCTTTATATCGTGTTTTTTGATGACTCAATTTTGGAAAAGGTGAGGCAATAGTTGCTGATCAATGGCATGTATTTTTGGTGATTTTAAAACTTGATCTAAATGTGAGCCCTTGTCTAGCACTCCGACGTTGCTTGGTATAATGGAAATTTGCTATTGGTGCTTGGCGCTCTAGCAATTTGTCACAGTGTACTTATCACAGCTTCATCCAAGCTTTAATACCAAAAGATCTTAGTGAAAAATGGTGGTCGAGCCATGCTGGTTGACCAGATCTTGGCGAGCCATGCTGGCCGACTTGATCTGGGCAAGCCATTCTGGCTGACCCTATCTAGACGAGCCATTTTTGTCAACCCGATCTAGCCAAGCTCCAAAAACAGTGTTGTGGATGGCTGTTTGGTCACATTTTTCATTGAATTAGATTTTTAAGGGATTTGTCCATGCTATCGCAGATTTCTAATGTAGAAGGAGCCTCGCACTAATAGCTTATATAGGAGAGGTGGTTACCGCGAACCTCTCCCATGCCCCTTTCATTGATTCAACATTGGTGTCTAGGTAGATCAGATTTTTGGATTTTCAAATGGTGTATGCTTATGTTGAATCAATGAAAGGGGCATAAAGAAATCTTTGAGTGCTTTTCCCTTTAGATCATGTTTTCTGATGACTCAATTTTGGAAAAGGTGAGGCAGCGGTTGCGAATCCATGGCATGTCTTTTTGGTGATTTTAAAACTTGATCTCAACGTTATCCCTTGTCTAGCACTCTGGTGTTGCTTGGTATAATGGAAATTTATTATGGGTGCTTCACACTGTAGCAATTTTTCATGGTGTACTTATCGCAGCTACATGGGAGCTTTAATACTGAAAGCTCTTGGCAAAAAATGGTGGTCGAGCCATGTTGGCCAACCCGATCTAGGCAAGCCATTTTGGCTGACCCAATTTGGGCGAGCCATGCTGGCCGAGCCATTTTTGTCGAATTGATCTTGCTTCTCTTATCAAAACCTCTCTATGGCCTTTGAAAATATAGACCCAGTGCCAACAATATTGATGGATATGAGCCTTGGATTATAAATTTGGTTAGATAACATTGGTTTTTGTGAGAGATGGGTATGAAAGCACATCCTGATTTCTACGCAGGAGCTCCTTAAGGTCACCTCTATGCCAACTCGATCGGTACAACATTGGGAATGGTTTGACAATAGTTTTTGTTCCAATGTGTCATCAAGATGTCTTGGAAAGTGGCCTTTCAAGGACGAGCTCGCGTCTAGAACTTGGATTGTGCATCATCACAAGTGAATGGGGAGATCTCTCTAGGAACGGTGGCATGGTGATTGCAAGAGAAAATTGACTTAGTAGTCGAAGAATTTTCCTTGGGCTATTGTGATGGCCTTGCAATTTTTCTATAATTGCAACCTATGTTTGCACAGTAGCAGAGTTTGCATGTAAGATTGTCCTTTGTTCTTGACAGTTCCAGGAGATGACCTCCAAAACTTTTTGATTGGGCCCCTTCAAGGTGAAATTCATCCAGTTGATCGGATGAGCTTGATGACCATTTCACTCCCTTGGCTCCATGAATTCAAATACCATCCAGCTGCCATAGACACTCCAAATGCCAAGCCGTTGTTACCATGCAATCCTACTTGGACTCCTAGACAATCAATGCCAACATTGTGTCCACTCCTCTCAAGTAAACCTCAAAAAAGGCACCAAGGCAAATGGTATTGTTGAGTCGTCCTACCTGAGCTGTTCCATCCAAGCCGAGTTGTTTCGCTTGATCTCCAAAAGTTGGCCATTTCACTACCTTGGCTCCATGAATTCACATCTCCTAACTAATGACAATCTTTTGCTCCTCTGTTGACCTCATAAAAAATGGGGTCGTGGATGGCTATTTGGTCACATTTTTCATTTGGGCCGTGAAGCCATCCTAATTTTTCTTTGCGAGGGATCTCTCCCCAGAGTCATTCTCTTTGCAACAACTTCTTTGGAAAATTCTTTTTGAAATGGTTTGGTAGTGGTTGTCATTCCAATGGTGCCATTGTGGTGGTTGCCTGGGTAGCAATCTGAAGGGCAAGCTATCATCTAGTAGTTGGGTTGCACATCATGAGTGACAAGGGAGCCTTTGTTATTGGAAGCTCCCCATGGCCATTCGATTAGAAGAGCCATTGCTTGTGTGAGCAAGGATGAATGTAGCCTCAAATTCCAAATGAAATAAATGACATCGGATCTATATAAGAGCATAATGAAGCAACAGTAGCCCATTTGCTATGCGCAGCTCCCCCAAGTTGCTCTTCTTTCTCACTCCATCGACACAAATTCAAGAGTTGTTCGACAGTGGTTGTCATTCCAATGTGTCATTGTGGTGATCTGGAGAGCAATGCCAAGGGTAGGAGCTTGTGTCTAGCATTTGGGATGTTTGTACAAGCAACCAGGGGAGCTTATCTTATCAAAACCTCTCTGTGGCCTTTGTAAATAGGCCCAGTGCTGACGATATCGATGGATACGAGCCTTGGATTCTAAATTTGTTCATAGCTAACATTGGTTTTTGTTAGAGATGGGTACGAAAGCACATCCTGATTGCTACATGGGATCTCCCTAAGGTCGCCTCTATGCCACTCGATTGGCACAACATTGGGAATGGTTCGACAGTGACTGTCATTCTGATGTGTCATCGGGATGTCTTGGAAAGTGGTCTTTCAAGTGCGAGTTCGCATCTAGCACTTGGATTGTGTGTCTTCACAAGTGAATGGGGAGGTCTCTCTATGAACGGCGGCATGGTGATTACAAGAGAAAATTGACTTAGTTGGAGCATTGGCCTCAGGCCATTGTGACGACCTTGCAATTTCTCTTTAATTGCAACCTATGTTTGCATAGTATTAGAGTTTGCATGTAAGATAGGCCTTGTTCTTGATAGTTCCAGGAGATGAGCTCCAAAACTTTTGGATTGGGCCCCTTCAAGGTTAAATTCATCTAGTTGACTGGATGAAGCTTAATGTGATTGTATCTATTACAAGACGGGAATGATGGTCATTAATCTATGGCGGTGAGTATATCCCATTTGGTAATTGCAATGGCGGCACTGGTGGGATGTACTTGTCACTTTGTTTTGTTGGATTCCCTATATGTATGTGTCTGCATGGCTTGCAACACACTGCACATTTGGTGTTTGATTCTAAGATGCACTTGTTTCTGAGTGTATGGAGTTGTATCTTTTAGCCAAGGGCTCCGTCTCTTGGCACGTTCTATCATTGCATTTTTATCCTGCTCGGATGGCAAGAAGGAAAGAGATGGTTGCACGGGTGCATTGCTCAATGTCCCTAATTTCATCAAGGGTCCACTCTCCACCCTATGTTTTTGCCAATTGTTAGGGCCTTGGGATTGAGAGGGGTGTCGGCAAAAGGTTTGGTAGGAACATAATTTATTTGCTAGTGTGTTCTTAGTGCATGCTTGCCTCTTCACTATCTGATCGTATAGAAGTGCATGGCACTGTCATGACAGCTTTTGTGGTATGGGCCAGTAGAAGCGTAGAGTATTACCATTAATTTTTGTTTGGATGCAAAAACTCTCCATGCCCTATCTTGCCTGTGTGATCCGAATGGCTGCGTCTCATGGGTTCTGCGGGAGATACTCTTCTTCAGCTTCCCCCTAAAGAGAGCGTTCGGTGTTTGCATTGTGTGGACAAAAATCCCAATGTGTTTCATTTCTCTTCAGATGCAAAATTTTGGGAGGGCTTGTCAAAGTATGGCCATTTGTATGGGGTGCACCAAAAAGCATGTAGGGGGCATATGCATGGGAAATGGATGTCTCTAGGTGTCCTTACTCGGTTGCGTGTGTGGTGTACATCTTTGCATTATGACTCTACTATGAGCATTTGTGATTCGAGCATTTTGGGGGAACGAGTTTCATACGAGATGTTCTTCTCAGGCTCCTGTGAACCAGAGCGCTTGCCTTTGCAATGCTCCAACAAGTGTAGGCCCAATGTGTCTGTCTAGGGGAAGAAATTGCATGAATGCTTTTTGTCGAGATGCGGGTGCTCGCGAGTGGTTCCCTCACAGTACAGTTCTTCGGTATGTGCATGTGCATGAGATTGAAGCTTTTCCAACAATGCTAGTGTGAGTGTTCACCCATAGGAACTTTTTTGTACCTGTGCTAGTAGATCACGTGTCACAGGGAACAGTTAGCGAGGCTATGCTAGGAAAGGAGATATTTGCTAGAGGTTAGCCATGTCTGTGTATGCGAGCGAGCTCTCATCACCTATAAATGTGTGTAGGGGGTGTTATACACAATCCCATTAAGAGGCCTTATAATTGAGGTGGTCACATGCATAGTGATGCCCCCGCTAATTGCATAATTAGCCATGTTTTTGACTCGCACAACCCTTCACCCTTCAGCACAGTGGTCTCCGTTGGCACTTCAGCAACCAACTCTTCGTCATGGGAAAGTGTTTGTTACAATCGAGAAGGATTTTTTCTATGCGGATGCACCTCAACAAGCATGTAGGAGGCATATGCCTGGGAAATGGATGTCTCTGAGTGGCCTTACAATTGAGGTGGCTACGTGCACGGTGCATCTCATACAGACTTGAGGCTTCTTTCTGATTAGTGGCAATAGTGAGTTCGAGGGTGAAGGGTTCTGTACAGGATGTTCTTCCCAAGTGCCTGTGAATCAAGGCTCCCTATTTGGCCCTCTCCAGTTGACGATGGGACACTTTCCTCTTGTGTGAAATTCTTGAGTGTTGTGAGTCTTGCATGTGCTGTGAACATCATTCTTGTTGCTTGTGCGGCAGATTATGTTTGGATGCATGATGGAGAAAATGAAAATTTTGATTTCCCATCATGGCAGGCATCCCTTCGCTATAGCAGGTCTTGGGGGTCCCCTCATTGTTAGAAGCTACCTAGTTGATCATGCCAGTAGTCATATGCTTGTCTCAAAGATTAAGCCATGCATGTCTAAGTATGAACTATTTCAAACTGTGAAACTGCAGATGGCTCATTAAATTAGTTATAGTTTCTTTGATGGTACTTTGCTACTCGAATAACTGTAGTAATTTTAGAGCTAATACATGCACCAAATCCTGACTCTTGGAAGGGATGCATTTATTAGATAAAAGGTCGGTGCGGGCTCGCCCATTATTCTAGTGATTCATGATAACTCAACAGATCGCACAGTCTTTGTTCTGGCGATGCTTCATTCAAATTTTTGCCATATCAACTTTCGATGGTAGGATAGAGGCCTGCCATGGTGGTGATGGGTGATAGAGAATTAGGGTTCAATTTTGAAGAGGGAGCCTGAGAAATGGATACCACATCCAAGGAAGGCAGCAGGCACAAAAATTACCCAATCCTGACATGGGGAGGTAGTGACAATAAATAACAATACTGGGCTCATCGAGTCTAGTAATTGGAATGAGTACAATCTAAATCCCTTAACGAGGATCCATTGGAGGGCAAGTCTAGTGCTAGTAGCCATGGTAATTCTAGCTCTAATAGTGTATATTTAAGTTTTTGCAATTAAAAAGCTTGTAGTTTGACCTTGGATCATCACGGTCGATACGCCTTCTAGGTGTGCACTGGCCCTCATGTCCCTTCTGCTAGCGGTGTGTTCCTAGCCTTAATTAGCTGGGTTGTAGTTCTGGCATCATTAATTTGAAAAAATTAGAGTGCTCAAAGAAAGCCTACGCTCTAAATAAATTAGCATGGAATAATGCAATAAGAGTCTGGTCCTATTCCGTTGGCCTTTGGGACCGGAGTAATGATTAATAGGGACTATCGAGGGCATTCGTATTTCATTGTCAGAGGTGAAATTCTTGGATTTATGGAAGAAAAAACACTACAAAAGAATTTTCCAAGGATTTTTTCATTAATCAAGAATGAAAGTTGGGGGCTCAGAGATGATCAGAGTGTTTGGGTTCCGGGGGGAGGATGGTTGCAACACTATAACTTAAAGGAATTGATGGAAGGGCACCACCAGGAGTGGAGCCTACAACTTAATTTGACTCAACATAGGGAAACTTACCAGGTCCAGACATAGTAAGGATTGATAGATTGAGAGCTCTTTATTGATTCTATGGGTGGTGGTGCATGGCCTTTCTTAGTTGGTGGAGTGATTTGTCTAGTTAATTCCATTAATGAACGAGACCTCAGTCTGCTAACTAGCTATGTGGAGGTTCCCCTTCGCGGCCAGCTTCTTAGAGGGACTATGGCCTCCTAGGCCATGGAAGTTTGAGGCAATAATAGGTCTATGATGCCCTTAGATGTTTTGTGCCACACATGTGCTACACTGATGCAACCAACAAGTTTCTCTCCCTAGCCCAAAAGGTTTAGGAAATCTTGCCAAATTTCATCATGATGGGGATAGACCATTTCAATTATTGATCTTCAATGAGGAATTCCTAGTAAGCGTGAGTCATCAGCTCACGTTGACTACATCCCTACCCTTTGTACACACCGCCTATCACTCCTACCAATTGAATGATCCAGTGAAGTGATCGGATCGTGACGATGATGGCGGTTCCTATCGATGATGTGATGAGAAGTTAATTGAACCTTATCATTTAGAGGAAGGAAAAGTCATAACAAGGTTACCATAGGTGAACCTGTGGTAGGATCATTGTTGATTTGAGACCCTAAATCATGTAGGGGATGGAGCTGACCTCCTCCCTGCCCCCAAAATCTCGACGACATGCAAACACTTGAGCCTTGTAGTGATGTGCTGGATGGCCAAGGTACAGGTCCAGTGCCATCGAGGTCGAGGGTCACATCGAATGCCATGATCAAAAGTGTGGATTCCCCATGGTGCAAAGAAGAGACACAGATGCAATCTAAATTAGGATCACTTCCTTCAAATGAAGTCTACATCAGAGCGAGAGGTCTCTACTCAGTTGTAGTTTAGAGGGGGTCTGAGCCTCATCTCCCATTCAAATTTCATGGTCCAATTGTGTGTGCGGCACTGTGCCAAGGATCCATCATTTTGACGGTGGCAAGTCGGGACTTCCGCAACCCCTCGTTGCCTTGCCCAGGTGTGTTGACTCATCGCTTGGAACATTCTATGTTTAGGATGGATGCACTCGCATGATTTGCTAGGCAGGGGCCCCATCCACTGACATGGCTCTCCCATGCATCAACTCCCACCTTTTCAAGGTGATGGGGTTGGGACACACCACAACATTCCTCGTCCCACCCATTGGGTGCTTGGGGTTCAAGATGTGTCAACACCCAACACACAGGTGGATTGCGCACCTTAGAAATCCAAAGAAAAAAGTGCATGATCCAGCGCCTTGCATGCTTGGGTCATTGAAAGACAAAAACATAACAAAATCATGACTCTCAGCAATGGATATCTCAGCTCTTTCCATGATGAAGAATGTAGCAAAATGCGATACTTAGTGTGAATTGCAGAATCCTGTGAATCATCAAGTCTTTGAATGCAAGTTACACTCGAGGCCTCGGCCAAGGGCACGTCTGCTTGGTTGTTGCACTACAAAATTTTTCCCTCCCTAGCAAGGAGTGAAGATGGCCATTCATGTTTGCAAGTGGTACGGTTGACTAAAATGAGCACGAGGTTCGTCGATCCATCGCAATGAGTGGTGGCTGGCAAAGGCTGGCATTGGTAATGGTAAGCGAATTAGGAAGAGCCTAGCATGAAAATCGACGGCCGTGCCTATCAAATTGTTGTTTATAGAGGCATCCTCAGTGATAGACCAGGCCCAGGTCCCCTAGAAGGGGGCACCGAAGAGGGTGAGAGCCCCATTAGGCCTGGACCCTATTGCACCAGGAGGCGCTATCGATGAGTCGAGTTGTTTGGGAATGTAGCCCTAATCAGGTGGTAAATTCCGTCCAAGGAAAAATATGGGTGAGAGACTGATAGCGAACAAGTACCACAAGGGAAAAATGAAAAGGACTTTGAAAAGAGATTTAAAGAGTGCTTGAAATTGTCAGGAGGGAAGCGGATGGAGGCCGACAATGTGCCCCGATCGGATGTAGAATGGTGTGAGCCGATCTGCTGCTCGGTTCGGGGGACCTACCAGTGCGAGCTGTCATGGCGGCACAAGTGTGACCTTTTGGTTGCACAAATACTTCCATCACAGTAGTCGAGGAGCAAAGTGTTTGCCTTTATGGCAGGCTCTTGAGCACCTATGAGTTGGTGGGTTGGGAAAACCTGTGAGGTGTAAGGAAGCTAACTGGCGAGATCCCCTCTCAGGGGGTGCACCACCAACTGACCTTGATCTTCTATGAAGGGTTCAAGTGTGAGCACACCTATTGGGACCTGAGAGATTTAGAACTATGCCTGAGCAGGGCGAAGCTAGAGGAAACTCTGGTGGAGGCCCACAGTGATACTAATGTGCAAATTTTTCGTTTGACTTGGGTATAGGGGAGATAGACTAATCGAACCGTCTAGTATCTTGTTTCCTCTGAAGTTTCCCTTAGGATAGCTAGAGCTCATGTGCAAGTTTTATCAGGTAAAGCAAATGATTAGAGGCATCGAGGGCATAACGCCCTCGACCTATTCTCAAAATTTAAATAGGTAAGTCAGTGTGGCTACTTTATTGAGCTGTGCCACAAAATCACGAGCTCCAAGTGGGCCATTTTTGGTAAGCAGAACTGGCGATGCAGGATGAACCAAAAGCTAAGTTATGGTGCCAAATTGTGTACTAACCCAGATCCCACAAAGGGTGTTGGTTGATTAAAACAATAGGATGGTGGTCATGGAAGTAAAAATTTGCTAAGGAGAGTGTAACAACTCACCTGCCAAATCAACTAGCACCAAAAATGGATGGCGCTGAAGTGCACAACCTATACTCGGCCATTAGGGCAAGTACCAGGCTCTGATGAGTAGGACGATGTGAGGGTTGTTGCGAAACCTTGGGCGTGAGCCTAGGTGGACCGGCCTCCGGTGCAGATCTTGGTGGTAGTAGGAAATATTCAAATGAGAACTTTGAAGACTAAAGTGGGGAAAGGTTCCATGTGAATAGCACTTGGACATGGGTTAGTTGATCCTAAGAGATGAGGAAACCCTGTTTCAAGGGTGCACTTTGTATAATCATTGAAAGGGAATCGGGTTAATATTCCCGAACTGGGACATGGCGGCAGACGACAACATTAGGAAATTTGGAGATGTCGATGGGGGCCCTGGGAAGAGTTATCTTTTCTTTTTAACAGCCTGCCCACCCTAAAATTAGTTCAATTGGAAATAGGGTCCACCGGCTGGAAGAGTGCCGCACATCTTGCGATATTTAGTGTGCCTTCGGTGGCCCTTGAAAATCTAGAGGACCGAGTACCATTCATGCTCGATCGTACTCATAACCGCATCAGGTCTGCAAGGTGAATAGCCTCTGGTCAATAGAACAATGTAGGTAAGGGAAGTTGGCAAAATGGATCTGTAACTTTGAGGGGCTTTCCCTACGTGGCAAACAGTCAACTCAGAACTAGTACGGATAAGGGGAATTTGACTGTTTAATTAAAACAAAGCATTGCGATGGTCCCTACAGATGCTCATGCAATGTGATTTCTACCCAATGCTCTGAATGTCAAAGTGAAGAAATTCAACCAAGTGGGGGTAAACGGTAGGAGTAACTATGACTCTCTTAAGGTAGCCAAATGCCTCGTCATCTAATTAGTGATGCACATGAATGGATTAAAGAGATTCCCACTATCCCTATCTACTATCTATTGAAACAACAGCCGAGGGAATGGGCTTGGCAAAATTAGCGGGGAAAGAAGACCCTATTGAGCTTGACTCTAGTCCGACTTTGTGAAATGACTTGAGAGGTGTAGAATAAGTGGGAGCTTTCGGGTGCAAGTGAAATACCACTACTTTTAACATTATTTTACTTATTCCATGAGCCGAAGATGGTACAATGCCCCTATTTTTTTCCTCAAGGTGCATCTAGGTGCGTCGATCCATGCGGAAGACATTGTCAGGTGGGGAGTTTGGCTGTGGCAGCACATCTATTAAAAGATAATGCAGGTGTCCTAAGATGAGGTCAACGAGAATAGAAATCTCATGTGGAAAAAAAGGGTAAAAGCTCATTTGATTTTGATTTTTAGTACGAATACAAACTGTGAAAGCGTGGCCTATCAATCCTTTAGACTTTTGGAATTTGAAGCTAGAGGTGTCAAAAAAGTTACCATAGGGATAACTGGCTTATGGAAGCCAAGCATTCATAGCGATATTGCTTTTTTATCCTTTGATGTCAGCTCTTCCTATCACTATGAAGCAAAATTCACAAAGTGTTGGATTTTTCACCCACCAATAGGGAATGTGGGTTGGGTTTAGACCATCATGAGACAAGTTACTTTTACCCTATTGATGATCTGCGTTGTTATAGTAATTCAACTTAGTACAAGAGGAACCATTCATTCACACATTTGGTCATCGAGCTTGGTTGAAAATCCAGTGGCGCGAAGCTATCATGTGTCAGATTATGACTGAATGCCTATAAGTCAAAATCCACACTAGATGTGGCGTATATCTCTCTCCAGCTGCATCGCAACCCATAGTAGGGGTGCTCTTGCACTCCCAGGGGCCCGTGTCATTGGCCATCTCTGATCGGCGCATTAGCCCATTGGAGCAACCTTGGATATTAATTTCAAGCAGTCAACGAGAAGAATCTTTTGTAGATGACTTAAATAAGCGACTGGGTATTGTAAGTGGCAAAGTGGCCTTGCTACCACAATCCACTAAGATTCAGCCCTCTGTTGCCTCAATTCGTAAAACCTTTTTTGACTTTCAGGTGGGTGGGGTTTGTAATTTGCATGAAGGTGAGAAAATATTTCAAGTGCCAAATTTTGGGTTGGTGGGGTTTGCAAATTTATTTATTTTTTGCGAGGTCGTAACAAATCATCTCTCAGGTGCCAAATTCTCAGCGGGTGGGGTTTGTAATTTGTGTGAGTGCGGGAAAATCTTCCAAGTGCCAAATTTCGGGTGGGTGGGGTTCACAATTTTTGCAATGGTGGGAAACTCTCCCAAGTGCCAAATTCTTGGTGGGGGTTTGTAATTTCTGCCAGGGCGAAAAAATCTCCCAAGTGCCTAATTTTGAGCAGGTGGGGTTTTGTGAAAATTTCCACGAGGGAAAAGAAATCTCCCAAGTGCCAAATTCCTGGTGGGTGGGGTGTTGTAAAAATTTCCATGAGGGCAAAAAAATCTTCCAAGTGCCAAATTCCTAGCAGGTGGGGTTTGTAATTTACGCGAGGGCAGGAAAATCTTCCAGGTGCCAAATTCTGAGCGGGTGGGGTTTGCAATTTTCACGAGGGAAAAAAAATCTCCTAGGTGCCAAATTCTCAGTGGGTGGGGTTTGTAATTTCTACCAGGGTGAAAAAATCTCCCAAGTGCCACATTCCAGGTAGGTGGGGTTTTGTATAAATTTTTGTGAGGGTGAAAAAATCTCCCAAGTGCCAAATTTTGGGCGGGTGGGGTTTGCAATTTCTACAAGGGCAAAAAAAACTCCCAAGTGCCAAATTCTTGACAGGTGGGGTTTCCAATTTTTGCAAGTGCATAAAAATCTCCTAGGTGCCAAATTCCTGGCAAGTGGGATTTGTAATTTCTGACAGGGCGGAAAAATCTCCCGAGTGCCAAATTTTGGGCAGGAGGGAGGGGTTTTGTAGAAATCTCGAGTGCTAAATTTCGAGCGAGTGGGGTTTTGCAAAATTTCCACAAGGGGGAAAAAAATCTCCCAAGTCCCAAATTTCGAGCTGGTGGGGTTTGCGATTTTCGAAAGGGTAGAAAAATCTCCCAATTCCCAAATTCCCCACGGGTGGGGTTTTGTGATCTTCGCGAGTGCGAAAAAATCTCTCGAGTGCCAAAGTTTCATCAAGGGCAAAAAAGTCTTCCAAGTGCAATTTCCATGTGGGTTGGGTTCATAATCAGTGCAATTTTGAGTGGGTCAGGTTTGCAATTTCTGTGAGGGTGGAAAAATCTTCCAAGTCCAAATTCTGGGTGGGTGGGGTTTTGTAATTTCCAAGTGCCAAATTCCGAGCGAGTGGGGTTTGTAAATTCTGCGAGGGCAGAAAAATCTTCCAAGTCCAAATTTTGAGCAGGTGGGGTTTGTAAATTTTTGTGAGGACAGAAAAATCTTCCAACTGCAAATTCCAGGCAGGTCCTAGGGTTTTTTGATTTTTGTGAGGGCAGACGACTCATGTACATGATCCAAAATCGATCAACTTATTTTTTTGGTTAACGCCCAAAGTTTTGAACTCAAATCGAGTTGGCTACCCCGACTCGAATCGCCTCAAGCCTAATCGCCTCCAAATTTTTTGCACAACCCATGTCACCATGCTCGACTTGATTCTAAGTGCCCCGAGTCATGTACGTGGTCCAAAACAGGTCAATTTTTTTTTTTTTGGGTTAATGCCCAAAGTTTTCAACTCGAACCATGTCGACAACCCCGACATGAATCGCCCCAACTACCCTAACCCTGACTCAAATTGCGTCAAGCCTTAACTACCTCCAATTTTTTTGCATGACTCATGTCATCATGCTCGACATGATTCTAAGTGTGCTGAGTCATGTACGTGATCCAAAGGTGGTCAACTTTTTTTTTGGGTTAACGCCTAAAGTTTTCAACCCAAATTGTGTTGGCAACCCCGACTCGTATCACCTCGAGCCTTAACTGCCTCCAATTTTTTCGTAGGACTCATGTCATCATGCTTGACTTGGTGCCTCGAGCCATGTATGTGATCCAAAAGTAGTTAACTTCTTCCTTCTTTGGTTAACACCCAAATATTTCAACCTAAATCGTGTCACCAACCCTGACTCAAATCACCTCGAGCCTTAATCACTTGCAATTTTTTCAGACCACTCATGTCACTGTGCTTGACTTGATTCTATGTGCCCCAAGTCATGTACATGATCCAAAAGTGATTAACTCTTTTTTTGGCTAACAGCCAAAGTTTTCAAATCGACTCAGCTACCCTAACTTGAGTTACCTTGAGCCGTAATCGCCTTCATTTTTTTCTAGCTCGACTCATGTAACCGCACTCGCCTTGATTCTGAGTGGCTTGAGTCACTTACGTGATCCAAAACTGGGTAACTTTTTCTTTTTCCTTTTTTTTGTCAAGTCCCAAAGATTTGAACTCGAATAGAGTCGGATACCCTGACTTGAGTCCTCTCCAATTTTTTCGCACGACTCATGTCACCGTGCTTGACTTGATTCTAAGTGCCCCGAGTCGTGTATGTGATCCAAAAGTGGTTAAATTTTTCTTTTTGGTTAACGACCAAAGTTTTTAACCCAACCCGCCTTAACAACCTCGACTCGAAGTGCCTTGAGCCTTAATGGCCTCCAATGTTTTTGCACGACTCATGCCACCGTCGACTTTTTGCTCGAATCATGTCACCTAGGGCACCTCGATGCTACGTGACCCAAGCCCTATGCACGACCCAAAATTGGGTAACGTTTTTTTTTTACTCCCAAAATTTCATTCTTTTTTTCCTTATGGGGCCTATCATGATCTCTTTTTATAAAGAAAATTCTCATATTGGATCGTTTCAGCTACCCTACCTCAAATTTTTCTACCTAGGCGTAACGCCTCAAGTTGGCTTGGCAATACGTGAACTAAAACCTATGCGTGATCCAAAAGTAGGTAACTTTTTTTTTTTTTGTAATGCCCAAAATTTAGCACTTTTTTATGTATAGGGCCTCTTATGATTTTTTTCCCTCGTCGACCCACTCTAGCGACCCAGTCGGGTCGCCCAAGGCTAGGGCAACAGAGATGGGTTGACCCAAGTTGGGTTGACCCAGGCATGCGATCTTGGCAGAGGATAGCAAGTTGATTCTATAAGTTTTCTTGCAAATTTTGCTAGCTAGGTCAGCTCACCAAATCATTTGACCATGTGGTCTTTGCCAAATCAAGAATTGACTCTTTAAGTCTGCTCACAGCTCGTCAAGCTGGCTCACCAAGATGACTTACAGTCTTGCCTCACCAGGTGCCCCACCAGGTCGCCTCCTCTTTAACATCACTCACCATGTCAGCTCCCCAAGTTAGCTCACCAAGTCGACTATTTAGGTTGCCTCACCAAGTTGACTCCTCAAGTTTTTCCACCAAGTCAGCTCTCTAAGTTAGCTCACCAAGTCGACTCACCTAGTCATTTTACCAACTCCCCATCAAGTGTGCTTGCCAAGTTGCCCCACCGAGTTGCTTCTCTAAGCCGACTCATCATGTCAACTCACCAAGTTAATTGTTCAAGTATGTTACCAAGTGAACTCTTTAAGTTTGCTCACCAGGTCAGCCTACCCAAGTTGACTCTTTAAGTTCGCTTGCCAGGTCAGCCCACCCAAGTTACATCAATGAGCTAACTCATTGAGTCACCTCACAAAGTTAAATCTTTAAATGCGCTCACCAAGTCAGCTCACCAAGTCGACTCACCATCTCACCTCGAGAAGTTGGCTTGCCGAGTTACCCCACCAGGTCACCTCTTTAAGCCCGCTCACTGTGTCAGCTCGTCAGGGTGGCTCACCAAGTCAACTAATCAAGTAAGCCCACCAAGTCACCTCAAGGAGCTACCTCAATGAGTCACCTCACCATGTTGAATCTTTGAGCCCACTCACTAGGTTGCCTCACCAAGTTGACACGAGTACATTACCAAGTTGACTCTTTAAGTTTGCTCGCCAGGTCGACTCACCAAGTCAGCTCACCATGTCATCTCAACGAACCAACTCACCGAGTTGCCTCACCATGTTGGCTCTCTAATTCCACTCGCCAAGTCACCCCACCAACTCGCCCTATTAGGCCCACTCACCACATCAATTTACTAGGTTGGCTCCTCGTGTCAGCTCGCCAAGCTGACAATTCAAGCATGCTCACCAAGTCTACCCCTAGGTCATCTCCCTAGGTCAGCTCACAAGGTGGACTTGCAAAGTTTCCTTAATGAGTTAACTCTTCAAGTTTGCTCGCCAGGTTGACTCCCCAATTCGGCTCGCCAAATCAGCTCACCAAGTTTGCTCGCCAGGTTGCCTCGCCAGTTCAACCCCACCAAGTTGCCTCAATGAGTTGACTCTCTAAGTCTGCTCACCAAGTTAGCTCAAGCATAAGTGTCGTGAAGTTATTGCAGATTTTTGGTGGAAAAATATGCTAAAAATATTTAGGCTCACCATTGGAGGCCTTAGAGTGCTCGAATGAGGTTCAAAATATTGAGGGAAGGGTTATAGTAGCATTCTTGAGCCTATAGATTAAGAGCTGGCATTTCATAAAAGATGTTATAGTAGCCAATCAGAGCAATGATTCATGAGTTATGGCCTTCAGAAGTTGGGCTACCAAAATTTCTAAAATAATTTGTCAAAGATGTATTAGGTAGACTTATGTGTATTGTCAGGATCTTCTAGCCATAGGTATTTAAGTCTGAGCATCTAGAACCTTCCCGACTGACATACAATTTCCTATTTAAGAAAGGCCCAAATGTTGTCTAGGACAACTCTGGTTGATAGCTGGCAGCTTCTCTTATAGACTGTTGTAGTGAAGGCACCCTTATGGGTTAGTATATTGTGCTTATGAATTATATAATTCCACTTCTGTGGTCCAAATGACAAGACCACATTTTGTTTTCGCATTTTCTATTATTTCTATGGTTCTGTTATAAGTTTATGGTATTAACAAGACCTTCCTGCGTCACCTCACCAAGTCACTTCTTAAGCCATGCTCATAATGTTGGCTTTCCAAGTCAGCTCAACAAGTCAACTGTTCAAGCATGCTCACCAAGTCAACGCTTTTAGTTCACTCAAAAGGTCTTCTCGCATGGTTAGCTCATTGAGTCACCCCACCAAGTCACCTCAATGACCCAACTCATCTAGTTGCCTCACCAAGTTGACTCTTTAAGTCTGCTCACCAAGTCAGCTCATCAAGTTGCCTCTCCTCAAGGCTGGTGATCAAGGGTTGGATAGCTTCGCTCACCAGGTCACCTCACCAAGTGGGGTCACTAGGTCACCCCACCAAGTAGCCTCAACAAGTTGACTCTTTCAATTTGCCTGACAAGTTGGCTCACAAAGTCGGCCTACCATCTTACCTCGCTAACTTTCCAAACCAAGTTACCTTTTTAAGCTCACTCACCAATTTGACTCACCAGCTTGGCTCCCCAAGTTGGCACACCAAGTGCTCTCACGAAGTCAAATCTTTAAGTTTGATCATCAATTCACCACACGAGGTCAACACACCTAGTTGACTCTTTTAAGTCTGTTCATCAAGCCACCCCACAAGGTTGGCACACCAAGTACTCTCACCAAGTCAACTCTTTAAGTCTGTTCATCAAGTCACCCAACCAGGTCAGCCCACCAAGTACTCTCACCAGGTCGATTCTCTAAGTCTATTCATCAAGTCACCCCACCAAGTACTCTCACCAAGTCATCTCTTTAGGTCTATTCATCAAGTCACCCCACCAAGTCGACCCTTAAAGTACGTTCATCAAGTCACCCCGCCAAGTACTCTCACCAAGTTGACTCTTTAAGTCCTTTCATCGAGTCACCCCACCAAGTCAACTCTTTAAGTCTGTTCATTAAGTCAATAGAACAAGTACTCTCACCAAGTTAACTCTTTATGTCCCTTCATCAAGTCACCCCACTAGGTTGACCAACCAAGTACTCCCACCAAGTCGCCTCTTTAAGTTTTTTCATTAGTTCACCCCACCAAGTACTCTCACCAAGTTGACTCTTTAAGTCTACTCATCAAGTTGAGCAACCAAGTACTCTCACCAAGTTGACTCTTTGAGTCCTTTCATCAAGTCACCCCACCAAGTACTCTGACCAAGTCGATTATTCAAGCGCGTTCATCAAGTCACCCCACCAAGTACTCTAACCAAGTTGACTCTTTAATTTTGTTCATCAAGTCACCCCACCAAGTACTCTCACCAAGTCAACTCTTTAGGTCAGTTCACCAAGTCACCCTTCCAAGTCGACCCCTTAAGTCCATTCATCAAGTCACCCCACCAAGTACTCTCACCAAGTTGACTCTTTAAGTCCTTTCATCAACTCACCCCACCAAGTTGACTCTTTAAGTTCATTCATCAAGTCACAAGAACAAGTACTCTCACCAAGTTGACTCTTTATGTCCCTTCATCAAGTCACCCCACCAGGTCGGCCCACCAAGTACTCCCACCAAGTCAACTATTTAAGTTCGTTCATCAGTTCACCCCACCAAGTACTCTCACCAAGTTGACTCTTTTAGTCTGCTCATCAAGTCGAGCCACCAAGTACTTTCACCAAGTCAACTCTTTGAGTCCATTCATCAAGTCACCCCACCAAGTACTCTAACTAGGTCAGCCCACCAAGTACTCCCACCAAGTCAACTCTTTAAGTTCATTCGTTAGTTCACCCCACCAAGTACTCTCACCAATTTGACTCTTTTAGTCTGCTCATCAAGTCGAGCCACCAAGTACTCTCACCAAGTTGACTCTTTGAGTCCATTCATCAAGTCACCCCACCAAGTACTCTGACAAAATTAGTTTTTCAAGCGCGTTCATCAAGTCACCCCACCAAGTACTCTCACCAAATTGACTCTTTAAGTCTGTTCATCAAGTCACCCCACCAAGTAATCTCACCGAGTCAACTCTTTAGGTCCGTTCACCAAGTCACCCCGCCAAGTCGACCCTTTAAGTCCATTGATCAAGTCACCCCACCAAGTAATCTCACCAAGTCGACTCTTTAAGTCCTTTCATGAACACACCCCACCAAGTTGACTCTTTAAGTCCGTTCATCAAGTCTCTAGAACAAGTACTCTCACCAAGTTGATTGTTTATGTCAGTTCATCAAGTCACCCCACCAGGTCGACCCACCAAGTTGACTCTTTAAGTCCGTTCATCAGTTCACCATGCCAAGTACTCTCACCAAGTGGACTCTTTAAGTTTGCTCATCAAGTTGAGCCACTAAGTACTCTCACCAAGTTGACTCTTTGAGTCCATTCATCAAGTCACCCCACCAAGTACTCTAACCAAGTCAATTCTTCAAGTTCATTCATCAAGTCACCCCAAAAAGTACTCTCACCAAGTTGACTGTTTAAGTCTGTTCATCAAGTCACCCCACCAAGTCAACTCTTTAGGTCTGTTCATCAAGTCACCCCACCAAGTTGACCCTTCAAGTGCATTCATCAAGTCACCCCAACAAGTACTCTCACCAATTCAACTCTTTATGTCCGTTCATCAAGTCACCCCACCAACTCGACCCTTCAAGTGCGTTCATTAAGTCACCCCATCAAGTACTTTGACCAAGTTGACTCTTTAAGTCTGTTCATCAAGTCATCCAACCAAGTCAACTCTTTAGGTACGTTCATCAAGTCACCCCACCAATTCGACCCTTTAAGTCCGTTCATCAAATCACCCTGCCAAGTACTCCCACCAAGTCGACTTTTTAGGTCGTTTCATCAAGTCACCCCACCAAGTCGACTCTTTAAGTCTATTCATCAAGTCACTAGAACAAGTACTCTCACCAAGTTGACTCTTTAAGTCCGTTCATCAAGACGCCCCACCAGGTTGGCCCATTAAGTACTCTCACCAAGTCGACTCTTTAAGTCTATTCATCAGTTCACCCTGCCAAGTACTCTCACCAAGTTGACTCTTTAAGTCCGCTCATCAAGTTGTGCCACCAAGTACTCTCACCAAGTTGACTCTTTAAGTCTTTTCATCAAGTCACCCCACCAAGTACTCTCACCAAGTCAACTCTTTAGGTCCGTTCATCAAGTCACCCCTCCAAGTCAACCCTTTAAATTCGTCCATTATGTCACCCCGCAAAGTACTCTCACCAAGTCGACTCTTTAAGTCCTTTCATCGAGTCACCCCAACAAGTCGACTCTTTAAGTTTGTTCATCAAGTCACAAGAACAAGTACTCTCACCAAGTTAACTCTTTATGTCCCTTCATCAAGTCACCCCACCAGGTCGAGCCACCAAGTACTCCCACCAAGTCGACTCTTTAAGTCCATTCATCAGTTCACCTCACCAAGTACTCTCACCAAGTTGACTCTTTACTTCTGCTCATCAAGTCGAGCCACCAAGTGCTCTCACCAAGTTGACTCTTTAAGTTTGTTCATTAAGATACCCCACCAAGTAATCTCACCAAGTCGACTCTTTAATTATGTTCATCAAGTCACCCCACCAAGTACTCTCGCCAAGTCAACTCTTTAGGTCCATTCATCAAGTCACCCCACCAAGTTGACCCTTTAAGTCCATTCATCAAGTCAACCCAAAAAGTCTACTCTTTAAGTCCTTTCATCAAGTCAACCCACCAAGTCGACTCTTTAAGTTTGTTCATCAAGTCACCCCACCAAGTACTCTCACCAAGTCAACTCTTTAGGTCCATTCATCAAGTCACCCTACCAAGTCAACCATTTAAGTCTGTTCATCAAGTTACCCCACCAAGTTCTCTCACCAAGTCAACTCTTTAAGTCCTTTCATCAAGTAACCCCACCAAGTTGACTCTTTAAGTCCATTCATCAAGTCCTTAGAACAATTACTCTCACCAAGTCGACTCTTTATGTCCATTCATCAAGTCACCCCACCAAGTTGGCCCACCAAGTACTCCCATCATGTCGACTTTTGAAGTCTGTTCATCACTTCACCTTGCCAAGTACTGTCACCAAGTTTACTCTTTAATTCTGCTCATCAAGTTGACCCACCAAGTCAACTCTTTGAGTCTATTCATCAAGTCACCCCACCAAGTACTCTAACCAAGTCGATTCTTCAAGTGTGTTCATCAAGTCACCCCACCAAGTACTCTCACCAAGTTGACTCTTTAAGTCTGTTCATCAGGTCACCCTACCATGTACTCTAATCGAGTCAACTCTTTAGGACCGTTCATCAAGTCACCTTGCCAAGTCAACCCTTTAAGTCTGTTCATAAAGTCACCCCACCAAGTACTCTCACCAAGTCGACTCTTTATGTGCTTTCATCAAGTCACCCCACCAAGTCGACTCTTTAGGTCTGTTCATCAAGTCACTAGAACAAGTACTCTCACCAAGTCGACTCTTTAAGTCTATTAATCAAGTCACCCCACCAGTTAAGCCTACCAAGTACTCCCACTAGGTCGACTCTTTAAGTTCATTCATTAGTTCACCCTGCCAAGTACTTTCACCAAGTTGACTCTTTAAGTCCACTCATCAAGTCGCGCAACCAAGTACTCTCACCAAGTTGATTGTTTGAGTCTGTTCATCAAGTCACCCCACCAAGTACTCTAACCAAGTCAATTCTTCAAGTGCATTCATCACGTCACCCCACCAATTACCCTCACCAAGCCGACTCTTTAAGTCTGTTCATCAAGTCACCCAACCAAGTACTCTCACCAAGTAAACTCTTTAGGTCCATTCATCAAGTCACCCTCCCAAGTTGACCCTTTAAGTCCGTTCATCAAGTCACCCCGCCAAGTCGACCCTTTAAGTTCGTTCATCAGGTCACCCCACCGAGTACTCTCACCAAGTCAATACTTCAAGTGCGTTCATCAAGTCACCCCACCAAGTACTCTCACCAAGTCGACTCTTTAAGTTTGTTCATCAAGTCACCCCACCAAGTACTCTCACCAAGTCAACTCTTTAGGTTCATTCATTAAGTCACCCCACCAAGTCAACCCTTGAAGTGTGTTCATCAAGTCACCCCACCAAGTACTCTCACCAAGTCAACTCTTTAAGTTTGTTCATCAAGTCACCCCACCAAGTACTCTCACCAAGTCAACTCTTTAGGTTTGTTCATCAAGTCACCCCGCCAAGTTGACCCTTTAAGTCCATTCATCAAGTCACCCCACCAAGTACTCTCCCCAAGTCGAATCTTTAAGTCCTTTCATCAAGAAAACTCTTTAAGTTCATTCATCAAGTCACCTGAACAAGTACTCTCACCAAGTTGACTCTTTAAGTCCATTCATCAAGTCACCCCACCAGGTCGGCCCACCAAGTACTCTCACCAAGTTGATTCTTTAAGTTTGTTCATCAGTTCACCCCACCAAATACTCTCACCAAGTTGACTCTTTAGGTTCATTCATCAATTCACCTCGCCAAGTTGACCATTTGAGTTTGTTCGTCAAGTCAATAGACCAAGTACTCTCACCAAGTTAACTCTTTAAGTCCTTTCATCAAGTCACCCCACATAGTGGACTCTTTAGGTTTGTTCATCAAGTCACCAAAACAGGTACTCTCACCAAGTCGACTCTTTGTGTTCATTTTTCAAGTCTCGCCACTAGGTCGGCCCACCAAGTACTCCCATCAAGTTGACTCTTTAAGTTTATTCATCAGTTCACCCCACCAAGTACTCTAACCAAGTTTACTCTTTAATTTTGCTCATCAAGTCAAGCCACCAAGTTGACTCTTTGAGTCTGTTCATCAAGTCACCCCACCAAGTACTCTAATCAAGTCGATTCTTCAAGTGTGTTCATCAAGTCACCCCACCAAGTACTCTCACCAAGTTGACTCTTTAAGTTTTTTCATCAAGTCACCCCACCAAGTACTCTCACCAAGTCAACTCTTTAGTTTCATTCATAGAGTCACCCCACCATGTTGACCCTTCAACTGTGTTCATCATGTCACCCCACCAAGTAGACTCTTTAAGTTCGTTCATCAAGTCACCCCGCTAGGTCAGCCCACAAATTACTCTCACAAAGTCGACTCTTTAAGTTCGTTCATCAAGTCATCCTGGCAAGTCGGCCCACCAAGTCAACTCTTTAAGATTGTTCATCAAGTCACTCTACCAAGTCAGCCCACCAAGTAGACTCTATAAGTTTGTTCCTCAAGTCACCCCACCAGGTCAGCCCACCAAGTACTCTCACCAAGTCGACTCTTTAAGTTTGTTCATCAAGTCACCCCACCAAGTACTCTCACCAAGTCGACTGTTTAAGTTTGTTCATCAAGTCGCTCTGCCAGGTCGGCCTACCAAGTAATCTCACCAAGTTGACCCTTTTATTTCGATCGTCAAGTCCCCCTGCCAGGTCAGCCCAGCAAGTACTCTCACAAAGTTGACTCTTTAGGTTCATTCATCAATTCACCCGACCAACTCAGCCCACCAAGTTCTCTCAGCAAGTCAACTTTTTAAGTTTGTTCATCAAGTCACCTTGCCAATTTGACCCACCAAGTACTCTCACAAAGTTGACTCTCTAAGTTCATTCATCAAGTCACCCTGCCAGGTCAGTCCACCAAGTACTTTGACCAAGTCACCCCGCTAGTTTGACCCACCAAGTTGACTCTTTAATTTCGTTCATCAAGTCACCTGGCCAAGTCAGCCCACCAAGTTGACTCTTTAAGTTCGTTCTTCAAGTCATGTGACGAGGTCAGCCCACTGAGTACTCTCACCAAGTCAACTCTTTATGTTTGTTCATCAAGTCACCCTGCCAGGTCGGCCCACCAAGTACTCTCACCAAGTCGACTCTTTAAGTTTTTTCATGAAGTCACACTGCCAGGTCGACCCACCAAGTTGACTCTTTAATTTAGTTCATCAAGTCACCCTGCCAAGTCTGCCGAATAAGTCAACTCTTTAGGCTTGTTCATCAAGTCACCCCACCAAGTACTCTCACCAAGTCAACTCTTTAGGTTCATTCATCATGTCACCCCACCAGGTTGGCCCACCAAGTGGACTCTTTAAGTTTGTTCATCAAGTCACCCAGCTAGGTCGGCCCACCAAGTCACCAAGTACTCTCACCAAGTCGACTCTCTAAGTTCATTCATCAAGTCACCTTGCCAGGTCAGCCCACAAAGTCAAATCTTTAAGTTCGTTTGTTAAGTCACCCCGTCAGGTCAGCCAACCAAGTACTCTTGCCAAGTCAACTTTTTAAGTTCTTTTAGGCTAGCCAAGTCTGCTGGCCAAGTCATCTCACCACCAGGCTAGCCAGCTCTGCTCGCCAAGGCATCTCACCATGTTGGCTCACCAAGTCACCCTAGAAAGTCACCTTAATGAGTTGACTCTTTAAGTCTGCTCACCAAGTCAAGTCACCACATTGACTTACCATGTCGCCTTACCAAGTTGCCCCACCCGGTCACATCTTAAAGTATGCTCACCATGTCAAATTTCTATCTTGATTCCCCAAGTTAGCTTGCCAAGGTGGCTCACGAGTCAAAAGTTCAAGTGCGTGCATCAAGTCGAGTCTTTAAGTTTGCTCACCAAGTTTACTTGCTAGGTCAGCTCACTGAGTCAAGTCATCTCACCCAGTTGACTTACCATCTTTCCTCATCGTCAATTTACTCCCATGGCTCATGAAATCATGCCACCTAACCGATGTCAGTTTTTGGATGCATATTTTTGAATGCAGAGCAAGCCTTGCAGTATTATCTTATATAGGAGAGGCAGTGTGCTCGAAATAAAGTTGAGTAATAATTTTCAAATCAGGTAGCCTTGGATATAAAATGGAAGTTGAGCCATTCTAGCCGAGCCATAATTTTCGAATTGGGTTGCCTACGATACAAAATTCAAGCTGAGCCATAATTTTCAAATTTGGGTAACTTGCGATATAAAATGGGTACCCAAGCCATTCTACTTGAGTCATAATTCTCAAATTGGGTAGCTTCTGATATAAAATGGTCGTTGAGCCATTCTAGTCAGTCTCCAAAAATTGAACAATTTACCCCCTTGATTGATGCAATCAAATCGCCTAACCAATGCCAATCTTTGTCTCCGTTTACAACCTCATCAAAAATGGGGTCGTGGATGGCTATTCGGTCACATTTTTCATTTAGTCAAGTTTTAAGGTACTTGTCCACTGAATATACATTTTTGATGTAGAGTATGCCTTGCACTAATAGCTTATATAGGGGAGGTAGTGTGCTTGAAAAATGGTGGCCGAGCCATGCTGGCCAACTTGATCTAGGTGAGCCATGCTGGCCGACCCGATCTAGCTGAGCCGTTCTAGCTGAGCCATGCTGGCCGAGCCGATTTGGGTGAGCCATGCTGGCTGACCCAATCTGGGCGAGCCATTCTAGCTAACCCAATCTGGCCGAGCCATTCTGAGTGAGCCATGCTGGCCACCCCGATCTAGGCGAGCCATTCTGGTTGACCCGATTTGGCTGAGCCATGCTAGCTGACCCAATCTGGGCGAGCCATTCTAGTCGACTTGATCTAGGCGAGCTGTTCTGGCCGAGCTCCAAAAATAGTGTTGTGGATGGCTGTTTGGTCACATTTTTCATTGAATTGGATTTTTAAGGGATTTGTCCGTGCTATCGCATATTTGAAATGTAGAAGGAGCCTTGCAATAATAGCTTATATAGGAGAGGTGGTTGTCGCAAGCCTCTCCCATGCCCCTTTCATTGATTCAACATTGGTTTCTAGGCAGATCAGATTGTTGGGTTTTAAAATGGTGTATGCTGATGTTGAATCAATGAAAGGGGCATGAAGCGATCTCTGAGTGCTTTTCCTTGGCTCTCCTTTAGATCATGTTTTTTGATGAATCAATTTTGGAAAAGGTGTGGCAGCAGTTGCTGATCCATGGCGTGTCTTTTAGGTGATTTTAAAACTTGATCTAAACATGAGCCCTTGTCTAGCACTTCGACGTTGCTTGGTATAATAGCAATTTTCTATGGGTGCGCACTCTAGATATTTGTCACCATGTACTTATTGTGGCTACATGGGAGCTTTAATACTGAAATCTCTCAGCGAAAAATGGTGGCCAAGCCATGTTTGCCAACCCAATCTGGGCGAGCCATGCTGGCCGACCCGATTTGGGCAAGCCATTCTGGCCGACCCGATCTGGATGAGCCATTTTTGTCGACCCGATCTGGCTGAGCTCCAAATATGGTGTCATGGATAGTTGTTTGGTCACATTTTTCATTGAATTTTATTTTTAAGGGATTTTTCCATGCTATTGAAAATTTCTATTGCAGAAGGAGCCTCGCACTAATAGCTTATATAGGAGAGGTTGTTGTCGCGAGCCTCTCCCATGCCCCTTTCATTGATTCAACATTGGTGTCTAGGCAGATCGGATTGTTGGATTTTCAAATGGTGTATGCTTATGTTGAATCAATGAAATTGGCATGAAGTGATCTCTAAGTGCTTTTCCCTTTAGATCATGTTTTTTGATGACTCAATCTTGGAAAAGGTGAGGCAGCAGTTACGGATCCATGGCATGTCTTTTTGGTGATTTCAAAACTTGATCTAAACGTGAGCCCTTGTCTAGCACTCCGACATTGCTTGATATAATGGCAATTTGCTATGGGTGCTTGGCACTCTAGCAATTTGTCATGGTGTACTTATCATGACTACATGGGAGCTTTAATACCGAAAGCTCTCGGCAAAAAATGGTGGCCGAGCCATGCTAGCTGACTCGATCTAGGTGAGCCATTTTGGACAACCTGATTTTGGCGAGCCATGCTGGCCGACCTGATTTGGCTAAAATGTTTTTGTCGACCCGATCTTGCCGAGCTCCAAAAATAGTGTCGTGGATGGCTGTTTGGTCACATTTTTCATTGAATTGGATTTTTAAGGAATTTGTCTGTGCTACCACAGATTTTGAATGCAGAAGGAGCCTCGCACTAATAGCTTATATAGGAGAGGTGGTTGCTGTGAGCCTCTCCCATGCCCCTTTCATTGATTCAACATTGGTGTCTAGGCAGATCGGATTGTTGGATTTTCAAACGGTGTATGCTGATGTTGAATCAATGAAAGGGGCATGAAGCAATCTTTGAGTGCTTTTGCTTGGCTCTACTTTAGATCATGTTTTTTGATGACTCAATTTTGGAAAAGGTGATGCAGCAGTTGCTGATCCATGGCGTGTCTTTTTGGTGATTTTAAAACTTGATCTAAACGTGAGCCCTTGTCTAGCACTCTGATGTTGCTTGGTATAATGGCAATTTGCTATGGGTGCTTGACACTCTAGAAATTTTTCATGGTGTACTTATCGTGGCTACATGGGAGATTTAATATCGAAAGCTCTTGGTGAAAAATGGTGGCCGAGACATGCTGGCCGACCTGATCTGGCTTAGCCTATTTGGTTGACCCGATCTAGCTCTTCTTTCTCACTCCATCAGCACAAATTTGGGAGTTTTTCAACAGCGATTGTCATTCCAATGTGTCATTGCGGTGATCTGGAGAGCGATGCAAAGGGCGAGAGCTTGTGTTTATTATTTGGGATGTTTGTGCAAGCGAGCAGGGGAGCTTCTCTTATCGAAACCTCTCCATGGCCTTTGAAAATATAGACCCAGTGCCAACGATATCGATGGATATGAGCCTTGGATTCCAAATTTGTTCAGCTAACATTGGTTTTTGTTAGAGATGGGTACGAAAGCACATCTCAATTGCTACACGAGAGCTCCCTAAGGTTGCTTCTATGCCAACTCAATCGGCACAACATTGGGAATGGTTCGACAAATGTTTTTGTTCCAATGTGTCATCGAGATGTCTTAGAAAGTGCCCTTTCAAGGGTGAGCTCATGTCTAGCACTTGGATTGTGTATCATCAGAAGTGAATGGGGAGATCTCATTGTGAATGATAGCATGGTGATTACAAGAGAAAATTGTCTTAGTAGTTGGAGCATTGGACTCGGGCCATTGTGACGGCCTTGCAATTTCTATATAATTGCAACCTATGTTCGCACAGTAGCAGAGTTTGCATGTAAGATTGGTCTTTGTTCTTGATAGTTCCAGGAGATGACCAACGAAACTTTTGGATTGGGCCCCTTCAAGGTGAAATTCATCTAGTTGATTGGATGAGCTCAATGACCATTTCACTCCCTTGGTTCCATTAATTCAAATCCCATCCAGCTGCCATAGACACTCCAAATATTGAGCCGTTGTTACCATGCCATCCTACTTAGACTCCTAGATAATCAAGGCCGACATTGTGTCTGCTCCTCTCAAGTAAACCTCAAAAAAGGCACCAAGGAAAATGGTATTGTCGAGTTGTCCTACCCGAGCTATTCCATCCAAGCAGAGCTATTTCGCCCGATCTCCAAAAGTTGGCCATTTCACTACCTTAGCTCCATGAATTCAAATCTCCTAACTGATGAGAATCTTTTGCTCCTCTATTGACCTCATAAAAAATGGGGTCGTGGATGGCTGTTTGGTCACATTTTTCAACGATTTGGATTTTTAAGGCAGTTGGCGGTGTGTTCGCTAATTTCTAATGTAGAGCGAGCCTTGCACTAATAGCTTATATAGGAGAGGTGGTTGTCGCGAGCCTCTCCCATGCCCCTCTCATTGATTCAACACTGGCATCAAGGCAGATGGATATGTCAAATTTTGAAATGGTGGATGCTGACGTTGAATTAATTAGAGGGGCATGAAGCCCACCCTCGAGGTGCTATTCCTCGACTCTCCTTTAGGTCATGTTTTCTTATCACTCAGCCGACGCAATTTTGGAAAAAGGTTTGGCAGTGGCTGCCAGCCCTCACCACGTCTACTTGGTGATTTTAAAACTTGATCTAAAATGGGAGCCCTCGTCTAGCACCTCTATCTAGTTTTGCTAAGGTATTGCATAAATTTTTGCTATCAGTGTGAATCCCCCAACAAATGCCTACCCTTGGACTATCTCTTAGATCACCTTCTTCGATCACTCAGAAGATGCAATTATGAAAGAAACTTGGTAGTGGTTGCCATTCTACAACACGTCTATTTAGCGATCTCGAAGTTGATCTAATGGCAAGCCCTTGTCTAGCCATGAGGTGGGTGATTGGCGCTCTAGCAATTTTTTGTGTGCCTATCGTGGCTACAATGGGACCTTTGATAACAAAAGCTCTCGGCAACCCTCCCCAATAGAATCAGTGCTGGTGTTCGAGAAAGATGCATTATTCAGCTTTGGAATATTGGCACCAGCATCATTTCCATTGGGAGGGCCATGATGCCATCCCGATTTTTCTATTCAAGGACTCTCTCCCTAGAGTCATTCTCTTTGTAACAACTTCTTTGGCACAAAATTTTTGGAATGGTTCAGTAAGAGTTGTCATTCCAATGGTGCCATTGTGGTGGTTGCCTGGGCAGTGATCTGAAGGGTGAGTCGTCGTCTAGCAGTTGGGTTGCGCATCACAAGTGACAAGGGATCCTTTGTAATCGGAAGCTCCCTATGGCCATTCGATGAGAGGATCCATTTCTTTTGTGAGAAAGGAAAAATATATCCTTGGATTCCAAATGAAATCAACAACATTGGATCTATATAAGAGTAGAATGAAGCAGCAACCCATTTGCGATGCACAGCTCCCCAGAGTTGCTTTTCTTTCTCACTCCATCGAAACAAATTTGGGAGTTTTTCGATAGTGGTTGTCATTCCAATGTGTCATTACGATGATCTGTAGAGCGATGCTAAGGGCGAGAGCTTGTGTCTAGTATTTGGGATGTTTGTGCGAGCGAGCAACATAGCTTCTTTTATCAGAACCTCTCTGTGGCCTTTGAAAATAGACCAAGTGCCGATGATATCGATGGATACGAGCCTTGGATTCTAAATTTGTTCATAGCTAACATTGGTTTTTGTGAGAGATGGGTACAAAAGCACATCTCAATTACTACGTGGGAGCTCCTTAAGGTCACCTCTGTGCCAACTCGATCGACACAACATTGGGAATGGTTTGATAATAGTTATTGTTCCAATGTGTCATCGGGGATGTCGTGGAAAGTGGTCTTTCAAGGGCGAGCTCACGTCTAGCACTTGGATTGCATGTCACATCACAAGTGAATGGGGAGATCTCTCTATGAATGGCAGTATGGTGATTGCAAGAGAAAATTGACTTAGTCGAAGCATTGGCCTCGGGCCATTATGACGGCCTTGCAATTTCTCTTTAGTTGCAACCTATGTTTGCGCAGTAGCAGAGTTTGCATGTAAGATTGACCTTGTTCTTGACAGTTTCAAGAGATGACCCCCGAAACTTTTGGATTGGGCCCCTTCAAGGTGAAATTCATCCAGTTGATCGAATGAGCTCGATGACCATTTCACTCCCTTGGCTCCATGAATTCACATCTCCTAACCAATGACAATCTTTTGCTCCTCTACCGACCTCATAAAAAATTGGGTTGTGGATAGCTGTTTGGTTAGAATTTTCAATGATTTTGATTTTTAAGGCAGTTGTTGGTGTGTTCGCTAATTTCTAATGGAGAGCAAGCCTCGCACTAATAGCTTATGTAAGGGGTGGGTGATTCGCATAAGGGGAAGGGCCATCCCCAGGTTGAGATAGAGGTCTTTAATGGACTTGTCAACTGTATGGACAATTTCTAATGCGAAGTGGGCTGAGCACTTATAACTATTATAGGGGGAAGAAGAGTACCTCGACCATTCTGAAATGAATGTCTACATGTGATTGATTTTATTGTCCAAAGCGAAGTGTCATGGTGCAAAAATTCAAGGAGGCACACAACAACTATTAGCGAGCAGAGTGTTCTAAGATTGTAGTGTGGTGATGTGAAGTAGAGTAGAGATAGTAAAGTGCTAAGCAGTGTGACTTGGGCTCCCCAACTTGGGGAGGCCTGGGTCTTATCTGTGTAAGCCAGCCAAGGTTCAAGAGAGAGCCAGGGTTGCTTCGGAAAGTTCCAATGACACAAGGTGTTGGGTGTGTGGAATCTACATGAGGAGCAACATCCAAGGTTGGGTGAGGTGCATGTGGTTGTGCCAGTGTTCTAAGAGTGGATGCACAACTAGGGGTGGGAACTTGTATTGGGTGCTGGGGAAAGCACTCGAGTAGTGATCAACAATACTATTGAGCTTGATGTAACATGGGCTAAGGGCCATTTGTGATAATCAATAAAGCTACTTGTTACCCCAAGATACTGTGTTCATTGTGTGTTGAGTTATATTCTATTGTGCAAGTTATTTTGTATTGTGCTGACCAAGGTGTATGCAAGAGTTGAGCTAGGGGAGTTTGGAGATAGGCATAGTCTGGGATTGTCTCATCTGTGAGAGATCACCAGTGTCGCACGAGGTAAAAACTTATCCCTGTGATAGTTGGTATCAGAGCCAAGCGGCTTGATACTCCCAGCTTGACATAGTCAGTACTGAGTAGATGTCTAGAGAAGAGACTTGGAAGTCTAGAGAGGAGGCATCATTGGAGGAGTACTTTGCAGGGAGACCTCCAAGGGCCAATATCAACACTGGGCCTAGGAACACACTAAGGGTAAGTGATAGAATTAATGACTTGGAAAGTCAAATGGAGTCCATAGAGGATGTAGCTACAACACGTAGGATAGTGCAACTGGAGACAAATGTCAAGGACATTTTGGATGACTCTGGGAGAGTGAAAATGGAGTTATAGTCTCTTACGCAAGAGCACAACTCACTATCCGATGATCATGCCCTTTTAGGAGAAGCTCACAAGAATTTGTGAGATGATCATGTGGCATTGTCAACTGAATTCCAAACCTTATCAGGGGAGCACAATACAATGATTTCAGACTATCAGACTTTGGTAGCAAAGGTGCAGAGGTTAGTCAAGGAGGTTGATTTTCTGAAGGAAGTCTTCACTCAAGGAGGTGTAAGCAAGGCCGAGCACAAGAGGAAGCCCCCTAAACCCTATGATGGAAAGAGGGATGACAAGGTGTTGGAAAATTTTGTATGTGATATGGAAAGATTTCTAAAATCCCTTAAGGGTTACACCAATGAGGAGAAGCTTGATGAGGCAGTTTGTTGTCTCTTAGGTGAGGCCAAGTTGTGGTGGAGAACCAGAAGGCAGGAAGGCCAGTTCCAATAGTGAGTAATTGGGAAGACTTGAGTGCATTGCAAAAACAACAGTTTAAGCCAGAGAGTGCAGATTTGGAACTGAGGTATAAATTTAGATATATGAGGCAGACGGGGTCACTGAGGGATTACATCCAGACTTACCAGACATATATGATGCAAATGCAAAATTGGGTAGAGGAAGAGAAAGTGCATTTCTTCATAATCAGCCTAAAGCCAAGGCCAATGGCTGAAGTAAGGAAAGCTAGACCTCAAATTGCCAAGGAATCCATTGCCATTACGGCTGTTCTCGAAGATCACCAATTCAGCAAGGATGCCAACAATAGTGGGCCATTTTAGAAAAGTGAGAAGAATCCATTCCAGAAGAAGAATGACAAGAAGAGTAGTGGAACTACAAAGTCAGCTGGATCTTCTTCAAGCACAAAGATGATAGGGTCATCAAAACCTAAAGACAAGAAGGAAACAAGCAAGAAAGGTGGTGATGAGGCTAAGGCCAAGTCTAAGAACCCAAAGAACAAGGGGTGTTTTGTCTATGGCAACAAGGGCCATTGGGCTAAGGAATGTCTAGAGAGATAGAGGTTAACTTCAATGTAGAATGAGACTGCAGAGAAGGATGGTTCATCATCAATGATGGGGGTGATCCAAGGGTTAGTTGCAGTCAAGGGTGCACCACAGAAGAAGGCTACAATAGTCAAGCTTGAGAACTTGAATAGATTATTGTATGTGGAGACTGAGATGAATAACAAGGTGACCATGGGGATGGTAGATTTAGGTGCCACACACAACTACATCTCAGCTAGGAGAGCTGTGGAACTGGGACTTAAAGTGCAACCAGGCACAAGTTCCTTTAAGGCAATGAACTCACCTACCAAGTGAGTAACTGGTGTTTTGAAAGGCACACTAGTGAAAGTAGGCATGTGGCAAGGCCACATGGATCTTATGGTGATTGAAATGGATGATTTTGAGTTGATTTTGGGGCAAGAATTTTTGAGATTGGATAAAGTGGTAGTGATGCCTCATTTGGAGTCAATTTTATTCTTAGATCCACAACACTCATGTATGGTGAAGAGATCAGAAAGGTGGCAGTCTGGGAAGGCTCCAATGGTTTTAGCTATGAGCATGAAGAAGGCAGCCAGAAAGAAAGACAAAGAATCCATGTACTTGGCAACACTACTTGGTGGTTGGGATGAGCTAGAAGGAGTCAAGGAGACACCGATTCCAACAGAAGTAGAGGAGGTCATATCGGATTTTGGAGACCTCATTTTGGCCAAGTTGCTTGCACAACTTCCTATCAGAAGAGCTACAGATCATAAGATTGAGTTAACATCAAGGGCAAGGCCTCCTGGTTAGGCACCATATTGATTGTCAGGGCCTGAGATGGTTGAACTTAAGAAGCAGTTGGAGGAATTGCTTGAGGCAGGATATATCAGACCATCCCGTTCTCTATATGGAGCTCCTGTGTTGTTTCAAAAGAAGAAGGATGGAACATTGAGGTTATGCATCAAATTTAGAGCTCTAAATAAGTTAACCATCAAGAACAAGTATCCCCTCCCACTCATTGTAGATTTTTTTGACCACTTATTAGGAGCGAGGGTGTTTAGCAAGCTTGATCTGAAGCAGGGCTATTATCAAGTGAGGATTGCTGCAGGGGATGAAGAGAAGGTTGCATGTGTGACAAGATATGAGTCATACAAGTTCATGGTGATGCCCTTTTGGCTATGCAATGTGCCAAAAACATTTTTCACACTCATGAACGATGTGTTTCACCCTCTATTGGATAAGTCTATGGTGGTGTATTTGGATGACATCTTGGTATACAACAAGAATATGGAGGAACACAAGCAACATTTAGTAGAAGTTTTTGAATTGCTTAGGGAGCACAAACTATATGTGAAGAAGGAAAAATTTTCCTTTGCTCAAGAAGAGGTGCACTTCTTGGGTCATGTAGTGGGTCACGGTCTGATTCGTCCAGACCCAGAGAAACTGCAAGCCATCAATGATTGGGAACCTTTGAACAATGTTCATGAAGTGAGGTAGTTTCTAGGTTTGGAAAACTACTATAGGAAGTTTGTTGAGGGGTATTCCAAGCTTGTGGCCCCTTTGATAGATCTCTTGAAGAAGGATAGAAAATGGTGGTGGTAAGATAAGTGTTAGAATGCATTTGAGGGATTGAAGGAGAAACTCACTTCTTCACCAGTGTTGGCACTACCTGATTTCACAACATCATTTGAAGTCCAATGTGATGCTTCAAATTATGTAATTGGGGGAGTGTCAATGCAAGATGGACATCCCATTGCATATGAGTCTAAGAAGTTGTAGGGCATGGAGAAAAATGATCCTTCCCATGAGAAGGAAATGATAGGGATCATACATTGTCTCAGGACTTGGAGACATTATCTCTTGGGGACATAGTTCATTGTGAAGACAGAAAATGTCTCCTCAACTTACTTCAAGACTCAAGCCAAGTTGACACCAAAGCAGGCCAGATGGTAGGAGTTTGACTTTGAGATCCTATATTACCTAGGAAAGCAGAATGTGGTGGCAGATGCTCTAAGTCGAAAGGGATAGTTAGCTGCTATTGAGGAGGATCAAGGGGCTCAGCCAGGGGCTAGCCATGTGAAATTATCTGAGGAGGTCTTCAGGACAGTCAAGGAAGGATATCAAATGGATCCTCAGCCAACTGAATTGTTCAAGCAAGCATTAGAGGGTAGGACTCACAAGTTTAGTATTCAAGATGGGTTATTGGTCTTTACCTAGGATCGAGTCTACCTTCCTAAGTGGAAGAATCTAAGGAGGGAAGTCCTACATGAATGTCATGATAGTCCTTGGGTAGGTCATCTAGGGTAGAAGAGGACCCTTGCATTGCTTGAAAGAGGGTTCTACTAGTAGAATATGAGAAAGGATGTAGACAAGTATGTCAGGAGTTGTCTCATTTGTCAGCAGGACAAGGCAGTGACCAGACCTCCAGGAGGGTCGTTGTAGTTGCTTCCCATTCCAGTAAGACCATGGGCAAGTGTAAGCATGGATTTCATCACAGGTTTGCTTGATGTGAATGGGTATACAAGTATTATGGTTGTAGTTGACAGATTCTCCAAGTATGCCACATTTGTAGCGTGCAAGGCACCATGTAAGGTGGAGGATGCTGCGGATTAATTTTTTAGGAATGTGGTGAAGTATTGGGGTGTTCCACTAGGTATCATTAGTGATCAGGATGCCAGGTTCACCAGCACATTTTGGAAAGAGTTGTTCAAACTGATTGGGAAAAAGTTACTCATGTCAACGAGTCATCACTCAGAGACAGATGGATAGACTGAAAGGATCAATGGTATTCTGGAAGACTATCTAAGGCACTTTTTTTGGTTGGAACAATCCAATTGGCCAAGGCTATTAGACTTAGCTCAGTTCAGCTACAACATGCAGAAGAGTGCATCGAGTCAGTTCTCACCATTTGAGTTGGCAACAGGCTAGCAACCACTAACTCCTCATACAATTTTGAGTGGATACATGGGAGAGAGTCCAGATGCAAGGAAAAGGTTGCAGGAGTGGCACGACTAGGTAGATCTTGCTAGGCATAATTTGGTCAAGGTTGCTGAAAGAATGAAGCACTATGCAGACTCAGGGAGGATGAGTGTGGATTTCAAAGTTGGTGACAAGGTCTTTTTGAAGATGGATCTAGTTCAGTTCAAACCACCCAAGGGATTGAGTACAGCATTGGGAAGGCGCTATGATGGGACTTTTTCAGTTGTTGAAAAGATAGGAAAGGTGTCATACAAGTTGAAGTTGCCAAACCACATGAGGGTTCACAATGTGTTTCATGCCAGCCAGCTCTATCCGTATCATCAGGATATGTTGGATGACAATAGGAATGTTCCAACACGAGGGCCAACATTTGTCAAAGACAAACCAGGGTTAGAGGTGGAGGAGGTGATTGCTGTTAGAGATCGAGGATATGGTAACAGAAAGTGGAAGGAATTCTTGGTTTATTGGTAGGGCTAGACCAAGGTGGAAGCAACCTAGGAGTGATCTGAGAACATGTGGAAGTATGAAGACAAAGTGTTGGAGTTTCTTAACAGAGACTCCAAATTACCTCTTTAGCCATCCATCTCGGAGCTGGGTACCTCTGCAGCATTGTGTAGGTAGCATTGCCGGCGTCAGGGATATCGCTTGTTTTAAGTGGGGCAGGATGTAAGGGGTGGCTGATTCACATAAGGGGAAGGGCCATCCCTAGGTTGAGACAGAGGTCTTTAAGGGACTTGTCGACTATACAGGAAATTTCTAATGTGAAGTGGGCTGAGCCCTTATAACTATTATAGGGGGAAGAAGAGTACCCCAACCATTGTGAAATGAACCTCTACATGTGATATGGTGCAAAAATTAAAGGAGGCACACAAAAACTATCAGTGAGCAGAGTGTTCTAAGATTGCAGTGTGGTGATGTGAAGCAGAGTAGAGATAGTAAAGTGCTAAGCAGTGTGACTTGGGCTCCCCAACTGGGGGAGGCCTAGGTCTTTTCCGTGTAAGCCAACCAGGGTTCAAGAGAGAGCCAGGGTTGCTTCAGCAAGTTCCAATGACACAAGGTGTCGGGGGTGTGGAATCTACATGAGGAGAAACAACCAAGGTTGGGTGAGGTGCATGTGGTTGTGCCAGAGTTCTAAGAGTGGATGCACAACTAGGGGTGGGAACTTGTATTGGGTGCTAGGGAAAGCACTCAGGTAGTGATCAAAAATACTGTTGAGCTTGATGTAACATGGGCCAAGGGCCATTTGTGATAATCAATAAAGCTACTTGTTACCCCAAGATACTGTGTTCATTGTGTGTTGAGTTATATTCTGCTGTGCAAGTTATTTTGTATTGTGCTAACCAAGGTGTATGCAGGAGTTGAGCTAGGGGAGTCTGGAGATAGGTGTAGTCTGGGATTGTCTCATCTATGAGAGATTGCCAGTGCCATATGAGGTAAAAAGCTAGCCTCATGATAGCTTATATAGGAGAGGTAGTTATCGCGAGCCTCTCCCATGACCCTCTCATTGATTCTATGCCAATGTCAGGGTGGATGGATATGTTAGATTTTGAAATGGTGGACACCGACGTTGAATCAATTAGAGGGGCATGAAGCCCACCCTCGAGGTGCTATTCCTTGACTCTCCTTTATATCATGTTTTCTTGTCACTCAGGTAGCGCAATTTCAGAAAAAGGTTTGGTAGCGGTTGCCAACCCTCACCGTGTCTACTTGGTGATTTTAAAACTTGATCTAAAATGAGAGCCCTTGTCTAGCACCTTCGTTCGATGTTGTTTGGGTATTCCATAAATTTTTGCTAATGACTAGCCTTGAAATCTCTCTTAGATCACCTTCTTCGATCACTCGATTGACGCAATTATGGAAGAGGCTTGGCAGTGGTTGCCATTCTATAGCATGTCTATTCAGCAATTTTGAAGTTGATCTAATGGTGAGCCCTTGTCTAGCCATGAGGTGGGTGCTTGGCGCTCTAGCAATTTTTTGTGTGCCTATCATGGCTATATTGGGAGCTTTGATAACAAAAACTCTCGGTAACCCTCCCCAACAAAATTAGTGCTAGTGTTCAAGAAAGACATGTTATTCAGATTTGGAATATTGGCACCAACATCATTTCCATTGGGAGGGCCATGAAGCCATCCCAATTTTGCTATGCGAGGGCTCTCTCCCCAAATTCATTCTCTTTGCAACAACTTCTTTGGCACAAAATTTTTAGAATTCTTTGACAGTGGTTTTCATTCCAATGGTGCCGTTGTGGTGGTTGCCTTAGCAGTGATATGAAGGGTGAGTCGTCATCTAGTAGTTGGGTTGCGCATTACGAGTTATAAGGGAGCCTTTGTTATTGGAAGCTCCCCATGACCATTCGATTAGAAGAGCCACTGCTTGTGTGAGCAAGGATGAATGCAGCCTCAAATTCCAAATGAAATCAATGACGTTGGATCTATATAAGAGAGGAATGAAGCAGTAGTAGCCCGTTTGCTATGCATGGCTCCCCAAAGTTTCTCTTCTTTCTCACTCCATCAACACAAATTTAGGAGTTGTTGGAAAATGGTTTTCATTCCAATGTTTCATTGCAGTGATTTGGAGAGCGATGCCAAGGGTAGGAGCTTGTGTCTAGCATTTGGGATGTTAATGCGAGTGAGCAGGGGAGCTTCTCTTATCGAAACCTCTCCATGGCCTTTGAAAATAGACCCGGTGCCAAAGATGTTGATGGATATGAGCCTTGGATTCTAAATTTATTCATAGCTAACATTGGTTTCTATGAGAGATGGGTACAAAAGCACATCCCGATTGCTATGCAGGAGCTCCCTAAGGTCGCCTCTGTGCCAACTCGATCGACACAACATTGGGAATGGTTTGACAGTGGTTTTCATTCCAATGTGTCATCGGGGGATGCCTTGGAAAGTGATCTTTCAAGGGTGAGCTTGCATCTAGCACATGGATTATGTGTCGTGTCACAAGTGAATGAGGAGATCTCTCTATAAACGGTGGCATGGTGATTGCAGAATTACAGAAGTGACATAATTACAGAAGTGACTTGGAAGTGGTTGCCATTCTATAGTGCATCTGTTCAACGATTTTGGAGTTGATCTAATGGCGAGACCTTGTCTAGCCATGAGGTGGGTGCTGGGCGCTCTAGCAATTTTTTGTGTGCCTATCATAGCTACAATGGGAGAGGTGGTTTCCACGAGCCTCTCTCGTGCCCCCCTCATTGATTCAATGCTGGTGTCAAGGAATATGGATATGTCAAATTTTAAAATTGTGGACACCGACGTTGAATCAATTAGAGGGGCATGAAGCCCACCCTCGAGGTGCTATTCCTCGACTCTCCTTTAGATCATGTTTTTCTTGTCACTCAGCTGGAACAATTTTGAAAAAAGGTTTTGTAGTGGTTGCTAGCCCTCACCGCATCTACTTGGTGATTTTAAAACTTGATCTAAAATGGGAGCCCTTGTCTAGAACGTCCGTCCGGTGTTGCTCGGGTATTGCATAAATTTTTTCCATTGGTGCGAATCCCCCAATGAATTCCTACCCTTGGACCCTCTCTTGGATCACCTTCTTCGATCACTCGACCGACACAATTACGGAAGAGACTTGGTAGCATTTGCCATTCTACAACACGTCTGTTCAGAAATTTTGAAGTTGATCTAATGGCGAGCCCTTGTCTAGCCATGAGGTGGGTGCTAGGCGCTCTAGCAATTTTTCGTGTGCCTATCGCGGCTATAATGGGAGAGGTGGTTACCGTGAGCCACTCCCGTGCCCCCCTCATTGATTCAATGCAAGTGTCAAGGCAGATGGATATGTCAGATTTTGAAACAGTGGACGTCGATGTTGAATCAATTAGAGGGGCATAAAGCCCACCCTCGAGGTGTTATTCCTAGACTCTCCTTTAGATCATGTTTTCTTGTCACTCGACTGGCGCAATTTTGGAAAAAGGTTTGGCAGTGGTTGCCAGCCCTCACTGCGTCTACTTGGTGATTTTAAAACTTGATCTAAAATAGGAGCCCTCGTCTAGTACATTCATCCAGTGTTGCTTGGGTATTGCATAAATTTTTTCTATTGGCATGAATCCCCCAACGAATGCCTACCCTTGGACTCTCTCTTAGATCACCTTCTTTGATCACTCGACCAACACAATTATGGAAGAGACTTGGCAACGGTTACCATTCTACAGTGCCTCTATTCAGCAATTTCAAAGTTGATCTAATGGCGAGCCCTTGTCTAGCCATATGGTGGGTGCTTGGTGCTCTAGCAATTTTTTGTGTGCCAATCATGGCTAATATGGGAGAGGTGGTTTCCACGAGCCTCTCCCATGCCCCTCTCATTGATTCAACACTAGTGTCAAGGTGGATGGATATGTCAGATTTTGAAACAGTGGACGTTGACGTTCAATCAATTAGAGGGGCATTAAGCCCACCCTCGAGGTGCTATTCCTCGACTCTCCTTTAGATCATGTTTTCTTGTCACTCAGCTAGCGCAATTTCAAAGAAAGTTTTGGTAGCAGTTACCAGCCCTCACCGCGTCTACTTGGAGATTTTAAAACTTTATCTAAAATGGGAGCCCTTGTCTAGCATGTCCCTTTGGTGTTGCTCGAGTATTGCATAAATTTTTGCTATCAGCGTGAATCCCCCAACGAATTCCTAGCCTTGGACCCTCTCTTAGATCACCTTCTTCAATCACTCGACTGATGCAATTATAGAAGAGACTTGGTAGTGGTTTCCATTCTATAGTGCATCTATTTAGTGATTTCGAAGTTGATCTAATTGCGAGCCCTTGTCTAGCCTTGAGGTGGGTGCTCAGTGCTCTAGCAATTTTTTGTGACACTATCATGACTACAATGGGAGAGCTGGTTGCCGCGAGTGTCTCCCATGCCCCTCTCATTGATTCAACACTAGTGTCAAGGTGGATGGATATATCAGATTTTTAAACAGTGGAAGCCGTCGTTGGATCAATTAGAGGGGCATGAAGCCCACCCTCGAGGTGCTATTCCTGGACTCTCCTTTAGATCATGTTTTCTTGTCACTTAGCTGGCACAATTTCAAAAAAAGGTTTGGTAGTGGTTGCCAACCCTCACTGTGTCTACTTGGTGATTTTAAAACTTGGTGTAAAATGGGAGCCCTCGTCTAGCACCTTCGTCTGGTGTTGCTCGGGTATTGCATAAATTTTTGCTATCTGCATGAATCCCCCAATGAATGCCTACCCTTGGACTGTCTCTTAGATCACCTTCTTCAATCACTTGACCGACACAATTATGGAAGAGACTTGGTAGTGGTTACCAGTCTATAGTGTGTCTATTCAGTGATTTTGAAGTGGATCTAATGGTGAGCCCTTATCTAGCCATGAGGTGGGTGTTTGGCATTCTAGCAAATTTTTGTGTGCCTATCGCAGCTACAATGGGAGTTTTGATAACAAAAGCTCTCGACGACCCTCCCTAATAGAATCAATGCTGGTGTTTGAGAAAGATAGGTTATTCAGATTTTTAATATTGGCACCAGCATCGTTTCTACTAGAAGGGACATGAAGCCATCCTGATTTTGCTATGCGAGGGCTCTCTCCCCAGAGTCATTGTCTTTGCAACAACTTCTTTGGAAAAATTTATTTGGAATGGTTTGGCAGCAGTTGTCATTCCAATGGTGCCATTGTGGTGGTTTCTTGGGCAGCAATCTGAAGGGTGAGCTGTCATCTAGCAGTTGGGCTGCGCATCATGAGTGACAAGGGAGCCTTTGTTATCGGAAGCTCCTCGTGGCCATTCAATCAGAAGAGCCATTGATTGTGTGAGAAAGGATGAATGCAGCCTTGGATTCCAAATGAAATCAATGACATTAGATCTATATAAGAGTGGAATGAAGCAGCAGCCCATTTGCTATGTACGGCTCCCCAAATTTTCTCTTCTTTCTCACTCCATCGGCACAAATTTGGGAGTTGTTTGACAGCGGTTGTCATTCCAATGCATCATTTTAGTGATCTGGAGAGCAATGCTAAGGGTGGGAGCTTGTGTCTAGCATTTGGGATGTTTGTGCAAGCGAGTAGGGGAGCTTCTCTTATCGGAACCTCTCTGTGGGCTTTGAAAATAGACCCAGTGCCAATGATATCAATGGATACGAGCCTTGGATTCTAAATTTGTTCATAGCTAACATTGGTTTTTGTGAGAGATGGGTATGAAAGCACATCCCAATTGCTATGCGGGAGCTCCCTAAGGTCACCTCTATGCCAACTTGATTGGCAAAACATTGGGAATGGTTTGACAGTGGTTGTAATTCCAATGTGTCATCGGGAGATGTCCTGGAAAGTGGCCTTTCAAGGGCGAGCTCGCATCTAGCACTTGGATTGTGCGTCACATCACAAGTGAATGGGGAAATCTCTCTATGAATGGTGGCATGGTGATTGCAAGAGAAAATTGACTTAGTCAGAGCATTGGCCTCGGGCCATTGTGATGGCCTTGCAATCTCTCTTTAATTGTAACCTATGTTTGCGCAGTAGTAGAGTTTGCATGTAAGATTGGCCTTGTTCTTGACAGTTCTAGGAGATGACCTCCAAAACTTTTGGATTGGGCCCCTTCAAGGTGAAATTCATCCAGTTGATCAGATGAGCTCGATGACCATTTCACTCCCTTGGCTCCATGAATTCACATCTCCTAACCGATGACAATCTTTTGCTCCTCTGTCGACCTCATAAAAAATTGGGTTGTGGATGGTTGTTTGGTTAGAATTTTGAATGATTTGGATTTTTAAGGCAGTTTTCGGTGTGTTCGCTAATTTCTAATGTAGAGCGAGCCTCGAACTAATAGCTTATATAGGAGAGGTGGTTGTTGTGAGCCTCTCCCATGCCCCTCTCATTGATTCAACGCCAGTGTCAGGGCAGATGGATATGTCAGATTTTGAAACTATGGATGCCAACGTTGAATCAATTAGAGGGGCATGAAGCCCACCCTCAAGGTGTTATTCCTTGACTCTTCTTTAGATCATATTTTCTTGTCACTCAGGTAGCACAATTTCAAAAAAAGGTTTGGCAGTGGTTGCCAGCCCTCACCACGTCTACTTGGTGATTTTAAAACTTGATCTAAAATGGGAGGCCTCATTTAGCACCTCCATCCAGTGTTGCTCGGGTATTGCATAAATTTTTGCTAAGGCCTAGCCTTAAACTCTCTCTTAGATCACCTTCTTCGATCACTTGACTGACGCACTTATGGAAGAGACTTGGTAGTGGTTGCCATTCTATAGTGTGTCTATTCAGCAATTTTGAAGTTGATCTAATAGCGAGCCCTTGTCTAACCATGAGGTGGGTGCTAGGCGCTCTAGCAATTTTTTGTGTGCCTATCAGGGCTAGAATGGGAGCTTTGATAAAAAAAGCTCTCGATAACCCTCCCCAATAGAATCAGTGCTGGTGTTTGAGAAAGACACGTTATTCAAATTTGGAATATTGGCACCAGCATCGTTTCCATTGGGAGGGCTGTAAAGCCATCCCTATTTTGCTCTGCGAGGGCTCTCTCCCCAAAGTCGTTCTCTTTACAACAACTTCTTTGGCACAAAATTTTTGACATGGTTTGGCAAGTGGTTGTCGTTCCAATGGTTCCATTATGGTTGTTTCCTGGGCAATGATCTAAAGCAGCAGTGGCCTATTTTCTATGCATGGCTCCCTAAAGTTGCTCTTCTTTCTCACTCACTCGGCACAAATTTGGGAGTTGTTTGATAGCGGTTATTGTTCCAATGTGTCATTGCGATGATCTGGAGAGCGATTCCAAGGGCGGGAGCTTATGTCTAGCATTTGGGATGTTTGTGCGAGCAAGTAGGGGAGCTTCTCTTATTGAAACCTCTCTGTGGCCTTTGAAAATAGACCAAGTTTAGAATGGTTTGACAGTAGTTGTCATTCCAATGTGTCATCTAGGGATGTCTTGGAAAGTGGTCTTTCAAGGGTGAGCTCACGTCTAGCACTTGGATTGTGCATCGCGTCACAAGTGAATGGGGAGATCTCTCTATGAACGGCGGCATGGTGATTGCAAGAGAAAATTGACTTAGTCAGAGCATTGGCCTCAGGCCATTGTGATGGCCTTCCAATTTCTCTTTAATTGAAACCTATGTTTGCATAGTAGCAGAGTTTGCATGTAAGATTGGCCTTGTTCTTGACAGGTCCAGGAGATGACCTCCAGAACTTTTGGATTGGGCCCCTTCAAGGTGAAATTAATCTAGTTGATCGGATGAGCTCGATGACTATTTCACTCCCTTGGCTCCATGAATTCACATCTCCTAATCGATGACAATCTTTTGCTCCTCTGTTGACCTCATAAAAAATTGGGTCGTGGATGGCTGTTTGGTCAAAATTTTCAACGATTTGGATTTTTAAGGCAGTTTTTGATGTCTTTGCTAATATCTAATGTAGAGCAAGCCTCATACTAATAGCTTATATAGGAGAGGTGGTTTTCACGAGCCTCTACCATGCCCCTCTCATTGATTCAATGCCAGTGTCAGGGCGGATGGATATATCAGATTTTGAAATGGTGGATGTCAACGTTGAATCAATTAGAGAGGCATGAAGCCCACCCTCGAGGTGCTATTCCTCAACTCTCCTTCAGATCATGTTTTCTTGTCACTCACGTGGTGCAATTTTGAAAAAAGGTTTTGCAGTGGTTGCCAGCCCTCACCGCATCTACTTGGTGATTTTAAAACTTGATCTAAAATGAGAGCCCTCGTCTAGCACCTTGCTCCGGTGTTGCTCGGGTTTTGCATAAATTTTTGCTATCAGCATAAATCCCCCAACGAATGCCTAGCCTTGAACTCTCTTAGATCACCTTCTTCGATCACTCGATCGACACAATTATAGAAGAGACTCAACATCGGTTTCCATTCTACAATGCATCTGTTTAGCGATTTCAAAGATGATCTAATGGCAAGCCCTTGTCTAGCCATGAGGTGGGTGCTTGGTGCTCCAGCAATTTTTTGTGTTCCTATCACGGCTACAATGGGAGCTTTGATAACAAAAGCTCTCAACAACCCTCCCCAATAGAATCAGTGCTGGTGTTTGAGAATGACACATTATTCGGATTTGGAATATTGGCACCAGCATTGTTTCTATTGGGAGGGCCGTGAAGCCATCTCGATTTTGCTATGCGAGGGCTCTCTCTCCAGAGTCATTCTCTTTGCAACAACTTCTTTGGCACAAAATTTTTAGAATGGTTCGGCAGTGGTTTTCATTCCAATGGTGTCATTGTGGTGGTTGCCTAGGCAGTGATCTGAAGGGCGAGCTATCGTCTAGCAGTTAGGTTACACATCACGAGTGACAAGGGAGCCTTTGTTATCGGAAGCTCCCCATGGCTATTCGATTAGAAGAGCCAATGCTTGTGTGAGAAAGGATGAATGCAGCCTTAGATTCCAAAAAAAATCAACGATGTCAAAACTATATAAGAGCAGAATGAAGTAGCAGTAGCCTGTTTTCTATGCACGGCTCCCCAAAGTTTCTCTTCTTTCTTACTCCATCAGCACAAATTTGGGAGTTGTTCGACAGCGGTTGTCCTTCCAATGTGTCATTGTGGTGATCTGGACAGTGATGCTAAGGGTAGAAGCTTTTGTCTAGCATTTGGGATGTTTGTGCGACCAAGCAGGGGAGCTTCTCTTATTGGAACCTCTTTGTGGCCTTTGAATATAGACCCAGTACCGATGATATTGATGGATACGAGCCTTGGATTCTAAATTTGTTCACAGCTAACATTGGTTTTTGTAAGAGATGGGTATGAAAGCACATCCTGATTGCTATGCGGGAGCTCCCTAAGGTCGCCTCTATGCCAACTCGATTAGCACAACATTGGGAATGGTTTGACATTGGTTGTCATTCCAATGTGTCATTAGGGGATGTCTTGGAAAGTGGTCTTTCAAGGGCAAGCTTGGGTCTAGCACTTGGATTGTGCATCGTGTCACAAGTGAATGGGGTGATCTCTCTGTGAATGGTGACATGGTGATTGCAAGAGAAAATTGACTTAGTCAGAGCATTGGCCTTGGGCCATTATGACGGCCTTGCAATTTCTGTTTAATTGCAACCTATGTTTGCACAGTAGCAGAGTTTTCATGTAAGATAGGCCTTGTTCTTGATAGTTCCATGAGATGACCTCTGAAACTTTTGGATTGGGCCCCTTCAAGGTGAAATTCATCTAGTTGATTGAATGAGCTAGATGGGCTTGTATCTATTCTAAGACGGTAATGATGGTCATTAATATGTGGCAATGAGTATATCCCATTTGGTAATCACAATGGCGGAGCTGGTGGGAAGTACTTGTTGCTTTGTTTTGTTGGATATCCTATATGTATGTGTTTGCACGACTTGTAACACACTGCATGTTTGGTGTTTGATTCTAAGATGCACTTGTTGAGTGTATGGAGTTGTATCTTTTAGCCAAGGGCTCTATCTCTTGTCACGTTCTATCATTGCATTTTTATCCTACCCGGATGGCAAGAAGGAAAGAGATGGTTGCACGGGTGCATTGCTCGACGTCCCTAATTTCATCAAGGGTCCATTCTCAACCCTAAGTTTTTGCCGATTGTTAGGGCCTTGGGATTGAGAGGGGGACCAACAAAAGGTTTGGTTGCCACATAACTTATTCACTAGTGTGTTCTCAGTGTGTGCTCGCCTCTTCACTATCTCATCCTACAAAAGTGCATGGCACTATCATGATAGCTTTTGTGGTTCGGGCCAGTAGAAGCATAGAGTATTACCGTTAATTATTTTTTTGATGCGAAAACTCTCCATGCCCTGTCCTGCCCATGCGATCCGAATGGATGTGGCTCATGGGCTCTACGGGAGATACTATTCTTCAGCTTCCCCCTAAAGAAAGCATTCGGTGTTTGCATTATGTGGACAAAAATCCCAAGGCATTTCATCTCTCTTCAGATGCAAAATTATGGGAGGGCTTTTCAAAGTATGGCCATTTCTATGGGGTGCATAAAAAAGCGTGTAGGGCGCATATACCTTGGAAATGGATGTCTTTGAGTGTCCTTACTTGGTCACATGCACAGTTTACATCTTTGCATTATGACTCTGCTATGAGAATTTGTGATTCGAGCATTTTGGGGGAACAGGTTTCATACGAGATGTTCTTCTTAGGCTCTTGTGAACCAAAGCGCTTGTCTTTGCAATGCTCCGACAAGTGCAAGCCCAACGTGTCTATCTAGGGGAAGAAATCACATGAATACTTTTTTCTGAGATGTGGGTGCTCACGAGTGGTTCCCTCACGGTGCAGTTCTTCAGTATGTGCATGTGCATGAGATTGAAGCTTTTTCGACAACGCTAGTGTGAGTGTTCACCCATAGGAACTTTTTTGTACCTGTGCTGTAGATCACGTGTCACGGGGAATAGTTAGCGAGGCTGTGCTGGGAAAGAAGATATTTTCCAGAGGTTAGACATGTTTGTGTATGCAGGCGGGCTCTCATCACCTATAAATGTGCATAGGGGGTGTTATACACGATGCCCTTGAGAAGCCTTATAATTGAGGTGGTCGCGTGCATAGTGATGCCCCCGCCAATCGTATAACCAGCCATGTTTTCAACTCACACGGCCCTTCACCCTTCAGCATGGTCATCTACATTGGCACTTTGAAAACTAGCTCTTCATCATTGGAAAGTGTTTGTTTCGATCGAGAAGAATTTTATCTCTGTAGGTGCACCTCAATAGGCATGTAGGAGGCATATGCCTGGGAAATGGATGTCTCTGAGTGGCCTTACAATTGAGGTGGCTACGTGTGCAGTGCATCTCATATAGATGTGAGGCTTATTTTTGAGTAGTGGCGATAGTGAGTTCGAGGGTAAAGGGTTCTGTACAGGATGTTCTTCCCAGGTGCCTGTGAACCGAGGCTCCCTATTTGGCCCTCTCTGGTTGATGATGGGACACTTTCCTCTTGTGTGGGACACTTAAAGGAATTGATGGAAGGGCACCACAAGGAGTGGAGCTTGCAGCTTAATTTGACTCAACTTAGGGAAACTTACCAGGTCCAGAAATAGTAAGGATTGACAGATTGAGAGCTCTTTCTTGATTCTATGGGTGGTGGTGCATGGCCATTCTTAGTTGGTGGAGTGATTTGTCTAGTTAATTCCATTAATAAATGAGACCTCAGCTTGCTAACTAGCTACGTGGAGGTTCCCCTTCGCGGCCAGCTTCTTAGAGGGACTATGGCCTCCTAGGCCATGGAGGTTTGAGGCAATAACAGGTCTATGATGCCCATAGATGTTCTAGGCCTCATGCGCGCTACACTGATGCAACCAATGAGTTTTTCTCCCTAGCTTGAAAGGTTTGGGAATCTTGCAAAATTGCATCGTGATGGGGATAGACCATTGCAATTATTGATCTTCAATGAGGAATTCGTAGTAAGTGTGAGTCATCAGCTCGTGTTGACTACATCCCTACCCTTTGTACACACTGCCCGTCGCTCCTATTGATTGAATGATCCAATGAAGTGTTTGGATCATGGCAATGATGGCGATTCTTGTCGGTGACGTCGTGAGAAGTTCATTGAACTTTATCATTTAGAGGAAGGAGAAGTCATAACAAGGTTACTGTAGGTGAACCTGTGGTAGGATCATTGTTGGTTTGAGACCCTGAATCATGTAGGGGATGGAGCTGGCCTCCTCCCTAGCCCAAAAATCTTGGTGACATGCGAACACTTGGGGATTGCAGCAATGTGCTAGATGGCCAAGCTATGGGTCTAGTGTCATCGAGGTCGAGGGTCACATTGAATGCCATGATCGAAAGCATGGATTCCCCACAAGGTGAAGAAGAGACTCAAATGCAATTCAGATTAGGATTGGTGCCTTTGAATGATGTTTGTGTCAGAGCGAGAGTTCTCTGCTTGGTGTTAGTTCAAAGGGGGTCCAAGCTTCATCCCCCATTGAGATTTCATGGTCCGATCACATGCGCGGTGCTATGACAGGGATCCGTTATTTTGACGATGGCAAGTCAGGACTGCCGCGACCCCCTGTTGCCTTGTAGGGGCCCCATCCGCTAACACGGCTCTACCACGTGTCAACTCCCACCTTTGCAAGGTGATGGGGTAGGGACACACCATAGAATTCCTCGTCGCACCCATTGGGTGCTCGAGGTTTGGGATGTGTCAACACCCAACACACAGGTGCATCGCACACCTTAGAAATCCAAAGAATGAAGTGTACGATCTAGCACCTTGTGCACTTGGGTCACCGAAAGACAAAACATAACAAAATCATGACTCTCGGCAAGCGATATCATCAAGTCTTTGAACACAAGTTGTGCCCGAGGCCTCGACCAAGGGCACGTCTGGTTGGGTGTCACACTACAAAATTTTGCCCTCCCTAGAAAGGAGTGGAGATGGTCGTCTGTGTTTGTGAGGAACTTTATTTTGGGCTCAGTGGCTCATCGTAGTATGAGCATGCTGCATCTCCATCACATCCCCAAGTCAGGTGTGAATACCCACTGAGTTAAATCATATCAATAAGCAGAGGAAAATAAACTTACCAAGATTCCCCTAGTAATGACGAGTGAACCAGGAAGAGCCCAACATAAAAATTGATGGTCGTGCCTATCAAATTGTAGTCTGTAGAAGCATCCTCAATGACAGACCAAGCCCAAGTCCTGTGGAAGGGGGTGCCAGAGAGCGTGAGAGCATCGTTGGGCCCAGACCCTATCGTACCATGAGGCACTGTCAGCGAGTTGGGTTATTTGGGAATGTAGCCCTAATCAGGTGGTAAATTCTGTCTAAGGCTAAATATGGGTGAGAGACTGTTAGCGAACAAGGACTACGAGGGAAAGATGAAAAGGACTTTGAACAAAGAGTTAAAGAGTGCTTGAAATTGCCAGGAGGGAAGTGGATGGATACCAGCAATGTGCCTTGGTCAGATGCAAAATGGTGTGAGCCGGTCCACTGCTCAGTTCGAGGGATGTGCCAGCGCGAGCTATCATGGTGGCACAAGCGCGACCTTCTGGCACAAGGAAGCTGACTGGCGAGATCCCCTCTTGAGGGGTGCACCGCCGATTGACCCTGATCTTGTGTGAAGGGTTTGAGTGTGAGCACACTTGTTGGGACCAGAAAGATGGTGAACTATGCCTAAGTAGGGCGAAGCAAGAGGAAACTCTGGTGGAGGCTCGTAGTGATACTGACGTTCAAATCATTCGTCTAACTTGGGTATAGGGGTGAAAGACTAATTGAACCGTCTATTAGTTGGTTTCCTTCAAAGTTACCCTCAGGATAGCTGGAGCTCACGTGTGAGTTTTATTGTGTAAAGCAAATGATTAGAGGCATCGGGGGCATAATGCCCTCAACCTATTCTCAAAATTTAAATAGGTAAGTCGGCACGGCTGCTCTATTGAGCCATGCCATAGAATCGTGAGCTCCAAGTGGGCCATTTTTGGTAAGAAGAACTGGCAATGCGGGATGAACCGAAAGCCAAGTTACGGTGCCAAATTGTGCACTAACCCAGATCCCACAAAGGGTGTTGGTTGATTAAGACAGCAAGACGTTGGTCATAGAAGTTAAAATCTACTAAGGAGTGTGTAACAACTCACCTGCCAAATCAACTAGCCCTAAAAATGGAAGGCACTGAGGTGCGCAACCTATACTCGACTGTCGGGGCATGTGCCAGGCTCCGATGAGTAGGAGGACGTGGGGGTTGTTGTGAAACCTTGGGCATGATCCTAGGTGGACTGGCCCCCGGTGTAGATCTTGGTGGTAGTAGCAAATATTTAAATGAGAACTTTGAAGACTGAAGTGGGGAAAGGTTCCATGTGAATAGCACTTGGACATGGGTTAGTCGATCCTAAGAGATGGGGAAACCCTGTTTCAAGGGCACACTTTGCGTGATCATCGAAAGGGAATCGGGTTAATATTACTGAACTAGGATGTGGTGATGGACGGAAATGTTAGGAAATCTAGAGATGTCGGTAGGGGCCCCGGGAAGAGTTATCTTTTCTTTTTAACAGCCTACCCACCCTAAAATTGGTTCAACTGGAGATAGGGTCTAGTGGCTGGAAGAGCACCGCATGTCCCACGGTGTTTGGTGTGCCTTCGATTGCCCTTGAAAATCTAGAGGATTGAGTACCATTCATGCCTGGTCATACTCATAATCACATCAGGTCTCCAAGGTGAACAGCCTCTGGTCAATAGAAAAATGTAGGTAAGGGAAGTCAGCAAAATGGATGCGTAACTTTGGGAAAAGGATTGGCTCTAAGGGGTGGGCCTAGGGGTTTGCACCCCAAACTCGTGGGTTGTTGGCAGCCTACCCAAGCTGCTCCTGTGGCGAGGGCAGGCCGTCGCGTGTTGATCAGGCAATGGACCCAGGATGTAGGACCCACCAATAGGGAGTGTGAGCTGGGTTTAGACCGTCATGAGACAGGTTAGTTTTACTCTACTGATGATCTGCGCCACGATAGTAATTCAACTTAGTTTTACCCTACTGATGATCCCGTTGTGATAGTTGGAGCAACCTTGGATATTAATTTCAAGCAGTGGGTGAGAAGAATCTTTTGTAGATGACTTAAATAAGTGATGGGGTATTATAAGTGGTAGAGCGGCCTTGTTGCCACGATCCACTGAGATTAAGCCCTCTGTCACCTCGATTCGTAAAACCTTTTTTGACTCTGAGGTGGGTGGGGTTTGTAATTTGTGCAAGGGTGAGAAAATCTTTCAAGTGCCAAATTTTCGATGGGTGGGGTTTGCAAATTTATTTATTTTTTGTGAGGTCATAACAAATCATCTCTCAGGTACCAAATTCCTGGCAGCTGGGGTTTGTAATTTGTGCGAGTGCGGGAAAATCTTCCAAGTGCCAAATTCTGGGCAGGTGGGGTTTGCAATTTTCACAAGGGCAGGAAACTCTCCCAAGTGCCAAATTCTTGGTGGGGGTTTGTAATTTCTGCCAGGGCAAAAAAATCTTCCAAGTGCCAAATTTTGAGCGGGTGGGGTTTTGTGAAAATTTTTGCGAGGGCAAAGAAATCTCCCAAGTGCCAAATTCTTGGTGGGTGGGGTTTTGTAAAAATTTCCGCAAGGGCGAAAAAATCTCTCAAGTGCCAAATTCCCGGTGGGTGGGGTTTGTAATTTGCACAAGGGCGGGAAAATCTTCTAGGTGCCAAGTTTCGAGCGGGTGGGGTTTGCAATTTTCATGAGGGCGAAAAAATCTCCCAGGTGCCAAATTCTTGGTGTGTGGGGTTTGTAATTTCTGTTGGGGTAGAAAAATCTCCCAAGTACCACATTTTGGGCGGGTGGTTTTTGTAAAATTTTTTGTGATGGCGAAAAATCCTCCCAAGCGCCAAATTTCGAGGGGGTAGGGTTTACAATTTCTGCGAGGGCAAAAAAAATCTCCCAAGTGCCAAATTATCGGTGGGTGGGGTTTGCAATTTTTGCGAGGACGTAAAAATCTCCTAGGTGCCAAATTCCTGGCAGGTGGGGTTTGTAATTTTTGCCAGGGCAGAAAAATATCTCGATTACTAAATTCCGGGTGGGAGGGAGGGGTTATGTAGAAATTTCTGCCAGGGCAAAAAAATCTCCCGAGTGCCAAATTTCGAGCGAGTGGGATTTTGTAAAATTTCCACGAGGGGGAAAAAAATCTCCCAAGTCCCAAATTTTGAGTTGGTGGGGTTTGCGATTTTTGAAAGGGCAGAAAAATCTCCCAAGTCCCAAATCCCCAGCGGGTGGGGTTTTGTGATTTTTGCGAGTGCGAAAAAATCTCTCGAGTGCCAAAGTTTCCTCAAGGGCTAAAAAGTATTCCAAGTGCAATTTCTATGTGGGTTGGGTTCGTAATCAGTGCAATTTTGGGCGGGTCGGGTTTGCAATTTCTGTGAGGGTAGAAAAATCTTCCAAGTCCAAATTTTGGGCGGGTGGGGTTTCATAATTTCCAAGTGCCAAATTCTGAACGGGTGGGGTTTGTAAATTCCATGAGGGTGGAAAAAGCTTTCAAGTCCAAATTTTTAGCGGGTGGGATTTGTAAATTTTTGTGAGGTTAGAAAAATCTTCTGAGAGCAAATTCTAGGCGGGTCCCCAGGTTTTCTAATTTTCGCGAGGGTAGACGACTCATGTACGTGATCCAAAATTGGTCAACTTATTTTTTTGGTTAACGCCCAAAGTTTTGAACTCAAATCGAGTTGGCTACCCCAACTTGAATTGCCTCGATCCTAATCACCTCTGACTTTTTCACACAACCCATGTCACCATGCTTGACTTGATTCTAAGTGCCCTGAGTCATGCCAAGTCAACCCCACCAAGTCATCTCAATGAGTTGACTCTCTAAGTCTGCTCACCAAGCTAGCTCAAGCATAAGTGTCAAGAAGTTATTGCAAATTTTTGATGGAAAAATATGCTAAAAATCTTTAGGCTCACCATTGGAGACCTTAGAGTTCCTGAGTGAGGTTTGAAAAATTGAGGGAAGGGTTGTAGTAGCATTCCTGAGCCTATAGATTAGGAGCTAGCATTTCTAAAAAGTGGTTATAATAGTGAATCAGAGCAACAATTCGTGAGTTATGGCCTTCGAAAGTTGGGCTATCAAAATTTCTAAAATAATTTGTCAGAGATGTATTAGGTAGACTTATGTGTATTGTCAGGGTCTTCTAGCCATAGGTATTTAAGTCCGAGCATCTAGAACCTTCCTGGTCAGTATACAATTGCCTATTTAAGAAAGGCCCGAACATTGTCTAGGACAACTCTGGGTGATAGCTGGCAGCTTGTCTTGCAGACTATTGCAGTGAATGTACCCGTGTGGGTTAGCATATTATGCTTATGAATTATGCAATTCCACTTCTGCGGTCCAAATGACAAGACCACATTTTGTTCTCACATTTTCTATTATTTCTATGGTTCTGTTATAAGTTTATGGTATTAACGAGACCTTCTTGCGTCACCTCACCAAGTCACATCTTTAGCCCTACTCATAATGTTAGCTTTCCAAGTTAGCTCAACAAGTCGACTGTTCAAGCACGCTTGCCAAGTCGACACTTTTAGTTTGCTCACAAGGTCTTCTCGCATGGTCAGCTCATCGAGTGACCCCACCAAGTCGCCTCAATGACCCAACTCATCTAGTTGCCTCACCAAGTTTACTCTTTAAGTCAGCTCACCAAGTCAGCTCATCAAGTTGCCTCTCCTCAGGGATGGGGACCAAGGGTTGGATAGCTTCACTCATTGGGTCACCTCACCAAGTGGGGTCGCCAAGTCACCCCACCAAGTAGCCTCAACAAGTTGACTCTTTCAGTTTTCTCAACAATTTGGCTCACCAAGTCAGCCTACCATCTCGCCTTGCCAACTTTCCCAACCAAGTTTCCTTTTTAAGCTCGCTCACCAATTTGACTCACCAGCTCAGCTCCCCAGGTCGGCGCACCAAGTGCTCTCACCAAGAAAAAATCTTTAAGTTCAATCATCAACTCACCACACGAGGTTGGCACACCAAGTTGACTCTTTAAGTCCGTTCATTAAGCCACCCCAAAAGGTCGACACACCAAGTACTCTCACCAAGTCAAATCTTTAAGTTCGATCATCAAGTCACCACATGAGGTTGGCGCACCAAGTTGACTCTTTAAGTCCATTCATCAAGCCACCCCACAAGGTCGGCACACCAAGTACTCTCAGTAAGTCAACCCTTTAAGTCTGTTCATGAAGTCACCCAACCAGGTCGGCCCACCAAGTACTCTCACCAAGTCGACTCTCTAAGTCTATTAATCAAGTCACCCCACCAAGTACTCCCACCAAGTTGACTCTTTAAGTTTGCTCATCAAGTCGAGCCACCAAGTACTCTCACCAAGTCGACTCTTTGAGTTCGTTCATCAAGTCATGCCACCAAGTACTCTAACCAAGTTGATTCTTCAAGTGCGTTCATCAATTCACCCCACCAAGTACTCTCAACAAGTCGACTCTTTAAGTCTGTTCATCAAGTCACCCCAGCAAGTACTCTCACCAAGTCAACTCTTTAGGTCTGTTCACCAAGTCACCTAGCCAAGTTGACCCTTTAAGTCCATTCATCAAGTCACCCCACCAAGTACTCTCACCAAGTTGACTCTTTAAGTCCTTTCATCAACTCACCCCACCAAGTCGACTCTTTAAGTCTGTTCATCAAGTCTCAAGACCAAGTACTCTCACCAAGTCGACTATTTATGTCTATTCATCAAGTCACCCCACCAAGTCAACTCTTTAAGTTTGTTCATCAGTTCACCCTGCCAAGCACTCTCACCAAGTGGACTCTTTAAGTCTGCTCATCAAGTTGAGCCACCAAGTAATTTCACCAAGTCGACTCTTTGAGTTTGTTCATCAAGTGACCCCAAAAAGTACTCTAACCAAGTCGGTTCTTCAAGTGCGTTCATCAAGACACCCCAACAAGTAATCTCACCAAGTCGACTCTTTAAGTCCGTTCATCAAGTCACCCCACTAGGTTGGCCCACCAAGTACTCCCACAAAGTCAACTCTTTAAGTCCATTCATCAGTTCACCCTGCCAAGTACTCTCACCAAATTGACTCTTTAAGTCTGCTCATCAAGTCGAGCCATCGAGTACTCTCACCAAGTCGACTCTTTGAGTCCGTTCATCAAGTCAACCCACCAAGTAATCTAACAAAGTCAATTCTTGTAGTGCGTTCATCAAGTCACCACACCAAGTACTCTCAGCAAGTTGACTCTTTAAGTCTATTCATCAAGTCACCCCACCAAGTACTCTCACCAAGTCAACTCTTTAGGACTGTTCACCAATTCACGCTGCCAAGTCGACCCTTTAAGTCCATTCATCAAGTCACCCCACCAAGTACTCTCACCAATTTGACTCTTTAAGTCCTTTCATCAACTCACCCCACCAAGTCGACTCTTTAAGTCCATTCATCAAGTCTCCATAACAAGTACTCTCACCAAGTCGATTGTTTATGTCCGTTCATCAAGTCACCCCACCAGGTCGGCCCACCAAATTGACTCTTTAAGTCTGTTCATCAGTTCACCCTGCCAAGTACTCTCACCAAGTGGACTCTTTAAGTCTACTCATCAAGTAAGGCCACCAAGTACTCTCACCAAGTTGACTCCTTGAGTTTGTTCATCAACTCACCCCACCAAGTACTCTAACTAGGTCAATTCTTCAAGTGCATTCATCAAGTCACCCCAAAAAGTACTCTCACTAAGTCGACTCTTTAAGTCCATTCATCGGGTCACCCCACCAAGTCGGGCCACCAAGTACTCCCACCAAGTTGACTCTTTAAGTTCGTTCATCAGCTCACCCCGCAAAGTACTCCCACCAAGTTGACTCTTTAAGTCAGCTCATCAAGTCGAGCCACCAAGTACTCTCACCAAGTGGACTTTTTGAGTTTGTTCATTAAGTCACCCCACTAAGTAATCTAACCAAGTCAATTCTTCAAGTGTGTTCATCAAGTCACCCCACCAAGTACTCTCACCAAGTTGACTCTTTAAATCTACTGATCAAGTCACCCCACCAAGTACTCTCACCATGTCAACTCTTTAGGTTCATTCATCAAGTCACCCTGCCAAGTCAACCCTTTAAGTCCATTCATCAAGTCACCCCACAAAGTACTCTAACCAAGTTGACTCTTTAAGTCCTTTCATCAAGTCACCCCACCAAGTCAACTCTTTAAGTCCGTTCATCAAGTCACCAGAACAAGTACTCTCAACAAGTCGACTCTTTATATCCCTTCATCAAGTCACCCCACAAGGTTGGCCCACCAAGTACTCCCACCAAGTTGACTCTTTAAGTTTGTTCATCAGTTCACCCCACCAAGTACTCTCACCAAGTTGACTCTTTAAGTCTTGTCATCAAGTCGAGCCACCAAGTACTCTCACCAAGTTGTCTCTTTGAGTCCGTTCATCAAGTCACCCCACCATGTACTCTGACCAAGTTGATTCTTCAAGCGCGTTCATCAAGTCACCCCACCAAGTACTCTCACCAAGTTAACTCTTTAAGTCTGTTCATCAAGTCACCCCACCAAGTACTCTCACCAAGTCAACTCTTTAGGTCCATTCATCAAGTCACCCTGCCAAGTCAACCCTTTAAGTCCATTCATCAAGTCACCCCACCAAGTACTCTCACCAAGTTGACTCTTTAAGTCCTTTCATGAAGTCTCCAGAACAAGTACTCTCACCAAGTCAACTACTTATGTCCTGTTGGTGCTAAAAAATTGCATGGTCAATTTTGAGCACCATTGAAATTTTGAGTCCTATAAATGCTTAAAAAATGACTTTGTACATGACTGTTAGTTTGTGCCCCGCTGTTGAGTTAATGCATAAATGGTGTTTAATGTTTCTAACACCTTCCATTCAGCCTATCTACCTATTCCATGAAGTTAAAACATCATTTCAAGATGTTTGGCGAAGTCCTATTTTAAGCAATTGCCAAACCTGCATTTCCACCATAGTGTCAGACAGCGATAGGAGGCTGTGTTTGCCAGTGAATATCTTGCACCCAGAAATGTGTCATGACCTTCCACTTTGAGAATATCTAATATCCATACATAAGAGCCTATTTTCTAGATTTCTTGTCATTTCAAATCCGTTTGAATAGGTTTTGAATCCCTCAAAGTTGGTCATTCACTATTTTCATTCATTTGCACTTTGTACACAATACTGGGAAGCCCTATTTGACGTACTATAAATTCTGACCAATTGATCAAAATCTTGAAATTCCTATTGCACTATATTGTAGATGTCAAAAACTTGTTATGTTTCAAGTTTCAGCTCTTGACGAATCCGTTTGAGCAGTTTTCAAGGGTGATTGCAAATGGAATTTCTAACCTTTCACTGGTGTTTGAAAGTGCAGATTAATTGGTAGCCCTGTTCGTGACATTTTATCTCCTAATCCATGATTGGTCAAGTCAAATGGTTTGTTCTCTTGTATTTTCCACTAAAAATACTACAAGTGTGCCAGTTTTCAGAACTTGATGAATCTGTCTTCACACTTTTCTAGGGTCAATCCATTTATAAAAATTGTTATGTTGTCATTGTTTCCTGTCCTGCAAATCCAAGTAGCCAGTTTCAAACCTTCGCCTAATATGCATCATGATTCTTCAAGAGCCCAAATCATAGAATCATATTCTCCTCATGAAAATATACCAGTGCCCCAATTTCCAGAATCTCAAGTGCCTGTTTGCCTAGTTTTCAAGGCCAAAACCAAACACAATTTCTTGCATTCTAACATGTTTATCTGCAGATGATTTCAAGTGAGCAACTTTAGAGATTGATATCTTTTGACACTGATATTGTCATGCGACGAGATCAGGAAGACCTATTGAACATGTAAGAGAGAATAGAGATCTTAAGTTTCAAAGCTTGGTCAGGTGTCTAAATTAGTTTTTAAAGCCAGGCAACAAGCCTCTTGATTGAGATTTCATAGTAATGCAGAAGTGATTTAAAATGAGTTTCTGTGGCGTGTTTTTCTTCAAATTTGGTTCTAGACAATTCAAGGAGATTTTTGGATCAGTTTTGCATTTCAGTCGTTCCAAAACAAAATTTTTTAGCCAGACCCACTTTGGGGCTCGGCTAAATTCATCAAATTTGTGATAGCTGGTGAGATTTTAAGATGGTTTGGACAAAGAAATCATGAACATGATGAAATGAGAAGGTTTGAAATAGAGAAGAAATGTGAATTTTGGAGACAGAGATGGGAATACAGAGTTAAATGGTTTCTCTCTTTTTAAACCCAAATTTTTAAAAGTGAATGGCAGGGGAGGCCGCTTCAATGGGGAAGCCTTTTCAAAATAGGAAAGCAACTTAAGTAAGAGGAATAACACATCATAAAGATTATCACACCATTAATGGAAACTAAAGCAACAACGTAGAAGTTGTAGGCCAAGTAAGCCGTAGTCAAGTGCTAAACATGGGATGCCAATGTAAAAGGCACCATCTATGCTAGTTAAAGGAGGACAAGACGCCAGTCAAATTGCAATGGGCAGATTGTGCCAAGTGCATTGAAGGAAACACTCCACGCATGAAAAAGTATAAAGATGCCCATGCAAGGTCATCCATTAAGAAGTGACATTCCACATGTTAAAAGAGATGCGCAAGGAGCAAAGGGAGGGTAGCGCATTGAAAGCGAGATCCAACGCATCAATTTGAAAGCTAAAACAAGAAGAAGGCAGCATAGACAATAAAGAATAGTCAAAACAAGAAATTTATTCACTCACACCCATGCAAGTAGAATCCCTTGCAATGCCCACATCCCACGCTGAAGGAGGCAGCGTATTGAAGATGTGAGCCCATGTGTTTTAAAAGGATCCCACAGCTTCAGTAGGTAATTTTCAGAGTAGACCATGCAATATAGAGAGGAATCCATCTGAAGAATATTGAGGTGGCATGTTGAGGAAGAATTCCATGCTAAGATAGAGAACTGACATATGCAAGGAAGCCGTGGGCAACAATGGAGGCAGGAGATTCTTAACCATAGTCAAAATCTGAGTAGAACGCCTTAAGTGAATAAAAATATATCAAAAAAGAAGATAAAACAATCCATGCATTAAAACAAAGCACCCACGCAAGCCAAGTGAAAATGCAGAGAGGGAACTCAATGCAAAGGATATAGACTACAGGTGAACTGTTTTATTGTTGAGAAGATGCCAAAGTCAAAGTAACGACTAGCAGATAAGAAACCAAATGCAAATGGAGGCAGCAGCAGAAGTATAAAGGCTACACATGCATAAAACAAAGAGGCGTATCTAGCGAAGTAGCAAGCCACCATCATAGTAAAAGATCATTCACATGGAGAATGGAGGGGAAAACAATGATAAAAATTATTCCCACATTTACTATGGAAGAGGACAATATAGTTTTTAAATACCATGCAACACATTATTCAATATGAATTCAAGTAAAGGCCTTTTGTAAAGGCAACTGCATGGTATGGGTCCCATTCATCTGGCCATTTGGAAGATAAGTATAATTTTAAACAAATGCGTAGTCTAAGTTGGTGATGTCAGCACGATTTGAGGCGTCGAAAAACCAAAAATCCGGCCAGTTCGCCAACTCGCTAGCTGGAAAATCTTGGTAACTCCGGCTAGCGAAGTAGCGAGGTCGCTGGAAAACCATAAAAATCTGGAAAGATCCAAAATGTTATGTGGGTCCCATTGCAGTGCCGTCAGCAAATCAAATCATGACAAGTGGCAGATGGTTGAGCGAGCAGGAGGTGATATGCATGATCAGATCGATTGCAATGAGATTGTGCCACGTGGCACATCCAGCGGTCCTCGCTTACTTGCCAAGTAGAAGATGCACGAGGTTTAATATAGTGTGGTAGAGACGATGACATGGCGTGAGTGACTAGGAAATGACTATACGTTGAAGGAGCAAATCAAAAAGTGCCACGTGTCATCAGCTTGGTCAACAGGTTTGACCCCAGATTCAAAGGATAGGAGAAAATTTGAAGAATGTAAAAAATAGTTTTTAATTATTTTCTAAAAAGGTTTGCACATGAATGAGTTTTAAAATCAAAGGGGATTTTTAATAGATGTCTAAAACCTTAGAATATTGTTAAATTTTTCAAAATTTAAAATCAAAGTTGCAGACCTGAATATTTTCTAACAGGGGAGCATTTTTCAATTTGAGATTTTGGGCGTCTTCGAGAGGCTAGATATGCCTTATCATATACTGCCAAAATCGTGAGAATCCAAATTTTCAATTTTTGAAGTTTTTTTTTGCACAAGTGCTTCCTAGTTTGAGCTATAGCTAGAAACGTGAATTTTGGGGTTTCCTCAATGGAATGGGTAAAAAATTGAAAATCCAGTTAGGGGATCAGTAAAACTTGGAAAGAATGCGGTTGGAGTTCACTTTTCTCGCATTCACCCAATTTAACCTGATTTTTGCCAAGCATTTCAATGGGTAAATAAGATATTTTGGTGACTTAGCAAGGTTTCATCATTTCAACAGAGATATTGTGCAAGTCAGTAAAAGAAATGATGAAACAAGATCAGATCAGAATGGGAGATGGAAGAAAGAAGTTTTTCAGTTACAGAGGATTGGATTTCAAGTGGACACCTGGCAATTGCATATCAAATCCAGGAATTCATTTCTTGCTATATCTTTCTTTCTTTCTTCATTTGTAGGGGTTCCAGTTTTTGTCACTGAGAAACCAGTTGGTTCCAGTTTCTGGGAAGAAAAAGTTTATCGCTGTGATACCATTGGGGGTTCTAGTTTTGGTCACTGAGAAACCAATTGGTTCCAGTTTCTGGGAAGAAAAAGTTCATTGCTATGATACCATTGGGGGTTCCAGTTTTTGTCACTGAGAAACCAGTTGGTTCCAGTATTTTGACATGTTTCCATGACTGTGACACCATTTTCTTCAGTAGAACTCTCATGTGAACAGCATTGTAGAGATAATATAGATAGTTCTGAGATATTAGGTTGTTTCATGTTTTAATCTTATGCATCTGAATGTATAGTTTCAAGGAAATGAATACATATGAGCAATATTTTCACTTGTTTTGTTCTGGTTCTTGTCTCCTATCTCAGCATTCTATAAATCTTATGTGGTTTTGGAACAAAGATTTGAGACCCATTTGCATCCCTTTTAGGTTGTATGTTTGATGTATTTTGTTGTTGGACCAAAGGGCCAAGTAAATGCTCAATATGTTTAAACAAGGTTACTGGTTGTTTGAGAAGGATATTTTGTGAGAATGAGACCTGAATGAACACTGATGTCTAAATCACAAGGTGGTTAGATAGATCTGATGTCTGGGTATATGAGATACACCCTGATGTCACAGATGTATGTTTTGAATTCATGGAATTGCCCAATGGATTAGGCACTGATCAATTATAGGATCACTAGTTATACTGTTGCATTTTTGAGGTTTTGTTGAATCAACATCTTTAATCAAATGAGTTTCCCTTTCATGTTGAAGAGCTCTAAACAACATGCCCTCACTCAGCTTATAAATTTCATTGTTTTGCATCTAGCTACTGCAGATATACGTTATTTCATAAGTTATTAGGAGAAATAAGGGTTTCTATCTGCTTTGCATTAAATTCAGTGTATGCTTTGACAACTGGTACCATATAAGGAATCTGGAGGTTCACCTACCTAGGTTTTGCAGAGCCTGAAGTGTATAAGGAGTATAGCCTTATAGTTGGCCTAGTGTCTGAATGGATGTGTTGATAATAGGAGTTAGCTGCCCCTAGATGCAGTTTTGTCCTCATCAGGGTAATTGAAAATGGGTAATGTTTTCAAACACCAACATGTCCGTTCATCGAGTCACCCCACCAAGTCGGCCCACCAAGTCGACTCTTTAAGTCCGTTCATCAGTTCACCCCACCAAGTACTCTCACCAAGTAAACTCTTTAGGTCTGTTCATCAAGTCACCCTGCCAAGCTGACCCTTTAAGTCCATTCATCAAATTGCCCCACCAAGTACTCTCACCAAGTTGACTCTTTAAGTCCTTAAATTAAGTCACCCCACCAATTCAACTCTTCAAGTCTATTCATCAAGTCACCAGAACAAGTACTCAAATAAAGTTGACTCTTTAAGTTCATTCATCAAGTCACCCCACCAGGTCAGCCCACCAAGTACTCCTGCCTAGTCGACTCTTTAAGTGCATTCATCAGTTTACCCTGCCAAGTAGTCTCACCAAGTTGACTCTTTAAGTTTTCTCATCAAATCAAGCCACCAAGTACTCTCACCAAATCGACTCTTTGAGTCCATTCATCAAGTCACCCAACCAAGTACTCTAACCAAGTCAATTCTTCAAGTGCGTTCATCAAGTCACCCCACCAAGTACTCTCACCAAGTCGAATCTTTAAGTTTGTTCATCAAGTCACCCCACCAAGTACTCTCACCAAGACAACTCTTTAAGTCCATTCACCAAGCCACCCCACCAAGTTGACCCTTTACATCTATTCATCAAGTCACCCCACCAAGTACTCTCACCAAGTTGACTCTTTAAGTCCTTTCATCAAGTCACCCCACCAAGTTGACTCTTTAAGTCTGTTCATCAAGTCAATAGAACAAGTATTGTCACCAAGTTGACTGTTTATGTTCGTTCATCAAGTCACCCCACTAGGTCAGCCCACCAAGTTGACTCTTTAAGTCCGTTCATTAGTTCACCCTACCAAGTACTCTCACCAAGTGGACTCTTTAAGTCTACTCATCAAGTCGAGCCACCAAGTATTCTCACCAAGTCGACTCTTTGATTCCGTTCATCAAATCACCCCACCAAGTACTCCAACCAAGTTGATTCTTCAAGTGCGTTCATCAAGTCAACCAAACAAGTACTCTCACCAAGTTGAATCTTTAAGTTTGTTCATCAAGTCACCCCACCATGTTGGCCCACCAAGTACTCCCAGCAAGTCGACTCTTTAAGTCCATTCATCAGTTCAACTTGCCAAGTACTCTCACCAAGTGGACTCTTTAAGTCTGTTCATCAAGTTGAGCCACCAGGTACTCTCACCAAGTCGACTCTTTGTGTCCATTCATCAGGTCACCCCACTAAGTACTCTAGAGTGCATTCATCAAGTCATCCCACCAAGTACTCTCACCAAGTTGACTTGTTAAGTTTGTTCATCAAGTAACCCCACCAAATACTTTGACCAAGTCAACTCTTTAGGTTCATTCATCAAGTCACCCTGGTAGGTCAACCCTTTAAGTCTATTCATCAAGTCACCCCACCAAGTACTCTCACCAAGTCGACTCTTTATGTCCTTTCATGAAGTCACGCCACCAAGTCAACTCTTTAAGTTCATTCATCAAGTCACTAGAACAAGTACTCTCACCAAGTTGACTATTTATGTCCCTTCATTAAGTCACCCCACAAGGTCTGCCCACCATGTAGTCCCACCAAGTAGACTCTTTAAGTTCGTTCATCAGTTCACCCCACCAAGTACTCTCACCAAGTTGATTATTTAAGTCTGCTCATCAAGTCGAGCCACCAAGTACTCTCACCAAGTCGACTCTTTGAGTCTGTTCATCAAGCCACCCCACCACGTACTCTGACCAAGTCGATTCTTCATGTGCGTTCATCAAGTCATCCCACCAACTACTCTCACCAAGTCGATTCTTTAATTTTGTTCATCAAGTCACCCCACCAAGTACTCTCACTAAGTCAACTCTTTAGGTCCATTTACCAAGTCACCCTGCCAAGTCGACCCTTTAAGTCCATTCATCAAGTCACCCCACCAAGTTCTCTCACCAAGTTAACTCTTTAATTCCTTTCATCAACTCACCCCACCGAGTTGACTCTTTAAGTTTGTTCATCAAGTCTCTAGAACAAGTGCCCTCACCAAGTTGACTATTTATGTCAGTTCATCAAGTCAGCCCACCAGGTCGGCCCACCAAGTCGACTCCTTAAGTACGTTCATCAGTTCACCCTACCAAGTACTCCCACCAAATGGACTCTTTAAGTTTGCTCATCAAGTCGAGCCACCAAGTACTCTCACAAAGTTGACTCTTTGAGTTCGTTCATCAAGTCACCCCACCAAGTACTCTAACCAAGTCGATTCTTCAAGTGCGTTCATCAAGTCACCCCAACAAGTACTCTCACCAAGTTGACTCTTTAAGTTTGTTCATCAAGTCACCCCACCAAGTCAACTCTTTAGGTCCATTCATCAAGTCACCCCACCAAGTTGTCCCTTCATGTGTGTTCAACAAGTCACCCCACCAAGTACTCTCACCAAGTCAACTCTTTAGGTCTATTCATGAAGTCACCCCACCAAGTTGACCCTTCAAGTGCGTTCATCAAGTCATCCCACCAAGTACTCTGACCAAGTTGACTCTTTAAGTCTGTTCATCAAGTCACCCCACAAAGTTAACTCTTTAGGTATGTTCATCAAGTCACCCCACCAAGTTGACCCTTTAAGTCCATTCATCTAGTCACCCTGCCAAGTACTCTCACTAGGTTGACTCTTTAAGTTTGTTCATCATTCACCCCACCAGGTCGGCCCATCAAGCACTACCATCAAGTACTCTCACCAAGTTGACTCTTTAAGTCTATTCATCAAGTCACCCCACCAGGTCGGCCCATCAAGTACTCCCACCAAGTTGACTCTTTAAGTTTGTTCATCAGTTCACCCTGCCAAGTACTCTCACCAAGTTGACTCTTTAAGTCCGCTCATCTAGTCGCGCCGCCAAGTACTCTCACCAAGTTGACTCTTTAAGTCAGTTCATCAAGTCATCCCACTAAGTACTCTGACCAAGTTGATTCTTCAAGTGCATTCATCAAGTCACCCTACCAAGTACTCTCACCAAGTCAACTCTTTAAGTCTGTTCATCAAGTCACCCCATGAAGTACTCTCACCAAGTCAACTCTTTAGGTTTGTTCATAAAGTCATTCCTCCAAGTCCACCCTTTAAGTCCGTCCATCAAGTCACCCCACCAAGTACTCTCACCAAGTTGACTCTTTAAGTCCTTTCATCGAGTCACCCCACCAAGTTGACTCTTTAAGTCCGTTCATCAAGTCACAAGAACAAGTACTCTCACCAAGTCGACTCTTTATGTCCCTTCATCAAGTCACCCCACTAGGTTGGCCCACCAAGTACTTCCACCAAGTCAACTCTTTAAGTTTGTTCATCAGTTCACCCCACCAAGTACTCTCACCAGGTTGACTCTTTACTTCTGCTCATCAAGTCAAGCCATCAAGTGGTCTCACCAAGTCGACACTTTAAGTTTGTTCATTAAGTCACCCCAACAAGTACTCTCACCAAGTCAACTCTTTAGGTCTGTTCATTAAGTACCAAGTTGATCCTTAAAGTGCTTTCATCAAGTCACCCCACTGAGTACTCTCACCAAGTTGACTCTTTAAGTCTGTCCATCAAGTCACCCCACCAAGTACTCTCACCAAGTAAACTCTTTAGGTCCATTCATCAAGTCACCCCGCCAAGTTGACCCTTTAAGTCTATCCATCAAGTCAACCCACAAAGTTGACTCTTTAAGTCCTTTCATCAAGTCAACCCACCAAGTTGACTCTTTACGTCTGTTCATCAAGTCACCGCACCAAGTACTCTCACCAAGTCAACTCTTTAGGTTCGTTCATCAAGTCACCCCGCCAAGTTGACCATTTAAGTTTTTTCACCAAGTCACCCCACCAAATACTCTCACCAAGTTGACTCTTTAAGTCCTTTCATCAAGTCACCCCACCAAGTTGACTCTTTAAAATGTTCATCAACTCACCAAAACAAGTACTCTCACCAAGTCCACTCTTTATGTCCATTTGTCAAGTCACCCCACTAGGTCGGCCCACCAAGTACTCCCATCAAGTTGACTCTTTAAGTTTGTTCATCATTTCACCCCGCCAAGTACTGTCACCAAGTTTACTCTTTAATTCTGCTCGTCAAGTCAAGCAACCAAGTTGACTCTTTGAGTCTGTTCATCAAGTCACCCCACCAAGTACTCTAACCAAGTCGATTATCCAAGTGCGTTCATCAAGTCACCCCACCAAGTACTTTCACCAAGTTGACTCTTTAAGTCTATTGATCAAGTAACCCTACCAAGTACTCTAACCAAGTCAACTCTTTAGGTCTATTCATCAAGTCACCTTAACAAGTACTCTCACCAAGTTGACTCTTTAAGTTTGTTCATCAAGTCAACCCACCAGGTCGGCCCACCAAGTACTCCCACCAAGTTGACTCTTTAAGTCCGTTCATCAGTTCATCCCTCCAAGTACTCTCACCAAGTTGACTCTTTAAGTCCACTCATCAAGTCGTACCACCAAGTACTCTCACCAATTCAAATCTTTGATTCCGTGCATCAAGTCACCCCACCAAGTACTCTAACCAAGTAAATTCTTCAAGTGTGTTCATCATGTCACCCCACCAAGTACTCTCATCAAGTTGACTCTTTATGTCTGTTCATCAAGTCACCGCATCAAGCAAACTCACCATGTAAACTCTTTAGGTCCATTCATCAAGTCACCATGCCAAGTCGACCCTTTAAGTCTGTTCATCAAGTCACCCCACCAAGTTGACCCTTTAAGTTCATTCATCAGGTCACCCCACCATGTACTCTCACCAAGTCAACTCTTTAAATGCTTTCATCAAGTCACCCGGCCAAGTCAACTCTTTAAGTCCATTCATCAAGTCACCAGAACAAGTACTCTCACCAAGTTGACTCTTTATGTCCATTCATCAAGTCACCCCACCAGGTAGGCCCACCAAGTACTCCCACCAAGTTGACTCTTTCGTTTCATTCATCAGTTCACCTTGCCATGTACTCTCACCAAGTGGACTCTTTAAGTCTGCTCATCAAGTTGAGCCACCAAGTACTCTCTCCAAGTCGACTCTTTGAGTTTATTCATCGAGTAACCCCATCAAGTGCTCTAACCAAGTCGATTCTCCAATTGCGTTCGACAAGTCACCCCACCAAGTACTCCCACCAAGTCGACTCTTTAAGTCTGTTCATCAAGTCACCCCACCAAGTACTCTCACCAAGTCAACTCTTTAGGTCCATTCATCAAGTCACCCCACCAAGTCAACCCTTTAAGTCCATTCATCAAGTCACCCAACCAAATACTCTCACCAAGTTGACTCTCTAAGTCCTTTCATCAAGTCTCCAGAACAAGTACTCTCACCAAGTCAACTATTTATGTCTGTTCATCAAGTCACCCCACCAAGTCAACCCATGAAGTCAACTCTTTAATTCCGTTCATTAGTTCACCCCACCAAGTACTGTCACCAAGTAAACTCTTTAGGTCCATTCATCAAGTCACCCTTCCAAGCTAACCCTTTAAGTCCATTCGTCAAGTTGCCCCACCAAGTACTCTCACCAAGTTGACTCTTTAAGTCCTTTCATTAAGTCACCCCACCAATTCGATTCTTCAAGTCTATTCATCAAGTCACTAGAACAAGTACTCTAACCAAGTTGACTCTTTAAGTCCGTTCATCTAGTCACCCCACCAGGTCGGCCCACCAAGTACTCCCACCTAGTCAACTCTTTAAGTGCATTCATCAGTTCACCCCGCCAAGTACTCTCACCAAGTTGACTCTTTAAGTTTTCTCATCAAGTTGAGCCACCAAGTACTCTTACCAAGTCGACTCTTTAAGTACGTTCATCAAGTCACCCCACCAAGTACTCTCACCAAGTCGACTCTTTAAGTTTGTTCATCAAGTCACCCCACCAAGTACTCTCACGAAGCCAACTCTTTAAGTCCATTCACCAAGTCACCATGCCAAGTTGACCATTTACATCTATTCATCAAGTCACCCCATCAATTACTCTCACCAAGTTGACTCTTTAAGTCCTTTCATCAAGTCACCCCACCAAGTTGACTCTTTAAGTCCGTTCATCAAGTCACTAGAACAAGTACTCTCACCAAGTTTACTATTTATGTTCATTCATCAAGTCACCCCACCAGGTCGACCCACCAAGTTGACTCTTTAAGTCCGTTCATCAGTTCACCCTGCCAAGTACTCTCACCAAGTGAACTCTTTAAGTCTACTCATCAAGTCGAGCCACCAAGTATTCTCACCAAGTCGACTCTTTGATTCTATTCATCAAATCACCCCACCAAGTACTCCAACCAAGTTGATCCTTCAAGTGCGTTCATCAAGTCACCCAAACAAGTACTCTCACCAAGTTGAATCTTTAAGTTTGTTCATCAAGTCACCCCACCAGGTTGGACCACCGAGTACTCCCACCAAGTCGACTCTTTAAGTCCATTCATCAGTTCAACCTGCCAAGTTCTCTCACCAAGTTGACTCTTTAAGTCTGCTCATCAAGTTTAGCCACCAGGTACTCTCACCAAGTCGACTCTTTGTGTCCATTCATCAGGTCACCCCACTAAGTACTCTAGAGTGCATTCATCAAGTCACCCCACCAAGTACTCTCACCAAGTTGACTTGTTAAGTCTGTTCATCAAGTAACCCCACCAAATACTCTGACCAAGTCAACTCTTTAGATTCATTCATCAAGTCACCCTGCCAAGTCGACCCTTTAAGTCTGTTCATCAAGTCACCCCACCAAGTACTCTCACCAAGTCAACTCTTTAAGTCCTTTCATGAAGTCACCCCACCAAGTCGACTCTTTAAGTTCATTCATCAAGTCACTAGAACAAGTACTCTCACCAAGTCGACTATTTATGTCCCTTCATCAAGTCACCCCATCAGGTCAGCCCACCATGTAGTCCCACCAAGTAGACTCTTTAAGTTCGTTCATCAGTTCACCCCACCAAGTACTCTCACCAAGTTGACTCTTTAAGTCTGCTCATCAAGTCGAGCCACCAAGTACTCTCACCAAGTTGACTCTTTGAGTCCGTTCATCAACCCACCCCACCACGTACTCTAACCAAGTTGATTCTTCAAGCGCGTTCATCAAGTCACCCCACCAACTACTCTCACCAAGTTGATTCTTTAAGTCTATTCATCAAGTTACCCTACCAAGTAGTCTCACTAAGTCAACTCTTTAGGTCCATTCACCAAGTCACCCTGCCAAGTCGACCCTTTAAGTCCGTTCATCAAGTCACCCCACCATGTTCTCTCACCAAGTCAACTCTTTAAGTCCTTTCATCAACTCACCCAACCAAGTCAACCCTTTAAGTCTTTTTATCAAGTCTCTAGAACAAGTGCTCTCACCAAGTTGACTGTTTATGTCAGTTCATCAAGTCACCCCACCAGGTGGGCCCACCAAGTCAACTCTTTAGGTCCATTCATCAGTTCACCCTACCATGTACTCTCACCAAATGGACTCTTTAAGTTTTCTCATCAAGTTGAGCCACCAAGTGCTCTCACCAAGTTGACTCTTTGAGTCTGTTCATCATGTCACCCCACCAAGTACTCTAACTAAGTCAATTCTTCAAGTGCGTTCATCAAGACACCCCAACAAGTACTCTCACCAAGTCGACTCTTTAAGTTTGTTTATCAAGTCACCCCACCAAGTCAACTCTTTAGGTCCATTCATCAAGTCACCCCACCAAGTTGTCCCTTCAAGTGTGTTCAACAAGTCACCCCACCAAGTACTCTCACAAAGTCAACTCTTTAGGTCTGTTCATGAAGTCACCCCACCAAGTCGACCCTTCAAGTGCATTCATCAAGTCACCCCACAAAGTTAACTCTTTAGGTATGTTCATCAAGTCACCCCACCAAGTTGACCCTTTAAGTCCATTCATCTAGTCACCCTGCCAAGTACTCTCACCAGGTTGACTCTTTAAGTCTGTTCATCATTCACCCCACCAGGTTGGCCCATCAAGCACTCCTGTCAAGTACTCTCACCAAGTCAACTCTATAAGTCTGTTCATCAAGTCACCTCACCAGGTCAGCCCATCAAGTACTCCCACCAAGTTGACTCTTTAAGTCTGTTCATTAGTTCACCCCGCCAAGTACTCTCACCAAGTTGACTCTTTAAGTCCGCTCATCTAGTCGCGCTGCCAAGTACTCTCACCAAGTTGACTCTTGAAGTCCGTTCATCAATTTACCCCACCAAGTACTCTGACCAAGTTGATTCTTCAAATGCATTCATCAAGTCACCCTACCAAGTACTCTCACCAAGTCGACTCTTTAAGTCTGTTCATTAAGTCACCCCACGAAGTACTCTCACCAAGTCAACTCTTTAGGTCTATTCATAAATTCATTCCTCCAAGTCCACCCTTTAAGTCCGTCCATCAAGTCACCCCACCAAGTACTCTCACCAAGTTGACTCTTTAAGTCCTTTCATCGAGTCACCCCATCAAGTCGACTCTTTAAGTCCGTTCATCAAGTCACAAGAACAAGTACTCTCACCAAGTCGACTCTTTATGTCCCTTGATCAAGTCATCGCACCAAGTTGGCCCACCAAGTACTCCCACCAATTCAACTCTTTAAGTCCGTTCATCAGTTCACCCCACCAAGTACTCTCACCAAGTTGACTCTTTACTTCTGCTCATCAAGTCGAGCCACCAAGTGGTCTCACCAAGTCGACACATTAAGTTTGTTCATTAAGTCACCCCAATAAGTACTCTCACCAAGTCAACTATTTAGGTCTGTTCATCAAGTACCAATTTGATCCTTAAAGTGCTTTCATCAAGTCACCCCACTGAGTACTCTCACCAAGTTGACTCTTTAAGTCTGTCCATCAAGTCACCCCACCAAGTACTCTCACCAAGTAAACTCTTTAGGTCCATTCATCAAGTCACCCCGCCAAGTTGACCCTTTAAGTCCGTCCATCAAGTCAACCCAAAAAGTTGACTCTTTAAGTCCTTTCATCAAGTCAACCCACCAAGTCAACTCTTTAGGTCTGTTCATCAAGTCACCGCACCAAGTACTCTCACCAAGTCAACTCTTTAGGTCCGTTCATCAAGTTACCCCGCCAAGTCGACCATTTAAGTTTGTTCATCAAGTCACCCCACCAAGTACTCTCACCAAGTCGACTCTTTAAGTCCTTTCATCAAGTCACCCCACCAAGTCGACTCTTTAAGTCTATTCATCAAGTCACCAGAACAAGTACTCTCACCAAGTCGACTCTTTATGTCCGTTTGTCAAGTCACCCCACTAGGTCGGCCCACCAGGTACTCCCATCAAGTTGACTCTTTAAGTTTGTTCATCAGTTCACCCCGCCAAGTACTGTCACCAAGTTTACTCTTTAATTTTGCTCATCAAGTAAAGCAACCAAGTCGACTCTTTGAGTCTGTTCATCAAGTCACCCCACCAATTACTCTAACCAAGTCGATTCTCCAAGTGCGTTCATCAAGTCACCCCACCAAGTACTCTCACCAAGTTGACTCTTTAAGTCTATTCATCAAGTAACCCTACCAAGTACTCTAACCAAGTCGACTCTTTAGGTCTATTCACCAAGTCACCTGAACAAGTACTCTCACCAAGTCGACTCTCTAAGTTTGTTCATCAAGTCAACCCACCAAGTCGGCCCACCAAGTACTCCCACCAAGTCAACTCTTTAAGTTTGTTCATCAGTTCATCCCTCCAAGTACTCTCACCAAGTCGACTCTTTAAGTCTGCTCATCAAGTCATGCCACCAAGTACTCTCACCAACTCGACTCTTTGATTCCATGCATCAAGTCACCCCACCAAGTACTCTAACCAAGTCAATTCTTCAAGTGCGTTCATCATGTCACCCCACCAAGTACTCTCACCAAGTTGACTCTTTAATTCTGTTCATCAAGTCATCCCACCGAGTAATCTCACCATGTAAACTCTTTAGGCCCGTTCATCAAGTCACCCTGCCAAGTTGACCCTTTAAGTCCGTTCATCAAGTCACCCTGCCAAGTTGACCCTTTAAGTTCATTCATCACGTCACCCCACCAAGTACTCTCACCAAGTCAACTCTTTAAATGCTTTCATCAAGTCACCCGGCCAAGTCAACTCTTTAAGTCCATTCATCAAGTCACCAGAACAAGTACTCTTACCAAGTTGACTCTTTATGTCCATTCATCAAGTCACCCCACCAAGTCGGCCCACCAAGTACTCCCACCAAGTTGACTCTTTAGTTTCACTCATCAGTTCACCTTGCCATGTACTCTCACCAAGTGGACTCTTTAAGCCTGCTCATCAAGTTGAGCCACCAAGTACTCTCTCCAAGTCGACTCTTTGAGTCCGTTCATCAAGTAACCTCATCAAGTTCTCTAACCAAGTCAATTCTCCAAGTGCGTTCATCAAGTCACCCCATCAAGTACTCTCACAAAGTCGACTCTTTAAGTCTGTTCATCAAGTCACCCCACCAAGTACTCTCACCAAGTCAACTCTTTAGGTCCGTTCATCAAGTGACCCCACGAAGTCAACCCTTTAAGTCCATTCATCAAGTCACCCCACCAAGTACTCTCACCAAGTTGACTCTTTAAGTTCTTTCATCAAGTCTCCAGAACAAGTACTCTCACCAAGTCGACTATTTATGTCCGTTCATCAAGTCACCCCACCAAGTCGACTCTTTAATTCTGTTCATCAGTTCACCTCGCCAAGTAATCTCACCAAGTAAACTCTTTAGGTTCGTTCATCAAGTCACTCTGCCAAGCCGACCCTTTAAGTCCATTCGTCAAGTTTCCCCACGAAGTACTCTCACCAAGTTGACTCTTTAAGTCCTTTCATTAAGTCACCCCACCAATTCGACTCTTCAAGTTTATTCATCAAGTCACTAGTAAAAGTACTCTAACCAAGTTGACTCTTTAAGTCCATTCATCAAGTCACCCCACCAGGTCGGCCCACCAAGTACTCCCACCTAGTTGACTCTTTAAGTGCATTCATCAGTTCACCCCGCCAAGTACTCTCACCAAGTTGACTCTTTAAGTTTGCTCATCAAGTCGAGCCACCAAGTACTCTCACCAAGTTGAATCTTTGAGTTCATTCATCAAGTCACCCCACCAAGTACTGTAACCAAGTTGATTCTTCAAGTGCGTTCATCAAGTCACCCCACCAAGTACTCTCACCAAGTTGACTCTTTAAGTTTGTTCATCAAGTCACCCCACCAAGTACTCTCACCAAGCCAACTCTTTAAGTCCATTCACCAAGTCACCCCGCCAAGTTAACCCTTTACATCTATTCATCAAGTCACCCCACTAAGTTGATTGTTTATGTTCGTTCATCAAGTCACCCCACCAAGTCGGTCCACCAAGTTGACTCTTTAAGTTCGTTCATCACTTCACCCTGCTAGGTACTCTCACCAAGTGGAATCTTTAAGTCTGCCCATCAAGTCGAGCCACCAAGTATTCTCACCAAGTCGACTCTTTGATTCTGTTCATCAAATCACTCCACCAAGTACTCCAACCAAGTTGATTCTTCAAGTGCGTTCATCAAGTCACCCAAACAAGTACTCTCACCAAGTCAAATCTTTAAGTATGTTCATCAAGTCACCCTACCAGGTCGGCCCACCAAGTACTCCCACCAAGTTGACTCTTTAAGTCCATTCATCAGTTCAACCTGCCAAGTACTCTCACCAAGTTGACTCTTTAAGTCTTCTCATCAAGTTGAGCCACCAGGTACTCTCACCAAGTTGACTCTTTGTGTCTGTTCATTAGGTCACCCCACTAAGTACTCTAGAGTGCATTCATCAAGTCACCCCATCAAGTACTCTCACAAAGTTGACTTTTTAAGTTTGTTCATAAAGTAACCCCACCAAATACTCTCACCAAGTCAACTCTTTAGGTTCATTCATCAAGTCACCCTACCAACTCAACCCTTTAAGTCTGTTCATCAAGTCACCCCACCAAGTACTCTCACCAAGTCGACTCTTTAAGTCCTTTCATGAAGTCACCCCACCAAGTCGACTCTTTGAGTCCATTCATCAAGTCACTAGAACAAGTACTCTCACAAAGTCAATTATTTATGTCCCTTCATCAAGTCACCCCACCAGGTTGGCCCACCATGTACTCCCTCCAAGTAGACTCTTTAAGTTCATTCATCAGTTCACCCCGCCAAGTACTCTCACCAAGTTGACTCTTTAAGTCTGCTCATCAAGTCGAGCCACCAAGTACTCTCACAAAGTTGACTCTTTGAGTCCATTCATCAAGCCACCCCACCACGTACTCTGACCAAGTTGATTCTTCAAGTGCGTTCATCAAGTCACCCCACCAACTACTCTCACCAAGTCGATTCTCTAAGTTTGTTCATCAAGTCACCCCACCAAGTACTCTCACTGAGTCAACTCTTTAGGTCCATTCACCAAGTCACCCTACCAAGTCAACCCTTTAAGTCCATTCATCAAGTCACCCCACTAAGTACTCTCACCAAGTCGACTCTTTAAGTCCTTTCATCAACTCACCCCACTGAGTTGACTCTTTAAGTCTTTTCATCAAGTCTCTAGAACAAGTGCTCTCACCAAGTTGACTGTTTATGTCAGTTCATCAAGTCACTCCACCAGGTCTACCCACCAAGTCAACTCTTTAAGTCCGTTCATCAGTTCACCCTACCAAGTACTCTCACCAAGTGGACTCTTTGAGTCCATTCATCAAGTCACCCCACCAAGTACTCTAACCAAGTTGATTCTTCAAGTGCGTTCATCAAGTCACCCCAACAAGTACTCTCACGAAGTTGACTCTTTAAGTTTGTTCATCAAGTCACCCCACCAAGTCAACTCTTTAGGTCCGTTCATCAAGTCACCCTACCAAGTCGTCCCTTCAAGTGCATTCATTAAGTCACCCCACCAAGTACTCTCAGCAAGTAAACTCTTTAGGTCTGTTTATCAAGTCACCCCACCAAGTCGACCCTTCAAGTGCGTTCATCAAGTCACCCCACCAAGTACTCTCACCAAGTTGACTCTTTAAGTTTTTTCATCAAGTCACCCCACCAAGTCAACTCTTTAGGTACGTTGATCAAGTCACCCCACCAAGTCGACCCTTTAAGTCCGCTCATCAAGTCACCCTGCCAAGTACTCTCACCAAGTTGACTCTTTAGGCTGTTTCATCAAGTGACCCCACCAAGTCGACTCTTTAAGTCTGTTCATTAGTTCACCTCGCCAAGTACTCTCACAAAGTTGACTCTTTAAGTCCGCTCATCAAGGCGCACCACCAGGTACTCTCACCAAGTCGACTCTTTAAGTCTGTTCATCAAGTCACCCCACAAAGTACTCTAACCAAGTCAATTATTCAAGTGCGTTCATCAAGTCACCCTACCAAGTACTCTCACCAAGTCGACTCTTTAAGTCCGTTTATCAAGTCACCCCACCAGGTCGATTCTTTAAGTCCATTCATAGAGTCACAAGAACAAGTACTCTCACCAAGTTGACTCTTTATGTCCCTTCATCAAGTCACCCCACAAGGTTGGCCCACCAAGTAGTCCAACCAAGTCAACTCTTTAAGTCCGTTCATCAGTTCACCCCACCAAGTACTCTCACCAAGTCTACTTTTTACTTCTACTCATCAAGTCGAGCCACTAAGTGGTCTCACCAAGTCGAGTCTTTAAGTTTGTTCATTAAGTCACCCCACCAAGTACTCTCACTAAATCAACTTTTTAGGTCCATTCATCAAGTACCAATTCGATCCTTCAAGTGCGTTCATCAAGTCACCCCACCAAGTACTCTCACCAAGTTGACTCTTTAAGTCTGTTCATCAAGTCACCCCACCAAGTACTCTCACCAAGTAAACTCTTTAGGTCCGTTCATCAAGTCACCCCGCCAAGTTGACCCTTTAAGTCCATTCATCATGTCAACCCGCCAAGTCAACTCTTTAAGTCCTTTCATCAAGTCAACCCACCAAGTTAACTCTTGAAGTCTGTTCATAAAGTCACCCCACGAAGTACTCTCACCAAGTCAACTCTTTAGGTTCATCATCAAGTCACTCTGCCAAGTTGACCATTTAAGTCTTTTCATCAAGTCACCCCACCAAGTACTCTCACCAAGTCGACTCTTTAAGTCCTTTCATCAAGTCAGCCCACAAAGTCGATTCTTTAAGTCTATTCATCAAGTCACTAGGACAAGTACTCTCACCAAGTTGACTCTTTATGTCCATTCATTAAGTCACTCCACCAGGTCGGCCCACCAAGTACTCCCATCAAGTTGACTCTTTAAGTTTGTTCATCAGTTCACCCCACAAAGTACTGTCACCAGGTTTACTCTTTAATTATGCTCATCAAGTCGAGCAACCAAGTCGACTCTTTGAGTCTATTCATCAAGTCACCCAACCAAGTACTCTAACCAAGTCAATTCTCCAAGTGTGTTCATCAAGTCACCCCACCAAATACTCTCACCAAGTTGATTCTTTAAGTCTATTCATCAATTCACCCTACCAAGTACTCTAACCAAGTTGACTCTTTAAGTGCTTTCGTCAAGTCACCCCACCAAGTCGACTCTTTAGGTTCATTCATCAAGTCACCAAAACAAGTACTCTCACCAAGTTGACTCTTTAAGTTCGTTCATCAAGTCACCCCACCAGGTTGGCCCACCAAGTACTCCCACTAAGTCAACTCTTTAAGTTTGTTCATCAGTTCACCCCGCCAAGTACTCTCACCAAGTTGACTCTTTAAGTCTTCTCACAAAGTCGCACCACCAAGTACTCTCACCAAGTCAACTCTTTGAGTTTGTTCATCAAGTCACCCCACCAAGTACTCTAACCAAGTCGATTCTTCAAGTGCATTGATCATGTCACCCCACCAATTACTCTCCCCAAGTTGACTCTTTAAGTCTATTCATCGAGTCACCCCACCAAGTACTCTCACCAAGTCAACTCTTTAAGTCCTTTCATCAAGTCACCCAACCAAGTCGACTCTTTGAGTTTGTTCATCAAGTCACCAGAACATGTACTCTCACCAAGTCAACTCTTTATGTCCGTTCATCGAGTCACCCCACTAGGTCGGCCAACCAAGTACTCCTACCAAGTCAACTCTTTAAGTCTATTCATCAATTCACCCCACCAAGTACTCTCACCAAGTGGACTCTTTAAGTCTGCTCATCAAGTCGACCCACCAAGTACTCTCACCAAGTCGACTCTTTGAGTTCGTTCATCAAGTCACCCCACCAAGTACTCTAACCAAGTCGATTCTTCAAGTGCATTCATCAAGTCACCCCACCAAGTACTCTCACCAAGTTGACTATTTAAGTTTGTTCATCAAGTCACCCCACCAAGTACTCTTACCAAGTCAACTCTTTAGGTCCATTCATCAAGTCACCCCACCAAGTCAACCCTTCAAGTGTGTTCATCAAGTCACCCCACCAGGTCGGCCCACCAAGTACTCTCACCAAGTCGATTCTTTAAGTTTGTTCATCAGTTCACCCCGCCAAGTACATTCACCAAGTTGACTCTCTAGGTACGTTCATCAAGTCACCTCACCAAGTCAACCACTTGAGTCCATTCATCAAGTCACCAGAATAGGTATTCTAACCAAGTCAACTCTTTATGTTCGTTCATCAAGTCATGCCACCAGGTTGGCCCACCAAGTACTCCCATCAAGTTGACTCTTTAAGTCTGTTCATCAGTTCACCCCACCAAGTACTCTCACCAAGTTTACTCTTTAATTCTACTCATCAAGTTGAGTCACCCAGTCGACTCTTTGAGTCTGTTCATCAAGCCACCCCACCAAGTACTCTAACCAAGTCAATTCTTCAAGTGCGTTCATTAAGTCACCCCACCAAGTACTGTCACCAAGTCGACTCTTTAAGTCTATTCATCAAGTAACCCCACCAAGTACTCTCACCGAGTCATCTCTTTAGGTCTGTTCATAGAGTCACCCCACCAAGTCGACCCTTCAAGTGCGTTCATGAAGTTACCCCACCAAGTTGACTCTTTAAGTTCGTTCATCAAGTCACCCTGCTAGGTCAGCCCACAAATTAATCTCACCAAGTCGACTGTTTAAGTTCATTCATCAAGTCACCCTACAAGGTCCACCCACCAAGTCAACTCTTTAAGTTTGTTCATCAAGTCACTTTGCCAAGTCAGCCCACCAAGTTGACTCTTTAAGTTCGTTCATCAAGTCACACCGCCAGGTCAGCCCACCAAGTACTCTCACCAAGTTGACTCTTTAAGTTTGTTCATCAAGTCACCCTGCCAGGTTGGCCCACCAAGTACTCTAACCAAGTCGACTCTTTAGGTTTGTTCATCAAGTCACCCCACCAAGTACTCTCACCAAGTTGACTCTTTAAGTTTGTTCATCAAGTTGCTCCGCCAGGTCGGCCCACCAAGTACTCTCACCAAGTTGACCCTTTAAGTTCGGTCATCAAGTCACCCCACTAGGTTGGCCCACCAAGTACTCTCACAAAGTTGACTCTTTAGATTCATTCATCAATTCACCCCACCAACTCGGCCCACCAAGTTCTCTCACCAAGTTGACTCTTTAAGTTCATTCATTAAGTCACCCCGCCAGTTCGACCCACCAAGTACTCTCACAAAGTTGACTCTCTAGGTTTGTTCATCAAGTCACCTTGCCAGGTCAGGCTAGCGAAGTCCACTGGCCAATTCATCTCACCACCAGACTAGCCAGCTCTGCTTGTCGAGGCATCTCACCATGTGGGCTAACCAAGTCACCCCAAAAAGTATCCTTAACGAGTTGACTGTTTAATTCTGCTCACCAAGTCAAGTCACCACATTGACTTACCATGTTGCCTTACCAAGTTGCCCCACCTAGTCACGTCTTAAAGTCTGCTCACCATGTCAGATTTCTAGCTTGATTCCCCAAGTCAGCTCGCCAAGGTGGCTCATGAGTCAAAAGTTCAAGTGCACCCACCAAGTCAAGTCTTTAAGTTCGCTCACCAAGTCCACTCGGTAGGTCAGCTCACCAAGTCAAGTCATCTCACCCAGTTGACTTACCATCTTTCCTCACTATCAATTTACTCTCGTGCCTCATGAAATCACACCACCTAACCAATGTCAGTTTTTGGCTCCATTGTCAAATTCAGCAAAAAAGGGGTCGTGGATGGCTATTCGGTTACATTTTTCAATGAATTGATTTTTTTAAGGCACTTGTCTATGTAAATGCATATTTTTGAATGCAGAGCAAGCCTTGCACTGATATCTTATATAGGAGAGGCAGTGTGCTCTAAATAAAGTCGAGTCATAATTTTCAAATCAGGTAGCCTTGGATATAAAATGGAAGTTGAGCCATTCTAGCCGAGCCATAATTTTCAAATTGGGTTGCCTACGATACAAAATTCAAGTCGAGCCATAATTTTCAAATTTGGGTAACTTATGATATAAAATGGGTACCTGAGCCATTCTACTTGAGTCATAATTCTCAAATTAGGTAGCTTTCGATATAAAATGGTTGTCGAGCCATTGTAGTCAATCTCTAAAAATTGAACAATTTACCCCCCTGGCTAATGCAATCAAATTGCCTAACCAATGCCAATCTTTGTCTCCATTGACAACCTCATAAAAAATGGGGTCGTGGATGGCTATTTGATCACATTTTTCATTGAATTGGGTTTTAAGTTACTTGTCCATTGAATGTGCATTTCTACTGTAGAGTAAGACTTGCAATAATAGCTTATATAGGGGAGGTAGTGTGCTTGAAAAATGGTGGTCGAGCCATGCTGGCTGACCCGATCTGCGCGAGCCATGCTGGCTGACCCGATCTGGCCGAGTTATTCTAGCTGAACCATGCTGGCTGAGCCAATCTGGGTGAGCCATGCTGGTTGACCTGATCTGGGCAAGCCATTCTAGCCAGCTCAATCTGGGCGAGCCGTGTTGGCTGACTCGATCTGGCCGAGCCATGCTGGTTGACCCAATTTGGGCAAGCCATTTTGGCTGACTTGATCTGGGTGAGCCATTCTGGCCGAGTTCCAAAAAAAGTGTCGTGGATGGCTGTTTGGTCACATTTTTCATTGAATTGGATTTTTAAGGGATTTTTCCATGCTATCGCAGATTTCAAATGCAGGAGGAGCCATGCACTAATAGCTTATATACGAGAGGTGGTTGCCCCGAGCCTCTCCCATGCCCCTTTCATTGATTCAACATTAGTGTCTAGGCGGATCGGATTGTTGGGTTTTCAAACGGTGTATGCTAATGTTGAATCAATGAAAGGGGCATGGAGTGATCTTTGAGTGCTCTTCCTCGGCTCTCCTTCAGATCATATTTTCTAATGACTCAATTTTGGAAAAGGTGAGGCAGCGATTGCCGATTCATAGCGTGTCTTTTTGGTGATTTTAAAACTTGATCTAAATGTGAGCCCTTGTCTAGCACTCCAATGTTTCTTCGTATAATGGAAATTTTCTATGGGATCTTGGCACTCTAGCAAATTTGTCACGGTGTACTTATCACGGCTACATGGGAGCTTTAATATCGAAAGCTCTTAGGGAAAAATGGTGGCCGAGCCATGCTGGCCAACCCGATCTGTGTGAGCCATGTTGGTCGACCCGATCTGGTCAAGCCATTCTTGCCGACCCAATCTGGACAAGCCATTTTTGTTGACCTGATCTGGATGAGCTCCAAAAATGGTGTCGTGGATGGCTATTTGGTCACATTTTTCATTGAATTGGATTTTTAAGGGACTTTTTTGTGCTTTTGCAAATTTCAAATGCAGAAGGAGCCTTGCACTAATAGCTTATATAGGAGAGGTGGTTGCCATGAGCCTCTCCCATGCCCCTTTCATTGATTCAACATTGGTGTCTAGGCGGATCAGATTGTTGGATTTTCAAATGGTGTATGCTAATGTTGAATCAATGAAAGGGGCATGAAGCGATCTCTAAGTGCTTTTCCTCGGCTATCCTTTAGATCATTTTTTTCGATGACTCAATTTTTGAAAAGGTGAAGCAGCGGTTGCCGATCCATGCCATGTCTTTTTGGTGATTTTAAAACTTGATCTAAACATGAGCCCTTCTCTAGCACTCTGGCATTACTTGGTATAATGGAAATTTGCTATGGGTGCTCGGTGCTCTAGCAATTTTTCATGGTGTACTTATTGCGGCTACATGGGAGCTTTAATATCGAAATATCTCGGCGACAAATGGTGGCTGAGCCATGCTTCCCGACCCGATCTAGCTTAGCCATTTTTGTCAACCTGAACTGGCTCTTCTTTCTCACTCCATCGGCACAAATTCAAGAGTTGTTCAACAGTAGTTTTCATTCCAATGTGTCATTGCTGTGATCTGGAGAGCGATGCTAAGCGCAGGAGCTTGTGTCTAGCATTTGGGATGTTTGTGGAAGCAAGTAGGGGAGCTTCTCTTATCAGAACCTCTCTATGGCCTTGTAAAATATAGACCCAGTGCCGACGATATCGATGGATATGAGCCTTGGATTCTAAATTTGTTTAGCTAACATTGGTTTTTGTGAGAGATGGGTATGAAAGAACATCTCGATTGCTACGCGGGAGCTCCCTAAGGTTGCCTCTATGCCAACTCAATCAACACAAAATTGGGAATGGTTTGATAGCAATTGTCATTCCAATGTGTCATCAGAATGTCTTGGAAAGTGGCCTTTCAAGGGCGAGTTCGTGTCTAGCACTTAGATTGTGCCTCATCACAAGTTAATAGGGAGATCTCTCTATGAATGGTGGCATGGTGATTGCAAGAGAGAATTGACTTATTAGTCAGAGCATTGGCCTCAGGCCATTGTGATGGCCTTGCAATTTCTCTATAATTGCAACCTATGTTTGGGAAATAGCAGAGTTTGCATGTAAGATTGGCCTTTTTTCTTGATAGTTCCAGGAGATGACCTCCAAAAATTTTGGATTGGGCCCCTTCAAGGTGAAATTCATCCAGTTGATTGGATGAGCTCGATGACCATTTCACTCCCTTGGCTCCATGAATTCAAATCCCATCCAGCTGCCATAGACACTCCAAATGCCAAGCCGTTGTTACCATGCCATCCTACTCAGACTCATAGATGATCAAGGCTGACATTATGTTCGCTCCTCTCAAGTAAACCTCAAAAAAGGCACTGAGGCAAACAGTATTGTCGAGTCGTCCTACCCTAGCTGTTCCATCTGAGCTAAGCTATTCTGCCCGATCTCCAAAAGTTGGCCATTTCACTACCTTGGCTCCATGAATTCACATCTCCTAACTGATGACAATATTTTTCTCCTCTATTGACCTCATAAAAAATGGGGTCATGGATGGCTGTTTGGTAGCATTTTTCAATGATTTGGATTTTTAAGGCAGCTTTCGGTGTGTTCGCTAATTTCTAATGCAAAGTGAGCCTCACACTAATAGCTTATATAGGAGAGGTGGTTTCCGTGAGCCTCTCCCATGCCCCTGTCATTGATTCAACGCCGGTGTCAAGGCGGATGGATATGTTAGATTTTGAAATGGTGGACACTGACGTTGAATCAATTAGAGGGGTATGAAGCCCACCCTCGAGGTGCTATTCCTCGACTCTCCTTTAGATCATGTATTCTTGTCACTTAGCCAATGCAATTTGGGAAAAAGGTTTGGCAGTGGTTGCTAGCCCTCACCGCATCTACTTGGTGATTTTAAAACTTGATCTAAAATGGGAGCCCTCATCTAGCACCTTCGTCCGATGTTGCTTGGGTATTGCATAAATTTTTTCTATTTTCGTGAATCCCCCAATGAATGCCTACCCTTGGACTGTCTCTTAGATCACCTTCTTCAATCACTTGATTGATGTTATTATCAAAGAGACTTGGGCAGCGATTGCCATTCTATAACGCATCTATTCAGTGGTCTCAAAGTTGATCTAATGGTGAGCCCTTGTCTAGCCATGAGGTGGGTGCTTGGCGCTCTAGCAATTTTTTGTGTGCCTATTGCAGCTACAATGGGAGCTTTGATAACAAAAGCTCTCGGTGACCCTCCCCAATAGAATTACTGTTGGTGTTCGAGAAAGACATGTTATTCAAATTTGGAATATTGGCACCAACATCATTTCCATTGGGAGGGCCATGAAGCCATCCTGATTTTTCTATGCGAGGACTCTCTCCCCAGAGTCATTCTCTTTGCAACAACTTCTTTGTTACAAAATTTTCGAAATGGTTTGGCAGCGGTTGTCATTCCAATGGTGCCGTTGTGGTTGTTGCCTAGGCAGTGATCTTAAGGGTGAGCCATCGTCTAGCAGTTGGGCTACGCATCACGAGTGACAAGGGAGCCTTTGTAATCGGAAGCTCCTTGTGGCCATTTGATGAGAAGAGGAATTGTTTGTGTGAGCAAGGATGAATGCAGCCTAAGATTTAAAATGAAATCAATGACATCAGATATATATAAGAGCAAAATGAAGCAGAAACCCATTTGCTATGCATGGCTCCCCAAAGTTGCTCTTCTTTCTCACTCCATCGGCACAAATTTGGGAGTTGTTCGATAGCGGTTGTCATTCCAATGTGTCATTGCAGTGATTTGGAGAGTGATGCTAAGGGCAGGAGCTTGTGTCTAGCCTTTGGGATGTTTGTGCGAGCAAGAAAGGGAGCTTGTCTTATCAAAACCTCTCCATGGCCTTTGAAAATAGACCCAGTGCCGATGATATCGATGGATACAAGCCTTGGATTCTAAATTTGTTCATAGCTAACATTGGTTTTTGTGAGAGATGGGTATGAAAGCACATCTCAATTGCTACCCGAGAGCTCCCTAAGGTTGCCTCTGTGCCAGCTCGATCGACACAACATTGGCAATGGTTCGACAGTGGTTGTCGTTCCAATGTGTCATCGGGGGATGTCCTGGAAAGTGGTCTTTTAAGGGTGAGCTCGTGTCTAGCACTTGGATTGTTCATCATGTCATAAGTGAATGGGGAGATCTCTCTATGAATGACGACATGGTGATTGCAACAAAAAATTGACTTAGTCAGAGCATTGGCCTCGGGCCATTGTGATGGCCTTGCAATTTCTCTTTAATTGCAACCTATGTTTGCGATGTAGCAGAGTTTGCATGTAAGATTGGCCTTGTTCTTGATAGTTCTAGGAAATGACCTTTGAAACTTTTGGATTGGGCCCCTTCAAGGTGAAATTCATCCAGTTGATTAGATGAGCTCGATGACCATTTCACTCCCTTGGCTCCATGAATTCACATCTCCTAACCGATGACAATCTTTTTCTCCTCTATCGACCTCATAAAAAATTGTGTCGTGGATGGATGTTTGGTCAGAATTTTCAACGATTTGGATTTTTAAGGCAGTTGTCGGTGTGTTCACTAATTTCTAATGCAGAATGAGCCTTGCACTAATATCTTATATAGGAGAGGTGGTTTCTGTGAGCCTCTCCCATGCCCCTCTCATTGATTCAACACTGGTGTTAGGGCGGATGGATATGTCAGATTTTTAAATGTTGGACGTCGACGTTGAATCAATTAGAGGGGCATGAAGCCCACCCTCGAGGTGCTATTCCTTGACTCTCCTTTAGATCATGTTTTCTTGTCACTCAGGTAGTGCAATTTCAAAAAAAGGTTTGGCAAAAATTGCCAACCCTCATCGCATCTACTTGGTGATTTTAAAACTTGATCTAAAATGGGAACCCTCATCTAGCACCTCTATCCAGTGTTGCTTGGGTATTGCATAAATTTTTTATAAGGCCTAGCCTTGAACTCTCTCTTAGATCACCTTCTTGGATCACTCGACTGATACAATTATGTAAGAGACTTGGCAGCAGTTGCCATTCTACAGCACATCTTTTTAGCGATTTCAAAGTTGATCTAATTTTGAGCCCTTGTCTAACCATCAGGTGGGTGCTTGGTGCTTTAGCAATTTATTGTGTACCTATCAGGGCTACAATGGGATCTTTGATAACAAAAGTTCTCAGCAACCCTCCCCAATAGAATTAGTAAAAGTGTTCGACAAAGACACATTATTCAAATTTGGAATATTGGCACTAGCATCATTTCTATTGGGAGGGCCATGAAGCCATCCCGATTTTTCTTAGCGAGCGCTCTCTCCTGAGAGTTGTTCTCTTTGCAACAACTTCTTTGGCAGTTGTGGTGTGTTTGCTAATTTCTAATATAGAGTGAGCCTCACACTAATAGCTTATATAGGTGGTTTTCATTCCAATGGTGCCATTGTGGTGGTTTCCTGGGCAGTGATCTGAAGGGCGAGCTATCGTCTAGCAGTTGGGCTGCGCATCACGAGTGACAAGGGAGCCTTTGTTATCAAAAGCTCCTCATGGCCATTCGATTAGAAGAGCCATTGCTTGTGTGAGCAAGGATGAATGTAGCCTTGGATTTCAAATGAAATCAATGATGTTGGATCTATATAAGAGTGGAATGAAGAAGAAACAACCCATTTTCTATGTGTGGCTCCCCAAAGTTGCTCTTCTTTCTCACTCCATCGACACAAATTTAGGAGTTGTTCGACAACGGTTGTCATTCCAATGTGTCATTGCGGTGATCTGGAGAGTGATGCTAAGGGCGAGAGCTTGTGTCTAGCATTTGGGATGTTTGTGCGAGCAAGTAGGGGAGCTTCTCTTATTGGAACCTCTCAATGGCCTTTGAATATAGACCCAGTGCCAATGATATCGATGGATACGAGCCTTGGATTCTAAATTTGTTCACAGCTACCATTTGTCTTTGTGAGAGATGGATACAAAAGCACATCCTGATTGCTATGTAGGAGCTCCCTAAGGTCACCTCTATGCAAATTTGATTGGCACAACATTGGGAATGGTTGGACAGTGGTTGTCATTCCAATGTGTCAACTAGGGATGTCTTGGAAAGTGGTCTTTCAAGGGTGAGCTCATGTCTAGAACTTGGATTGTGCATCGCATCACAAGTGAATGGGGAGATCTCTCTGTGAATGGAGACATGGTGATTGCAAGAGAAAATTAACTTAGTTAGAGCATTGGCGTCGGGCCATTGTGACGGCCCTGCAATTTCTCTTTAATTGCAACCTATGTTTGCGCAGTAGCAGAGTTTTCATGTAAGATTGGCCTTGCTCTTGACAGTTCTAGGAGATGACCTTTGAAAATTTTGGAATGGGCCCCTTCAAGGTAAAATTCATCCATTTGATCGAATGAGCTCGATGACCATTTCACTCCCTTGGCTCCATGAATTCACATCTCCTAATCGACGACATTCTTTTGCTCCTCTGCCGACCTCATAAAAAATGGGGTCGTGGATGGCTGTTTGTTCACATTTTTCAATATTTGGATTTTTAAGGTAGTTTTCGGTGTGTTTGCTAATTTCTAATGTAGAGCAAGCCTCACACTAATAGCTTATATAGTAGAGGTGGTTTCCACGAGCCTCTCCCGTGCCCCTCTCATTGATTCAATGCCGGTGTCAAGGTGGATGGATATGTCAGATTTTGAAATGGTGGATGCTAACGTTGAAACAATTAGAGGGGCATGAACCCCACCCTTGAGGTGCTATTCCTCAACTCTCCTTTAGATCATGTTTTCTTGACACTCAGTTGGCACAATTTCAGAAAAAGGATTTGGCAGCGGTTGCCAGCCCTCAGCGTGTCTACTTGGTGATTTTAAAACTTGATCTAAAATGGGAGTCCTTGTCTAGCACCTCCATCCGGTGTTGCTCAAGTATTGCATAAATTTTTTCTATTGACGCGAATCCCCCAATGAATGCCTACCCTTGGACTCTCTCTATGATCACTTTCTTCGATCACTCGACTGACACAATTATGGAAGAGACTTTGCAGTGGTTTCCATTCTACAGCATGTCTGTTCAGCAATTTTAGAGTTGGTCTAATGACGAGCCCTTGTCTAGCCATGAGGTGGGTGCTAGGTGCTCTAGAAATTTTTTGTGTGCCTATTGCAGCTACAATGGGAGAGGTGGTTGCCACAAGCCTCTCTTGTGCCCCCGTCATTGATTCAACACCAGTCTCAAGGCGGATGGATATGTCAGATTTTAAAATGGTGGACGTCAACGTTGAATCAATTAGAGAGGCGTGCAGCCCACCCTCGAGGTTCTATTCCTTGACTCTCCTTTAGATCATGTTTTTCTTGTCACTCAACTAGCACAATTTTGGAAAAAAGGTTTGGCAGAGGTTGCCATCCCTCACTGCGTCTACTTAGTGATTTTAAAACTTGATCTAAAATGGGAGCCCTTTTCTAGCACGTCTGTCCGGTGTTGCTCGAGTATTGCATAAATTTTTTCCATCGATGTGAATCCCCCGACGAATTCCCACCCTTGGATCATCTTTTGGATCACCTTCTTTGATCATTCGACCGATGCAATTATGGAAGAGACTTGGTAGTGGTTGCCATTCTACAGTGTGTCTATTCAACGATTTTGAAGTTGATCTAATGGCATGCCCTTGTCTAGCCATGAGGTGGGTGCTAGGTGCTCTAACAATATTTTGTGTGCCTATCGCGGCTACAATGGGAGAGGTGGTTGCCGTGAGCCTCTCTCGTTCCCCCCTCATTGATTCAATGCTAGTGTCAAGGCAGATAGATATGTTAGATTTTGAAATGGTGGACATCGATGTTGAATCAATTAGAGGGGCATGAAGCCCATCCTCAAGGTACTATTCCTAGACTCTCCTTTAGATCATGTTTTCTTGTCACTCGGTTGGGGCAATTTCAAAAAAAGGTTTGGTAGTGGTTGCCAGCCCTTACCCCATCTACTTGGTGATTTTAAAACTTGATCTAAAATGGGAGCCCTCATCTAGCACGTCCGTTCGATGTTGCTCGGGTATTGCATAAATTTTTTCTATCGGCGTGAATCCCCCAATGAATGCCTACCCTTGGACTCTCTCTTAGATCACCTTCCTTGATCACTTGATCGACACAATTGTGGAAGAGACTTGGCAGCGATTGCCATTCTACAGCGTGTCTGTTCAGCAATTTTGAAGTTAATCTAATGGCGAGCCCTTGTCTAGCCATGAGGTGGGTGCTTGGAACTCTAGCAATTTTTTGTGTGCCTATCATGGCTACAATGGGAGAGGTGGTTGCCGTGAGCCTCTCCCATGCCCTCTCATTGATTCAATGCTGGTTTCAAGGTGGATGGATATGTCAGTTTTTGAAATGGTAGACACCGACGTTGAATCAATTAGAGGGGCATTAAGCCCACCCTCAAGGTGCTATTCCTTGACTCTCCTTTAGATCATGTTTTCTTATCACTCAGCTGGTGCAATTTTAGAGAAAGGTTTGGCAGTGATTGCTAGCCCTCAGCGCATCTACTTGGTGATTTTAAAACTTGATCTAAAATGGGAGCCCTCGTCTAGCACGTGCATCCGGTGTTGTTCAAGTATTGCATAAATTTTTGCTATTGGCGTGAATCCCCCAATGAATGCCTACCCTTTGAGCCTCTCTTAGATCACCTTCTTCAATCCTTTGACCAAAACAATTATGAAAGAGACTTGGTAGCGGTTGCCATTCTACAGTGCATTTGTTCAGCAATTTCAAAGTTGATCTAATGGAAAGCCCTTGTCTAGCCATGAGGTGGGTGCTCAACGCTCTAGCAATTTTTTGTGACACTATCATGGCTACAATGGGAGAGGTAGTTGCTGAGAGCCTTTCGCGTGCCCCTCTCATTGATTCAATGCCGGTGTCAAGGCGGATGGATATGTCAGATTTTGAAATGGTGGAAGCCGACGTTGGATCAATTAGAGGAGCATGAAGCCCACCCTCGAGGTGCTATTCCTGGACTCTCCTTTAGATCATGTTTTCTTGTCACTCAGATGGCACAATTTTAGAAAAAGGTTTGGTAGTAGTTGCCAGCCCTCATTGCGTCTACTTGGTGATTTCAAAACTTGATCTAAAATGAGAGCCCTCGTCTAGCACCTCTGTCCAGTGTTGCTCGAGTATTGCATAAATTTTTTCTATCGGTTCGAATCCCCCAAAAAATTCCTACCCTTGGACTGTCTCTTAGATCACCTTCTTCGATCACACAACTGACACAATTACAAAAGAGACTTGGTAGCCATTGCTAGTCTACAATGTGTCTATTCAGCGATTTTGAAGTTGATCTAATGGCAAGCCCTTGTCTAGCCATGAGGTGGGTGTTTGGCGCTCTAGAAAATTTTTGGCCTATCATGGCTACAATGGGAGCTTTGATAACAAAATCTCTTAGCGACCCTCCCCAATAGAATCAGTGCTGGTGTTTGAGAAACACAGGTTATTTAGATTTTGAATATTGGCACCAACATCATTTCTATTGGAAGGGTTGTGAAGCCATCCTGATTTTTCTATGCGAGGGCTCTCTCTCTAGAGTCGTTCTCTTTGCAACAACTTCTTTGGCACAAAATTTTTGGAATGGTTCGGTAGTGATTTTTGTTCCAACGGTGCCATTGTGGTGGTTGCCTGGGCAGTGATCTGAAGGCCAAGCCATCATCTAGCAGTTGGACTGCGCATCACGAGTGACAAGGGAGCCTTTTTTATTGAAAGCTCCCCATGGCCATTCAATCAGAAGAGCCATTTCTTGTGTGAGCAAGGATTAATGTAGCCTCAGATTCCAAACGAAATCAATGACATTGGATCTATATAAGAGTGGAATGAAGCAGCAGCCCATTTGTTATGCGCGGCTCCCCAAAGTTACTCTTCTTTCTCACTCCATCGGCAAAAATTTAGGAGTTGTTCGACAATGGTTGTCATTCCAATGTGTCATTGTGGTGATCTGGAGAGCGATGCTAAGGGCAGGAGCTTTTGTCTAGAATTTGGGATGTTTGTGCGAGCGAGCAGGGGAACTTCTCTTATCGAAACCTCTTTGTGGCCTTTGAATATAGACCCAGTGCCAACAATATCGATGGATACGAGCCTTGGATTCTATATTTGTTCATAGCTAACATTGGTTTTTGTGAGAGATGGGTATGAAAGCACATCCTGATTGCTATGCGAGATCTCCCTAAGGTCACCTCTGTGTAACTCGATCGACACAACATTGGGAATGGTTTGACAATGGTTGTCATTCCAATGTGTCATTGGGATGTCTTCGAAAGTGGTCTTTCAAGGGTAGTTCTTTAGTATGTGCATGTGCATGATATTGAAGCTTGTTCGACAATGCTAGTGTGAGTGTTCACCCATAGGAACTTTTCTATACCTCTGCTGGCAGATCACATGTCATGGGAAATGGTTAGCGAGGTTGTGTTGGGAAAGGAGATATTTACCAGAGGTTAGACATGTCTGTGTATGCGGGTGGGCTCTCATCACCTATTAATGTGCATAGGGGGTGTTATACATGATGCCCTTGAGCGGCCTTATAATTGAGGTGGTCATGTGTATAGTGATACCCCTTCCAATCGTATAACTAGTCATGTTTTCGACTTGTACAGCCCTTTACCCTTCAACATGGTGGTCTCCATTGGCACTTCGATAACTAGCTCTTCGTCATGGGAAAGTGTTTATTGCAATCAAGAAGGATTTTGTCTATTTGGGTGCATCTCAACAGGCGTGTAGGAGGCATATTCCTAGGAAATGGATGTCTTTGAGTGTCCTTACAATTGAGGTGGCTATATGTGCGGTGCATCTCATAGAGACTTGAGGCTTCTTTTCAAGTAGTGGCGATAGCGAGTTTGAGGGTAAAGGGTTCCGTACAGGATGTTCTTCCCAGGTGCCTATGAACAGAGGCTCTGTATTCAGCCCTCTCTAGTCGACAATGGGACACTTTCCTCTTGTGTGAAATCTTTGAGCGTTGCGAGTCTTGAATGTGCTATGAACATCATTCTTGTTGTTTGTGTGGTAGATTATGTTTGGATGCATGACGGAGTGAATGCAAATTTTAGTTTCCCATCATGGAAGGCAACCCTTGGTTGTAGTAGGTCTTGGGGGTCCCCTCATTGTTAGAAGCTACCTGGTCAATCCTGCCAGTAGTCATATGCTTGTCTCAAAGATTAAGCCATGCATGTCTAAGTATGAACTATTTCAGACTGTGAAACTACTGATTGCTCATTAAATTAGTTATAGTTTCTTTGATGGTACTTTGCTAATCAGATAACCGTAGTAATTCTAGAGCTAATATGAGCACCAAATCTTGACTCTTGGAAGGAATGCATTTATTAGATAAAAGGTCGGCACGGGCTCGCCCGCTATTCTGGTGATTCATGATAAATCAATGGATCACATGGCCTTTGTGCTAGCGATGCTTCATTCAAATTTTTTCCCTATCAACTTTTGATGGTAGGATAGAGGCCTACCATGGTCATGATGGGTGACGAAGAATTAGGGTTTGATTTTAGAGAGGGAGCTTGAGAAATAGCTACCACATCCAAGGAAGGCAGTAGGCATGCAAATTACCCAATCCTGACATGGGGAGGTAGTGACAATAAATAACAATACTAGGCTCATCGAGTCTGGTAATTAGAATGAGTAAAATATAAATCCCTTAATGAGGATCCATTGGAGGGAAAGTATGGTGCTAGTAGCAGTGGTAATTCTAGCTCCAATAGCATATATTTAAGTTGTCACAGTTAAAAAGCTCGTAGTTGGACCTTGGGTCATCATGGTCGGTCTGCCTTCTGGGTGTGCACTGGCCCTCATGTCCCTTCTATCTGTGGCATGTTCCTAGCCTTAATTGGCTGGGTCACGGTTCTAGCACCGTTACTTTGAAAAAATTAGAGTGCTCAAAGAAAGCCTACACTCTGAATACATTAGCATGGAATAATGCGATAGGAGTCTGGTCTTGTTCCGTTGGCCTTCAGGACCGAACTAATGATTAATAGGGACTGTCAAGGGCATTCGTATTTCATTGTCAGAGGTGAAATTCTTGGATTTATGGAAGATGAACCACTGCAAAAGCATTTTCCAAGGATGTATTCATTAATGAAGAATGAAAGTTGGGGGCTCAAAGATGATTAGATACTGTCCTAGTCTCAACCATAAATGATGCCGACTAGGGATCAGCGGATGTTGCTTTAAGGACTTCGCCAACACCTTCTAAGAAATCAGAGTGTTTGGGTTCTAGGGGGAGTATGGTCACAAGGATAAAACTTAAAGGAATTGATGGAAGGGCACCACCAGGAGTGGAGCCTAGGGCTTAATTTGACTCAACAGGGGAAACTTACCAGGTCCAGACATAGTAAGGATTGATAGATTGAGAGCTCTTTATTGATTCTATGGGTGGTGGTGGATGGCCATTCTTAGTTGGTGGAGCAAATTTGTCTAGTTAATTCTATTAACGAATGAGACCTCATCTTGCTAACTAGCTATGTGGAGGTTCCCCTTTGCGGCCAGCTTCTTAGAGGGACTATGGCCTCCTAGGCCATGGAAGTTTGAGGTAATAATAGGTCTATAATGCCCTTAGATGTTATGGGCCGCACACATGCTACACTGATGCAACCAACGAGTTTCTCTCCCTGGCCCAAAAGGTTTGGGAAATCTTACCAAATTGCATCATGATGGGGATATACCATTGCAATTATTGATCTTCAACAAGGAATTCCTAGTAAGCACGAGTCATCAGCTCGCATTGACTATGTCCCTACCCTTTGTACACACCGCTCGTCACTCCTACCGATTGAATGATCCAGTGAAGTGTTCGGATCGTAGCGACGATGGCGGTTCCTATAAGTAATGTCATGAGAAGTTCATTATACCTTATCATTTGGAGGAAGAAGAAGTCATAACAAGGTTACCATAGGTGAACCTGCGGTAGGATCATTGTTGGTTTGAGACCCTAAATCATGTAGGGGATGGAGCTGGCCTCCTCCCCGCCCCAAAATCTCAATGACGTGTAGACACTTGGGCCCTACAGTGATGTGCTGGATGGCCAAGCTATGGGTCCAGTGCCCTTGAGGTTGAGGGTCACATCGAATGTTGTGATCAAAAGTGTGGATTCCCCGTGGGGTGAAGAAGAGACTCGAATGCAATCCAGATTAGGATCGGTGCCTTCGAACAACGTCTGCATCAGAGCAAGAGGTCTCTGCTTGATTTTAGTTAAGAGGGGGTCCAAGCCTCATCCCCTGTTGAGATTTTATTGTTTGATCATGTGTGCAGCATTGTGCCAAGGATCCGTCATTTTGACGGTGGCAAGTCGGGACTGCTGCAACCTCCTGTTGGCTTGCCCAGGTGTATTGACTCATCGCTTGGAGCATTCTGTGTTTAGGATGGGTGCACTAGCATGATTTTTAGGGTAGGGGCCCCATTCATTGACACTACTCTCCTATGCATCAACTCCCACCTTTGTGAGGTGATGGGGCAGGGACACACCACAATGTTCCTCGTCGCACCCATTGGGTGCTCAGGGTTTAGGATGTGTCAACACCCAACACACGGGTGCATCGCGCACCTTAGAAATCCAAAGAATGAAGCGTGCGATCTAGTGCCTTGCATGCTTGGGTCACTAAAAGACAAAAACATAACAAAATTATGACTCTTGGCAACGGGTTTCTCAGCTCTCGCCATGATGAAGAATGTAGCAAAATGTGATACTTAGTGTGAATTGCAGAATCCCGTGCATCATCAAGTCTTTGAACGCAAGTTGTGCCTAAGGCCTTGGCCAAGGGCACATCTACTTGGGCATCACACTACAAAATTTTGCCCTCCCCCGTGAGGAGTGGAGATGGCCATCTATGTCCGCAAGTGGCGCAGTTGGCTGAAATGAGTACAAGGTCCGTCGATCCGTCGCGACGAGTGGTGGATAACAAAGGCTGGCATTGGCTTGTGTTGATCGAACAATTCCTTGTGTGGAACTTTATTTTGGGCTCAGCGGCCAACCATAGTGTGAGCATGCTGCATCTCTACTGCGTCCCCAAGTCAGGTGTGAATACCCGCTGAGTTTAAGCATATCAATAAGTGAAGGAAAAGAAACTTACTAGGATTCCCCTAGTAACGACGAGTGAACCAAGAAGAGCCTAGCATGAAAATTGATGGCCATGGCTATTAAATTGTAGTTTGTAGAAGGATCCTCAGCAATGGACTAGGCCCAAGTCCCCTGGAAGGGTGCACCGAAGAGGGTGAGAGCCCTATCAGGCTCAGACCCTATCGCACTAGAAGGCACTATCGGTGAGTTGGGTTGTTTGGGAATGCAGCCCTAATTGGGTGGTGAATTCCGTCCAAGGCTAAATACGGGTGAGAGACCGATAGCGAACAAGTACCATGAGGGAAAGATGAAAAGTACTTTGAAAAGAGAGTTAAAGAGTGCTTGAAATTTCCAGGAGGGAAGTGGATGGAGGCCGGCGATGTGCCCCGGTTAGATGCAGAACAGTATGAGCCAATTTGCTGCTCAGTTTGGGGGACGTTCTAGTGTGGGCTATCACGGTAACATAAGCATGACCTTCTAGTCACACAAATACTTTCGTTGCGGCGGTCGAGGAGCAAAGCACGCACCTTTACGGCAGGCTCTCGGGCACCTGTGCACTCATGGAACTGGCCAACGAGCTTTCCATCTGACCTATCTTGAAACAGAAACTAAGGAGTCTAACATGTGTGTGGGTTGGTGAGTTGGGAAAACTTGTGAGGTGCAAGGAAGCTGACTGGTGAGATCCCCTCTCAGGGGGTGCATAACTAACCGACCTTGATCTTCTGTGAAGGGTTCGAGTGTGAGCACACCTGTTGGGACTCAAAAGATGGTGAACTATGCCTGAGTAGGGAAAAGCCAGAGAAAACTCTGGTGGAGGCCCACAATGATACTAATGTGCAAATCATTCATCTGACTTGGGTATAGGGGCAAAAGACTAATCAAACCGTCTAGTAGCTGGTTTCCTCCGAAGTTTCCCTCAAGATAGCTCAAGCTCACATGCGAGTTTTATCAAGTAAAGAAAATGATTAGAGGCATCGGGGGTGTAACATCCTTGACCTATTCTCAAACTTTAAATAGGTAAGTCGGTGCAGCTGCTTTGTTGAGCCGTGCCACAGAATCGTGAGTTCCAAGTGGGCCATTTTTGGTAAGCAGAACTGGTGATGCGGGATGAACCAAAAGTTGAGTTATAGTGCCAAATTACACGCTAACCCAGATCCCAAAAAGGGTTTTGGTTGATTAAGAAAGCAAGATGGTGGTCATGGAAGTTGAAATCCACTAAGGAGTGTGTAACAACTCACCTTCCAAATCAACTAGCCCCAAAAGTGGATGGCACTGAAGCGCACAACCTATACTCGGCCATCAGGGCAAGTGCTAGGCTCCGATGGGTAGGAGGATGTGGGGGTTATTGTGAAACCTTGGGCATGAGCCTGGGTGTCTGGTGCACCTTTGGCAACCCTTGAAAATCTAGAGGACTGTGTACCATTTATGCTCGATCGTACTCATAACCGCATCAAGTCTCCAAGGTGAATAGCCTCTAGTCAATAAAACAATATAGGTAAGGGAAGTTGGAAAAATGGATCCATAACTACAAGAAAAGGATTGGCTCTAAGGGTTGGGCCTAAGGGTCTATGCCCTAAACTCATGGGCTATTGGCAGCCTGCCCAAGCTACTCCCGTGGCGAGGGTGGGCTGTCGCATGCTGATCGGGCGATGGATGCAAGATGCCCCCTTTGGAGGGCTTTCCCTAGGCAGAAAATAATCGACTCAAAATTGGTATGGACAAGGGGAATCTGACTGTTTAATTAAAAAAAAGCATTGCAATGGTCCCTACGAATGCTGACGTAATGTGATTTCTACCCAGTGCTCTAAATGTCAAAGTGAAGAAATTCAACCAAGCGCGGGTAAACGGCAGGAGTAACTATGACTCTCTTATGGTAGCCAAATGTCTTGTCATCTAATTAGTGACATGCATGAATGGATTAACAAGATTCTCATTGTCCCTGTATACTATCTAGTGAAACCACAGCCAAGGGAATGGGCTTGGCAAAATCAGCAAGGAAAGAAGACCCTGTTGAGCTTGACTCTAGTTCGACTTTGTGAAATGACTTGAGAGGTGTAGAATAAGTGGGAGATTTTGGGTGCAAGTGAAATACCACTACTTTTAATGTTATTTTACTTATTCAGTGAGGCAAAGATAGGGCAATGCCCCTATTTTTGGCCTTAAGGTGCGTCTAGGCATGTCAATCTGAGTGGAAGACATTGTTAGGTGGGGAGTTTGGCTGGGATGGCACATCTGTTAAAAGATAACGCAGGTGTCCTAAGATAAGCTCAACGAGAACAGAAATCTCGTGTGGAACAAAAGGGTAAAAGCTCATTTGATTTTGATTTTGAGTATGAATACAAATCGTGAAAGCATGGCCTATCAATCCTTTAGACTTTCAAAATTTGAAGCTAGAGGTGTCAGAAAAGTTACCACAAGGATAACTGGCTTGTGGTAGCCAAGCGTTCATAGAAATGTTGCTTTTTCATCCTTTGATGTCGGCTCTTTCTATCATTGTGAAGCAGAATTCACCAAGTGTTGGATTGTTCACCCACCAATAGGGAACGTGAGCTCGGTTTAGACCATTGTGAGACAGGTTAGTTTTACCCTACTGATGATCTGTGCCACGATAGTAATTCAACTTAGTATAAGATGAACCATTGATTCACACATTTGGTCATTGCACTTGGTTGAAAAGCTAGTGGCGCAAAGCTACTGTGTGTCAAATTATGACTGAATGCCTCTAATTTAGAATCCACACTAGATGCGGTGCATATCTCTCTCCAGCTGCATCATGACCCGTAGTAGGGGTGCTCTTGAACTCCCAGGGGCCCATGTCATTGGCCATCTCTAATCGGCACATTAGCCCGTTGGAGCAAGCTTGGATATTAATTTCAAGTGGTTAGCGAGAAGAATCTTTTGCAGATGACTTAAATAAGCGAGGGGGTATTGTAAGTGGCAGAGTGGCCTTGTTTCCACGATCCACTGAGATTCAACTCTCTGTCGCCTCAATTCATAAAACCTTTTTTGAATCTGTGATAGGTTGGGTTTGTAATTTGCGCAATGGAGAGAAAATCTTCCAAGTGCCAAATTTCAGGTGGGTGGGGTTTGCAAATTTATTTATTTTTTGCGAGGTCGTAACAAATCATCTCTCAGGTGCCAAATTCTTGGTGAGTGGGGTTTTTAATTTGTGCAAGTGCGGGAAAATCTTCCAAGTGCCAAATTTCGGGTGGGTCGGGTTTGCAATTTTCATGAGGGCAAGAAACTCTCCCAAGTGCCAAATTCTCAGTGGGGGTTTGTAATTTCCACTAGGGTAGAAAAATCTCCCAAGAGCCAAATTTTGACCGCGTGGGGTTTTGTGAAAATTTTTGCGAGGGCAAAGAAATCTCCCAAGTGCTAAATTCTCGACAGGTGGGGTTTTGTAAAAATTTCTGCGAGGGCAACAAAATCTCCCAAGTGCGAAATTCCCAGTGGGTGGGCTTTGTAATTTGTGCGAGGGCGAGAAAATCTTCTAGGTGCCAAATTCTGAGTGGGTGGGGTTTGTAAATTTTTGTGAGGGCAGAAAAATCTTCCGACTGCAAATTCTAGGCAGGTCCCCAGGTTTTGTAATTTTCACAAGGGCAGATGACTCATGTACGTGATCCAAAATTGGTCAACTTATTTTTTAGGTTAACACCCAAAGTTTTGAACTCAAATCGAGTTGGCTACCCTAACTCGAATTGCCTTGAGCCTAATCGCCTCCAAATTTTTTGCACAACCCATGTTACCATGCTCGACTTGATTCTAAGTACCCTGAGTCATGTACGTGGTCTAAAAGAGGTCAACTTTTTTTTTTGGTTAATGCCCAAAGTTTTCAACTCGAACTGTGTCGGCAACCCCGACATGAATCACCCCAGCTACCCCAACCTTGACTCGAATCGTGTCAAGCCTTAACTACCTCCAATTTTTTTGCATGACTCATGTCACCATGCTTGACAAGATTCTAAGTGCGCTGAGTCATGTGCGTGATCCAAAGGCTGTCAACTTTTTTTTTGGGTTAACACCCAAAGTTTTCAACCCAAATTGTGTCGGCAACCCTGAATCGTATCGCCTGGAGCCTTAATCAACTCCAATTTTTTCGTAGGACTCATGTCACCGTACCCGACTTAGTGCCCCGAGTCATGTACGTGATCCAAAAGTGGTTAAATTCTTCCTTCTTGGTGCCCTAGAAAGTACTCTCACCAAGTCAACTCTTTTATTCCTTTCATCAAGTCACCCAACCAAGTCGAATCTTTGAGTCCGTTCATCAAGTCACCAGAACAAGTACTCTCACCAAGTCAACTCTTTATGTCCATTAATCGAGTCACCCCACCAGGTCGGCCAACCAAGTACTCCACCCATGTTGACTCTTTAAGTTTGTTCATTAGTTCACCCTGCCAAGTACTCTTACCAAGAGGACTCTTTAAGTATGCTCATCAAGTCAAGCCACCAAGTACTCTCACCAAGTCGACTCTTTGAGTCTGTTCATCAAGTTACACCACCAAGTACTCTAACCAAGTTGATTCTTCAAGTGCATTCATCAAGTCAACCCACCAAGTACTCTAACCAAATTGACTCTTTAAGTTTGTTCATCAAGTCACCCCACCAAGTCAACCCTTCAAGTGCGTTCATCAAGTCACCCGACCAAGTACTCTCACCAAGTCGACTCTTTAAGTTTGTTCATCAAGTCACCCCACCAAGTACTCTCACCAAGTCAACTCTTTAGGTCCGTTCACCAAGTCACCCCGCCAAGTCGACCCATTAAGTTTGTTCATCAAGTCACCCCACCAAGTACTCTCACCAAGTTAACTCTTTAAGTCCTTTCATCAAGTCAACCCACCAAGTCAACTCTTTAAGTCCGTTCATCAAGTCACTAGAATAAGTACTCTCACCAAGTCAATTCTTTAAGTTCGTTCATCAGCTCACCTTGTTAAGTATTGTCACCAAGTTGAATCTTTAGGTCTGTTCATCAAGTCACCTGACCAAGTACTCTCACCAAGTTGACTCTTTAAGTCCTTTCATCAAATCACCCCACCAAGTTGACTCTTTAAGTCCATTCATCAAGTCACCAGAATAGGTACTCTCACCAAGTCAACTCTTTATGTTCATTCGTCAAGTCACGCCACCAGGTTGGCCCACCAAGTACTCCCATCAAGCTGACACTTTAAGTCTGTTCATCAGTTCACTCCGCCAAGTACTCTCACCAAGTTTACTCTTTAATTTTTCTCATCAAGTCGAGCCACCAAGTCAACTCTTTGAGTTTGTTCATCAAGTCACCCCACCAAGTACTCTAACCAAGTCGATTCTTCAAGTGCATTCATCAAGTCACCCCACCAAGTACTCTCACCAAGTTGACTCTTTAACTCTTTTCATCAAGTCACCCCACCAAGTACTCTCACCAAGTCAACTCTTTAGGTACGTTCATAGAGTCACCCCGCCAAGTCAACCCTTCAAGTGTATTCATCAAGTCACCCCACCAAGTCGACTCTTTAAGTTCATTCATCAAGTCACCCTGCCAGGTCAGCCCACAAATTACTCTCACAAAGTCGACTCTTTATGTTCATTCATCAAGTCACCCTGCCAGGTTGGCCCACCAAGGTGACTCTTTAAGTTTGTTCATCAAGTTACTCTACCAAGTTGGCCCACCAAGTCGACTCTTTAAGTTCGTTCATCAAGTCACCTCGCCAAGTCAGCCCACCAAGTACTCTCACCAAGTTGACTCTTTAAGTTTGCTCATCAAGTCACCCCACCAGGTCGACCCACCAAGTACTCTCACCAAGTTGACTCTTTAGGTTTTTTCATCAAGTCACCCCACCAAGTACTCTCACCAAGTTGACTCTTTAAGTTCATTTATCAAGATGCTCTTCTAGGTTTGCCCACCAAGTACTCTCACCAAGTTGACCCTTTAAGTTCAGTCATCAAGTCACCTTGCTAGGTTGGCCCACCAAGTAGTCTCACAAAGTTGACTCTTTAGGTTCATTCATCAATTCACCCTGCCAACTTGGCCCACCATGTCGACTCTTTATGTTCGTTCATCAAGTCACCCCGCCAGTTTCACCCACCAAGTACTCTCACAAAGTCGACTCTCTAAGTTTGTTCATCAAGTCACCCTGCCAGGTCAGTCCACCAAGTACTCTCACCAAGTCACCCCACCAGTTCGACCCACCAAGTTGACTCTTTAAGTTCATTCATCAAGTCACCCCACCAATTTGGCCCACCAAGTACTCTCACCAAGTTGATTCTTTAAGCTTTTTCATCAAGTCACCTTGCCAGGTTGGCCCACAAAGTTGACTCTTTAAGTTTGTTCATCAAGTCACCCTACCAAGTCGGCCCACCAAGTCAACTCTTTAGGTTTTTTCATCAAGTCACCCCACCAATTACTCTCACCAAGTTGACTCTTTAAGTTCATTTATCAAATCACCCTGCTATGTCAGCCCACCAATTACTCTCACCAAGTCGACTCTTTAGGTTCATTCATCAAGTAGCCCTGCCAAGTTAGCCCACCAAGTGGACTCTTTAAGTTCGTTCATCACGTCACCCGGCTAGGTCAGCCCACCAAGTCACCAAGTACTGTTTCCAAGTCAAATCTCTAAGTTCATTCATCAAGTCACCCCACCAAGTCGGCCCACCAAGTTGAATGTTTAAGTTCATTCATCAAGTCACCCTGCTAGGTCGGCCCACCAAGTACCCTCACCAAGTCAACTCTTTATGTTCTTTTAGGCTAGCCAAGTCTACTGGCCAAGTCATCTCACCACCAGGCTAGCTAGCTCTGCTTGCCAAGGAATCTCACCATATGGGATCGCCAAGTTACTCCAGAAAGTCACCTTAACAAGTTGACTCTTTAAGTCTGCTCACCAAGTCAAGTCACCACATTGACTTGCCATGTCACCTTACCAACTTGCCCCACCCGGTCACGTCTCAAATTCTACTCACCATGTTAGATTTCTATCTTGATTCCCAAAGACAGCTTGCCATGGTGGCTCATGAGTCAAAAGTTTAAGTGTGTCCACCAAGTCAAGTCTTTAAGTTTGCTCACCAAGTCCGCTCGCTAGGTCGCCTCACCGAGTCAAGTCATCTGACCCAGTTGACTTGCCATCTTTCCTCACCGTCAATTTACTCCTGTGGCTCATGAAAACATGCCACCTAACCGATGTCAATTTTTGGCTCCGTTGCCAAATTCAGCCAAAACGGGGTCGTGGATGGCTATTCAGTTACATTTTTCAATGAATTGATTTTTTTAAGGCACTTGTCTACGTCAATGCATATTTTTGAATGTAGAGCAAGCCTTGCACTAATATCTTATATAGGAGAGGCAGTGTGCTCGAAATAAAGTTGAGTCATAATTTTCAAATCGGGTAGCCTTGGATATAAAATGGAAGTTGAGCCGTTCCAAGCCATAATTTTCAAATTGGGTTGCCTACGATACAAAATTCAAGCCGAGCCATAATTTTCAAATTTGGGTAACTTGTGATATAAAATGGGTACCTGAGCCATTCTACTTGAGTCATAATTCTCAAATTGGGTAGCTTCCAATATAAAATGGTCATCGAGCCATTCTATTATGTCTCCAAAAATTGAACAATTTACCCCCCTGACTGATGTAATCAAATCGCCTAACCAATGCCAATCTTTGTCTCCGTTGACAACTTCATCAAAAATGGGGTTGTTGATGGCTATTCAGTCACATTTTTCATTGAATTGGGTTTTAAGGTACTTGTCCACTGAATGTACATTTCTGATGTAGAGTAAGCCTTGCACTAATAGCTTATATAGGGGAGGTAGTGTTCTTGAAAAATGGTGGCCAATCCATGGAGGCCAATCCGATCTGGGTGAGCCATGCTGGCCGACCTGATCTAGCTGAGCCATTCTAGCCGAGCCATGCTGGCCGAGCCGATCTAGGCAAGCCATGCTTGCTGACCTAATCTGGGCAAGCCATTCTAGCTGATGTGATCTGGCTAAGCCATTCTGGTTGAGCCATGTTGGCCGACCCGATCTGGGCAAGCTATTCTGGCCGACCCGATCTGGGTGAGTCATGTTGGCTGACCCAATCTAGTTGAGCCATTCTGGCCAAGCCATGCTGGCCAACCTGATCTGGATGAGCCATTCTGGCTAACCCAATCTAGGTGAGCCATTCTGGCTGAGCTCCAAAAATGGTGTCGTGGATGGCTATTTGGTCACATTTTTCATTGAATTGGATTTTTAGGGGATTTTTCCATGCTATTGTAGATTTCAAATGTAGAAGGAGCCTTGCAGTAAAAGCTTATATAGGAGAGGTGGTTGCCATGAGCCTCTCCCATGCCTCTTTCATTGATTCAACATTGGTTTCTAGGTAGATCAGATTGTTGGGTTTTCAAACGATGTATGTTGATGTTAAATCAATGAAAGGGGCATGAAGCAATCTCTAAGTGCTTTTCCTCAGCTCTCCTTTAGATCATGTTTTCTGATGACTCAATTTTGGAAAAGGTGAGGCAGCGGTTACCGATCCATGGCATGTCTTTTTGGTGATTTTAAAACTTGATCTAAATGTGAGCCCTTGTCTAGCACTTTGACATTGCTTGGTATAATGGCAATTTTCTATGGGTGCTTGGCACTCTAGCAATTTGTCATGGTGTACTTATCTAGGCTACATGGGAGCTTTAATTCTGAAAGCTCTTAGCAAAAAATGGTGGCCGAGCCATGCTGGCTGACCCAATCTAGGCGAGCCATGCTGGCCAACCTGATCTGGGTGAGCCATTCTAGCCAACCTGATCTGGATGAGCCATTTTTGTTGACCCGATCTGGCCGAGCTCTAAAAATGATGTCGTGGATGGCTCTTTGGTCACATTTTTCATTGAATTGGATTTTTATGGAATTTTTCTGTGCTATCACAAATTTCTAATGTAGAAGGAGCCTCACACTAATAGCTTATATAGGAGAGGTGGTTGCCGCGAGCCTTTCCCATGCCCCTTTCATTGATTCAACATTGGTGTCTAGGCAGATCAAATTGTTGGATTTTCAAACGATGTATGCTTATGTTGAATCAATGAAAGGGGCATGAAGCAATCTCTGAATGTTTTTCCCTTTAGATCATGTTTTCCGATGACTAAATTTTGGAAAAGTTGAGGCAGTGGTTGCAGATCCATGGCGTGTCTTTTTGGTGATTTTAAAACCTGATCTAAACATGACCCCTTGTCTAGCACTCTGACATTGCTTAGTATAATGGCAATTTGCTATGGGTGCTTGGCACTCTAGAAATTTGTCATGGTGTACTTATCATAGCTACATGGGAGCTTTAATACCGAAAGCTCTTAGAAAAAAATGTTGGCCGAGCCATGCTGGCCAACTCGATCTAGGCGAGCCATTCTGGAAAACCTGATCTGGGCAAGCCATGCTGGCCGACCTGATTTGGTCGAGCCATTTTTGTTGACCCAATCTTGTCAAGCTCCAAAAATGGTGTCATGGATGGCTGTTTGGTCACATTTTCATTTAATTGGATTTTTAAGGGATTTGTCCGTGCTACCACAGATTTTGAATGTAGAAGGAGCCTTGCACAAATAGCTTATATAGGAGAGTTGGTTTCCGTGAGCCTCTCCCATGCCCCTTTCATTGATTCAACATTGGTGTCTATGCGGATCAGATTCTTGGATTTTCAAATGGTGTATCCTAATGTTGAATCAATGAAAGGGGCATGAAGCGATCTTTGAGTGCTTTTACTTGGCTCTCATTTAGATCATGTTTTCTGATGATTCAATTTTGGAAAAGGTGAGGCAACGGTTGCCGATCCATGGCATGTCTTTTTAGTGATTTTAAAACTTGATCTAAATGTGAGCCCTTGTCTAGCACTTCAATGTTGCTTGGTATAATGGCAATTTTCTATGGGTGCTTGGCGCTCTAGCAATTTTTCATGGTGTACTTATCGTGGCTACATGGGAGCTTTAATATTGAAAGCTCTAGGTGAAAAATGGTGGCCAAGCCATGCTGGCTGACCTGATCTAGCTTAGTCATTTTCGTTGACCCGATATGGCTCTTCTTTCTCACTCTATTGGCACAAATTTGAGAGTTGTTCAATAGTGGTTATCATTCCAATGTGTCATTGTGGTGATTTGGAGAGTGATGCTAAGGGTGGGAGCTTGTGTCTAGCATTTGGGATGTTTGTGCAAGCAAGCAAGGGAGCTTCTCTTATCGAAACCTCTCCATGGCCTTTGAAAATATAGACCTAGTCCTGACGATATCAATCGATACAAGCCTTGGATTCTAAATTTGTTCAGCTAACATTGGTTTTTGTGAGAGATGGGTACAAAAGCACATCCTGATTGCTACGCGGGACCTCCCTAAGGTCGCCTCTATGCAAACTTGATCGGCACAGCATTGGGAATGGTTCGATAGTTGTTGTCGTTCCAATGTGTCATCGAGATATCTTGGAAAGTGGCCTTTCAAGGGCGAGCTTGCATCTAGCACTTGGATTGTGCATCATCACAAGTGAATGGGGAGATCTCTCTGTGAATGGCGGCATGGTGATTGCAAGAGAAAATTGACTTAGTTGTCAGAGCATTGGCCTCGAGCCATTGTGGCAACCTTGCAATTTCTCTATAATTGCAACCTATGTTTGCACAATAGCAGAGTTTTCATGTAAGATTGGCCTTTGTTCTTGACAGTTCAAAGAGATGACCTCTAGAACTTTTGGATTGGGCCCCTTTAAGGTGAAATTCATCCAGTTGATCAGATGAGCTTGATGACCATTTCACTCCCTTGGCTCCATGAATTCAAATCCCATCTAGCTGCCATAGACACTCCAAATGCTGAGCCATTGTTACCATGCCATCCTACTCGAACTCCTAGATGATCAAGGTCGACATTGTGTCTGCTCCTCTCAAGTAAACCTCAAAAAAGGCACTGAGGCAGATGGTATTGTCAAGTCATCCTAACCAAGATGTTGCATCCAAGTCAAGTTGTTCTACCCAATCTCCAAAAGTTGGCCATTTCACTACCTTGGCTCCATGAATTCACATCTCCTAAATGATGACAATATTTTACTCCTCTACTGAACTCATAAAAAATGGGGCCGTGGATGGATGTTTGGTCACATTTTTCAATGATTTGGATTGTGTGTCGTGTCACAAGTGAATGGGTTGTCACGATCGGTCTACCTTCTGGGTGTGCACTGGCCCTCACGTCCCTTCTGCTGGTGGCGTGTTCTTGGCCTTAATTGGCTGTGTCATGGTCCTGGTGCCATTACTTTGAAAAAATTAGAGTGCTCAAAGCAAGCCTACACTCTGAATACATTAGCATGGAATAACACAATAGGAGTCTAGTCCTATTCCGTTGGCCTTAAGGACAAGAGTAATGATTAATAGGGACTGTCAGGGGCATTCGTATTTCATTTTCAGAGGTGAAATTCTTGGATTTATGGAAGATGAACCACTACAAAATCATTTTCCAAGGATGTTTTCATTAATCAAGAAAGAAATTTGGGGGCTCGAAGATGATCAGATACCATCCTAGTCTCAACCATAAACGATGCCGACCAAGGATCGGAGAATGTTGCTCTAAGGACTCTGCAAGCACCTTCTGAGAAATTAGAGTGTTTGGGTTCCAGGGGGAGTATGGTTGCAAGGCTGAAACTTAAAGGAATTGATGAAAGGGCACCACTAGGAGTGGAGCTTATGGCTTAATTTGACTCAACATGGGGAAACTTACCAGGTCCAAACATAGTAAGGATTGACAGATTGAGAGCTCTTTCTTGATTCTATGGGTGGTGGTGCATGGCTGTTATTAGTTGGTGAAGTGATTTGTCTAGTTAATTCTGTTAATGAATGAGAACTCAACCTACTAACTAGCTACATGGAGGTTCCCCTTCGTGGCCAGCTTCTTAGAGGGACTATGGCCTCCTAGGCCATGAGAGTTTGAGGCAATAACAGGTCTGTGATGCCCTTAGATGTTCTGGGCCGCACACACACTACACTGATATAGCTAATGAGTTTCTCTCCCTAGCCCAAAAGGTTTGGGAAATCTTGCCAAATTGCATCATGATGGGGATAGACCATTGCAATTATTGATCTTCAATGAGGAATTCCTAGTAAGCATGAGTCATCTGCTCATGTTGACTACATCCCTGCCCTTTATACACACTGCACATCGCTCCTACTGATTGAATGATCCGATGAAGTGTTCAGATTGTGGCGATGATGACAGTTCCTATCAGCATCATCACGATAAGTTCATTGAACCTTATCATTTAGAGGAAGGAGAAGTCATAACAAGGTTACTGTAGGTGAACCTGTAGTAGGATCATTGTCAGTTTGAGACCCTAAATCGTGTAGGGGATGGAGCTAGCCTCCTCCCTGCCCCCAAAATCTTAGCGACGTGCGGACACTTGGGCCTTGCAGCGATGTGCTAGATGGCCAAGCTATGGGTCCAGCACTGTCAAGGTCTAGGGTCACATCGAATGCTATGATCAAAAGCGTGGATTCCCCATGGGGCAAAGAAGAGACTCAGATGCAATCTAGATTAGGATCGGTGCCTTCGAATGATGTCTGTGTCAGAGCGAGAGGTCTTTGCTTGGTTGCAATTTAGAGGGGGTCTGGGCCTCATCCCCTATTGAGATTTTATGGTCTAATTGTGTGTGTGGCATTGTGCCAAGGATCCGTCATTTTGACGGTGACAAGTCAGGACTGACAAAATCCCCTGTTTCCTTGCCTAGGTGTGTTGACTCATCACTTGGAGCATTCTATGTTTAGGATGGGTGCACTCACATGATTTTTGAGGTAGGGCCTAGTCTGCTAACACAACTCTCCCATGCGTCGACTCCCACCTTTGCGAGGTGATGGGGTAGGGACACACCACAACGTTCCTCGTCGCACCCATTAGGTGCTTAGGGTTCGGGATGTGTCAACACCAACACATGATTGCATCAGGCACCTTAGAAATCCAAAGAATGAAGCATGTGATCCAGCGCCTTGCGTGCTTGGGTCGCTGAAAGACAAAAACATAACAAAATCATGACTCTCAGCAATGGATATCTCAGCTCTCACCACGATGAAGAATGTAGCAAAATGTGATACTTAGTGTGAATTGCAGAATCCCGTGAATCATGAAGTCTTTGAAAGATAAAATGAGCACGAGGTCCGTCAATCTGTCATGACAAACAGTGGCTCGCAAAGGTTGGCATTGGTTTGTGCTGATCGAACGATTCCTCACGAGGAACTTTATTCTAGGCTTAGTGGCCTACCGTAGTGCGGGCATACTACATCTCTACCGCATCCCCAAGTTAGGCATGAATACCTGCTAAGCTTAAGTATATCAATAAGTGGATGAAAAGAAGCTTAACAAGATTCCCCTAGTAACGGTGAGCGAACCGAGAAGAGCCCAGCATGAAAATTGATGACTGTGCCTATCAAATTGTAGTTTGTAGAAGTGTCCTCAGTGATGGACCAGGACCAAGTCCCCTGGAAGGGGGCGTCAGAGAGGGTGAGAGCCCCGTCAAGCCTAGACCCTGTCGCACCATGAGGTGCTGTCGACGAGTCAGGTTGTTTGGGAATGCAGCCCTAATCAAGTGGTAAATTCTGTCCAAGGCTAAATATGAGTGAGAGACCGATAGAGAACAAGTACTGTGAGGGAAAGATGAAAAGGACTTTGAAAAGAGAGTTAAAGAGTGCTTGAAATTGCCAGGAGGGAAGCGAATGGAGGCCAGTGATGTGCCCTAGTCGGATGCAAAATGGTGTGAGCTGGTTCGCCGCTCAGTTTGGGGGACATTCCAGCACGGGTTGTCATGGTGGCACAAGCGTGACATTCTGGTCACACAAATACTTCCATCACGGTGGTTGAGGAGTGAAGTGCACACCTTTACTGTGGGCTCTCAGGGACTTGTGTGCTCGTGGCGCTAGCCAGTGAGCTGTCCATTTGACCCATCTTGAAACATGGACCAAGGAGTCTAACATGTGTACGAGTTGGCGGGTTGGGAAAATCCGCGAGGCATAAGGAAGCTGACTGGCAAGATCCCCTCTCAGGGGGTGCACCACCAACCAACCCTGATCTTCTGTGAAGGGTTCGAGTGCGAGCACACTTGTTGGGACCTGAAAGATGGTGAACTATGCCTAAGCAGAGCAAAGCTAGAGGAAACTCTAGTGGAGGCCTGCAGTGATACTAACATGCAAATCATTCATCTGACTTGGGTATAGGGGCGAAAGACTAATTAAATCGTCTAGTAGTTGGTTTCCTCCGAAGTTTCCCTCAGGATAGCTAGAGCTCACGTGCGAGTTTTATTGAGTAAAGAAAATGATTAGAGGCATCAGGGGTGTAACGTCCTCGACCTATTCTCAAAATTTAAATAGGTAAGTTGCTGCAGCTGCTCTATTGAGCTGCACCACAAAATCATGAGCTCTAAGTGGGCCATTTTACGTAAGAAAAACTAGCGATGCAGGATGAACTGAAAGCTAAGTTATGGTGCCAAATTGCATGCTAACCTAGATCCCACAAAGGGTGTTAGTTGATTAAGATAGCAAGACGGTGGTCATGGAAGTCAAAATATGCTAAGGAGTGTGTAACAACTCACCTGCTGAATCAACTAGCCCCAAAAATGGATGGCACTAAAGTGCACAACCTATACTGAGCCATCAGGGAAAGTGCTTGGCTCCGATGAGTAGGAGGATGTGGGGGTTGTTGCGAAACCTTGGGCATGAGCCTGGGTGGACCGGCCCCCGGTGCAGATCTTAGTGGTAGTAACAAATATTCAAATGAGAACTTTGAAGACTGAAGTGGGGAAAGGTTCCATGTGAACAACACTTGGACATGGGTTAGTTGATCCTAAGAGATGGGGAAACCATGCTAGATGGGGTGCATATCTCTCTCTAGCTGCATCGCGACCTGCAGTAGGGGTACTCTTGCACTCCCAGGGGCTTGTGTCATTGGCCATCTCTGATCAGTGCATTAGCCATTTGGAGAAACCTTGGATATTAATTTCAAGAAATTGGCGAGAAGAATCTTTTACAGATGACTTAAATAAGTGATGAGGTATTGTAAGTGGCAGAGTGGCCTTGCTGCCATGATCCACTGAGATTTAGCCCTCTGTCACCTCGATTCGTAAAACCTTTTTTGACTCTGAGGCAGGTGGGGTTTGTAATTTGCGTGAGGGCAAGAAAATCTTCCAAGTGCCAAATTCTGGGTGGGTGGGGTTTGCAATTTTATTTATTTTTTGCAAGGTAGTAACAAATCATCTCTTAGGTGGCAAATTCCCTACGGGTGGGGTTTGTAATTTGTGCGAGTGCGGGAAAATCTTCCAAGTCCCAAATTTTGGGCAGGTGGGATTTGCAATTTTCGCGAGGGCAGGAAACTCTCCCAAGTGCCAAATTCTTGATGGGGGTTTGTAATTTTTGCCAGGGTGCAAAAATCTCCCAAGTGCCAAATTTTGAGCAAGTGGGGTTTTGTGATAATTTTCGCGAGGGCAAAGAAATCTCCCGAGTGCCAAATTCTTGGCGGATGGAGTTTTCTAAAAATTTCCGTGAGAGCAAAAAAATATCCCAAGTGCCAAATTCTTGGTGAGTGGGGTTTGTAATTTGTGTGAGGGTGAGAAAATCTTCCAAGTGCCAAATTTTGAGTGTGTGGGGTTTGCAATTTTGACAAGGGCGAAAAAATCTCCCAAGTACCAAATTCCCAGCGGGTGGGGTTTGTAATTTCTGTCAGGGCAGAAAAATCTCCCATGTGCCACATTTTGGGTAGGTGGGGTTTTGTAAAACTTTTCACGAGGGCAAAAAATCTCCCAAGTGCCAAATTTTGGGCGAGAGGGGTTTGCAATTTCTGTGAGGGCGAAAAAAATCTCCCAAGTGCCAAATTCTCGGCGGGTAGGGTTTGCAATTTTCACGAGGGCATAAAAATCTCCCAGGTGTTAAATTCTTGGTAGGTGGGGGTTGTAATTTCTGCCAGGGTGGAAAAATCTCCCGAGTGCCAAATTTTGGGTGGGAGGGAGGGGTTTTGTAGAAATTTTTGCTAGGGTAGAAAAATCTCTCGAGTGACAAATTTCGGGCAAGTGAGGTTTTGTAAAATTTCCACGAGGGGGAAAAAAATCTCTCGAGTCTGAAATTTCAAGCTGGTGGGGTTTGCGATTTTTGAAAGGGCAAAAAAATCTCCCAAGTCCCAAATTCCCGGTGGGTGGGGTTTTGTGATTTTCGCAAGTGCAAAAAAATCTCTTGAGTGCCAAACTTTCCTTGAGGGTGAAAATGTCTTCAAAGTGCAATTTCCATGTGGGTCGGGTTCGTAATCAGTGCAATTTTGGGCAGGTCGTGTTTGCAATTTTTGTGAGGGTAGAAAAATCTTCCAAGTCCAAATTCTGGGTGGGTGGGGTTTCATAATTTCCAAGTGCCAAATTTCGAGCAGGTGGGGTTTGTAAATTTTTGTGAGGGCAAAAAAATCTTTCGACTGCAAATTCTAGGTGGGTCCTCGGGTTTTGTAATTTTTGCGAGGGTAGACGACTCATGTACGTGATCTGAATTTTTTACACAACCCATGTCATTGTGCTTGACTTGATTCTAAGTTCCCTGAGTCATGTACGTGGTCCAAAAGAGGTCAACTTTTTTTTTGGTTAATGCCCAAAGCTTTCAACTCGAACCGTGTTGACAACCCCAACACGAATCGCCCTAACTACTCGAACCCTGACTCAAATTGTGTCGAGGCTTAACTACCTCCATTTTTTTCACATGACTCATGTCATCGTGCTCGACATGATTCTAAGTGTGCTGAGTCATGTGCATGATCCAAAGGCGGTCAACTTTTTTTTTGGATTAACGCCCAAAGTTTTCCACCCAAATTGTGTCGGCAACCCCGACTCGTATCGCCTCAAGCCTTAACCGCCTCCAATTTTTTTTCAAGACTCATGTCACTGTGCTCGACTTGGTGCCTCGAGTCATGTATGTGATCCAAAAGTGTTAACTTCTTCCTTCTTTGGTTAACACCCAAATATTTCAACCTAAATCGTGTTAGCAACCCCGACTCAAATCGCCTCGAGCTTTAATCACCTGCAATTTTTTCAAACCACTCATGTCACCATGCTTGACTTGATTCTATGTGCCTCTAGTCATGTATGTGATCCAAAAGCAATTAAATCTTTTTTTGGCTAACGGCCAAAGTTTTCAAATTGATTCAGCTACCCTGACTCGAGTTGCCTCTAGCCTTAACCAACTCCATTTTTTTTTCACACGACTCATGTAACTACACTCGCCTTGATTCTGAGTGGCCCGAGTCACTTACATGATCCAAAATTGAGTAACTTTTTCTTTTTTTTTTGTCATGTCCCAAAGTTTTGAACTCTAATAGAGTTAGGTACCCCGACTCTAGTCGTCTCCAATTTTTTTGCACGACTCATGTCACTGTGCTCGACTTGATTCTAAGTGCCTTGAGCCATGTACGTGATCCAAAAGTAGTTAACTTTTTCTTTTTGGTTAACGCCCAAAGTTTTCAACCCAACCTGCCTTGGCAACCTCGACTCAAAGTGCCTCAAGCCTTAATGGCCTCCAATGTTTTTGCACAACTCATGCCACCGTCGACTTTTCCCTCGAATCATGTCACCTAGGGGACCTCAATGCTATGTGACCCGAGCCCTATGCGCGATCCAAAACTGGTTAACATTTTTTTTGAACTCCCAAAATTTAATTCTTTTTTTTCCTTATGGGGCCTACCATGATCTCTTTTTATAAAGAAAATTCTCAAATTAGATTGTTTCGGCTACCCTACCTCAAATCTGGCTAGCTAGGCGTAACACCTCGAGTCGGCTCAACAATATGTGAATTGAAACCTGCGCGTGATCCAAAAGTAGGTAACTTGTTTTTTTTTTTTGTAATTCCCAAAATTTAGCACTTTTCACTATACAGGGCCTCCCATGATTTTTTTTCCCTTGTCGACCCACTGTGGTGACCTAGTCGGGTCAGCTGAGGCTGAGGTGACAAAGATGGGTTGACCCAAGTTGGGTCAACCTAGGCGTGCGATCCTAGTTGGGGATAGCAAGTCGATTCTATAAGTTTGCTTGCCAATTTTTCTAGCTAGGTCAGCTCACCAAGTCATCTGACCATGTGGTCTTTGCCAAATCAAGAATTGACTCTTTAAGTTTTCTCATAGCTCGTCAAGCTAGCTCACCAAGATGACTTATCATCTCGCCTCACCAGGTTGCCCCACCAGGTAGCCTCTTCTTTAAGACCGCTCACCATGTTAGCTCCCCAAGTCAGCTCACCAAGTCAACTATTCAGGTTGCCTCACAAAGTTGACTCATCAAGTTTGCTCACCAAGTTAGCTCCCTAAGTCGGCTCACCAAGTTGACTCACCTAGTCATTTTACCACATTGCCCTAGCAAGTGTGCTCACCAAGTTTCCCCACTGAGTTGCTTCTCTAAGCCCACTCACCATGTTAGCTCACCAAGTCAGTTGTTCAAGTACGTTGCCAAGTCAACTCTTTAAGTTTGCTCACTAGGTCAGCCCACCCAAGTCGGCTCTTTAAGTTCACTCACTAGGTCAGCCTGCCCAAGTTGCATCAGTGAGCTAACTCGTTGAGTCACCTTGTGAAGTTGACTCTTTAAGTGTGCTCACCAAGTCAGCTCACCAAGTTGACTCACCATCTCACCTCAATAAGTTGGCTTGTTGAGTTACCCCACCAAGTCACCTCTTTAAGCTCGCTCACCATGTTAGCTTGTCAGGTCGGCTCACCAATTTGACTAATCAAGTAGGCCCACTAAGCTGCCTCAAGGAGCTAACTCAATGAGTCACCTCACCATGTTGACTCTTTGAGCCTGCTCACCAGGTCCCCTCACCAAGTCGACTCAAGTACATTGCCAAGTTGACTCTTTAAGTTTGCTCGCCAGGTGGACTCACCAAGTTAGCTCACCATGTCATCTCAACAAACCAACTTGTCGAGTCGCCTCACCATGTTGGCTCTCTAATTCCACTCACCAAGTTGTCCCACCAACTCACCATATTAGGCCCACTCACTACGTTGGTTCACTAGGTTGGCTCCCCATGTCAGCTCGCCAAGCCAACAATTCAAGCACGCTCACCAAGTCTACCCCTAGGTCATCTCCCCAGGTCAACTCACAAGGTGTACTTGCAAAGTTTCCTTAATGAGTTTACTATTCAAGTTTTCTCACCAAGTTGACTCCCTAATTTGGCTCGCCAAGTCAGCTCACCAAGTTTTCTTGCCAGGTCACCTCCCCAATTCAGCTCACCATGTCATCTAAATGAACAAACTCACTAAGTCACCTCACCAAGTTGGCTCTTTAATTCCACTCGCCAAGTTGCCCCACCAACTCACCTCGTTAAGCCCACTCGCCATGTTAGCTTGCCAAGTCGATAATTCCAGCGTACTCACCAAGCTGACTCTTGCATTTTTCTCACCAAGTGGGTTTCACCTTGCCAGGTCAACCCCACCAAGTCACCTCAATGAGTTGACTTTCTAAGTCTACTCACCAAGTTAGCTCAAGCATAAGTGTTGAGAAGTTATTGCAGATTTTCGATGGAAAAATATGCTAAAAAACTTCAGGCTGACCATTGGAGGCCTTAGAGTGCCCGAATGAGGTTCAAAAAATTGAGGGAAGGGTTATAGTAGCATTCCTGAGCCTATAGATCAGGAGCTAGCATTTCTGAAAAGTGGTTATAATAGCCAATTAGAGCAACGATTTGTGAGGTATGGCCTTCGGAAGTTGGGCTACCAAAATTTCTAAAATAAATTGTCAAAGATGTATTAGGCAGACTTATGTGTATTGTCAAGGTCTTCCAGCCATAGGTATTTAAGTCCGAGCATCTAGAACCTTCCCGATCGGCATACAATTGCCTATTTAAGAAAGGCTTGAACATTGTCTAAGACAACTCTGGGTGATAGTTGGCATCTTGCCTTGCAGACTATTGCAGTGAAGGTGCCCGTGTGGGTTAGCATTTTGTGTTTATGAATTATGCAATTCCACTTTTGTGGTCCAAATTACAAGACCACATTTTGTTCTCACATTTTCTATTATTTCTATGGTTCTATTATAAGTTTATGGTATTAACGAGACCTTCCTGTATCACCTCACCAAGTCACATCTTAAGCCTTGCTCACAATGTCAGCTTTCCAAGTCAGCTCAACAAGTCGACTGTTCAAGCACGCTCACCAAGTCAACACTTTTAGTTCACTCACAAGGTCTTCTCACATGGTAAGCTCATTGAGTCACCCCACCAAGTTGCCTCAATGACCCAACTCATCTAGTTGCCTCACCAAGTTGACTCTTTAAGTCTGCTCACCAAGTCAGCTCGTCAAGTTGCCTCTCCTAAGGGCTGGCGACCAAGGGTTGGATAGCTTTTCTCACTGGGTTACCTCACCAAGTGGGGTCACCAGGTCACCCCACCAAGTAGTGTCAACAAGTTGACTCTTTCAGTTTTCTCGAAAAGTTGGCTCACCAAGTCGGCCTACCATCTTGCCTCGCCAACTTTCCCAACCAAGTTGCCTTTTTAAGCTCGCTCACCAATTTGACTCACCAGCTCGGCTCCCCAGGTCGGCGCACCAAGTGCTCTCACCAAGAAAAAATCTTTAAGTTCGATCATCAAGTCACCACATGAGGTTGGCGCACAAAGTTGACTCTTTAAGTTCATTCATTAAGCCACCCCACAAGGTCGACACACCAAGTACTCTCACCAAGTCAAATCTTTAAGTTCGTTCATGAAGTCACCCAACCAGGTCCGCCCACCAAGTACTCTCACCAAGTTGACTCTCTAAGTCTATTCATCAAGTTACCCAACCAAGTACTCTCACCAAGTCAACTCTTTAGGTCCATTCATCAAGTCACCCCGCCAAGTCGACCCTTTAAGTTCGTTCATCAAGTCACCCCACCAAGTACTCTCACCAAGTCGACTCTTTAAGTCCTTTCATCAAGTCACCCTACTCAGTTGACTCTTTAAGTCTGTTCATCAAGTCACCAAAACAAGTACTCTTAGTAAGTCAACTCTTTAAGTCCCTTCATCAAGTCACCACACCAGGTCGGCCCACCAAGTCAACTCTTTAAGTTCGTTCATCAATTCACCCCGCCAAGTACTCTCACCAAGTTGACTCTTTAAGTCTGCTCATTAAGTTGAGCCACCAAGTACTCTCACCAAGTTGACTCTTTGAGTCTGTTCATCAAGTCACCCCACCAAGTACTCTGACCAAGTTGATTCTTCAAGTGCATTCATCAAGTCACCCCACCAAGTACTCTCACCAAGTTGACTCTTTAAGTCTGTTCATCAAGTCACCCCACTAAGTACTCTCACCAAGTCAACTCTTTAGGTCCATTCACCAAGTCACCCTACCAAGTCGACCCCTTAAGTCCATTCATCAAGTCACCCCACCAAGTACTCTCTCCAATTTGACTCTTTAAGTCCTTTCGTCAACTCACCACACCAAGTCGACTCTTTAAGTACGTTCATCAAGTCTCCAAAACAAGTAGTCTCACCAAGTTGATTGTTTATGTCCATTCATCAAGTCACTCCACCAGGTCAACCCACAAAGTCAAATCTTTAAGTCCGTTCATCAGTTCACCCTACCAAGTACTCTCACCAAGTCAACTTTTTAGGTCCATTCATCAAGTAACCCCGCCAAGTCGACCCTTTAAGTCTGTTCATCAAGTCGCCCCACCAAGTACTCTCACCAAGTTGACTCTTTAAGTCCTTTCATCAAGTCACCCCAACAAGTTGACTCTTCAAGTCCATTCATCAAGTCACTAGAACAAGTACTCTAACCAAGTTGAATCTTTAACTCTGTTCATCAAGTCACCCCAGTAGGTCAGCCCACCAAGTACTCCCACCAAGCTGACTCTTTAAGTCCATTCATCAGTTCACCCCACCAAGTACTCTCACCAAGTTGACTATTTAAGTCTGCTCATCAAGTCAAGCCACCAAATACTCTAACCAAGTCGACTCTTTGAGTCCGTTCATCAGGTCACTCCACCAAGTACTCTAACCAAGTCAATTCTTCAAGTGTGTTCATAAATTCACCCCACCAAGTACTCTCACCAAGTCGACTCTTTAAGTCTGTTCATCAAGTCACCCCACCAAGTACTCTCACCAAGTCAACTCTTTAGGTCTGTTCAGCAAGTCACCCCCCCAAGTCAACCCTTTAAGTCCATTCATCAAGTCACCCCACCAAGTACTCTCACCAAGTTGACTCTTTAAGTCCTTTAATCAACTCACCCCACCAAGTTGACTCTTTAAGTCCATTCATCAAGTCTCTAGAATAAGTACTCTCACCAAGTCAACTGTTTATGTCCATTCATCAAGTCACCCCATTAGGTTGGCCCACCAAGTCGACTAAGTCAACTCTTTAAGTCCGTTCATCAGTTCACCCTGCCAAGTACTCTCACCAAGTGGACTCTTTAAGTCTGCTCATCAAGTCGAGGCACCAAGTACTCTCACCAAGTTGAATCTTTGAGTTCGTTCATCAAGTCACCCTACCAAGTACTCTAACCAAGTCGATTCTTTAAGTGCATTCATCAAGTTACCCCAACAAGTACTCTCACCAAGTCGACTCTTTAAGTCCATTCATCAAGTCACCCCACCATATCGGCCCACCAAGTACTCCCACAAAGTTGACTCTTTAAGTCCGTTCATCAGTTCAACCCACCAAGTTCTCTCACCAAGTTGACTCTTTAAGTCTTCTCATCAAGTCAAGCCACCGAGTACTCTCACCAAGTTGACTCTTTGAGTCCGTTCATCAAGTCACCCTACCAAGTACTCTAACCAAGTCGATTCTTCAAGTGCGTTCATCAAGTCACCGCACCAAGTACTCTCACCAAGTCAACTCTTTAAGTTTGTTCATCAAGTCACCCAACCAAGTACTCTCACCAAGTCAACTCTTTAGGTCCGTTCACCAAGTCACCCTTCCAAGTCGACCCTTTAAGTCCATTCATCAAGTCACCCCAACAAGTACTCTCACCAATTTGAGACTTTAAGTCCTTTCATCAACTCACCCCACCAAGTCGACTCTTTAAGTCCGTTCATCAAGTCTCCAGAACAAGTACTCTCACCAAGTTGACTCTTTAAGTCTGTTCATCAAGTCACCCCACCAAGTAGTCTCACCAAGTCAACTCTTTAGGTCTTTTTAGAAAGTCACCCCCCCAAGTCAACCCTTTAATTCCATTCATCAAGTCACCCCACCAAGTACTCTCACCAAGTTGACTCTTTAAGTCCTTTAATCAACTCACCCCACCAAGTCGACTCTTTAAGTTTGGTCATTAGTTCACCCTGCCAAGTACTCTCACCAAGTGGACTCTTTGAGTCCTCTCATCAAGTTGAGCCACCAAGTACTCTCACCAAGTTGACTCTTTGGGTTCGTTCATCAAGTCACCCCACCAATTACTCTAACCAAGTCAATTCTTCAAGTCCATTCATCAAGTCACCCCAACAAGTACTCTCACCAAGTCGACTCTTTAAGTCCATTCATCAAGTCACCCCACCAGGTCAGCCCACCAAGTACTCCCACCAAGTCAACTCTTTAAGTCCATTAATTAGTTCACCCCACCAAGTACTCTCACCAAGTTGACTCTTTAAGTCTACTCATCAAGTCAAGCCACCAAGTACTCTCACCAAGTTGACTCTTTGAGTCTGTTCATCAAGTCACCCCACCAAGTACTCTAACCAAGTTGATTCTTCAAGTGCATTCATCAAGTCACCCCACCAAGTACTCTCACCAAGTTGACTCTTTAAGTCTATTCATCAAGTCACCCCACCAAGTACTCTCACTAAGTCAACTCTTTAGGTTCGTTCATCAAGTCAACCCACCAAGTTGACCCTTTAAGTTTGTTCATCAAGTCGCCCCACCAAGTACTCTCACCAAGTTGACTCTTTATGTCCTTTCATCAAGTCACCCCACCAAGTTGACTCTTTAAGTCTATTCATCAAGTCACCAGAACAAGTACTCTAACCAAGTTAACTCTTTATGTCCCTTCATCAAGTCACCCCGCTAGGTCGACCCACCAAGTACTCCCACCAAGTCGACTCTTTAAGTTTGTTCATCAGTTCACCCTGCCAAGTACTCTCACCAAGTTGACTCTTTAAGTCTTCTCATCAAGTCGAGCCACCAAATACTCTCACCAAGTGGACTCTTTGAGTTCGTTCATGAAGTCACCCCACAAAGTACTCTTACCAAGTCGATTCTTCAAGTGCGTTCATCAAGTCAGCCCACCAAGTACTCTCACCAAGTTGACTCTTTAAGTTTGTTCATCATGTCACACCACCAAGTACTCTCACCAAGTCAACTCTTTATGTCCATTCAGCAAGTCACCCCGCCAAGTCGACCCTTTAAGTCTATTCATCAAGTCACCCAACCAAGTACTCTCACCAAGTTGACTCTTTAAGTCCTTTCATCAACTCACCCCACCAAGTTGACTCTTTAAGTCCATTCATAAGTTCACCCTACCAACTACTCTCACCAAGTGGACTCCTTAAGTCTACTCATCAAGTCGAGCCACCAAGTACTCTCACCAAGTCGACTCTTTGATTCCATTCATCAAGTCACCCCACCAAGTACTCTAACCAAGTCGATTCTTCAAGTGCATTCATCAAGTCACCCCAATAAGTACTCTCATCAAGTCGACTCTTTAAGTCTATTCATCAAGTCACCCCACCAGGTCAACTCTTTAGGTTTGTTCAATAAGTCACCCCACCAAGTCGACCCTTCAAGTGCATTCATCAAGTCACCCCACCAAGTACTCTCACCAAGTCAACTCTTTAGGTCCATTCATCATGTCACCCCACCAAGTACTCTCACCAAGTCGACTCTTTAAGTCTGTTTATAAGGTCACCCCACCAAGTCAACTCTTTGGGTACGTTCATCAAGTCACCTTGGCAAGTCGACCCTTTAAGTTTGTTCATCAAGTCACCCTGTAAAGTACTCTCACCAAGTTGACTCTTTAGGTCATTTCATCAAGTCACCCCACCAAGTCGAATCTTTAAGTCCGTTCATCAAGTCACCCCACCAGGTCGGCCCACCAAGTACTCCCACCAAGTTGACTCTTTAAGTCTTTTCATTAGTTCACCCTGCCAAGTACTCTCACCAAGTTGACTATTTAGGTCTGCTCATCAAGTCACACCTCCAAGTACTCTCACCAAGTTGACTCTTTAAGTCTGTTCATCAAGTCACCCCACCAAGTACTCTGACCAAGTCGATGCTTCAAGTGCGTTCATCAAGTCACCCTACCAAGTACTCTCACCAAGTTGACTTTTTAAGTCTATTCATCAAGTCACCCCATAAAGTACTCTCACCAAGTCAACTATTTAGGTCTGTTCATCAAGTCACCCCTCCAAGTCAACCCTTTAATTCCATCCATCAAGTCACCCCACAAAGTACTCTCACCAAGTCAACTCTGTAAGTCCTTTCATTGAGTCACCCCACCAAGTCGACTCTTTAAGTCTGTTCATCAAGTCACAAGAATAAGTACTCTCACCAAGTTGACTATTTATGGCCCTTCATCAAGTCACCCCACTAGGTTGGCCAACCAAGTACTCCCACCAAGTCGACTCTTTAAGTCTGTTTATCAGTTCACCCCACCAAGTACTCTCACCAAGTTGACTCTTTACTTCTGCTCATCAAGTCGAGCCACCAAGCGCTCTCACCAAGTTGACTCTCTAAGTTTGTTCATTAAGTCACCCCACCAAGTACTCTCACCAAGTCAACTCTTTAGGTCCGTTCATCAAGTACCAAGTCGACCCTTCAAGTGCGTTCATCAAGTCACCCCACCAAGTACTCTCACCAAGTTGACTCTTTAAGTTTGTTCATCAAGTCATCCCACCATGTACTCTCACCAAGTCAAACTTTAGGTCTGTTAATCAAGTCACCCCACCAAGTCGACCCTTTAAGTCCATTAATCAAGTCAACCCACCATGTCGACTCTTTAAGTTTGTTCATCAAGTCACCCCACCAAGTAAACTCACAAAGTCAACTCTTTAGGTCCATTCATCAAGTCACCCTGCCAAGTCAACCATTTAAGCCTGTTCATCAAGTCTCCCCACCAAGTAATCTCACCAAGCTGAATCTTTAAGTCCTTTCATCAAGTCACCCCACCAAATTAACTCTTTAAGTTCGTTCATCAAGTCACCAGAACAAGTACTCTCACCAAGTTGACTCTTTATGTCCGTTCGTCAAGTTACCCCACCAGGTCGGCCCACCAAGTACTCCCATCGATTCGACTCTTTAAGTCTGTTCATCAGTTCACCCTACCAATTACTATCACCAAGTTTACTCTTTAATTCTACTCATCAAGTCAAGTCACCAAGTTGACTCTTTGAGTCTATTCATCAAGTCACCCCACCAAGTTGACTCTTTAAGTCTATTCATCAAGTCACCCTACCAAATACTCTAACCAAGTCAACTCTTTAGGACTGTTCATGAAGTCACCCCGCCAAGTCAACCCTTTAAGTCCGTTCATCATGTCACCCTGCCAATTACTCTCATCAAGTCGACTCTTTAAGTGCTTTCATCAAGGCACCCCACCAAGTTGACTCTTTAGGTCCGTTCATCAAGTCACCAGAACAAGTACTCTCACCAAGTCGACTATTTAAGTCCGTTCATCAAGTCACCCCACTAGGTTGGCCCACCAAGTACTCCCACCAAGTCAACTCTTTAAGTTCATTCATCAGTTCACCCCGCCAAGTACTCTCACCAAGTCGACTCTTTATGTCCGCTCATCAAGTCACACCACCAACTACTCTCACCAAGTTGACTCTTTGAGTCCGTTCATCATGTCACCCCACCAAGTACTCTAATCAAGTTGATTCTTCAAGTGCATTCATCATGTCACCCCACCAAGTACTCTCACCAAGTCGACTCTGTAAGTTTGTTTATCAAGTCACCCCACCAAGTACTCTCACCAAGTAAACTCTTTAGGTCTATTCATCAAGTCACCCTGCCAAGTCGACCCTTTAAGTCCATTCATCAAGTCACCCCACAAAGTTGACCCTTTAAGTTTGTTCATCAGGTCACCCCACCAAGTACTCTCACCAAGTCAACTCTTCAAGTGGTTTCATCAAGTCACCCAACCAAGTTGACTCTTTAAGTCCATTCATCAAGTCACTAGAACAAGTACTCTCACCAAGTTGACTCTTTCTGTCTATTCATCAAGTCACCCCACAAGGTCAGCCCACCAATTACTCCCACCAAGTTGACTCTTTAAGTCTATTCATTAGTTCACCTTGCCAAGTACTCTCACCAAGTAGACTCTTTAAGTCTGCTCATCAAGTCGAGCCACCAAGTACTCTCACCAAGTTGACTCTTTTAGTTTTTTCATCAAGTCACCCCATCCAGTGCTCTAACCAACTCGGTTCTTCAAGTGCGTTCATCAAGTCACCCCACCAAGTACTCTCACCAAGTCGACTCTTTAAGTTTGTTCATCAAGTCACCCCACCAAGTACTCTCACCAAGTCAACTTTTTAGGTCCATTCATCAAGTCACCCCACCAAGTCAACCGTTCAAGTGCATTCATCAAGTCACCCCACCAAGTACTCTCACCATGTCGACTCTTTAAGTCTATTCATTAAGACACCCCACAAAGTACTCTCACCAAGTCAACTCTTTAGGTTTTTTCATCAAGTCACCTTGCCAAGTCGACCCTTTAAGTCCATTCATCAAGTCACCCCACCAAGTATTCTCACCAAGTTGGCTCCTTAAGTCCTTTCATCAAGTCACCCCACCAAGTCAACTCTTTAAGTCCATTCATCAAGTCACTAGAACAAGTACTCTCACCAAGTTGTATCTTTAAGTCTGTTCATCAAGTCACCCCACTAGGTCGGCCCACCAAGTACTCTCACCTAGTTGACTTTTTAAGTTCGTTCATCAGTTCACCATGCCAAGTAATCTCACCAAGTTGACTACTTAAGTCTACTCATCAAGTCATGCCACCAAGTAATCTCACCAAGTCAACTCTTTACATCTGTTCATCAAGTCACCAAAACAAGTACTCTCACCAATTTGACTCTTTAAGCCCATTCATCTAGTCACCTAACCAAGTCAGCCCGCCAAGTACTCCCACCAAGTAGACTCTTTAAGTTTGTTCATTAGTTCACCCTGCCAAGTACTCTCACCAAGTTGACTCTTTAAGTCCGCTCATCAAGTCACACCACTAAGTACTCTCACCAAGTTACTAGAACAAGTACTCTCACCAAGTCGACTCTTTATGTCTGTTCATCAAGTCACTAGAACAAGTACTCTCACCAAGTCGACTCTTTATGTCCGTTCATCAAGTCATCCCACTAGGTCAGCCCACCAAGTACTCCAGCCAAGTTGACTCTTTAAGTTCGTTCATTAGTTCACCCTGCCAAGTACTCTCACCAAGTGGACTCTTTAAGTCTACTCATCAAGTTGAGCCACCAAGTACTCTCACCAAGTCAACTCTTTGAGTCCATTCATCAACTCACCCCACCAAGTACTCTCATCAGGTCAACTCTTTATGTTCGTTCACCAAGTCACCCCACCAAGTCAAACCTTTAAGTCTGTTCATCAAGTCACCCCACCAAGTACACTCACCAAGTCAACTCTTTAAGTCCTTTCATCAAGTCACCCAACCAAGTTGACCCTTTGAGTCCGTTCAGTCACCGGAACAAGTACTCTCACCAAGTTGACTCTTTATGTCCGTTCATTGAGTCACCCCACCAGTTCGGCCAACCAAGTACTCGCACCATGTCGACTCTTTAAGTCTATTCATTAGTTCACCCTTCCAAGTACTCTCACCAAGTGGACTCTTTAAGTCTGCTCATCAAGTCGAGCCACCAAGTACTCTCACCAAGTCGACTCTTTAAGTTTTTTCATCAAGTCACCCTGCCAGGTCGGCTCACCAAGTCAAGTCTTTAAGTTCGTTCATCAAGTCACCCTGCTAGGTTGGCCCACCAAGTTGATTCTTTCATTTCATTCATCAAGTCACTCCATCAAGTACTCTCACCAAGTTGACTCTTTAAGTTCATTCATCAAATCACCCCGCTATGTCTACCCACTAAGTACTCTCACCAAGTCGACTCTTTAGGTTCATTCATCAAGTCACCCCGCCAAGTCGGCCCACCAAGTGGACTCTTTAAGTTCATTCATCAAGTCACCTAGCCAGGTCAGCTAACCAAGTCACCAAGTACTCTCACCAAGTCGACTCTCTAAGTTTGTTCATGAAGTCACCCTGCCAAGTCGGCCCACCAAGTCAAATCTTTAAGTTCGTTCATCAAGTCACCCCACCAGGGCGACCCACAAGTACTCTTGCCAAGTTGACTCTTTAAGTTTGTTTAGGCTAGCCAAGTCAGCTGACCAAGTCATCTCACCACTAGGCTAGCCAGATCTGCTCACTAATGTATCTCACCATGTGGGCTCACCAAGTCACTCCAAAAAGTTACCTTAATAAGTTGACTCTTTAAGTTTGCTCACCAAGTCAAGTCACCACATCGACCTACCATGTCACCTTACCAAATTGCCCCACCTGATCACATCTTAAATTCTACTCACCATGTCAAATTTCTAGCTTGATTCCCCTAGTCAGCTCGCCAAGGTGGCTCAAGAGTATAAAGTTCAAGTGCACCCACCAAGTCGAGTCTTTAAGTTCTCTCACCAAGTCTGCTCGCTAGGTTGGCTCAATGAGTCAAGTTGTCTCACCCAGTTGACTTACCATATTTTCTCACCGTCAATTTACTCCCATGGCTCATGAAATCATGCCACCTAACCGATGTCAATTTTTGGCTCCGTTGCCAAATTCAGCAAAAATAGGGTCGTGGATGGCTATTCGGTTACATTTTTCAATGAATTGATTTTTTTAAGGCACTTGTCTATGTGAATGCATATTTTTGAATGTAGAGCAAGCCTTGCACTAATATCTTATATAGGAGAGGCAGTGTGCTCGAAATAAAGTTGCGTCATAATTTTCAAATTGGGTATCCTTGGATATAAAATGGAAGTTGAGCCGTTCTAGCTGAGCAATAATTTTCAAATTGGGTTGCCTACGATACAAAGTTTAAGGTAAGCCATAATTTTCAAATTTGGGTAACTTGTGATATAAAATGCATACCCAAGCCATTCTACTTGAGTCATAATTCTCAAATCGGGCAGCTTCCAATATAAAATGGTCATCAAGCCATTCTAGTCGCTCTCCAAAAGTTGAACAATTTACCCCCTTGACTGATGCAATCAAATCACCTAACCAATGCCAATCTTTGTCTCTGTTGACAACCTCATCAAAAATGGGGTTTTGGATGGCTATTCGGTCACATTTTTCATTGAATAGGGTTTTAAGGTACTTGTCCACTGAATGTACATTTCTGATGTAGAGTAAGCCTTGCACTAATAGCTTATATAGGGGAGGTAGTGTGCTTGAGAAATTGTGGTTGAGCCATGCTAGCTGACCCAATCTGTTCGAGCTGTTCTGGCTGAGGCATGCTGGTCGAGCTAATCTGGGAAAGCCATGCTGGCCGACCTGATCTGGGTGAGCCATTCTAGCCGACCTGATCTGGCCAAGCCATTCTGGCTGAGCCATGCTGGCCAACTCGATCTAGGCAAGCCATTCTGGCTGACCCGATCTGGGTGAGCCATGCTGGCCGACCCGATCTGGCTGAGCCATGCTGGCTGACCTGATCTAGGTGAGCCATTCTAGCCAACCTGATCTGGTCAAGCCATTCTGGCCGAGCTCCAAAAATGGTGTTGTGGATGGCTGTTTGGTCACATTTTTCATTGAATTGAATTTTTAAGGGAGTTGTCTGTGCTACTACAGATTTTGAATGCAAAAGGATCCTTGCACTAATATCTTATATAGGAGAGGTGGTTGCTGCAAGCCTCTCCCATGCCCCTTTCATTGATTCAACATTGGTGTCTAGGCAGATTAGATTGTTGGGTTTTCAAATGGTGTATGTTGATGTTCAATCAATGAAAGGGGCATGAAGCGATCTCTGAGTGCTTTTCCTCAGCTCTCCTTTAGATCATGTTTTCTAATGACTCAATTTTGGAAAAGGTGAGGCAGTGATTGCCAATCCATGGCATGTCTTTTTGGTGATTTTAAAACTTGACCTAAAGGTGAGCCCTTATCTAGCACTCTGACGTTGCTTGGTATAATGGTAATTTGCTATGGGTGCTTGGTGCTCTAGCAATTTGTCACAGTGTACTTATCGTGGCTACATGGGAGATTTAATACCGAAAGCTCTCGATAAAAAATGGTGGTCGAGCCATGCTGGCCGACCTGATCTAGGCAAGCCATGCTGGCCGACCCGATTTGGGTGAGCCATTCTAGCGGACCTGATCTGGACGAGCCATTTTCGTCGACCCGATCTGGCCAAGCTCCAAAAATGGTGTCGTGGATGGCTGTTTGGTCACATTTTTCATTGAAATGGACTTTTAAGGGATTTGTTCATGCTATCATAGATTTCTAATGCAGAAGGAGGCTCACACTAACAACTTATATAGGAGAGGTGGTTGCCACGAGCCTCTCCCATGCCCCTTTCATTGATTCAACATTGGTGTCTAGGTGGATCAGATTGTTGGATTTTCCAATGGTGTATGCTTATTTTGAATCAATGAAAGGGGCATGAAGAAATCTCTGAGTGCTTTTCCCTTTAGATCATGTTTTCTAATGACTCAATTTTGGAAAAGGTGAGGCAGCGGTTGCAGATCCATGGCATGTCTTTTTGGTGATTTTAAAACTTGATCTAAATGTGAGACCTTGTCTAGCTCTCTAGCGTTGCTTGGTATAATGGCAATTTGCTATGGGTGCTTGGCACTCTAGCAATTGGTCATGGTGTACTTCTTGTGGCTACATGGGAGCTTTAATACTAAAAGCTCTTGATGAAAAATGGTGGCCAAGCCATGTTGGCTGACTCGATCTGGGCGAGCCATTCTGGCCGACCTAATCTAGGCGAGCCATGCTAGCTGACCCGATCTAGCCGAGCTGTTTTCATTGAACCGATCTTGCCGAGCTCCAAAAATGGTGTCATGGATGGCTGTTTGGTCACATTTTTCATTGAATTGGATTTTTAAGGGATTGATTCAACATTGGTGTCTAGGCAGATCGGATTGTTGGATTTTAAAATGGTGTATGCTGATGTTGAAATAATGAAAGGGGCATGAAGCGATCTCTGAGTGCTTTTCCTCAACTCTCCTTTAGATCATGTTTTTTGATGACTCAATTCTGGAAAAGGTGAGGCAGCGGTTGCTGATCCATGATGTGTCTTTTTGGTGATTTTAAAACTTGATCTAAATGTGAGCCCTTGTCTAGCACTCTGATGTTGCTTGGTATAATGGAAATTTTCTATGGGTGCTTGGTGCTCTACCAATTTGTCATGGTGTACTTATCGCACCTACATGGGAGCTTTAATATCGAAAGCTCTCAGTGAAAAATGGTGGCCAAGCCATGCTGGCCAACCCAATCTGGCTTAGCCATTTTCATCAACCTAATCTAGCTCTTCTTTCTCATTCCATAGGCACAAATTTGAGAGTTGTTTGATAGCGGTTGTCATTCCAATGTGTCATTGCGGTGATCTGGAGAGCAATGCTCAGGGCGGGAGATTGTGTCTACCATTTGGGTTGTTTGTGCAAGCGAGCAGGGGAGCTTCTCTTATTGTAAGCTCTTCATGGCCTTTGAAAATATAGACCCAGTACCGATCATATCGATGGATATGAGCCTTGGATTCTAAATTTGTTTAGCTAACATTGGTTTTTGTGAGAGATGGGTACAAAAGCACATCCCAATTTCTATGTGGGAGCTCCCTAAGGTCGCCTCTATGCCAACTCAATTGGCACAACATTGGGAATGGTTTGACAGTGGTTGTCATTCCAATGTGTCATCGGGATGTCTTGGAAAGTGGCCTTTCAAGGGCAAGCTCGCATCTAGCACTTGGATTATGCATCATCACAAGTGAATGGGGAGATCTCTCTATGAATGGTGGCATGGTGATTGCAAGAGAAAATTGACTTATTAGTCGAAGCATTGGCCTTAGGCCATTGTGATGGCCTTACAATTTCTCAATAATTGCAACCTATGTTTGCGCAGTAGCAGAGTTTGCATGTAAGATTGGCCTTTGTTCTTGATAGTTCTAGGAGATGACCTCCAAAACTTTTGGATTGGGCCCCTTAAAGGTGAAATTCATGCAGTTGATCAGATGAAATTGATGACCATTTCACTCCCTTGGCTCCATGATTTCAAATCCCATCTAGCTGCCATAGACACTCCAAATGCTGAGCCGTTGTTACCATGCCATCCTACTCAGACTCTTAGAGGATCAAGGCTGACATTTTGTCTACTCCTCTCAAGTAAACCTCAAAAAAGGCACTGAGGCAAATAGTATTGTCGAGTCATCCTACCCGAGTTGTTCCATCTGAGCCGAGCTATTTCACCCGATATCCAAAAGTTGGCCATTTTACTACCTTGACTCCATGAATTCACATCTCCTAACCGATGACAATCTTTTGCTTCTCTGTCGACCTCATAAAAAATGGGGTCGTGGATGGCTGTTTGGTCACATTTTTCAATGATTTGGATTTTTAAGGCAGTTTTCGATGTGTTTGCTAATTTCTAATGCAAAGTGAGCCTCGCATTAATAGCTTATATAGGAGAGGTGGTTGCCGCGAGCCTCTCTCATGCCCCTCTCTTTGATTCAACACTGGTGTCAAGGCGGATGAATATGTCAAATTTTGAAATGGTGGACGCCGATGTTGAATCAATTAAAAGGGCATGAAGCCCACCCTCAAGGTGCTATTCCTCGACTCTCCTTTAGATCATGTTTTCTTGTCACTCAGCCAGTGCAATTTTGGAAAAAGGTTTGGCAATGGTTGCAAGCCCTCACCGCATCTAGTTGGTGATTTCAAAACTTGATCTAAAATGGGAGCCCTCGTCTAGCACCTTCGTCTGGTGTTGCTCGGGTATTGCATAAATATTTGGTATCGGCATGAATCCCCCAATGAATGCCTACCCTTGGACTATCTCTTCGATCACATTCTTTGATCACTCAAGTGAGGCAATTATGGAAGAGACTTGGCAGCGGTTGCCATTCTACAGCACGTCTGTTTAGCGATATTGAAGTTGATCTAATGGTGAGCCCTTGTCTAGCCATGAGGTGGGTGCTTGGCGCTCTAGCAATTTTTTGTGTGCCTATCATGGCTACAATGGGAGCTTTGATAATAAAAGCTCTCGACGACCCTCCCCAATAGAATCAGTGCTGGTGTTCGAGAAAGACACGTTATTTAGATTTGGAATATTGGCACTAGTATCATTTCCATTGGGAGGGTCGTGAAGCCATCCTAATTTTTCTATGCGAGGACTCTCTCCCCAGAGTAATTCTCTTTGCAACAACTTCTTTGGCACAAAATTTTTGAAATAGTTTGTCAGCGGTTGTCGTTCCAATGGTACCATTGTGGTGGTTGCCTGGGCAGCGATCTGAAGGGTGAGCCATTGTCTAGCAGTTGGGCTGCACATCATGAGTGATAAGGGAGCCTTTGTAATCAGAAGCTCCCTGTGGCCATTCGATGAGAAGAGCCATTGCTTGTGTGAGCAAGGACGAATGTAGCCTCAGATTCCAAATGAAATCAATGACATCGGATCTATATAAGAGTAGAATGAAGTAGCAGCCTATTTTCTATGCATGGCTCCCCAAAGTTGCTCTTCTTTCTCACTCCATCGGCACAAATTTGGGAGTTGTTCAATAGCGGTTGTCATTCCAATGTGTCATTGCGGTGATTTGGAGAGCAATGCTAAGGGCGAGAGCTTGTGTCTAGCACTTGGGATGTTTGTGTAAGTGAGCAAGGGAGCTTCTCTTATCGGAACCTCTCCATGTCCTTTGAAAATAGACCCAGTGCCGACGACATCGATGGATACGAGCCCTGGATTCTAAACTTGTTCATAGCTAACATTGGTTTTTGTGAGAGATGGGTATGAAAGCACATCCCAATTGCTACGTAGGAGCTCCCTAAGGTCACCTCTATGCCAAATTGATCAGAAAAAAATTGGGAATGGTTTAACAGTGGCTGTCCTTCCAATGTGTCATTGGGGGATGTCCTGGAAAGTGGTCTTTCAAGGGTGAGCTCGCGTCTAGCACTAGGATTGTGCTTCATGTCACAAGTGAATGGGGTGATCTCTCTATGAATGGTGGCATGGTGATTGCAATAGAAAATTGACTTAGTTGGAGCATTGGCCTCGGGCCATTGTGACGGCCTTGTAATTTCTCTTTAATTGCAACCTATGTTTGTGCAGTAGCAGAGTTTGCATGTAAGATTGGCCTTGTTCTTGACAGTTCATAGAGATGACCTCTAGAACTTTTGGATTGGGCCCCTTCAAGGTGAAATTCATCCAGTTGATTGGATGAGCTCGATGACCATTTCACTCCCTTGGCTCCATGAATTCACATCTCCTAACGATGGATGGCTGTTTGGTCAAAATTTTCAACGATTTAGATTTTTAAGGAAGTTTTTGATGTGTTCGCTAATTTCTAATGCAGAGAGAGCCTCGCACTAATAGCTTATATAGGAGAGGTGGTTTTTGCGAGCCTCTCCCATGCCCCTCTCATTGATTCAACACTGGTGTTAGGGCAGATGGATATGTTAGATTTTGAAATGGTGGACACCGATGTTGAATCAATTAGAGGGGCATAAAGCCCACCCTCGAGGTGCTATTCCTTGAATCTCCTTTAGATCATGTTTTCTTGTCACTCAGGTAGCGCAATTTCGGAAAAAGGTTTGGAAGCGGTTAGCAGCCCTCACCGCATCTACTTGGTGATTTTAAAACTTGATCTAAAATGGGAGCCCTTGTCTAGCACCTCCGTCCGGTGTTGCTCAAGTATTGAATAAATTTTTGCTAAGGCATAGCCTTGAACTCTCTCTTAGATCACCTTCTTCAATCACTCGACCGACACAATTTTGGAAGAGACTTGGCAGCAATTTCCATTCTACAGTGCGTCTATTCAATGATTTTGAAGTTGATCTAATGGCGAGCCCTTGTCTAGCCATGAGGTGGGTGCTTGGCACTCTAGCAATTTTTTGTGTGCCTATCACAGCTACAATGGGAGCTTTGATAAAAAAGGCTCTTGGCGACCCTCCCTAATAGAATCAATGATGGTGTTCGAGAAAGACACATTATTCAGATTTGGAATATTGGCACTAGCATCATTTCCATTTGGAGGGCCGTGAAGCCATCCTGATTTTGCTATGCGAGGGCTCTCTCCCTAGAGTCATTCTCTTTGCAACAACTTCTTTGGAACAAAACTTTTAGAATGGTTTAGCAGTAGTTGTCATTCCAATGGTTCCATTGTGGTGGTTGCCTGGGTAGCGATCTAAAGGGCGAGCTGTTGTCTAGCAGTTGGGCTGTGCATCATGACTGACAAGGGAGCCTTTGTTATTGGAAGCTCCTCGTGGCCATTCGATTACAAGAGCCATTGCTTGTGTGAGCAAGGATGAATATAGCCTTGGATTCCAAATGCAATCAATGATGTTGGATCTATATAAGAGTGGAATGAAGTAGTAGCAGCCCATTTGCTATGCATGGCTCCCCAAACTTTCTCTTCTTTCACACTCCATCAACACAAATTCGAGAGTTGTTCGACAGTGGTTGTCATTCCAATGTGTCATTGCAGTGATCTAGAGAGCAATTCCAAGGGCGAGAGCTTGTGTCAAGCATTTGCGATGTTTGTGCGAGTGAGTAGAGGAGCTTCTCTTATCAGAACCTCTCTGTGGCCTTTGAAAATAGACCCAGTGCTGACGATATTGATGGATACGAGCCTTGGATTCTAAATTTGTTCACAACTAACATTGGTTTTTGTGAGACATGGGTAAGAAAGCACATCCCAATTTCTATGCAGGATCTCCCTAGGGTTTCCTCTGTGCCAACTTGATTGGCACAACATTGGGAATGGTTTGACAGTGGTTGTCATTCTAATGTGTCATTGAGGGATGTCTTGGAAAGTGGTCTTTCAAGGGTGAGCTCGCGTCTAGCACTTGGATTGTGTGTCGCATCACAAGTGAATGGGGAGATCTCTCTATGAATCGTGGCATGGTGATTACAAGAGAAAATTGACTTAGTTAGAGCATTGGCCTTGGGCCATTATGACGGCCTTGCAATTTCTCTTTAATTGCAACCTATGTTTGCACAGTAGTAGAGTTTGCATGTAAGATTGGCCTTGTTCTTGACAGTTCTAGGAGATGACCTCCAAAACTTTTGGATTGGGCCCCTTCAAGGTGAAATTCATCTAGTTGATCGGATGAGCTCGATGACCATTTCACTCCCTTGGCTCCATGAATTCACATCTCCTAATCGATGACAATCTTTTGCTCCTCTGCCAACCTTAGAAAAAATTGGGTCGTGGATGGCTATTTGGTCAAAATTTTCAACGATTTGGATTTTTAAGGTAGTTGTCGGTGTGTTTGCTAATTTCTAATGTAGAGCAAGCCTCACACTAATAGCTTATATAGGAGAGGTGGTTTTCATGAGCCTCTCCCATGCCCCTCTCACTGATTCAATGCCAGTGTCAGGGCAGATGGATATGTCAGATTTTGAAATGGTGGATGCCGACATTGAATCAATTAGACGGGCATGAAGCCCACCCTCAAGGTGCTATTCCTTGACTCTCCTTTAGATCATGTTTTCTTGTCACTCACGTGGTGCAATTTCAAAAAAAGGTTTGGCAGCAGTTACCAGCCCTCACCGCGTCTACTTGGTGATTTTAAAACATCATCTAAAATGGGAGCCCTCGTCTAGCACCTCCATTCGGTGTTGCTTGGGTATTGCATAAATTTTTTCTATTGGCACGAATCCCCCAAAAAATTCTTAGCCTTGAACTCTCTCTTAGATCACCTTCTTTGATCACTTGGCCAATGCAATTACAGAAGAGACTCGGTAGTGGTTGCCATTCTACAGTGTGTCTATTTAGCGATTTCAAAGTTGATCTAATATCGAGCCCTTGTCTAGCCATGAGGTGGGTGCTTGGCGCTCTAGCAATTTTTTGTGTGCCTATCACGGCTACAATGGGGGCTTTGATAACAAAAGCTCTCAGCGACCCTCCCCAATAGAATCAGTGTTGGTGTCCAAGTAAGACAGGTTATTTGGATTTGGAATATTGGCACCAACATCGTTCCTATTGGGAGGGCCATGAAGCCATCTCGATTTTGCTATGCGAGGGCTCTCTCCCCAGAGTCATTATATTTGTAACAACTTCTTTGGCACAAAAGTTTTGGAATGGTTTAGCAGTGGTTGTTGTTCCAATGGTGCCATTGTGGTGGTTTCCTAGGGAGCAATTTGAAGGGCGAGCCGTCGTCTAGCAGTTGGCCTGTGCATCATGAGTGACAAGGGAGCCTTTGTTATCGAAAGCTCCCCATGGCCATTTTATTTGAAGATGCATTACTTGTGTGAGCAAGGACGAATGCAGCCTTGGATTCCAAACAAAAGAAATGACGTCAGATCTATATAAGAGCAGAATGAATATAGACCCAGTACCGATGATATCGATGGATACGAGCCTTGGATTCTAAATTTGTTCATAGATAACATTCATTTTTGTGAGAGATGGGTATGAAAGCACATCCTGATTGCTACATGGGGGCTCCCTAAGGTCCCCTCTGTGCCAACTCAATCGGCACAACATTGGGAATGGTTCGACAGTGATTGTCATTCCAATGTGTCATCGGGGGATGTCTTGGAAAGTGGTCTTTCAAGGGTGAGCTCAGCTCTAGCATGTGGATTGTGCATCGAGTCACAAGTGAATGGGGAGATCTCTCTGTGAACGGCGGCATGGTGATTGCAAGAGAAAATTAACTTAGTCAGAGCATTGGCCTCGGGCCATTGCGACAGCCTTGCAATTTCTCTTTAATTGCAACCTATGTTTGCGTAGTAGCAGAGTTTGCATGTAAGATTGGCCTTGTTCTTGACAATTCCAGGAGATGACCTCCGAAACTTTTGGATTGGGCCCCTTCAAGGTGAAATTCATCCTATTGATCAGATGAGCTCGATGACCATTTCACTCCCTTGGCTCCATGAATTCACATCTCCTAACCGATGACATTCTTTAGCTCCTCTTTCGACCTCATAAAAAATGGGGTCGTTGATGGTTGTTTGGTCACATTTTTCAAGAATTTGGATTTTTAAGGTAGTTGCCAGTGTGTTTGCTAATTTCTAATGCAGAGTGAGCCTCACACTAAAAGCTTATATAGGAGAGGTGGTTTTTGCAAGCCTCTCCCATGTCCCTCTCATTGATTCAATGTCGGTGTCAAGGCGGATGGATATGTCAGATTTTGAAATGGTGGATGCCAATGTTGAATCAATTACAGGGGCATGAAGCCCACCCTCAAGGTGTTATTCCTCAACTCTCCTTTAGATCATGTTTTCTTATCACTTAGTTAGCACAATTTTAGAAAAAGGTTTGGCAGTGGTTGCCTGCCCTCAGCACATCTACTTGGTGATTTTAAAAGTTGATCTAAAATGGGAGCCCTCATCTAGCACCTTCGTCCGGTGTGGCTTGGGTATTGCATAAATTTTTGCTATCGAAAAGAATCCCCCAACAAATGCCTACCCTTGGACTCTCTCTTAGATCATTGACTGAGATAATTATGAAAGAGACTTGGCAGCGGTTGCCATTCTACAGTGTGTTTGTTCAGCGATTTCAAAGTTGATCTAATGGCAAGCCCTTGTCTAGCCATGAAGTGGGTGCTTGGTGCTCTAGCAATTTTTTGTGTTCCTATTGTGGCTACAATTGGAGAGGTGGTTACCGTGAGCCTCTCCCATGCCCCTCTCATTGATTCAAAGCTGGTGTCAAGGCAGATGGATATGTAAGATTTTGAAATGGTGGACACCGATGTTGAATAATTAGAGGGGCATGAATCCCACCCTCAAGGTGCTATTCCTCGACTCTCCTTTAGATCAAGTTTTCTTGACACTGAACTGGCACAATTTAAGAAAAAGGTTTGGCAGTGGTTGCCAGCCCTCACCGCGTCTACTTGGTGATTTTAAAACTTGATCTAAAATGGGAGCCCTCGTCTAGCACCTCCGTCTGGTGTTGCTCGGGTATTGCATAAATTTTTGCTATTGGCACGAATCCCCCAATGAATGCCTACCCTTGGACTCTCTCTTAGATCACCTTCTTCAATCACTCAACCAATGCAATTACAAAAGAGACTTGGCAATGGTTGACATTCTATAGTGCGTCTGTTCAGCGATTTTAGAGTTAATCTAATGGCGAGCCCTTGTCTAGCCATGAGGTGGGTGATGCGCGCTCTAGCAATTTTTTGTGTGCCTATCGTGGCTACAAAGGGAGAGGTGGTTGTCGCAAGCCTCTCCCGTGCCCCCCTCATTGATTCAATGCCATTGTCAAGGCGGATGGATATGTCAGATTTTGAAATGGTGGAAGTCGATGTTGAATCAATTAGAGGGGCATGAAGCCCACCCTTGAGGTGCTATTCCTCGACTCTCCTTTAGATCATGTTTTACTTGTCACTCAGTTGGCACAATTTCAGAAAAAGGTTTGGCAGCGGTTTACATCCCTCACTGCGTCTACTTGGTGATTTTAAAACTTGATCTAAAACGGGAGCCCTTGTCTAGCACATCCGTCCAGTGTTGCTCGGGTATTGCATAAATTTTTGCCATTAGCGCAAATCCCCCAACAAATGCCTACACTTGGACACTCTCTTGGATCACCTTCTTCAATCACTCGACCGACGCAATTACGGAAGAGACTTGGCAACGGTTGCCATTCTATAGTGCGTATGTTCAGTGATTTCAAAGTTGATCTAATGGTGAGCCCTTGTCTAGCCATGGGGTGGGTTCTGGGCGCTCTAGCAATTTTTTGTGTGCCTATCATGGCTACAATGGGAGAGGTGGTTGCTGTGAGCCTCTCCCGTGCCCCCCTCATTGATTCAACACCGGTGTCAAGGAAGATGGATATGTAAGATTTTGAAATGGTGGACGCCAACGTTGAGTCAATTAGAGGGGCATGAAGCCCACCCTCGAGGTGTTATTCTTGGACTCTCCTTTAGATCATGTTTTCTTGACACTCAGCTGGCACAATTTTGGAAAAAGGTTTGGCAGCGGTTACCAGTCCTCACCGCGTTTACTTGCTGATTTTAAAGCTTGATCTAAAATGGGAGCCCTCATCTGGCATGTCCGTCCGATGTTGCTCAGGTATTGAATAAATTTTTTCCATCAGCGTGAATCCCCCAATGAATGCCTACCCTTGGACTCTCTCTTAGATCACCTTCTTCGATCACTCAACTGACGCAATTACAGAAGAGACTTGGCAGCGGTTGCCATTCTACAGTACGTCTATTCAGAAATTTTGTAGTTGATCTAATGGCGAGCCCTTGTCTAGCCATGAGGTGGGTGCTTAGTGCTCTAGAAATTTTTTGTGTGCTTATTGCGGCTACAATGGGAGAGGTTGTTGCCATGAGCCTCTCTCGTGCCCCCCTCATTGATTCAATGCCAATGTCAAGGTAGATGGATATGTCAGATTTTGAAACGGTGGACATCGATGTTGATTCAATTAGAGGGGCATGAAGCCCACCCTCGAGGTGTTGTTCTTGGTCTCTCCTTTAGATCATGCTTTCTTGTCAGTCAGCTGGTGCAATTTCAAAAAAAGGTTTGGAAGAAGTTGCTAGCCCTCATCATGTCTACTTGGTGATTTTAAAACTTGATCTAAAATGGGAGCCTTCATCTAGCATGTCCATCCGGTGTTGCTCGGGTATTGCATAAATTTTTGCTATCGGCGCAAATCCCCCAATGAATGCCTACCCTTGGACTCTCTCTTAGATCACCTTCTTTGATCTCTCGATCGACGCAATTACGGAAGAGACTTGGTAGTAGTTGCCATTCTACAGCGCGTCTGTTCAACAATTTTGAAGTTGATCTAATGGTGAGCCCTTGTCTAGCCATGAGGTGGGTGCTCGACACTCTAGCAATTTTTTGTGTTCCTATTGTCACTCAACTAGCACAATTTTAGAGAAAGGTTTGGTAGCAGTGATATTCCATGACTCTCCTTTAGATCATGTTTTCTTGTCACTCAACTAGCACAATTTCAGAGAAAGGTTTGGCAACGGTTGCTAGCCCTCACCGTTTCTACATGGTGATTTTAAAACTTGATCTAAAATGGGAGCCCTCATCTAGCACGTCCATCCGATGTTGCTCGAGTATTGCATAAATTTTTTCTATTGATGCAAATCCCCCAACGAATGCCTAAGCTTGGACCCTCTCTTAGATCACCTTCTTTGATCACTCAACCGATGTAATTACGAAAGAGACTTGGTAGTGGTTGCCATTCTATAGCACATCTGTTCAGCAATTTCAAAGTTGATCTAATGGTGAGCCCTTGTCTAGAAATGAGGTGGGTGCTTGGCGCTCTAGCAATTTTTTGTGACACTATCATAGCTACAATGGGAGAGGTGGTTGCCGTGAGCCTCTCCCGTGCCCCTCTCATTGATTCAACACCAGTGTCAAGGCAGATGGATATGTAAGATTTTGAAATGGTGGAAGTCAATGTTGGATCAATTAGAGGGGCATGAAGCCCACCCTCGAGGTGCTATTCCTGGACTCTCCTTTAGATTATGTTTTCTTGTCAATCAGCTGGTGTAATTTTGGAAAAAGGTTTGGGCAGCGGTTGCCCTCTTCTAGCACCTCCATCCAGTGTTGCTCGGGTATTGCATAAATTTTTTCTATTAGCACGAATCCCCTAACGAATGCCTACCCTTGGACTGTCTCTTAGATCACCTTCTTTGATCACTTGATCGATGCAATTATGGAAGAGACTTGGCAGCAGTTGCTAGTCTACAACATGTCTCTTTAATGATTTCGAACTTGATCTAATGGCAAGCCCTTTTCTAGCCATGAGGTGGGTATTTGGCACTCTAGCAAATGTTTGTGTGCCTATCGTGGCTACAATGGGAGCTTTGATAACAAAAGCTCTTGGCGACCCTCCCCAATAGAATCAGTGCTGGTGTTGGAGAAAGATAGGTTATTCAGATTTTGAATATTGGCACCAACATCGTTTCTATTAGAAGGGCTGTGAAGCCATCTCAATTTTGCTATGCGAATGCTCTCTCCCCAGAGTCGTTCTCTTTGCAACAACTTCTTTGGTACAAAATTTTTAGAATGGTTCGGCAGCAGTTATTGTTCCAATGGTGCCGTTGTGGTGGTTGCCTGGGCAGCGATCTGATGGGCGAGCCATCATCTAGTAGTTGGGCTGCACATCATGAGTGACAAGGGAGCCTTTGTTATCAGAAGCTCCCCATGGCCATTCGGTCAAAAGAGTCATTGCTTGTGTGAGCAAGGAGGAATGCAACCTCAGATTCCAAATGAAATCAATGACATCAGATCTATATAAGAGCGGAATGAAGCAGCAGCTCGTTTGCTATGCGCAGCCCCCCAAAGTTGCTCTTCTTTCTCACTCCATCGGCAAAAATTTAGGAGTTGTTCGGTAGAGGTTGCCATTCTAATGTGTCATTGTGGTGATCTGGAGAGCGATGCTAAGGGCAAGAGCTTATGTCTAGCATTTGGGATGTTTGTGCGAGTGAGAAGGGGAGGTTTTCTTATCAAAACTTCTCTGTGGCCTTTAAATATAGACCCAGTGCCGACGATATCAATGGATACGAGCCTTGGATTCTAAATTTGTTCACATCTAATATTGGTTTTTATGAGAGATGGGTACGAAAGCACATCTCGATTGCTATGCGAGAGCTCCCTAAGGTCACCTCTATGTAACTCGATCGGCACAACATAGGAATGGTTTGACAGTGGTTGTCATTCTAATGTGTCATTGGGATGTCTTGGAAAGTGGTCTTTCAAGGGTGTGCTCACATCTAGCACTTGGATTATGCGTCATCACTAGAGAAAATTGACTTAGTCAGAGCATTGGCCTCGGGCCATTGTGACGGCCTTGCAATTTCTCTTTAATTGCAACCTATGTTTGCGCATTAGTAGAGTTTGCATGTAAGATAGGCCTTGTTCTTGACAGTTCCAGGAGATGACCTCAAAAACTTTTGGATTGTGCCCCTTCAAGGTGAAATTCATCCAGTTGATTGGATGAGCTCGATGTGCTTGTATCTATTCCAAGATGGTAATGATGGTCATTAATTTTTTGTGCTGAGTATATCTCATTCGATAATCACAATGGCAGAGCTGGTGGGAAGTACTTGTCACTTTGTTTTGTTTGATACCCTATATGTACGTGTCTGCATGGCTTGCAAAACACTACATGTTTGGTGTTCGATTCTAAGATGTGCTTGTTGTTGAGTGTATGGAGTTGTATCTTTTAGCTAAGGGCTCTGTCTCTTGGCACGTTCTATCATTGCATTTTTATCCTACCCAGAAAGTAAGAAGGAAAGAGATGGTTGCATAGGTGCATTGTTCGACATCCTTAATTTCATCAAGGGTCCGCTCTCCACCCTAAGTTTTTGCCAATTGTTAGGGCCTTGGGATTGAGAGGGGGCCTCGTGAAAGGTTTTGATGCTGCATAATTTATTCCCTAGTGCATTCTCGGTGCATGTGCGGTGCATCTCAAACAGACTTGAAGCTTCTTTTTGAGTAGTGGTGACAGTGAGTACAAGGGTAAAGGGTTTCCTACGAGATGTTCTTCCCAGGTGCCTATGAACTAAGGCTCCTTGTTTGGTCCTCTCTAGTTGATGATGGGACACTTTCCTCTTGTGTGAAATCTTTGAGCATTGCAAGTCCTGCATGTGTTGTGAACATCATTCTTGTTGCTTGTGCGGCAGATTATGTTTAGATGCATGACAGAGCGAATGCAAATTTTTGTTTCCCATCATGGTGGGCATCCCTTGGCTGTAGAAGGCCTTAGGGGTCCCCTTGTTGTGAGAAGCTACCTAGTCAATCTTGCTAGTAGTCATATGCTTGTCTCAAAGATTAAGCCATGCATGTCTAAGTATGAACTATTTCAAACTATGAAACTACGGATGGCTCATTAATTCAGTTATAGTTTCTTTGATGGTACTTTGCTACTCGGATAACTGTAGTAATTATAGATCTAATATGTGCACCAAATCATAATTCTTGGAAGGGATGCATTTATTAGATAAAAGGTCGGCACAGGCTCGCCCGCTATTCCAATGATTCATGATAACTCGACGGATCGCACCGCCTTTGTGCTGGCGATGCTTCAAATTTTTGCCCTATCAACTTTCTATGGTAGGATAGAGGCCTACCATGGTGGTGATGGGTGATGGAGAATTAGGGTTCAATTCTGGAGAGGGAGCCTAAGAAAAGACTACCACATCTAAGGAAGGAAGAAAGCGCACAAATTACCCAATCCTGACATGGGGAGGTAGTGACAATAAATAACAATACTGGGCTCATCGAGTCTGGTAATTGGAATGAGTACAATCTAAATCCCTTAACGAGGATCCATTGGAGGGAAAGTTTGGTGCTAGCAGCTATGGTAATTCCAGCTCCAATAGTGAATATTTAAGTTGTTGCAGTTAAAAAGCTCATAGTTAGACCTTGGGTCATCACGGTTGGTTTGCCTTCTAGGTGTGCACTAGCCCTCACATCCCTTCTGCCGACAGCATGTTCCTGGCCTTAATTGGCTGGGTCGTGGTTCCAGTGCCGTTACTTTGAAAAAATTAGAGTTCTCAAAGCAAGGCTATGCTCTGAATACATTAGCATGGAATAACATGATAGGAGTCTGGTCCTATTTTGTTGGCCTTCGGGACCGGAGTAATGATTAATAGGGACTGTTAGGGGCATTCGTATTTCATTGTCAGAGGTGAAATTCTTGGATTTATGGAAGACAAACCACTACAAAAGAATTTTCCAAGGATGTTTTCATTAATCAAGAATGAAAGTTGGGGGCTTGAAGATGATCAGATACCTTCCTAGTCTCAACCATAAATGATGCCGACTAGGGATTGGCGGATGTTGCTCTAAGGACACCGCTAGTACCTTCTGAGAAATCAGAGTGTTTGGGTTCTGGGGGGAGTATGGTCACAAGGCTAAAACTTAAAGGAATTGATGGAAGGGCACCACTAGGAGTGGAGCCTGCAGCTTAATTTGACTCAACACGGGGAAACTTACCAAGTCCAGATATAGTAAGGATTGATAGATTGAGAACTCTTTCTTGATTCTATGGGTGGTGGTGCATGGCTGTTCTTATTTGGTGGAGCGATTTGTCTGGTTAATTCCATTAATGAACAAGACCTCAACCTGCTAACTAGCTATGCAGAGGTTCCCCTTCACAACTAGTTTCTTAGAGGGACTATGGCCTCCTAGGCCATGGAAGTTTGAGGAAATAACAGGGCTATAATGCCCTTAGATGTTTTGGGCCACACGCACGCTACACTGATGCAACTAACAAGTTTCTCTCCCTGGACTAAAAGGTTTGGGAAATCTTGCCAAATTGCATCGTGATGGGGATAGACCATTTCAATTATTGATCTTCAATGAGGAATTCCTAGTAGGCATGAGTCATCATCTCGTGTTGACTACGTCCCTACCCTTTGTACACACCGCCCATCGCTCCTACCAATTGAATGATCCAGTGAAGTGTTCAAATTGTGACGATGATGACGTTTCCTATCGACGATGTCACAAGAAGTTCATTGAACCTTATCATTTAGAGGAAGGAGAAGTCGTAACAAAGTTACCATAGGTGAACCTACGATAGGATCATTGTTGGTTCGAGACCTTGAATCATGTAGGGGATAGAGTTGGCCTCCTCCCCACCCCCAAAATCTTGGCAAAGTGCGGACACTTGGCCCTACAGCAATATGCTAGATGGCCAAGCTATGGGTCTAGTACCATTGAGGTTGAGGGTCACATCGAATGCCGTGATCAAAATCATGGATTCCTCGCAGGGCGAAGAAGAGACTCAGATGCAATCTAGATTAGGATCGGTGCCTTCGAACTACATCTGCATCAGAGCGAGAGGTCTCTACTCAGTTGTAGTTTAGAGGGGGTCTAGGCCTCATCCCTCATTGAGATTTCATGGTTCGATTACATGCATGGTGTTGTTCCAAGGATCCATAATTTTGACGGTGGCAAGTCGGGACTACCGCCACCCCCCATTGCCTTGCCCAGGTGTGTTGACTTGTCGCTTGGAGCATTTTGTATTGAGGATGGGTGCACTCGCATGATTTGCAAGGCAGGGGCCCCATCCGCTGACACGGCTCTCCCATGCATTGACTCCCACCTTTGCGATGTGATGGGGCAGGGACACACCATAGCATTCCTCGGTGCACCCATTGGGTGCTCGGGGTTCAAGATGTGTCAACACCCAACACACGAGTGCATCGCGCACCTTAGAAATCCAAAGAATGAAGCATGATCCAGTGCCTTGCGTGCTTGGGTCACCAAAAGACAAAAACATAACAAAATCATGACTCTCAAAAATGGATATCTCGGCTCTCACCACAATGAAGAATGTAGCGAAATGTGATACTTAGTGTGAATTGCAGAATCCTGTGAATCATCAAGTCTTTGAATGCAAGTTGCACCTGAGGCCTCGGCCAAGGGCACATCTGCTTGGGTGTTGCACTACAAAATTTTGCCCTCCCCATCGAGGAGTGGAGATGGCCATCTATGTCTGCAAGTGGCACGTGGTCAGCTGAAATGAGCATGAGGTCCGTTGATCCATTGCGACGAGAGGTGGCTTGCAAAGGCCGACGTTTGTTTGCGCTGATCGAATGATTCCTCACGAGGAACTTTATTCTGGGCTCAGCGGGCCACTACAGTGTGGGCATGCTGGATCTCTACCGTGTCCCCAAGTTAGGCATGAATACCTATTGAGTTTAAGCATATCAATAAGTAGAGGAAAACAAACTTACCAGGATTCCCCTAGTAATGGCAAGCGAGCCAGGAAGAGCCCAACATGAAAATCGATGACCGCGCCTATCGAATTGTAGTCTTTAGAAGTGTCCTTAGCAATGAACTAGGCCCAAGTCCCTTGGAAGGGGGTGCCAAAGAGGGTGAGAACCCCATCAAGCCCAGACCATATTGCACCATGAGGCACTATCGGTGAGTCGAGTTGTTTGGGAATGCAACCCTAATCGGGTGGTAAATTCTATCCAAGGATAAATATAGGTGAGAGACTGATAGAAAACAAGTACCACGAGGGAAAGATGAAAAGGACTTTGAAAAGAGAGTTAAAGAGTACTTAAAATTGCCAAGAGGGAAGTGGATGGAGGCCGGCAATGTACCTCGGTCGGATGCGAAATAGTGTGAGCCGATCTGCTGCTCAGTTCGGGGGACATGCCAGCACGGGCTGTCGCGATGACACAAGCTTGAACTTTTGGTAACATAAATACTTATGTCATGGTGGTCGAGGAGTGAAGCATGCACCTTTACGATGGGCTCTCGAGCACCTATGCACTCGTGGCACTGGCCAGCGGGCTTTCCATCTGATCCATCTTGAAACACAGACCAAGGAGTCTAACTTGTGTGCGAGTTTGTGGGTTGGGAAAACCCGCGAGGCGCAAGGAAGCTAACTGGTGAGATCCCCTCTCAAGGGGTGCATCGATGATTGACCCTAATCTTCTGCGAAGGGTTCGAGTGTGAGCACACCTATTGGGACCCAAAAGATGGTGAACTATGCCTGAGCAGGAAAAAGCTAGAGGAAACTCTGGTGGAGGCCTGCAGCAATACTGAAGTGCAAATTGTTCATCTGACTTGGGTATAGGGGTGAAATACTAATCGAATTTTCTAGTAGCTAGTTTACTCCAAAGTTTCCCTCAGGATAGCTAGAGCTCACATGCAAGTTTTATCAGTTAAAGCAAATGATTAGAGGCATCAAGGGCGTAATGAACTTGACCTATTCTCAAACTTTAAATAGGTAAGTTGGCATGGCTGCTCTATTGAGCCGCACCACGGAATCGTGAGCTCCAAGTGGGCCATTTTTGGTAAGAAAAACTGGCGATATAGGATGAATTGAAAGCTGAGTTACGGTGCCAAATTGCATGCTAACCCAGATCCCACAAAGGGTGTTGGTTGATTAAGACAGCAGGACAGTGGTCATGGAAGTCGAAATCCACTAAGGAGTGTGTAACAACTCACTTGCCAAATCAACTAGCCCAAAAAATGGATGGCACAAAAGCATGCAACCTATACTCAGCCATCAAGGCAAGTGCCAGGCTCTGATGAGTAGGAGGACATGGGGGTTGTTGTGAAACCTTGGGCATGAGCCTGGGTCGATCAACCCCTGGTGCAGATCTTGGTGGTAGTAGCAAATATTCAAATGAGAACTTTGAAGATTGAAGTGGGTAAAGATTCCATGTGAACAACACTTGGACATGGGTTAGTCAATCCTAAAAGATGGGGAAACCCTATTTTAAGGGCACACTTTGCACGATCATCGAAAGGGAATCGGGTTAATATTCCTGAATTGGGATGTGGCAACGGATGGCAACTTTAGGAAATCTAGAGACGTCAGTGGGGGCCTTGAGAAGAATTATCTTTTCTTTCTAATAGCCTACCCACCCCGAAATTGGTTCAACCAGAGATAGGGTCCAGTGGTTGGAAGAGCATCACATGTCCCGTGGTGTCTAGTGTGCCTTCGGCAGCCCTTGAAAATCTAGAGTAATGAGTATTGTTTATGCTCAATCGTACTCATAACCGCATCAGGTCTCCATGGTGAACAACCTCAGGTCAATAGAATAATGTAGTCAAGGGAAGTCGAAAAAATGGATCCGTAACTTTAGGAAAAGGATTGGCTCTGAGGGCTGGGCCTAGGGGTCTGCACCCTGAAGTCATGGGCTGTTGGCGGCCTACTTGAGCTACTCCCGCGTCAAGGGCGAGCTGTCACGTGCTGATTGGGCGATGGACGCAGGACACCCCCTTCATAGGGCTTTCCCTAGGTAGCAAACAATCGACTCAGAACTGCTACGAACAAGGGGATTCTGACTATTTAATTAAAACAAAGTATTGCAATGGTCCTTGCGGATGCTGATACAATGTGATTTATGCCCAGTTCTCTGAATGTCAAAGTGAAGAAATTCAACCAAGCGCGGGTAAATGGCGGTAGTAACTATGACTCTCTTAAGGTAGCCAAATGCCTCGTCATCTAATTAGTGATGTGCATGAATGGATTAACAAGATTCCCACTGTCCCTATCTACTATCTAGTGAAACCACAGCCAAGGGAATAGGTTTGGCAGAATCAGTAGGGAAAGAAGACCCTGTTGAGCTTGACTCTAGTCTGACTTTGTGAAATGACTTGAGAGGTGTAGAATAAGTGGAAGCTTTTGGGCGCAAGTGAAATACCACTACTTTTAACATTATTTTACTTATTCTGTGAGGCAGAGATGGGGTAATGCCCCTGTTTTTGGCCTTGAGGTACATCTAGGTGCACCGATCTAGGTGAAAGACATTGGTAGGTGGGGAGTTTGGCTGGGGTAGCACATCTATTAAAAGATAATGTAGGTATCCTAAGATAAGCTCAATGAGAATAGAAATCTCGTGTGGAACAAAAGTGTAAAAGCTCATTTGATTTTGATTTTCAGTACGAATACAAATCGTGAAAGCGTGGCCTATCGATCCTTTAGACTTTCATAATTTGAAGCTAGAGGAGTCAAAAAAGTTACCACAGGGATAACTGGCTTGTGGCAGCCAAGTGTTCATAGCGACATTGCTTTTTGATCCTTCAATGTTCGCTCTTCCTATTATTGTGAAATAGAATTCACCAAGTGTTGGATTGTTCACCCACCAATAGGGAACGTGAGCTGGGTTTAGACCTTCATGAGACAGGTTTGTTTTACCCTACTAATGATTTGCGCCATGATAGTAATTCAACTTATTACAAGAGGAACCATTGATTCACACATTTGGTCATCACACTTGGTTGAAAAGCTAGTGGCGCAAAGCTACCGTGTGTCAGATTATGACTGAACGCCTCTAAGTCAGAATCCATGCTAGATGGGGCACATATCTCTCTCTGACTGCATCACAACCCGCAGTAGGGGTGCTCTTGCACTCCTTGGGGCCTGTGTCATTGGCCATCTTTGATCGGTGCATTAGCTCGTTGGAGCAACCTTGGATATTAATTTCAAGTGGTCGGCGAGAAGAATCTTTTGCAGACGACTTAAATAAGTGACAGGGTATTGTAAGTGGTAGAGTGGCCTTGCTAGCTACCACGATCCATTGAGATTCAACCCTCTATCACCTCGATTCATAAAACCTTTTTCAACTCTGAGGCGGGTGGGGTTTGTAATTTGTGCGAGGGCAAGAAAATCTTCCAAGTGCCAAATTTTGGGTGGGTGGGGTTTGCAAATTTATTTATTTTTTGCGAGGTCATAACAAATCATCTCTTAGGTGCCAAATTCCCAGTGGGTGGGGTTTGTAATTTGTGCGAGTGCGGAAAAATCTTCCAAGTGCCAAATTCTGGGCGGGTGGGGTTTGCAATTTTTGCGAGGGTGGAAACTCTCCCAAGTGCCAAATTCTAAATGGGGGTTTGTAATTTCCACCAGGGTGGAAAAAATTTCCCAAGTGCCAAATTTCAAGTAGGTGGGGTTTTGTGAAAAATTTTGCGAGGGCAAAGAAATATCCCAAGTGACAAATTCCTAGCGGGCAGGGTTTTGTAAAAAGTTCCATGAGGGTGAAAAAACTCCCAAGTGCCAAATTCCCAATGGTTGGGGTTTGTAATTTGCGCAAGGGCTGAAAAATATTCCAAGTGACAAATTCTGAGCGGGTGGGGTTTGCAATTTTCACAAGGGCAAAAAAATCTCCTAGGTGCCAAATTCCCGACGGGTGGGGTTTGTAATTTCTGCCGGGGCAAAAAGATCTCCCAAGTGCCACATTTCGGGCAGGTGGGGTTTTGTAAAAAAATTTGCGAGGGCGAAAAAATCTCCCAAGTGCCAAATTTCGAGCGGGTGGGGTTTCCAATTTCTGCGAGGGTGAAAAAAATCTCTCAAGTGCCAAATTCTGGGTGAGTGGGGTTTGCAATTTTTGCGAGGGCATAAAAATCTCCCAGGTGCCAAATTCCTGGTGGGTGGGGTTTCTAATTTTTGCCAGGGTGGAAAAATCTCCCGAGTGCCAAATTCTAGGCAAGAGGGAGGGGTTTTGTAGAAATTTTTGCCAGGGCGAAAAAATCTCCCGAGTGCCAAATTTTAGGTGAGTGGGGTTTTGTAAAATTTCCACGAGGGTGAAAAAAAATATCCCAAGTCCCAAATTCTAAGCTGGTGGGGTTTGCGATTTTCGAAAGGGCGAAAAAATCTCCCAAGTCCCAAATTCCCGACGGGTGGGGTTTTGTGATTTTCACGAGTGCAAAAAAATCTCTCAAGTGCCAAAGTTTCCTCGAGGGCAAAAAAGTTTTCCAAGTGCAATTTCCATGTGGGTTGGGTTCGTAATTAGTGCAATTTCAGGCAGGTCGGGTTTGCAATTTCTGTGAGGGCAAAAAAATCTTCCAAGTCAAAATTCTGGGTGGGTGGGGTTTCATAATTTCCAAGTGCCAAATTTTGAGCAGGTGGGGTTTATAAATTCTGCGAGGGCAGAAAAATCTTCCAAGTCCAAATTTCAAGCGGGTGGGGTTTGTAAATTTTTGTAAGGGTAGAAAAATCTTCCGACTGCAAATTCCAGGCGAGTCCCCGAGTTTTTTAATTTTTGCAAGGGTAGACGACTCATGTACGTGATCAAAAATTAGTCAACTTTTTTTTTTGGGGTTAATGCCCAAAGTTTTCAACTTGGCAACCCCGACACAAATCGCCCCAACTACCCCATCCTCGACTCGAATCGTGTCGAGCCTTAACTACCTCCAATTTTTTTGCACGACTCATGTCACCGTGCTGGACATGATTCTAAGTGTGCTGAGTCATGTGCATGATCCAGAGGCAGTCAAATTTTTTTTTAGGTTAACGCCCAAAGCTTTCAACCCAAATTATGTCGACAACCCTAACTCGTATTGCCTCGAGCCTTAACTGCCTCCAGTTTTTTCGCAGGACTCATGTCACCGTGCTTGACTTGATACCTTGAGTCATGTATGTGATCCAAAAGTTGTTAAATTCTTCCTTTTTTGGTTAACACCCAAAGATTTCAACCCAAATCATGTCAGCAACCTCGAATCAAATCGCCTATAGCCTTAATCACCTGCAATTTTTTTAAACTCATGTCACCATGCTTGACTTGATTCTATGTGCCCCAAGTCATGTACGTGATCCAAAAGTGATTAAATCTTTTTTTGGCTAATGACCAAAGTTTTCAAATCTACTTAGCTACCTCGAATCGAGTTGCCTTGACCCTTAACCACCTCCATTTTTTTTTTCACTCGACTCATGTAACTGTACTCGCCTTGATTCTGAGTGGCCTGAGTCACTTACGTGATCCAAAACTGGGTAACTTTTTCTTTTTTCTTTTTTTTGTCAAGTCCCAATGTTTTGAACTCAAATAGAGCCAGATACCCCAACTTGAGTCGTCTCCAATTTTTTCTTACGACTCATGTCACCATGCTCGAATTGATTCTAAGTGCCCCAAGTCGTGTACATGATCCAAACGTGTTTAACTTTTTCCTTTCGGTTAGCGCCCAAAGTTTTCAACCTGACCTGCCTCTGCAACCTTGACTTGAAGTGCCTCGAGCCTTAATGGCCTCCAATGTTTTTGCATGACTCATGCCAGTGTCAACTTTTCGCTCGAATCATGACACCCAAGGCACCTCGATGCTACGTGACTCGAGTCTTGTGTGTGATCCAAAACTGGGTAACATTTTTTTTGAACTCCCAAAATTTCATTCTTTTTTGCCTTATGGGGCCTATCATGATCTCTTTTTATAAAGAAAATTCTCAAATTGGATCGTTTCAGCTACCCTACCTTGAATCTGGCTAGCTAGGCATAATGCCTCAAGTCAGCTCGGCAATACATGAACTGAAACTTGTGCATGATCCAAAAGCGGGTAACTTGTTTTTTTTTTTTTAATGCCCAAAATTTAGCACTTTTTGCTGTACAGGGCCTCCCATGATTTTTTTTCCCTTGTCGACCCACTCTGGCAACCCAATTAGGTTGTCAGAGGCTAGGGCGATGGAGATGGGTTGACCCAAGTTGGGTCAAACTAGGCATGTGATCCTGGCTGGGGATAGCAAGTCAATTCTATAAGTTTGCTTGCCAATTTTGCTAGCCAGGTCAGCTCACCAAGTCATCTGACCATGTGGTCTTTGCCAAATCAAGAATTGACTCTTTAAGTTCACTCATAGCTTGTCAAGTCGACTCACCAAGATGACTTACCATCTCACCTCACTATGTTGCCCCACCAGGTTGCCTCTTCTTTAAAACTGCTCACCATTTCCGCTCCCCAAGTTAGCTCACCAAGTCGACTATTCAGGTTACCTCACCAAGTTGACACCTCAAGTTTGCTCACCAAGTTAGCTCCCTAAGTCAGCTCACCAAGTCGACTCACCTAGTCATTTTACCACCTTGTCCTAGCAAGTGTGCTCACCAAGTTGCCCGATCGAGTTACTTTTCTAAGCCCACTCACCATGTCAGCTCACCAAGTCAATTGTTAAAGTACATTGCCAAGTCAACTCTTTAAGTTTGTTCACCAGGTCAGCCCGCCCAAGTCGGCTCTTTAAGTTCGCTCGCCAGGTCAGCCTGCCCAAGTCACATCAGTGAGCTAACTCATTGAGTCACCTCACAAAGTTGACTCTTTAAGTTCGCTCTTTAACTCCACTCGCCAAGTTGGCTCTTTAATTCCACTCGCCAAGTTGCCCCACCAACTCACCTTGTTAAGCCCACTCGCCATGTTAGCTCACCAAGTTGGCAATTCCAGTGTGCTCACCAAGCTGACTCTTGCCATTTTCTCACCAAGTGGGTTTCACCTTGCTAGGTCAACCCCACTAAGTCACCTCAATGAGTTGACTCTCTAAGTCTGCTCACCAAGTTAGCTCAAGCATAAGTGTCGAGAAGTTATTGCAGATTTTCGATGGAAAAATATGCTAAAAATCTTTAGGCTCACCATTGGAGGCCTTAGAGTGCCTGAATGAGGTTCAAAAAATTGAGGGAAGGGTTATAGTAGCATTCCTAAGCCTGTAGATCAGGAGCTGGCATTTCTGAAAAGTGGTTATAATAGCCAATCGAAGCAACAATTCGTGAGTTATGGCCTTCGAAAGTTGGGCTACCAAAATTTCTAAAATAATTTGTCAAAGATGTATTAGGGAGACTTATGTGTATTGTCAAGGTCTTCCAGCCATAGGTATTTAAGTTTGAGCACCTAGAACCTTCCCGGTTGGCATACAATTGCCTATTTAAGAAAGGCTTGAACATTGTCTAGGACAACTATAGGTGATAGCTAACAGCTTGTCTTGCAAACTGTTGCAATGAAGGCAGCCATGTGGGTTAGCATATTGTGCTTATGAATTATGCAATTCCACTTTTGTGGTCCAAATGACAAGACCACATTTTGTTCTCACATTTTCTATTATTTTTATAGTTCTGTTATAAGTTTATGGTATTAACAAGACCTTCCTACATCACCTCACCAAGTCACATCTTAAGCCCTGCCCATAATGTCAACTTTCTAAGTCAGCTCAACAAGTTGACTATTCAAGCATGCTTGCCAAGTCAACACTTATAGTTCACTCACAAGGTCTTCTCGCATGGTCAGCTCATTGAGTCACCCCACCAAGTCACCTCAATGACCCAACTCATCTAGTTGCCTCACCATGTTGCCTCTTTAAGTCTTCTCACCAAGTCAGCTCATCAAGTTGCCTCTCCTCAGGGCTGGCGACCAAGGGTTGGATAGCTTTGCTCACCAAGTGGAGTCACCAGGTCACCCCACCAAGTAGCCTCAACAAGTTGACTCTTTCAATTTGCTCAACAAGTTGGCTCACCAAGTCGGCCTACCATCTCGCCTCGCCAACTTTCCCAACCAAGTTGCCTTTTTAAGCTTGCTCACCAATTTGACTCACTAGCTCAGCTCCCCAGATCGGTGTAACAAGTGCTCTAACCAAGTCAAATCTTTAAGTTTGATCATCAAGTCACCACACGAGGTTGATGCACCAAGTTGACTCTTTAAGTCCTTTCATCAAGCCACCCCACAAGGTCGGCACACCAAGTACTCTCACAAAGTTGACTCTTTAAGTCCGTTCATGAAGACACCCAACTAGGTTGGCCCACCAAGTAATCTCACAAAGTCAACTCTCTAAGTCTGTTCATCAATAAACCCCACCAAGTACTCCCACCAAGTCAACTCTTTAGGTCTGTTCATCAAGTCACCCCGCCAAATTGACCCTTTAAGTTTGTTCATCAAGTCACCCCACCAAGTACTCTCACCAAGTCGATTCTTTAAGTCCTTTCATCAAGTCACCCAACCAAGCTGACTGTTTAAGTTCGTTCATCAAGTCACCAAAACAAGTACTCTCACCAAGTCGACTCTTTATGTCCCTTCATCAAGTCACCCCACCAGGTTGGCCCACCAAGTACTCCCACCAAGTCGACTCTTTAAGTTCATTCATCAGTTCACCCCACCAAGTACTCTCACCAAGTTGACTTTTTAAGTCTGCTCATCAAGTCGAGCCACCAAGTACTCTCACCAAGTCGACTCTTTGAGTTCTGTCATCAAGTCATCCCACCAAGTACTCTAACCAAGTTGATTCTTCAAGAATGTTCATCAAGTCACCCCACCAAGTACTCTCACCAAGTCGACTCTTTAAGTCTACTCATCAAGTCACCCCACCAAGTACTCTCACCAAGTCAACTCTTTAGGTCCGTTCACCAAGTCACCCCACCAAGTCGACCCCTTAAGTCTGTTCATCAAGTCACCCCACCAAGTACTCTCACCAAGTCAACTTTATAAGTCCTTTCATCAACTCACCCCACCAAGTTGACTCTTTAAGTCCATTCATCAAGTTTCCAAAACAAGTACTCTCACCAAGTCGACTATTTATGTTTGTTCATCAAGTCACCCCACCAGGTCAGCCCACCAAGTTGACTCTTTAAGTCTGTTCATTAGTTCACCCCGCCAAGTACTCTCACCAAGTTAACTCTTTAGGTTCGTTCATCAAGTCACTCCGCCAAGTTGACCCTTTAAGTCTGTTCGTTAAGTCGCCCCACCAAGTACTCTCACCAAGTTGACTCTTTAAGTCCTTTCATCAAGTCACCCCACCAAGTCAACTCTTCAAGTCCGTTCATCAAGTCACCAGAACAAGTACTCTAACCAAGTTGACTCTTTAAGTCTGTTCATCAAGTCACCCCACCAAGTCGGCCCACCAAGTACTCGAACCAAGTTGACTCTTTAAGTCAATTCATTAGTTCACCCCACCAAGTACTCTCACCAAGTTGACTCTTTAAGTCTGCTCATCAAGTCAAGCCACCAAGTACTCTCAACAAGTCGACTCTTTGAGTCTGTTCATCAAGTCACCCCACCAAGTACTCTAGCCAAGTCAATTCTTCAAGTGCATTCATCAAGTCACCCCACCAAGTACTCTCACCAAGTTGACTCTTTAAGTCTGTTCATCAAGTCAGCCCACTAAGTACTCTCACCAAGTCACCTCTTTAGGTCCATTCACCAAGTCACCCGCCAAGTCAACCTTTTAAGAAAGTTCATCAAGTCACCCCACCAAGTACTCTCACCAAGTTGACTCTTTAAGTCCTTTCATCAACTCACCCCACCAAGTTGACTCTTTAAGTCCATTCATCAAGTCTCCAGAACAAGTACTCCCACCAAGTTGACCCTTCAAATGTGTTCATCAAGTCACCCCACCAAGTACTCTCACCAATTTGATTCTTTAAGTCTATTCATCAAGTCACCCCACCAAGTCAACTCTTTAGGTACATTCATCAAGTCACCCTGCTAGGTCGACCCTTTAAGTCCATTCATCAAGTCACCCTACCAAGTACTCTCACCAAATCGACTCTTTAAGTCATTTCATCAAGTCACCCCACCAAGTCGACTCTTTAAGTTCATTGACCAAGTCACAAGAACAAGTACTCTCACCAAGTTGACTCTCTAAGTCCGTTCATCAAGTCAGCCCAACAAGTCAGCCCACCAAGTACTCCCACCAATTTGACTCTTTAAGTTCATTCATCAGTTCACCCCACCAAGTACTCTCACCAAGTTGATTCTTTAAGTCTGCTCATCAAGTTGCGCCACCAAGTACTCTCACCAAGTCGACTCTTTAAGTCCGTTCATCAAGTCACCCCACCAAGTACTCTGACCAAGTTGATTCTTCAAGTACACTCATCAAGTCACCCTACCAAGTACTCTCACCAAGTCAACTCTTTAGGTCTATTCATCAAGTCACCCCACCAAGTACTCTCACCAAGTCAACTCTTTAGGTCTGTTCATCAAGTCACCCCTCCATGTCAACCCTTTAAGTTCATCTATCAAGTCACCCCACCAAGTACTCTCACCAAGTTGACTCTTTAAGTCCTTTCATCGAGTCACCCCACCAAGTCGACTCTTTAAGTCCGTTCATCAAGTCACAAGAAAAAGTACTCTCACCAAGTTGACTCTTTATGTCCCTTCATCAAGTCACCCCACTAGGTCAGCCCACCAAGAACTCCCACCAAGTCGACTATTTAAGTCCGTTGATTAGTTCACCCCACCAAGTACTCTCACCAAGTTGACTCTTTACTTTTTCTCATTAATTCAAGCCACCAAGTGCTCTCACCAAGTTGACTCTTTAAGTTTGTTTATTAAGTCACCCCACCAAGTACTCTCACCAAGTCAACTTTTTATGTCCGTTCCTCAAGTACCAAGTTGACCCTTCAAGTGTGTTCATCAAGTCACCCCACCAAGTACTCTCACCAAGTTGACTCTTTAAGTCTGTTCATCAAGTCACCCCACCAAGTACTCTCACCAAGTCAACTCTTTAGGTCCGTTCATCAAGTCACCCTACCAAGTCAACCCTTTAAGTTTGTTCATCAAGCCAACCCACCAAGTCGACTCTTTAAGTCCTTTCATCAAGTCAACCCACCAAGTTGACTCTTTAAGTCTGTTCATCAAGTCATGCCACCAACTACTCTCACCAAGTCAACTCTTTAGGTCTGTTCATCAAGTCAACCTACAAAGTTGACCATTTAAGTCTGTTCATCAAGTCACCCCACCAAGTACTTTGACCAAGTCGACTCTTTAAGTCCTTTCATCAAGTCACCCCACCAAGTTGACTCTTTAAGTTCGTTCATCAAGTCACCATAATAAGTACTCTCACCAAGTCGACTCTTTATGTTCGTTCGTAAGGTCACCCCACCAGGTTGGCCGACCAAGTACTCCCATCAAGTCAACTCTTTAAGTCCGTTCAAGAGTTCAGCCCACCAAGTACTGTCACCAAGTTTACTCTTTAATTCTCCTTATCAAGTCAAGACACCAAGTAAACTCTTTGAGTCTGTTAATCAAGTCACCCCACCAAGTACTCTAACCAAGTTGATTCTTCAAGTGCATTGATTAAGTCACCCCACCAAGTCGACTCTTTAAGTTCATTCATCAAGTCACTCTGCCAGGTCAGCCCACAAATTACTCTCACCAAGTCAACTCTTTAAGTCCGTTCATCAACTCACCCTGCTAGGTTAGCCCACCAAGTACTCTCACCAAGTCGACTTTGTAATTTTGTTCATCAAGTCACCCCACCAGGTCAGCCCACCAAGTACTCTCACCAAGTTGATTCTTTAGGTTTGTTCATCAAGTCACCCCACCAAGTACTCTCACCAAGTCAACTCTTTAAGTTCATTCATCAAATCACTCTACCAGGTCGGCCCACCAAGAACTCTCACCAAGTTGACCCTTTAAGTTCATTCATCAACTGACCCTACTAGGTCGACCCACCAAGTACTCTCACAAAGTCAACTCTTTAGGTTCGTTCATCAATTCACCTTGCTAGCTCGGCCCACCAAGTTCTCTCACCAAGTCGACTCTTTAAGTTTGTTCATCAAGTCACCCTACCAATTTGACCCACCAAGTACTCTCACAAAGTCGACTCTCTAAGTTCATTCATCAAGTCACCCTACCAGGTTAGTCCACCAAGTACTCTCACCAAGTCACCCCCTCAGTTCGACCCACCAAGTCGACTCTTTAGGTTTGTTCATCAAGTCACCCGACCAAGTTGGCCCACCAAGTTGACTCTTTAAGTTCATTCATCAAGTCATATGATGAGGTCACCCCATCGAGTACTCTCACCAAGTCGACTCTTTAAGTTTGTTCATCAAGTCACCCCGCTAGGTCGGCCCACCAAGTACTCTCACCAAGTCGACTCTTTAAGTTTTTTCATCAAATCACCCTACCAGGTCAGCCCACCAAGTTGACTATTTAAGTTCATTCATCAAGTCATGCTGCCAGGTCAGCCCACCAAGTTGACTCTTTAGGTTTTTTCATCAAGTCACCCCACCAAGTACTCTCACCAAGTCAACTCTCTAAGTTTTTTCATCAAATCACCCCGCTATGTCTGCCCACCAAGTACTCTCACCAAGTCAACTCTTTAGGTTCATTAATTATGTCACCCCGCTAGGTCGGCCCACCAAGTGGACTCTTTAAGTTCATTCATCAAGTCACCCGGCCAAGTCGGCCCACCAAGTCACCAAGTACTCTCACCAAGTCGACTCTCTAAGTTCGTTCATCAAGTCACCTCACCAGGTCAGCCCACCAAGTTGAATCTTTAAGTTTTTTCATGAAGTTACCCCACCAGGTCGACGCACCAAGTACTCTCACCAAGTTGACTCTTTAAGTTCGTTTAGGCTAGCCAAGTCTGTTGGCCAAGTCATCTCGCCACCAGGATAGCCAGCTCTTCTTGTCGAGGCATCTCACCATGTGGGCTCACCAAGTCACCCCAAAAAGTCACCTTAATGAGTTGACTCTTTAAGTTTTCTCACCAAGTCAAGTCACTACATTGAATTACCATGTCACCTTACAAAGTTGCCCCACTCGGTCACATCTTAAAGTCTACTCACCATGTGAGATTTCTAGCTCGATTCCCCAAGTCAGCTCACCAAGGTGGCTCGCGAGTCAAAAGTTCAAGTGCACCCACCAAGTTGAGTCTTTAAGTTCGCTCATGAAGTTCGCTTGCTAGGTCGGCTCACCAAGTCAAGTTGTCTTACCCAGTTGACTTACCATCTTTCCTCACCATCAATTTACCCCCATGGCTCATGAAATCATGCCACCTAACTGATGTTAGTTTTTGGCTCCGTTGCCAAATTCAGCAAAAATGGGGTCGTGGATGGCTATTCGGTTACATTTTTCAATGAATTGATTTTTTTAAGGCACTTGTTTGCATGAATGCATATTTTCAAATGTAGAGCAAGCCTTGCACTAATATCTTATATAGGAGAGGCAGTGTGCTCAAAATAAAGTTGAGTCATAATTTTCAAATTGGGTAGCCTTGGATATAAAATGGAAGTTGAGCCATTCTAGCCGAGCCATAATTTTCAAATTTGGGTAACTTGCGATATAAAATGGGTACCTGAGCCATTCTACTTGAGTCATAATTCTTAAATCGGGTAGCTTCCAATATAAAATAGTCGTCGATCCATTCTAGTCAGTCTTCAAAAATTGAACAATTTACCTCCCTGACTGATGCAATCAAATTGCCTAACCAATGCCAATCTTTTTCTCCATTGACAACCTCATCAAAAATGGTGTCATGGATGGCTATTTGGTCACATTTTTCATTGAATTGGGTTTTAAGGTACTTGTCCACTGAATGTACATTTTTGATGTAGAGTAAGCCTTGCACTAATAGCTTATATAGGGGAGGTAGTGTGCTTGAAAAATGGTGGCCGAGCCATGCTGGCCGACTCGATCTGGGTGAGCCATGCTGGCTGACTCGATCTGGCCGAGCCCTTCTGGCCGAGCCATGCTGGCCGAGCCGATCTGGGCAAGCCATGCTGGCCAACTCGATCTGGGTGAGCCATTCTGGCCAATCTGATCTGGCTGAGCCATGCTGGTCGACCTGATCTAGGCGAGCCGTGCTGGGTGACCCGATTTGGCTGAGCCATGCTGGCCGACCCGATCTAGGCGAGCCATTCTGGCTGACTCGATTTGGGTGAGCCATTCTGGCCGACCCAATTTGGGTGAGCCATACTGGTCGAGCTCCAAAAATGGTGTCATGGATGGCTATTTGGTCACATTTTTCATTGAATTGGAATTTTAAGGGATTTGTCCGTGCTATCGCAGATTTAAAATCTAGAAGGAGCCTCACACTAATAGCTTATATAGGAGAGGTGTTTTCCTCGAGCCTCTCCCATGCCCCTTTCATTGATTCAACATTGGTGTTTAGGTGGATCGGATTGTTGGGTTTTCAAATGGTGTATACTAATGTTGAATCAATGAAAGGGGCATGAAGCGATCTTTGAGAGTTTTTCCTCGGCTCTCCTTTAGATCATGTTTTTTGATGACTCAATTTTGGAAAAGGTGAGGTAGTGGTTGCCGATCCATGGCATGTCTTTTTGGTGATTTCAAAACTTGATCTAAACATGAGCCCTTGTCTAGCACTCCGAAGTTGCTTGGTATAGTGGCAATTTGCTATGGGTGCTTGGCGATCTAGCAATTTGTCACGGTGTAATTATCATGGCTACATGGGAACTTTAATACCGAAAGCTCTCAGCAAAAAATGGTGGTTGAGCCATGCTGGCCGACTCGATCTGGTGAGCCATGTTTGCTGACCTGATCTGGGTGAGCCATTCTAGCCAACCTGATCTGGACAAGCCATTTTCCTCGACCTGATCTGGTCGAGCTCCAAAAATAGTGTTGTGGATGGCTGTTTGGTCACATTTTTCATTAATTTAATTTTTAAGGGATTTGTCCATGCTATCACAGATTTCTAATGCATAAGGAGCCTCGCACTAATAGCTTATATATGAGAGGTGGTTGTCATGAGCCTCTCCCATGCCCCTTTCATTGATTCAACATTGGTGTCTAGGCGGATCGGATTGTTGGATTTTCAAATGGTGTATGCTTATGTTGAATCAATGAAAGGGGCATGAAGCGATCTTTGAGTGCTTTTCCCTTTAGATCATGTTTTTCGATGACTCAATTTTGGAAAAGGTGAGGCAGCGATTGTGGATCCATGGTGTTTCCTTTTGGTGATTTTAAAACTTGATCTAAATGTGAGCCCTTGTCTAGCACTCTGACATTGCTTGGTATAATGGCAATTTGTTATGGGTGCTTGGCACTCTAGCAATTTGTCATGGTGTACTTATCACAACTACATGGGAGCTTTAATATCGAAAGCCCTCCATGAAAAATGGTGGCCAAGCCATGCTGGCCGACCCGATCTGGGCGAACCATTCTAGCTAACCAAATCTGGGTGAGCCATGCTGGCCGACCCGATCTGGCCGAGCCATTTTCGTCGACCCAATCTTGCCGAGCTTCAAAAATGGTGTCGTGGATGGTTGTTTGGTCACATTTTTCATTGAATTGGATTTTTAAGGGATTTGTTCGTGCTACCACAAATTTTGAATGCAGAAGGAGCGTCGCACTAATAGCTTATATAGGAGAGGTGGTTGCCGCGAGCCGCTCCCATGCCCCTTTCATTAATTCAACATTGGTGTCTAGGCGGATCGAATTGTTTGATTTTCAAATGGTGTATGCTACTGTTGAATCAATGAAAGGGGCATGAAGCGATCTCTGAGTGCTTTTCCTTGGCTCTCCTTTAGATCATGTTTTTTGATGACTCAATTTTGGAAAAGGTGAGGCAGCGGTTGCTGATCCATGGCGTGTCTTTTTGGTTATTTTAAAACTTGATCTAAACATGAGCCCTTGTCTAGCACTCCGACATTGCTTGGTATAATGGAAATTTTCTATGGGTGCTCGACGCTCTAGATATTTGTCATGGTTTACTTATTGCGGCTACATGGGAGCTTTAATATCAAAAGCTCTCGACAAAAAATGGTGGCCGAGCCATGCTGGCCGACCCGATCTGGCATAGCCATTTTTGTCGACCCGACCTGGCTCTTCTTTCTCACTCCATCGGCACAAATTTGGGAGTTGTTTGAAAATGGTTGTCATTCCAATGTGTCATTGCGGTGATTTGGAGAGCAATGCTAAGTGCAGGAGCTTGTGTCTAGCATTTGGGATGTTTGTGCAAGCGAGGAGGGGAGTTTCTCTTATCAGAACCTCTCTGTGGCTTTTGAAAATATAGACCCAGTGCAGACGATATCGATGGATACGAGCCTTGGATTCTAAATTTTTTCAGCTAACATTGGTTTTTGTGAGAGATGGGTACGAAAGCACATCCCAATTGCTATGCAGGAGCTCCCTAAGGTCACCTCTGTGCCAACTCAATCGGCACAACATTGGGAATGGTTCGACAAAATTCATTGTTCCAATGTTTCATCGAGATGTCTTGGAAAGTGGCCTTTCAAGGGCGAGCTCATGTCTAGCACTTGGATTGTGCATCATCACAAGTGAATGGGGAGATCTCTCTGTGAATGGTAGCATGGTGATTGCAAGAGAAAACTAACTTAGTAGTTAGAGCATTGGCCTCAGGCCATTGTGACGGCCTTGCAATTTCTCTATAATTGCACCTTATTTTTGCGCAGTAGCAGAGTCTGCATATAAGATTGGCCTTTGTTCTTGACAATTCCAGGAGATGACCTCCAAAACTTTTGGATTGGGCCCCTTCAAGGTGAAATTCATGCAGTTGATTGGATGAGCTCAATGACCATTTCACTGCCTTGGCTCCATGAATTCAAATCCCATCTAGCTGCCATAGACACTCCAAATGTCGAGCCATTGTTATGATGCCATCCTACTCAGACTTCTAGATGATCAATTTTGACATTGTGTCCACTCCTCTCAAGTAAACCTCAAAAAAGGCACCGAGGCAAATGGTATTATCGATTCATCCTACCTGAGTTGTTCCATCCGAGCCGAGCTGTTCTACTAGATCTCCAAAAGTTGGCCATTTCACTACCTTGGCTCCATGAATTCACATCTTCTAACCGATGACAATCTTTTGCTCCTCTGCCAACCTCATTAAAAATGGGGTCGTGGATGGCTATTTTGTCACATTTTTCAACGATTTGGAATTTTAAGGTAGTTTTCGATGTATTCCCTAATTTATAATGCAGAGCAAGCCTCACACTAATAGCTTATATAGGAGAGGTGGTTTCTGTGAGCCTCTCCCATGCCCCTCTCATTGATTCAATGCCGGTGTCAAGGTGGATGGATATGTTGGATTTTGAAACAATGGATGTTGATGTTGAATCAATTAAAGGGGCATGAAGCCCACCCTCGAGGTGCTATTCCTCGACTCTCCTTTAGATCATGTTTTCTTGTCACTCAGCTGGCACAATTTTAGAAAAAGGTTTGGCAGTGGTTGCCAGCTCTCACCATCTCTACTTGGTCATTTTAAAACTTGATCTAAAATGGGATCCCTCGTCTAGCACCTCCGTCCGATGTTGCTCGGGTATTGCGTAAAATTTTTCTATCGGCATGAATCCCCCAACGAATGCCTACCCTTGAACTGTCTCTTAGATCACCTTCTTCGATCACTCAACCGATGCAATTATGGAAGAGACTTGGTAGCGGTTGCCATTCTATAGCACGTCTGTTCTACGATCTCAAAGTTGATCAAATGGCAAGCCCTTGTCTATCCATGAGGTGGGTTCTTGGTGCTCTAGCAATTTTTTGTGTTCCTATCGTGGCTACAATGGGAGCTTTGATAACAAAAGCTCTCTACAACCCTCCCCAATAGAATCAATGCTGGTGTTCAAGAAAGACATTTTATTCAGATTTGGAATATTGGCACCAACATTGTTTCCATTGGGAGGGTCGTGAAGCCATCCTGATTTTTCTATGCGAGGACTCTCTCCCTAGAGTCATTCTCTTTGCAACAACTTTGTTCTCTTGTGGTGGTTGCTTGGGCAGCGATATGAAGGGGGAGTCGTCATCTAGTAGTTGGGCTGCGCATCATGAGTGATAAGGGAGCCTTTGTAATCAAAAGCTCCCCATGGCCATTCGATGAGAAGAGCCATTTCTTGTGTGAGAAAGGATGAATGTAGCCTCAGATTCCAAATGAAATCAACGACATCAGATCTATATAATAGCGAAATGAAGTAGCAACCCATTTTTTATGCACGGCTCCCCAAAGTTGCTCTTCTTTCTCACTCCATCGGCACAAATTCAAGAGTTGTTCGATAGTGGTTGTCATTAAAATGTGTAATTGTAGTGATCTAGAGAGCAATGCTAAGGGCGGGAGCTTGTGTCTAAAATTTGGGATGTTTGTGAGAGCGAGCAGGGGAGCTTCTCTTATCAGAACCTCTTTGTGGCCTTTGAAAATAGACCCAGTGCTGACGATATCAATGCATACGAGCCTTGGATTCCAAATTTGTTCATAGATAACATTGGTTTTTGTGAGAGATGGGTATGAAAGAACATCCCAATTGCTATGCAGAATCTCCCTAAGGTTGCCTTTGTGCCAACTCGATCGGCACAACATTGGGAATGGTTCAACAGTGGTTGTCCTTCTAATGTGTCATCGGGGGATGTCTTGGAAAGTGGTCTTTCAAGGGCAAGCTCGTGTCTAGTATTTGGATTGTGCGTCATGTCACAAGTGAATGGGGAGATCTCTATGTGAACGGTGGCATGGTGATTGCAAGAGAAAATTGACTTATTCAGAGCATTGGCCTTGGGCCATTGTGACGGCCTTGCAATTTCTCTTTAATTGCAACCTATGTTTGTGCAGTAGTAGAGTTTGCATGTAAGATTGGCCTTGTTCTTGACAGTTCCAGGAGATGACCTCTAGAACTTTTGGATTGGGCCCCTTCAAGGTGAAATTCATCTAGCTGATCGGATGAGCTCGATGAGCATTTCACTCCCTTGGCTCCATGAATTAACATCTCCTAACTGATGACAATCTTTTTCTCCTTTGTCGACCTCATAAAAAATTGGGTCGTGGATGGCTGTTTGGTCAGAATTTTCAATGATTTGGATTTTTAAGGTAGTTTTTGGTGTGTTCACTAATTTCTAATGCAAAGTGAGCCTCACACTAATAGATTATATAGGATAGGTGGTTGTCACAAGCCTCTCTAATGCCCCTCTCATTGATTCAATGTTAGTGTTAGGGCAGATGGATATGTCAAATTTTGAAATGGTGGATGTCGACGTTGAATCAATTAGAGGGGCATGAAGCCCGCCCTCGAGGTGCTATTCCTCGACTCTCCTTTAGATCATGTTTTCTTGTCACTCAGGTGACACAATTTTGGAAAAAGGTTTGGCAGTAGTTGCCAGCCCTCACCGCGTCTACTTGGTGATTTTAAAACTTGATCTAAAATGGGAGCCCTCGTCTAGCACCTCCGTCCGGTGTTGCTCGGGTATTGCATAAATTTTAGCTAAGGCCTAGCCTTGAAATCTCTCTTAGATCACCTTCTTTGATCACTCAAATGATGCAATTTTGAAAGAGACTTGGCAATGTTTTCAATTCTACAACGCATCTGTTTAGTGATTTTGAAGTTGATCTGATGCCGAGCCCTTGTCTAGCCATGAGGTGGGTGGTTGGCACTCTAGCAATTTTTTGTGTGCCTATCGTGGATACAATGGGAGCTTTGATAACAAAAGCTCTTGGCAACCCTTCCCAATAGAATCAGTGCTGGTGTTCGAGAAAGACATGTTATTCAGATTTGGAATATTGGCACTAGCATCATTTCAATTGGGAGGGCCATGAAGCCATCCTGATTTTGCTATTTGAGGGCTCTCTCCCTAGAGTCATTCTCTTTGCAACAACTTCTTTGGCACAAAAATTTTAGAATGTTTCGATAGTGGTTTTCATTCCAATGGGGCCATTTTGGTGGTTGCCTGGGGAGCGATCTAAAGGGGGAGCCATCGTCTAGCAGTTGGGTTGCACATCACGAGTGATAAGGGAGCCTTTGTTATCAGAAGCTCCTCGTGGCCATTTGATTAGAAGAGCCATTTCTAGTGTGAGCAAGGATGAATGCAGCCTCAGATTCTAAACAAAATCAATGACGTCAGATCTATATAAGAGTAGAATGAAGCAGTAGCAGCCCGTTTGCTATGCACGACTCCCCAAAGTTGCTCTTCTTTCTCACTCCATCGGCAGAAATTTGGGAGGTATTCAACAGTGGTTGTCATTCCAATGTGTCATTGCAGTGATCTAGAGAGTGATGCTAAGGGTGGGAGCTTGTGTCTAGCATTTGGGATGTTTGTGCAAGCAAGCAGGGGAGCTTCTCTTATCAGAACCTCTCCGTGGCCTTTGAAAATAGACCCAGTGCCGATGATATCGATGGATACAAGCCTTGGATTCTAAATTTGTTCTTAGCTAACATTTGTTTTTGTGAGAGATGGGTATGAAAACACATCCTAATTGCAACACGAGAGCTCCCTAAGGTCACCTCTATGCCAACTCGATCGGCACAACATTGGGAATGGTTTGACAATGGTTGTCGTTCCAATGTGTCATCGGGGGATGTCTTGGAAAGTGGTCTTTCAAGGGCGAGCTTGTGTCTAGCACTTGGATTGTGCGTCATGTTACAAGTGAATGGGGAGATCTCTCTGTGAATGATGGCATGGTAATTGCAAGAGAAAATTGACTTAGTCAGAGCATTGGCCTCGAGCCATTGTGATGGCCTTGCAATTTCTCTTTAATTACAACCTATTTTTGTGCAGTAGCAGAGTTTTCATGTAAGATTTTCCATGTTCTTGACAGTTCTAGGAGATGACCTTCAAAACTTTTGGATTAGGCCCCTTCAAGGTGAAATTCATCCAGTTGAAATGGTGGACACCAACATTGAATCAATTAGAGGGGAATGAAGCCCACTCTCAAGGTGCTATTCCTCGACTCTCCTTTAGATCATGTTTTCTTGTCATTCAGTTGGTGCAATTTCAAAAAAAGGTTTGGCAATGGTTGCTAGCCCTCACCCTGTCTACTTGGTGATTTTAAAAATTGATCTAAAATGGGAGCTATCATCTAGCACCTTCGTCTGGTGTTACTCGGGTATTGCATAAATTTTTTCTATCGGTGCAAATCCCCCAATGAATGCCTACCCTTGATCTCTCTCTTAGATCACCTTCCTTGATCTCTTGATCAATGCAATTATGGAAGGGACTTGGTAGTGGTTGCCATTCTACAGCATGTCTATTCAGCGATTTTGAAGTTGATCTAATGGTGAGCCCTTGTCTAGCCATGAGGTGGGTGCTCGGCGCTCTAGCAATTTTTTGTCTGCCTATCATGGCTATAATGGGAGAGATTGTTTTCGTGAGCCTATCTCATGCCCCTCTCATTGATTCAAGGCCAGTGTCAAGGCAGATGGATATGTCAGATTTTGAAATGGAGGATTCTGACGTGTAATCAATTAGAGGGGCATTAAGCCAACCCTTGAGGTGTTATTCCTCGACTCTCCTTTAGATCATGTTTTCTTGTCACTCAGCTGGAAAAATTTTGGAGAAATGTTTGGTAGCAGTTGCTAGCCCTCACCACATCTACTTGGTGTTTTTAAAACTTGATCTAAAATGGGAGCTCTCATCTAGCACGTCTGTTCGGTGTTGCTCGAGTACTGCATAAATTTTTGCTATCGGCACGAATCCCCCAATGAATGCCTACCCTTGGACCCTCTCTTAGATCACCTTCTTTAGTCACTTGACCGATGCAATTACGAAAGAGACTTGGTAGTGGTTTCCATTCTACAACGCGTCTGTTCAGCTATTTCAAAGTTGATCTAATGGCGAGCCCTTGTCTAGCCATGAGGTTGGTGCTCGACACTCTAGCAATTTTTTGTGACACTATGATAGCTACAATGGGAGAGGTGGTTACCGCAAGCCTCTCCCGTGCCCCTCTCATTGATTCAACGTCGGTGTCAAGGTAGATGGATATGTCAGATTTTGAAATGGTGGAAGCCGACATTGGATCAATTAGAGGAGCATGAAGCCCATCTTTGAGGTGCTATTCCTGGACACTCCTTTAGATCATGTTTTCTTGTGACTCAGTTGGTGCAATTTCGGAAAAAGGTTTGGCAACGGTTGCCAGCCCTCATCGCATCTACTTGGTGATTTTAAAACTTGATCTAAAAATTGAGCCATCTTCTAGCACCTCCGTCCGGTGTTGCTCGAGTATTGCATAAATTTTTGCTATCAGTGTGAATCCCCCAATGAATTCCTATCCTTGGACTGTCTCTTAGATCACCTTCTTTGATCACTTGACCGATGCAATTATGGAAGAGACTTCGTAGCGGTTAGTAGTCTACAGTGTGTCTATTCAGCAATTTCAAATTTTATCTAATGGCAAGCCCTTGTCTAGCCATGAGGTGGGTGTTTGGCACTATAGAAAATTTTTGTGTGCCTATCGTGGCTAGAATGGGAGCTTTGATAACAAAAGCTCTCGGTGACCCTCCCTAATAGAATCAGTGCTAGTGTTCAAGAAAGACAAGTTATTTAGATTTCAAATATTGGCACCAGCATCATTTCTATTGGAAGGGTCGTGAAGCCATCCCAAATTTGCTATGTGAGGGCTCTCTCCCCAGATTCATTCTCTTTGCAACAACTTCTTTGTCACAAAATTTTTGGAATGGTTCGGCAGCGATTATCGTTCCAATGGTGCCGTTGTGGTGGTTTCCTAGGCAGCAATCTGAAGGGTGAGTCATCGTCTAGCATTTGGGCTGCGCATCATGAGTGAAAAGGGAGCCTTTGTTATTGGAAGCTCCCTGTGGCCATTCGATCAGAAGAGCCATTGCTTGTGTGAGCAAGGATGAATGCAACCTTGGATTCCAAACAAAATCAATGACATCGAATCATTATAAGAGTGGAATGAAGTAGTAGCCCATTTTCTTTGCGCGGCTCCCCAAAGTTTCTCTTCTTTCTCACTCCATCAAAACAAATTTGTGGTAGTCATTCCAATGTGTCATTGCAGTGATCTAGAGAGGGATGCTAAGGGCGGGAGCTTGTGTCTAGCATTTGGGATTTTTGTGTGAGTGAGCAGGGGAGCTTCTCTTATCGGAACCTCTCCATGGCCTTTGAATATAGACCCAATGCCAATGATATCGATGGATGCAAGCCTTGGTTTCTAAATTTTCTCAAAGCTAACATTGGTTTTTGTGAGAGATGGGTATGAAAGCACATCCCAATTGCTACGCGGGAGCTCCCTAAGGTCGCCTCTGTGTAACTCGATCGGCACAACATTGGGAATGGTTCAACAACGGCTATCATTCCAATGTGTCATCAGGATATCTTAGAAAGTGGTCTTTCAAGGGTGAGCTCACATCTAGCACTTGGATGGCGGCATGGTGATTGCAAGAGAAAATTGACTTAGTCAGAGCATTTGCCTCAGGCCATTGTGATGACCTTGTAATTTCTCTTTAATTGCAACCTATGTTTGCGTAGTAGTAGAGTTTGCATGTAAGATAGGCCTTGTTCTTGACAGTTCTAGGAGATGACCTCCAAAACTTTTGGATTGGGCCCCTTCAAGGTGAAATTCATCTAGTTGATTGGATGAGCTTGATGTGCTTGTATCTATTCTGAGACGGTAATGATGGTCATTAATCTATGGTGGTCAGTATATCCCATTCGGTAATTGCAATGACAGAGCTTGTGGGAAGTACTTGTCGCTTTGTTTTGTTGGATACCCTATATGTACATGTCTGCATGGATTGCAACACACTGCATGTTTGGTGTTCGATTCTAAGATGCACTTGTTGCTGACTGTATGGAGTTGTATCTTTTAGCCAAGGGCTCTGTCTCTTGGCATGTTCTATCATTGCATTTTTATCCTACCCGAATGGCAAGAAGGAAAGAGATGGTTGCACAGGTGCATTGCTTGACATCCCTAATTTCATCAAGGGTACACTCTCCACCCTAATTTTTTTTCTGATTGTTAGGGCCTTGGGATTGAGAGGGGGGCCAGTGAAAGGTTTGGCTGCCACATAATTTATTTGCTAGTGCATTCTCTGTGCATGCTTGCCTCTTCACTGTCTCATCCTAGAGAAGTGCATGGCACTGTTGTGATAGCTTTTTTGGTTTGGGCTAGTAGAAGTGTAGAGTATTACCGTTAATTTTTGTTTGGATGTGGAAAATCTCCATGCCCTGTCCTGACTATGCGATCCGAATGGCTGCAGCTCATGGGTTCTGTGGGAGATACTCTTCTTCAGCTTCCCCCTAAAGAGAGCATTTGGTGTTTTCATTGTGTGGACAAAAAGCCAAAGGCATTTCATCTCTCTTCAAATGCAAAATTCTTGGAGGGCTTGTTGAACTATGGTCATTTGTATAGGGTGCACAAAAAAGTATGTAGGGGGCATATGCCTGGGAAATGGATGTCTCTAAGTGTCCTTACTCAGTCACATACGCGGTGTACATCTTTGCATTATGGATCTGCTATGAGAATTTGTGATTCAAGCATTTTGGGGGAACGAGTTTCACACGAGATGTTCTTCTTAGGCTCCTGTGAACCAGAGTGCTTGTCTTTGCAATGCTCTAACAAGTACAGGCCCAACGTGTCTGTCTATTGGAAGAAATTGCATGAATTCTTTTTGCTTAGATGTGGGTGCTTGCGGGTGGTTCCCTCGTGGTGCAATTCTTTGGTATGTGCATGTGCATGAGATTGAAGCTTGTGCGATAATGCTAGTGTGATAGTTCACCCGTAGGAACTTTTTTGTACCTGCACTAGCAGATCATGTGTCACGGGGAATGGTTAGCGAGGCTATGCTAGGAAAGGAGATATTTTCCAAAGGTTAGACATCTCTGTGTATGCGAGTGGGCTCTCATCACCTATAAATTTGCAAAGGGGGTGTTATACATGATGCCCTTGAGCAGCCTTATAATTGAGGTGGTCTTGTGCACAGTGATGTGATCGACAAGGATTTTGTCTATGCGAGTGCACCTCAACAGGCGTGTAGGAGGCATATGCTTGGGAAATGGATGTCTTTGAGTGGCCTTACAATTGAGGTGGCTACATGCACGATGCATCTCGTAGAGACTTGAGGCTTCTTTTTGAGTAGTGGCAATAGCGAGTTCGAGGGTAAAGGGTTCCATACAGGATGTTCTTCCTAGGTGCCTATGAACCAAGGCTCCTTGTTCAGCCCACTTTGATTGATGATGGGACACTTTGCTCTTGTGTGAAATCTTTGAGTGTTGTGAGTCCTGCATGTGCTGTGAACATCATTCTTGTTGCTTGTGCGATAGATTATGTTTGGATGCATGACGGAGTGAATGCAAATTTTGATTTCCCATCGCGACAGGCATCCCCTGGCTATAGCAGGTCTTGGGGGTCCCCTCATTGTTAGAAGCTACCTGGTCAATCCTACCAATAGTCATATGCTTGTCTCAAAGATTAAGCCATGCATGTCTAAGTATGAACTATTTCAGACTGTGAAACTACGGATGGCTAACTAAAAAAGTTATAGTTTCTTTGATGGTACTATGCTACTCAGATAACCATAGTAATTATAGAGCTAATACGTGCACCAAATCCCAACTCTTGGAAGGAATGCATTTATTAGATAAAAGGCTGACGCAGGCTTGCCTGCTATTCTGGTGATTAATGATAACTCGATCGATCGCATGGCCTTTGTGCTGGTGACGCTTCATTCAAATTTCTGCCCTATCAACTTTTGATGGTAGGATAGAGGCCTACCATGGTGGTGACGGGTGACAGAGAATTAGGGTTCAATTTTAGAGAGGGAGCCTAAAAAATGGCTACCACATCCAAGGAAGGCAACAGGCATGCAAATTATGCAATCCTGACATGGGGAGGTAGTGACAATAAATAACAATACTAGACTCATCGAGTTTGGTAATTGGAATGAGTACAATCTAAATCCCTTAACAAGGATCCATTGGAGGGCAATTCTTGTGCCATTAGCCATAGTAATTCCAGCTCCAATAGCATATATTTAAGTTGTTGCAGTTAAAAAGCTCGTAGTTGGACCTTGGGTCATCATGATCAGTCTGCCTTCTGGGTGTGCACTGGCCTTCACGTCCCTTCTACCGACGATGTGTTCCTGGGTGGGTCATGGTTCCGGTGCCATTACTTTGAAAAAATTAGAGTGCTTAAAGAAAGCCTATGCTCTAAATTTATTAGCATGGAATAATGCGATAGGAGTCTGGTCCTATTTTGTTGGCCTTCGAGACCGGAGTAATGATTAATAGGGACTGTCGAGGGCATTCGTATTTCATTGTCAAAGGTGAAATTCTTGGATTTATGGAAGACGAACCACTATGAAAGAATTTGCCAAGGATGTTTTCATTAATCAAGAATGAAAGTTTGGGGCTCAAAGATGATCAGATGCTGTCCTAGTCTCAACCATAAAGGATGCCGACCAAGGATCGACAGATGTTGATCTAAGGACTCTGCCAGCACCTTCTGAGAAATAAGAGTGTTTGGGTTCCAAGGGGAGTATGGTCGCAAGGATGAAACTTAAAGTAATTGATGGAAGGGCACCACCAAGAGTGGAGCTTGAGGCTTAATTTGAATCAACATGGGGAAACTTACCAGGTCTAGACATAGTAAGGATTGACAGATTGAGAGCTCTTTCTTGATTCTATGGGTGGTGGTGCATGGCTATTCTTAGTTGGTGGAGTGATTTGTCTGGTTAATTCCATTAACGAACAAGACCTTAGCCTACTAACTAGCTACACGGAGGTTCCCCTTTGCGGCCAGCTTCTTAGAGGGACTATGGTCTCCTAGGCCATGGAAGTTTGAGGCAATAACAGGTTTGTGATTCACTTAGATGTTCTAGGCCACATGTGCGCTACACTGATGCAACCAATGAGTTTCTCTCCCTGGCCTAAAAGGTTTGGGAAATCTTGCCAAATTGCATCGTGATGGGGATAGACCATTGCAATTATTGATCTTCAACGAGGAATTCTTACTTAGCGTGAGTCATCAGCTCGCGTTGACTACATCCTTGCCCTTTGTACACACCGCCCATCACTCCTACCAATTGAATGATCTGATGAAGTGTTTGGATTGCAGCGACGATGACGATTCCTGTCAATGATGTCGTGAGAAGTTCATTGAAATTTATCATTTAGAGGAAGGAGAAGTCATAACAAGGTTACTCTAGGTGAACATGCAGTAGGATCATTTTTGGTTCAAGACCCTGAATCGTGTAGGGGATGGAATTGGCCTCCTCCTTGCCCCTAAAATCTCAGTGACATGCAGACACTTGGGCCCTGTAGTGATGTGCTAGATGGCCAAGCTATGGGTCCAACACGTCTGCGTGGGGGTGAGAGGTCTCTACTCGGTTGTAGTTCAGAGGGGGTGCACTCGCCTGATTTGTGAGGCAGGGGCCCCATCCACTGACATGGCTCTCCCATGCATTGACTCCCACCTTTATGAGGTGATGGGGCGAGGACACACCACAATGTTCCTCATCACACCCATTGGGTGCTTGGGGTTCGGGATGTGTCAACACCCAACACACGAGTGCATCGTGCACCTTAGAAATCCAAAGAACGAAGCACACGATCCAGCGCCTTGCATGCTTGGGTCGCCAAAAGACAAAAACATAACAAAATCACAACTCTCGGCAATGGATATCTCAGCTCTCGCCATGATGAAGAATGTAGCAAAATGCGATACTTAGTGTGAATTGCAAAATCTCGTGAATCATCAAGCATGTGAATTGCAAAATCTCGTGAATCATCAAGCATTTGAATGCAAGTTGCATCCAAGGGCTCAGCCAAGGGCACGTCTGCTTGGGCATCACACTACAATATTTTTCCCTCCCTAGCGAGGAGCAGAGATGGCCATCTATGTCTACAAGTGGAATGATCAGCTAAAATGAGCACAAGGTCTGTCAATCTGTCACGACAAGCGGTGGCTCGCAAAGGCCAACATTGGTTGGTGTTGATCAAATTGTAGTCTGTAGAAGCATCCTCAACGATAGACCAGGCCCAAGTCCCCTGGAAGGGGGTGCCAAAGAGGGTGAGAGTCCCATCTAGCCCAGAACCTATTGCACCACGAGGCACTATTGACGAGTTGGGTTGTTTGGGAATGCAGCCCTAATCGAGTGGTAAATTTTGTCCAAGGCTAAATACGGGTGAGAGACCGATAGCAAACAAGTACCATGAGGGAAAGATGAAAAGGAATTTGAAAAGAGAGTTAAAGAGTGCTTGAAATTACTAAGAGGGAAGTGGATGGAGGCCGGCGATGTGCCCCGGTTGGATGTGAAATGGTGTGAGCCGATCTACTGCTTGGTTCAAGGGATGTGCCAGCATGAGCTAGCACGGCGGCACAAGCACGACCTTTTGGTCACAAAAATACTTCCATTGCAATAGTTGAGGAGCAAAGCATGTGCCTTTATGGCGGGCTCTCGGGCACGTGTGTGCTCGTGGCGCTAGCTAGTAGGCTTTCCATCCGACCCATCTTGAAACACAGACCAAGGAGTCTAATATGTGTGAGAGTTGGCGGGTTGGGAAAACCTACGAGGCATAAGGAAGCTGACTGGTAGGATCCCCTCTGGGGGGGTGCACCGCCGATCGACCTTGATCTTATGTGAAGGGTTCGAGTGCGAGCACACCTATTGGGACCTGAAAGATGGTGAACTATGCCTGAGCAGGGTGAAGCTAGAGGAAACTCTGGTGGAGGCCCGCAGTGATACTAATGTGCAAATCGTTCGTCTGACTTGGGTATAGAGGCGAAAGACTAATCAAACCATCTAGTAGCTAGTTTCCTTCAAAATTTCCCTCAAGATAGCTAGAGCTCATGTGCAAGTTTTATCAGGTAAAGCAAATGATTAGAGGCATCGAGGGTGTAACGCCCTAAACCTATTCTAAAAATTTAAATAGGTATGTTGGCGCAGCTGCTCTATTGAGCTACACCATGGAATCATGAGCTCCAAGTGGGCCATTTTTGGTAAGCAAAACTGACGATGTGGGATGAACCAAAAGCCGAGTCAACCAGCCCCAAAAATGGATGCCGCTAAAGTGTACAACCTATACTCAGCCGTCAGGGAAAGTGCCAAGCTCCAATGAGTAGGAGGATGCAGGGGTTGTTACAAAACCTTGGGTGTGAGCCTGGGTGGACCGGGCCCCAGTTGTGGCGAGGGCGGGCCGTTGCATGCCGATTGGGTGACGGACGTAGGATGCCCCTTCGGAGGGCTTCACCTAGACAGCAAACAATTGACTCAGAACTGGTATGGATAAGGGCAATCTGACTATTTAATTAAAACAAAGCATTGCGATGGTCCTTGCGGATGCTGATGCAATGTGATTTGTGCCCAGTGCTTTGAATGTCAAAGTGAAGAAATTCAACCAAGCGCAGGTAAACGACAGGAGTAACTATGAATCTCTTAAGGTAGCCAAATGCCTCGTCATCTAATTAGTGATGTGCATGAATGGATTAATGAGATTCCCACTATCCCTATCTACTATCTAGTGAAACCATAGCCAAGGGAATGGGCTTGGCAAAATCAGCGGGGAAAGAAGACCCTGTTGAGCTTGACTCTAGTCCAACTTTGTGAAATGACTTGAGAGGTGTAGAATAAGTGGGAGCTTTTGTGTGAAAGTCAAATACCACTACTTTTAATGTTATTTTACTTATTATATGAGGCAGAGATAGGGCAATGCCCTTATTTTTGGCCTTAAGGTGTGTCTAGGCACATCGATCTAGGCGAAAAACATTGTCAAGTGGGGAGTTTGGCTAGGGTGGCACATCTGTTAAAAGATAACATAGGTGTCCTAAGATGAGCTCAATGAGAAAAAAAATCTTGTGTGGAACAAAAGGATAAAAGCTCATTTGATTTTGATTTTCAGTACGAATACAAACTCTGAAAGCATGGCCTATTGATCCTTTAGACTTTTGAAATTTGAAGCTAGAGGTGTCAGAAAAGTTACCACAAGGATAACTGGCTTGTGGCAGCCAAGCATTCATAGCGACATTGCTTTTTGATCTTTCAATGTCAACTCTTCCTATCATTGTGAAGCAGAATTCACCAAGTGTTGGATTGTTCACCCACCAATAGGGAATGTGAGCTGGGTTTAGACTATTGTGAGACAGGTTAGTTTTACCCTATTGATGATCTATACCATGATAGTAATTCAACTTAGTACGAGAGGAACTGTTGATTCACACATTTGGTCATCGCACTTGGTTGAAAAGCCAGTGGCGCGAAGCTATCGTGTGTCAAATTATGACTGAATGCCTCTAAATCAGAATCCACACTAAGTGCAGTGCATATCTCTCTCCGGTAGCATCACGACTCGCAGTAGGGGTGCTCTTATACTCCCAGGGGCCCGTGTCATTGGCCATCTCCGATCGGCACATTAGCTTGTTGGAGCAACCTTGAATATTAATTTCAAGCGGTTGGCGAGAAGAATCTTTTGCAGATGACTTAAATAAGTGACGGGGTATTGTAAGTGGCAGAGTGGCCTTGCTGCCATGATCCACTGAGATTCAACCCTCTGTCACCTTGATTCATAAAACCTTTTCGACTCTGAGGTGGGTGGGATTTGTAATTTGCGCGAGGGTGAGAAAATATTCCAAGTGCCAAATTTTGGGTGGGTGGGGTTTGCAAATTTATTTATTTATTGCAAGGTCATAACAAATCATCTAGGTGCCAAATTCCTGGCGGGTGGGGTTTGTAATTTGTGTGAGTGCAAGAAAATCTTCAAAGTGCCAAATTCCAGGCGGGTGGGGTTTACAATTTTTGCGAGGGCGGGAAACTCTCCCAAGTGCCAAATTCTCACCACGGGTTTGTAATTTCTACCAGGGTAGAAAAATCTCCCAAGTGCCAAATTCTTGGTGGGTGGGGTTTGTAATTTGCACGAGCATGGGAAAACCTTCCAAGTGCCAAATTCTGAGTGGGTGGGGTTTGCAATTTTCACGAGGGTGAAAAAATCTCCTAGCTGCCAAATTCCCAGTTGGTGGGGTTTGTAATTTCTGTCGTGCCGGAAAAATCTCCCAAGTGCCACATTCCGGGTGGGTGGGGTTTTGTAAAAATTTTCACGAGGGTGAAAAAATCTCCCAAGTGCCAAATTTTGGGCGGGTGGGGTTTGCAATTTCTGTGAGTGCAAAAAAAATCTCCCAAGTGCCAAATTCTCAGTGGGTAGGGTTTTCAATTTTTGCGATGGCGTAAAAATCTCCTAGGTGCTAAATTCCTGGCCAGTGGGGTTTGTAATTTTTGCCAGGGCAGAAAAATCTCCCGAGTGCCAAATTCCGGGTGGGAGGGAGGGGTTTTGTAGAAATTTTTGCCAGGGCAAAAAAATCTCTCGAGTGCCAAATTTTGGGCGAGTGGAGTTTTGTAAAATTTCCACGAGGGGGAAAAAAATCTCCCCAGTCCCAAATTCTGAGCTGGTGGGGTTTGTGATTTTCAGAAGGGCAGAAAAATCTCCGAAGTCCCAAATTCCTGGCAGGTGGGGTTTTATGATTTTCACGAGTGCAAAAAAATCTCTCAAGTGCCAAAGTTTCCTCGAGGGTGAAAAACACTTCCAAGTGCAATTTCCATGTGGAAGAGGTTTGTAATCAGTGCAATTTTAGGTGGGTCGGGTTTGCAATTTTTGTGAGGGTGAAAAAATCTTCCAAGTCCAAATTCTGGGCAGGTGGGGTTTCGTAATTTCCAAGTGCCAAATTTCGAGTGGGTGGGGTTTGTAAATTCTACGAGGGTAGAAAAATCTTCCAAGTCCAAATTTCGAGCGGGTGGGGTTTGTAAATTTTTGTGAGGGCAGAAAAATCTTTCAACTACAAATTCCAGGCAGGTCCCCGAGTTTTGTAATTTTCACAAGGGCAGATGACTCATGTACATGATCCAAAATTGGTCAACTTATTGTTTTGGTTAACACCCAAAGTTTTGAACTCAAATCAAGTTGGCTACCTCGACTTGAATTGCCTCAAGCCTAATCGCCTCCAAATTTTTCACACAACCTATGTCACCATGCTTGACTTGATTCTAAGTGCCCTGAGTCATGTACGTGGTCCAAAAGAGGTCAACTTTTTTTTTTTGGGTTAATGCCGAAAGTTTTCAACTTGGCAACCCTGACACGAATTGCCCCAACTACCCCAACCCCAACTCGAATCGCGTCAAGCCTTAACTAACTCCAATTTTTTCACATGACTCATGTCACCATGCTCAACATGATTCTAAGTGTGCCGAGTCATGTGCATGATCCAAAGGTGGTCAACTTTTTTTTTGGGTGAACACCCAAAGTTTTCAACCCAAATTGTGTTGGCAACCCTGACTCGTATTGCCTCGAGCCTTAACCACCTCTAGTTTTTTCATAGGACTCATGTCACCATGCTCAACTTGGTGCCCTAAGTCATGTATGTGATCCAAAAGTGGTTAACTTCTTCCTTCTTTGGTTAACACCCAAAGATTTCAACCTGAATCATGTCAGCAACCTCGACTCAAATCGCCTCGAGCCTTAATCACCTACAATTTTTTTGAACCACTCATGTCACTGTGCTTGACTTGAATCTATGTGCCCCAAGTCATGTACGTGATCCAAAAGTGATTAACTCTTTTTTTTGGCTAATGGCCAAAGTTTTCAAATTGACTCAGCTACCCCAACTCAAGTTGCCTCGAGCCTTAATCGCCTCTATTTTTTTTTTGCTCAACTCATCTAACCGCACTCGCCTTGATTCTGAGTGGCTCGAGTCACTTACGTGATCCAAAACATGGTAACTTTTTCTTTTTTCATTTTTTTGTCAAGTACCAAAGTTTTGAACTCGAATAGAGTCAGATACCTCGACTCGAGTCATCTCCATTTTTTTTGCATGACTAATGTCATCATGCTCAACTTGATTCTAAGTGCCCCGAGTCGTGTACATGATCCAAAAGTGGTTAACTTTTTCTTTTTGGTTAATGCCCAAAGTTTTCAACCCGAACCACCTCGACAACCTCGACTCAAAGTGCCTCGAGCCTTAATGGCCTCCAATGTTTTTGCATGACACATGCCACCATCGACTTTTTGCTCGAATCATATCACCCAGGGCACCTCAATGCTATGTGACCCGAGCCTTGTGCACGACCCAAAATCGGCTAACATTTTTTTTTGAACTCCCAAAATTTCATTCTTTTTTTCCTTATGGGGCCTATCATGATCTCTTTTTATAAAGAAAATTCTCAAATCAGATCGTTTCGGCTACCCTACCTCAAATCTGGCTAGCTACACATAATGCCTCGAGTTGGCTTGGCAACATATTAACTGAAACCTGTGCGTGATCCAAAAGTGGGTACCTTGTTTTTTTTTTTGTAATGCCCAAAATTTAGTGCTTTTTGCTGTACAGGGCCTCCCATGATTTTTTTTTCCTCGTTGACCCACTCTAGCAATCCAGTCAAGTTGCCCGAGGCTGGGGCGACGGAGATGTTGACCCAAGTTGGGTCGACCCAGGCGTGCGATCCTGGCTGGGGACAGCAAGTCGATTCTATAAGTTTTCTTTAAAATTTTGCTAGCCAGGTTAGCTCACCAAGTCATCTGACCATGTGGTCTTTGCCAAATCAAGAATTGACTCTTTAAGTCCACTCACAGCTCATCAAGCTAGCTCACCAAGATGACTTACCATCTTGCCTCACCAGGTTGCCCCACTAGGTCACCTCTTCTTTAAGACTGCTCACCATGTTGGCTCCCTAAGTCAACTCATCGAGTTGACTATTAAGGTTGCCTCACCAAGTTGACTCCTCAAGTTTGCTCACAAGTCAACTCCCTAAGTCAGCTCACCAATTCGACTCACCTAGTCATTTTACCACCTTGCCCTAGAAAGTGTGTGCTCACCAAGTTGCCCCACTGAGTTGCTTCTCTAAGACCACTCACCATGTCAACTCACCAAGTCAATTGTTTAAGTTCATTCACCAGGTTAGCCCACCCTAGTCGATTGCTTCTCTAAGAACGCTCACTATGTCAACTCTTCAAGTTCGCTCACTAGGTTAGCCCGCCCAAGTCACCTCTTTAAGTTCTCTTGCCAGGTCGGCCTACCCAAGTCACATCAGCGAGCTAACTCATTGAGTCACCTCACAAAGTAGACTCTTTAAGTGCACTCACCAAGTCAGCTCACCAAGTTGACTCACCATCTTGCCTCGATAAGTTGGCTTCTCGAGTTACCCCACCAACTTGCCTCTTTAAGCTCGCTCACCATGTCAGCTCGTCAGGTCGGCTCACCAAGTTGACTAATCAAGTAGGCCCACCAAGTCACCTCAAGGAGCTAACTCAATGAGTCACCTCACCATGTTGACTCTTTGATCCTGCTCACCAGGTTGCCTCACCAAGTTGACTTGAGTACATTGCCAAGTTGACTCTTTAAGTTTGCTTGCTAGGTTGACTCGCCAAGTCAGCTCACCATGTCATCTCAATGAACCAACTCACCAAGTCACCTCACCACATTGGCTCTCTAATTACACTCACCAAGTCACCCCACCAACTCACCCCGTTAGGCCCACTCACCACGTCAGTTCGCTAGGTTGGCTCCCTGTGTTAGATCGTGAAGCTGACAATTGAAGCACGCTCACCAAGTTTTCCCCTAGGTCATCTCCCTAAGTCAACTCACAAGGTGGACTTGCAAAGTTTCCTTAATGAGTTGACTCTTCAAGTTTTCTCACCAGGTTGACTCCCCAATTCAGCTCACCAAGTTAGCTCACCAAGTTCACTCGCCAGGTCGCATCCCCAGTTTGCCTCACCATGTCATCTAAACAAACAAACTCACTAATTCACCTCACCAAGTTGGCTCTTTAATTCTGCTCACCAAGTTGCCCTAGAAACTCACCTCGTTAAGCCCACTCGCCATGTCAGCTCGCCAAGCAGGTAATTCCAGCATGCTCACCAAGCTGACTCTTGCAATTTTCTCACCAAGTGGGTTTCACCTTGCCAGGTCAACCCCACCAAGTCACCTCAATGAGTTCACTCTCTAAGTCTTCTCACCAAGTTAGCTCAAGCATAAGTGTCAAGAAGTTATTACATATTTTCAGTGGAAAAATATGCTAAAAATCTTCAAGCTCACTGTTGGAGGCCTTAGAGTGCCCGAATGAGGTTCAAAAAATCCAGGAAAGGGTTATAGTAGCATTCCTGAGCCTATAGATCAGGAGCTGGCATTTCTGAAAAGTGGTTATAATAGCCAATTGGAGCAATGATTAGTGAGTTATGGCCTTTACAAGTTGGGCTTCCAAAATATGGAAAATAATTTGTCAAAGATGTATTAAGCAGACCTATGTGTATTGTCAGGGTCTTCCAGCCATAGGTATTTAAGTCCCAGCATCTAGAACCTTTTGGACTGGCATACAATTACCTATTTAAGAAAGGCTCGAATGTTGTCTAGGACAACTCAAGGTGATAGCTGGCAACTTGTCTTGTAGACTATTGCAGTGAAGGTGCCTGTGTTGGTTAGCATATTGTGCTTATGAATTATGCAATTCCACTTCTGCAGTCCAAATGACAAGACCACATTTTGTTCTCGCATTTTATTTTATTTCTATGGTTCTATTATAAGTTTATGGTATTAATGAGACCTTCCTACATCACCTCACCAAGTCATGTCTTAAGCACTACTCACAATGTCAGCTTTCCAAGTTCGTTCATCAAGTCAACTGTATAAGCATGCTCACCAAGTTGACACTTTTAGTTTTCTCACAAGGTCTTCTCGCATGGTCAGCTCATCGAGTCACCCAACCAAGTCGCCTCAATGACCCAACTCATCTAGTTGCCTCACCAAGTTGACTCTTTAAGTCTACTCACCAAGTCAGCTCGTTAATTTGCCTCTCCTCAGGGCTGGCGACCAAGGGTTGGATAGCTTCGCTCACTAGGTTAGCTCACCAAGTGGGGTCGCCAGGTCACCCCACCAAGTAGCCTCAACAAGTTGACTCTTTTAGTTTTCTTGACAAGTTGGCTCACCAAGTTGGCCTACCATCTTGCCTCGCCAACTTTCCCAACCAAGTTTCCTTTTTAAGCTCACTCACCAATTCGACTCACCAGCTCAGCTCCCTAGGTCAGCGCACCAAGTGCTCTCACCAAGTCAAAATCTTTAAGTTCAATCATCAAGTCACCACACGAGGTTGGTGCACCAAGTTGACTCTTTAATTCTATTCATCAAGCCACCCCACAAGGTCAGAACACCAACTACTCTCACCAAGTCGACTCTTTAAGTCTATTCACGAAGTCACCCAACCAGGTCGGCCCACCAAGTACTCTCACCAAGTCAACTCTCTAAGTCTGTTCATCAAGTCACACCACCAAGTTCTCTCACCAAGTCAACTCTTTAGGTCCCTTCATTAAGTCACCCCACCAAGTCGACACTTTAAGTCCGTTTATCAAGTCACCCCACCAAGTACTCTCACCAAGTCAACTCTTTAAGTCCTTTCATCAAGTCACCCCACCAAGTTGACTCTTTAAGTTCGTTCATCAAGTCACAAGAACAAGTACTCTCACCAAGTTGACTCTTTATGTCCCTTCATCAAGTCACCCCACCAAGTCGGCCCACTAAGTACTCCCACCAAGTTGACTATTTAATTTTGTTCATTAGTTCACCCTACCAATTACTCTCACCAAGTTGACTCCTTAAGTCTATTCAACAAGTCAAGCCACCAAGTATTGTCACCAAGTCGACTCTTTGAGTTCGTTCATCAAGTCACCCCACCAAGTACTCTGACTAAGTTGATTGTTCAAGCGTGTTCATCAAGTCACCTCACCAAGTACTCTCACCAAGTCGACTCTTTAAGTCTGTTCATCAAGTCACCCCACCAAGTACTCTCACCAAGTCAACTCTTTAGGTCCGTTCACCAAGTCACCCTACTAAGTTGACCCCTTAAGTCTGTTCATCAAATCACCCCACCAAGTACTCTAACTAAGTCGACTCTTTAAGTCCTTTCATCAACTCACCCCACCAAGTCGACTCTTTAAGTCTGTTCATCAAGTCTCCAGAACAAGTAATCTCACCAAGTCAACTGTTTATGTCTATTCATCAAGTCACCCCATGAGGTCAGCCCACCAAGTTGCCTCTTTAAGATTGTTCATCAGTTCACCCCACCAAGTACACTCACCAAGTCAACTCTTTAGGTCCGTTCATCAAGTCATCCTGCCATGTTGACCCTTTAAGTCTGTTCATCAAGTCACCCCACCACGTACTCTCACCAAGTTGACTCTTTAAGTCCTTTCATCAAGTCACCCCACCAAGTCGACTCTTAAAGTCCATTCATCAAGTCACTAGAAAAACTACTCTAACCAAGTCATCTCTTTAAGTCCATTCATCAAGTAACCCCACAAGGTCAGCCCACCAAGTACTACCACTAAGTTGACTCTTTAAGTTCATTCATCAGTTCACCCCACCAAGTACTCTCACCAAGTTGACTCTTTAAGTCTGCTCATCAAGTTAAGCCACCAAGTACTCTCACCAAGTCGACTCTTTGAGTCTGTTCATCAAGTCACCCCACCAAGTACTCTAACCAAGTCAATTCTTCAATTGCGTTCATCAAGTCACCCCACCAGGTACTCTCACCAAGTTGACCCTTTAAGTTTATTCATCAAGTCACCCCACCAAGTACTCTCACCAAGTCACCTCTTTAGGTCTGTTCACCAAGTCACATTGCCAAGTCGACCATTTAAGTCCATTCATCAAGTCACCCCACCGAGTACTCTCACCAACTCGACTCTTTAAGTCCTTTCATCAACTCACCCCACCAGGTCAACTCTTTAAGTCCATTTATCAAGTCTCCAGAACAAGTACTCCCAACAAGTTGACTATTTATATTCATTCATCAAGTCACCCCACCAGGTTGGCCCACCAAGTCAACTCTTTAAGTCTGTTCATTAGTTCACCCTACCAAGTACTCTCACCAAGTGGACTCTTTAAGTCTGCTCATCAAGTCAAGCCACCAAGTACTCTCACCAAGTGGACTCTTTGAGTCCATTCATCAAGTCACCCCACCAAGTACTCTAGCCAAGTCAATTCTTCTAGTGCATTCATCAAGTCACCCCAACAAGTACTCTCACCAAGTTGACTCTTTAAGTTCGTTCATCAAGTCACCCCACTAGGTCGGCCCACCAAGTACTCCCACCAAGTCGACTCTTTAAGGTCGTTCATTAGTTCACCCCACCAAGTACTCTCACCATGTTGACTCTTTAAGTTTGCTCATCAAGTCAAGCCACCAACTACTCTCACCAAGTCAACTCTTTGAGTCCGTTCATCAAGTCACCCCACCAAGTACTCTAACCAAGTTGATTCTTCAAGTGCGTTCATCAAGTCACTACACCAAGTACTCTCACCAAGTCAACTCTTTAAGTCTATTCATCAAGTCACCCCACCGAGTACTCTCACCAAGTCAACTCTTTAGGTCCGTTCACCAAGTCACCCCGCCAAGTCGACCCTTTAAGTTTTTTCATCAAATCACCCCACCAAGTCAACTCTTTAAGTCCGTTCATCAAGTTTCCAAAACAAGTACTCTCACCAAGTTGACTATTTATTTTCATTCATCAAGTCACCCCACCAGGTCAGCCCACCAAGTCGACTCTTTAAGTTTGTTCATTAGTTCACCCTACCAAGTACTCTCACCAAGTGGACTCTTTAAGTCTACTCATCAAGTCGAGCCACCAAGTACTCTCACCAAGTCGACTCTTTGAGTTTGTTCATCAACTCACCCCACCAAGTACTCTAACCAAGTCGATTGTTCAAGTGTGTTCGTAAGGTCACCCCAACAACTACTCTCACCAAGTTGACTCTTTAAGTCTACTCATCAAGTCACCCCACTAGGTTGGCCCACCAAGTACTCCCACCAAGTTGACTCTTTAAGTTCGTTCATCAATTCACCCCACCAAGTACTCTCACCAAGTTGACTCTTCAAGTCTGTTCATCAAGTCACCCCACCAAGTACTCTCACCAAGTCAATTGTTTAGGTCCGTTCATCAAGTCACCCCACCAAGTCGACCCTTTAAGTCCATTCATCAAGTCAACCTACCAATTTGACTCTTTAAGTCCTTTCATCAAGTGAACCCACAAAGTCGACTCTTTAAGTCTATTCATCAAGTCACCCCACCAAGTTCTCTCACCAAGTCAACTCTTTAGGTCAGTTAATCAAGTCATCCCACCAAGTCAACCATTTAAGTCTGTTCATCAAGTCACCCCACCAAGTACTCTCACCATGTTGACTCTTTAAGTCCTTTCATCAAGTCATCCCACCAAGTTGACTCTTTAGGTCCATTCATCAAGTCACCAGAACAAGTACTCTCATCAAGTCGACTCTTTATGTCCATTCATCAAGTCACCCCACTATGTCAGCCCACCAAGTGCTCCCATCAAGTCAACTCTTTAAGTTCATTCATCAACTCACCTTGCCAAGTACTGTCACCAAGTTTACTCTTTAATTCTACTCATCAAGTCGAGCCACCAAGTTGACTCTTTGAGTCTGTTCATCAAGTCACCCCACCAAGTACTCTCACCAAGTTGACTCTTTAAGTCTTGTCATCAAGTCACCCTACCAAGTGCTCTAACCAAGTCAACTCTTTAGGACCGTTCATCAAGTCACCCCACCAAGTCAACCCTTTAAGTTTGTTTATCAAGTCACCCCGCCAAGTACTCTCACTAAGTCGACTCTTTAAGTACTTTCATCAAGTCACCCCACCAAGTCGACTCTTTAGGTCTATTCATCAAGTCACCTGAACAAGTACTCTCACAAAGTCGACACTTTAAGTCTGTTCATCAAGTCACAGCACCAGGTTGGCCCACCAAGTACTCCCACCAAGTCGACTCTTTAAGTTTGGTCATCGGTTCACCCCACCAAGTACTCTCACCAAGTAGACTCTTTAAGTCCGCTCATCAAGTCATGCCACCAAGTACTCTAACCAAGTTGACTCTTTGAGTCTGTTCATCAAATCACCCCACCAAGTACTCTAACCAAGTCAATTCTTCAAGTGCATTCATCATGTCGCCCCATCAAGTACTCTCACCAAGTCGACTCTTTAAGTCTATTCATCATGTCACCCCACCAAGTACTCTCACCAAGTAAACTCTTTAGGTATGTTCATCAAGTCACCCTGCCAAGTTGACCCCTTAAGTTTGTTCATCAAGTCACCCCACCAAGTCAACCCTTTAAGTTCGTTCATCAGGTCACCCCACCAAGTACTCTCACCAAGTCAACTCCTTAAGTGCTTTCATCAAGTCACCCAACCATGTCGACTCTTTATGTTTGTTCATCAGGTCACTAGAACAAGTACTCTAACCAAGTTGACTCTTTATGTCTGTTCATCAAGTCACCCCACTAGGTCAAACCACCAAGAACTCCCACCAAGTTGACTCTTTAAGTTTGTTCATCAGTTCACCCCACCAAGTACTCTCACCAAGTGCACTCTTTAAGTCTGCTCATCAAGTCGAGCCACCAAGTACTTGCACCAAGTCGACTATTTGGGTCCATTCATCAAGTCACCCCACCAAGTACTCTAACCAAGTCGATTCTTCAAGTGCATTCATCAAGTCACCCCACCAAGTACTCTCACCAAGTTGACTCTTTAAGTTTTTTCATCAATTCACCCCACCAAGTACTCTCACCAAGTCAACTCTTTAGGTCCATTCATCAAGTCACCCCACAAAGTCAACCCTTCAAGTGCATTCATCAAGTCACCCCACCAAGTACTCTCACCAAGTTGACTCTTTAAGTCTGTTCATCAAGTCACCATACCAAGTACTCACACCAAGTCAACTCTTTAGTTCCGTTCATCAAGTCACCCTGCCAAGTTGACCCTTTAAGTCCCTTCATCAAGTCACCCAACCAAGTACTCTCACCAAGTTGACTCTTTAAGTCCTTTCATCAAGTCAACCCACCAAGTTGACTCTTTAATTCTATTCATCAAGTCACCAGAACAAGTACTCTCACCAAGTTCACTCTTTAAGTCCATTCATCAAGTCACCCCACCAAGCCGACACACCAAGTACTCTCACCAAGTTGATTCTTTAAGTTCATTCATTAGTTCACCCTACCAAGTACTCTCACCAAGTTGACTCTTTAGGTCCATTCATCAGGTCACCTTGCCAAGTCGACCATTTGAGTCCATTCATCAAGTCACTCGACCAAGTACTCTCACCAAGTTGACTCTTTAAGTACTTTCATCAAATCACCCCACCAAGCTAACTCTTTAAGTCTATTCATCAAGCCACCAAAATAGGTATTCTAACCAAGTTGACTCTTTATGTTCTTTCATCAAGTCACACCACCAGGTTGGCCCAGCAAGTACTCCCATCAAGTTGACTCTTTATGTCTGTTCATCAATTCACCCCGCCAAGTACTCTCACCAAGTTTACTCTTTAATTTTGCTCATCAAGTCGAGCCACCAAGTCGACTCTTTGAGTGTGTTCATCAAGTCACCCGAACAAGTACTCTAACCAAGTCAATTCTTCAAGTGCATTCATCAAGTCACCCCACCAAGTACTCTCACCAAGTCTACTCTTTAAGTTCGTTCATCAAGTCACCCCGCCAGGTCGGCCTACCAAGTCGACTCTTTAAGTTCGTTCATCAAGTCACCTTGCCAGGTTAGCCCACCAAGTACTCTCACCAAGTTGACTCTTTAAGTTTGTTCATCAAGTCACCCCGCCAGGTCGGCCCACCAAGTACTCTCACCAAGTCGACTCTTTACATTTGTTCATCAAGTTGCCCCACCAAGAACTCTCACCAAGTTGACTCTTTAAGTTTTTTCATCAAGTCGCCCTGCCAATTTGACCCACCAAGTACTCTCAAAAAGTTGACTCTCTAAGTTTGTTCATCAAGTCACCCTGCCAGCTCAGTCCACCAAGTACTCTCACCAAGTCACCCCGCCAGTTTGACCCACCAAGTCGACTCTTCAACTTCGTTCATTAAGTCACCCAACCAAGTTGGCCCACCAAGTCAACTCTTTAAGTTCATTCATCAAGTCATGTGACCAAGTCAGCCCATCAAGTACTCTCACCAAGTCGACTCTTTAAGTTTGTTCATCAAGTCACCCTGCCAGGTTGGCCCATCAAGTACTCTCACCAAGTTGACTCTTTAAGATTTTTCATTAAGTCACCCTGCTAGGTCAGCCCACCAAGTCGACTCTTTAAGTACGTTCATCAAGTCACCCTACCAGGTCAGCCCACCAAGTCAACTCTTTAGGTTTGTTCATCAAGTCACCCCACCAAGTACTCTCACCAAGTGGACTCTTTAATTTTTTTCATCAAATCACCTTGCTATGTCTGCCCACCAAGTACTCTCACCAAGTTGACTCTTTAGGTTCATTCATCAAGTCACCTTGCTAGGTCGGCCCACAAAGTGGACTCTTTAAGTTTTTTTATCAAGTCACCTAGCCAGGTTAGCCCACCAAGTCACCAATTAATCTCACCAAGTCAACTCTCTAAGTTCATTCATCAATTCACCCTGCTAGGTTGACCCACCAAGTCAAATCTTTAAGTTCATTCATCAAGTCACCCCGCTAGTTTGGCCCACCAAGTACTCTCACCAAGTCGACTCTTTAAGTTCATTTAGGCTAGCCAAGTCTGCTCGCCAAGTCATCTCACCACCAGGCTAGCCATCTCTTCTCGTCGAGGCATCTCACCATGTGGGCTCGCCAAGTCACCCAAGAAAGTCACCTTAACGAGTTGACTCTTTAAGTCTGCTCACCAAGTCAAGTCACCACATTGATTTACCATGTCATCTTACCAAGTTCCCCCACCTGGTCACATCTTAAAGTCTGCTCACCATGTCATATTTCTATCTTGATTCCCCAAGTTAGCTCGCCAAGGTGCCTCATGATTCAAAAGTTCAAGTGCACCCACCAAGTCGAGTCTTTAAGTTCTCTCACCAAGTCCACTCGCTAGGTTTCCAAATTTAGCAAAAATGGGGTTGTGGATGGCTATTTAGTTACAGTTTTCAATGATTTGATTTTTTTAAGGCACTTTTTTTTCGTGAATGCATATTTTCAAATGTAGAGCAAGCCTTGCACTAATATCTTATATAGGAGAGGCAATGTGCTCGAAATAAAGTCGAGTCATAATTTTCAAATCAGGAATCCTTGGATATAAAATGGAAGTTGAGCCGTTCTAGCTGAGCCATAATTTTCAAATTGGGTTCGCTAAGATACAAAATTCAAGCCAAGCCATAATTTTCAAATTTGGGTAACTTGCGATATAAAATAGGTACCTGAGCCATTCTACTTGAGTCATAATTCTCAAATCGAGTAGCTTCTGATATAAAATGGTCGTCGAGCCATTCTAGTCGGTCTCCAAAAATTGAACAATTTACCCCCCTAACTAATGCAACCAAATCACCTAACCAATGCCAATCTTTGTCTCTGCTGACAACCTCATCAAAAATTGGGTCGTGGATGGCTAGCCGATCTAGGCGAGCCATGCTGGCCGACCCGATCTTGGCGAGCCATTCTTGCTGACCCAATCTAGTCGAGCCTTGTTGGTCGACCTAATCTGGGTGAGCCGTGCTGTCTGACCTGATTTGGCCATGCCATTTTGGCCAAGACATGCTGGCTAACTTGATCTGGGTGAGCCATTCTGGCTGACCCAATCTAGGCAAGCCATTCTCGTCAACCCAATTTGGGCGAGCCATTCTGGGTGAGCTCCAAAAAAGGTGTCATGGATGGCTGTTTGGTCACATTTTTCATTGAATTAGATTTTTAAGGGATTTGTCTATGCTATCGGATATTTCAAATGCAGAAGGAGCCTCACACTAATAGCTTATATAGGAGAGGTGGTTGTCACGAGCCTCTCCCATGGCCCTCTCATTGATTCAACACCAGTGTTGCTTGGGTATTGCATAAATTTTTTCCATTGGCACAAATCCCCCGATGAATGCCTACCCTTGGACCCTCTCTTGGATCACCTTCTTCAATCACTTGACTGACACAATTACGAAAGAGACTTGGCAGCGGCTGCCATTCTACAGTGCATCTGTTTAGCAATTTTGAATTTGATCTAATGGCGAGCCCTTGTCTAGCCATGAGGTGGGTGCTGGGTGCTCTAGCAATTTTTTGTGTGCCTATCATGGCTACAATGGGAGAGGTGGTTTCCACAGGCCTCTCTCGTGCCACTCTCATTGATTCAATGCTGGTGTCAAGGCGGATGGATATGTCAAATTTTGAAATGGTGGACGCCGACATTGAAGCAATTAGAGGGGCATTAAGCCCACCCTCTAGGTGCTATTCCTTGACTCTCATTTAGATCATGTTTTCTTGTCTCTTAGCTGACGCTATTTTGGAGAAAGGTTTGGCAGTAGTTGCCAGCCCTCACTGCGTCTACTTGGTGATTTTAAAACTTGATCTAAAATGGGAGCCCTCATCTAACACATCCATCCGATGTTTCTTGGGTATTGCATAAATTTTTTCCATCAGCGTGAATCCCCCAATGAATTCCTACCCTTGGACCCTCTCTTAGATCACCTTCTTCAATCACTCGACCAATGCAATTATGAAAGAGACTTGGAAAAAGTTGCCATTCTATAGCGTGTCTATTCAGCGATTTTCAAGTTGATCTAATGGCAAGCCCTTGTCTAGCCATGAGGTGGGTGCTCGGCGCTCTAGCAATTTTTTGTGACACTATCGCAGCTACAATGGGAGAGGTGGTTGATGTGAGCCTCTCATGTGCCCCTCTCATTGATTCAATGTCGGTGTCCAGGAAAATGGATATGTCAGATTTTGAAATGGTGGAATCCAATGTTGGATCAATTAGAGCGGCATGAAGCCCACCCTTGAGGTGCTATTCCTCGACTCTCCTTTAGATCATATTTTCTTGTCACTCAGTTGGCACAATTTTGGAAAAAGGTTTGGCAGTGGTTGCCAGCCCTCACTGCGTCTACTTGGTGATTTTAAAACTTGATCTAAAATGGGAGCCCTCATCTAGCACCTCTGTTCAGGGTTGCTCGAGTATTGCATAAATTTTTGCTATCAGCACAAATCCCCCAATGAATGCCTACCCTTGGACTATCTCTTAGATCATCTTCTTTGATCACTCGATCGAAACAATTATGAAATAGACTTGGCAGCGGTTACCAGTCTACAGCATGTCTATTCAGCAATTTCAAAGTTGATCTAATGGAGAGCCCTTGTTTAGGCATGAGGTGGGTGTTTGGCACTCTAGCAAATTTTTGTGTGCCTATCGTGGCTACAATGGGATCTTTGATAACAAAAGCTCTCAGGGGCCCTCCCAAATAGAATCAGTGCTAGTGTTTGAGAAAGACAGGTTATTCAGATTTTGAATATTGGCACCAGCATCTATTCTATTAGAAGGGCTATCAAGCCATCCCAATTTTTCTATACGAGGGCTCTCTCCCCAGATTCATTCTCTTTGCAACAACTTCTTTGGCACAAAATTTTTGGAATGGTTCGGTAGTGCTTGTCATTTCAATAGTGCTGTTGTGGTCATTTCCTGGGCAGCGATATGAAGGGCGAGCCATCGTTTAGCAGTTGGGTTGCGCATAACAAATTACAAGGAAGCCTTTGTTATCAGAAGCTCCCCATGGCCATTCAATTAGAAGAGCCATTGCTTGTGTGAGAAAGGACAAATGCAACCTTGAATTCTAAACAAAATCAATGACATCAGATCTATATAAGAGCAGAATGAAGAAGTAGCCCGTTCACTATGCACGGCTCCCCAAAGTTGCTCTTCTTTCTCACTCCATCGGTACAAATTTGGGAGTTGTTTGACAGTGGTTATCATTCCAATGTGTCATTGCAGTGATCTAGAGAGCGATGCTAAGGGCAAGATCTTGTGTCTAGCATTTGGGATGTTTGTGCGAGCAAGCAGGGGAGCTCCTCTTATTGAAACCTCTCTGTGGCCTTTGAATATAGACCCAGTGCTGACGATATCGATGGATACGAGCCTTGGATTCTAAATTTGTTCATAGCTAACATTGGTTTTTGTGAGAGATGGCTATGAAAGCACATCCTGATTGCTATGTGAGAGCTCCCTAAGGTCACCTCTGTGCAACTTGATTGGCACAACATTGGGAATGGTTCGACAGTGGCTGTTGTTCCGATGTGTCATTGGGATGTCTTGGAAAGTGTTCTTTCAAGGGAGAGCTTGCGTCTAGCACTTGGATTATGCATTGTCACAAGTGAATGGGGAGATCTCTCTATGAATGGCGGCATGGTGATTGCAAGAGAAAATTGACTTAGTCAGAGCATTGGCCTTGGGCCATTGTGACAGCGTTGCAATTTCTCTTTAATTACAACCTATGTTTGTGCAGTATCAGAGTTTCCATGTAAGATTGGCCTTATTCTTGACAATTCTAGGAGATTACCTCCGAAACTTTCGGATTGGGCCCCTTCAAGGTGAAATTCATCGAGTTGATTGGATGAGCTCGATGTGCTTGTATCTATTTTGAGACGGTAATGATGGTCATTAATCTGTGGTGGTGAGTATATCCCATTCGGTGATGTCACTTTGTTTTGTTGGATACCCTATATGTACGTGTCTGCATAGCTTGCAACACACTACACATTTGGTGTTCGATTCTAAGATACACTTGTTTTTGAGTGTATGGAGTTGTATCTTTTAGCCAAGTGCTCCGTATCTTGGCACGTTCTATCATTGCATTTTTATCCTGCCTAGACGGCAAGAAGGAAAGAGATGGTTGTATAGGTTCATTGCTCAACGTCCCTAATTTCATCAAGGGTCCACTCTCCACCCTAAGTTTTTACCAATTGTTAGGGCCTTAGGATTGAGAGGGGGGCCGACGAAAGGTTTGGTTGCCACATAATTTATTTTCTAGTGCGTTCTCGATGCATGCTCACCTCTTCACTGTCTCATCCTATAGAAGTCCATGGAACTATCATGAAAGCTTTTGTGGTCTAAGCTAGTAGAAGCATAGAGTATTACTATTAATTTTTTTTTGGATGTGGAAACTCTCCATGCTCTATCCTACCTGTGTGATTCCAATGGCTGCGGCTCATGGGTTCTGCGAGAGATACTCTTCTTCAGCTTGCCCCTAAAGAGAGCATTCGGTGTTTGTATTATGTGGAAAAAAAGCTCAAGGCATTTCATCTCTCTTTAGATGTGAAATTCTAGGAGGGCTTGTCAAAGTATGGCCATTTGTACGAGGTGCACCAAAAAGCATGTAGGGGGCATATGCCTGGGAAATGGATGTCTTTGAGTGTCCTTACTCGGTCACGTGCATGGTGTACATATTTGCATTATGGCTTTGCTGTGAGCATTGTGATTCGAGCATTTTGGGGGGAATGGGTTTTGTACGAGATGTTCTTCTTAGGCTCCTACAAACCAGAGCACTTGTCTTTGCAATGCTTCGACAAGTGCAGGCCCAACATGTCTATCTAGGGGAAGAAATCTCACGAATGCTTTTTTTCAAGATGTGGGTGCTCACGGGTGGTTCTCTCCTGGTGCAGTTCTTTGATATGTGCATGTGCATGAGATTGAAGCTTTTCCAACAATGCTAGTGTGAGTGTTCACCCGTAGGAACTTTTCTGTACCTACACTAGCAGATCATGTGTCACGGGGAACAGTTAGCGAGGTTGTGCTAGAAAAGGAGATATTTTCCAGAGGTTAGACATGTCTGTGTATGCGGGTGAGCTCTCATCACCTATAAATGTGCATAGGGGGTGTTATACATGATTCCCTTGAGCGGCCTTATAATTGAGGTAGTCACGTGCACAGTGTTGCCCCCGCCAATCGCATTACTAGCCATGTTTTTGACTCGCACGACCCTTCACCCTTCAACATGGTGGTCTCCATTTGCAATTTGGCAACTAGCTCTTCATCATGGGAAAGTGTTTGTTGCGATTAAGAAGGATTTTGTCTGTTTAGGTGCACCTTAACAGGCATGTAGGAGGCATATGCCTAGGAAATGGATGTCTCTAAGTGGCCTTACAATTGAGGTGGCTATGTGCATGGTGCATCTCATATAGACTTGAGGTTTCTTTCCGAGTAGTGGTGATAGCAAGTTTGAAGGTAAAGGGTTCTATATAGGATGTTCTTCCTAGGTGCCTGTGAATCAAGGCTCCTTGTTTGGCCCTCTCTGGTCAATGATGAGACACTTTCCTCTTGTGTGAAATCTTTGAGCATTGCGAGTCCTGCATGTGCTATGAATGTCATTCTTGTTTCTTTTCCAGCGGATTATGTTTGGATGCATGACGGAGTGAATGCAAATTTCAATTTCCCATCACGATGGGACTCCCTTGGCTATAGCAGGTCTTGGGGGTCCCCTCATTGTTAGAAGCTACCTAGTTGATCCTGCCAATAGTCATATGCTTGTCTCAAAGATTAAGCCATGCATGTCTAAGTATGAACTATTTTAGACTGTGAAACTCGGATGGCTCATTAAATCAGTTATAGTTTCTTTCATGGTACTTTGCTACTCAGATAATTGTAGTAATTCTAGAGCTAATACATGCACCAAATCCTGACTCTTGGAAGGGATGCATTTATTAGATAAAAGATCGGCATGTGCTCGCCCACTATTTTGGTGATTCATGATAACTCGACGGATCGCACGGCCTTTGTGCTGGTGACACTTCATTCAAATTTTTGCCCTATCAACTTTCGATGGTAGCATAGAGGCCTATCATGGTGGTGATGGGTGATGGAGAATTAGGGTTCAATTTTGGAGAGGGAGCCTGAGAAATGGCTACCACATCCAAGGAAGGTAGCAGGCGCGCAAATTACCCAATCCTGACACGGGGAGGTAGTGACAATAAATAACAATACTAGGCTCATCGAGTCTGGTAATTTGAATGAGTACAATCTAAATCCCTTAACAAGGATCCATTGGAGGGAAAGTTTGGTGCTAGTAGCTATGGTAATTCCAGCTCCAATAGTGTATATTTAAGTTGTTGTAGTTAAAAAGCTCATAGTTGGACTTTAGGTCGTCACGATCGGTCTGCCTTCTAGGTGTGCACTGGCCCTCATGTCCCTTCTGCAAGCAGCATGTTCCTGGCCTTAATTGGCTGGGTCACGGTTTCAGTGCCGTTACTTTGAAAAAATTAGAGTGCTCAAAGCAAGCCTATGCTTTGAATACATTAGCATGAAATAACATGATAGGGGTCTAGTCCTATTTTGTTGGCCTTCAGGACTGGAGTAATGATTAATAGGGACTATCGAGGGCATTCATATTTGAGGTGAAATTCTTGGATTTATGGAAGACAAACCACTGCAAAATCATTTACCAAGGATTTTTTCATTAATCAAGAATGAAAGTTGGGGCCTCGAAGATGATCAGATACCATCCTAGTCTCAACCATAAATGATGCTGACCAAGGATTGGTGGATGTTTCTCTAAGGACTTTGCTAGCACCTTCTGAGAAATCAGAGTGTTTGGGTTCCGGGGGGAGTATGGTCGCAAGGCTGAAACTTAAAGGAATTGACAGAAGGTCACCACCAGGAGTGGAGCCTAGGGCTTAATTTGACTCAACATGGGGAAACTTACCAGGTCAAAAAATAGTAAGGATTGACAGATTGAGAGCTCTTTCTTGATTCTATGGGTGGTGGTGCATGGCTATTCTTAGTTGGTGGAGCGATTTGTCTGGTTAATTCCATTAACGAACAAGACCTCAGCCTGCTAACTAGCTACATGGAGGTTCCCCTTCATAGCCAGCTTCTTAGAGGGACTATGGCCTCCTAGCCCATGGAAGTTTGAGGTAATAATAGGTTTGTGATGCCCTTAGATGTTCTGGGCCACACGTGCGCTACACTGATGCAACCAACAAGTGTCTCTCCCTGGCCCAAAAGGTTTGGGAAATCTTGCCAAATTGCATCGTGATGGGGATAGACCATTGCAATTAGTGATCTTCAATGAGGAATTCCTAGTAAGCATGAGTCATCAGCTCGCATTGACTATGTCCCTGCCCTTTGTACACACTGCCCGTCGCTCCTACCGATTCAATGATCCAGTGAACTGTTTGGATCGTAGCAACGATGATGGTTCCTGTCAATGATGTCATGAGAAGTTCATTGAACCTTATCATTTAGAGGAAGGAGAAGTCATAACAAGGTTACCGTAGGTGAACCTACAGTAAGATCATTGTCAGTTCGAGACCCTGAATAGTGTAGGGGATGGAGCTAGCCTCCTCCCGCCCCCAAAATCTTGACAACGTGCAGACACTTGGGCCCTGCAGCAATGTGCTAGACAACCAAGCTATGGGTCTAGCACCGTCGAGGTCGAAGGTCACATCGAATGCAGTGATGGAAAGTGTGGATTCCCTGCGGGGTGAAGGAGAGACTCAGATGCAATCTGAATTATGATCGGGGCCTTCAAACAAAATCTGCGTTAGAGTGAGAGGTCTCTGCTCAGCTATAGTTCACAGGGGGTCTGGGTCTCATCCCCCATTGAGATTTCATGGTCTGATCACGTGTGCGGCACTATGCCAGAGATCTGTCATTTCCACAGTGGCAAGTCTGGACTGTCGCAACCCCCTGTTGCCTTGCCCACGTGTGTTGACTCATCGCTTGGACCATTCTATGTTTAGGATGGGTGCACTCACATGATTTGAAGCGCAGGGGCCCCATCTATTGACACAGCTCTCCCATGCGTTGACTCCCACCTTTCTGAGGTGATGGGGTGAGGACACACCACAACGTTCCTCATTGCACCCATTGGGTGCTTAGGGTTTGGGATGTGTCAACACCCAACACACAGGTGCATCACGCACCTTAGAAATCCAAAGAAAAAAGTGCGCGATCTAGTGCCTTGCTTTCTTGGGTCATCGAAAGACAAAAACATAACAAAATCATGACTCTCGGCAACGGATATCTCAACTCTCACCATAATGAAGAATGTAGCAAAATGCAATGCTTAGTGTGAATTGCAGAATCTCGTAAATCATCAAGTCTTTGAATGCAAGTTGCGCCCGAGGCCTTGGCCAAGGGCATGTCTACTTGGGTGTCGCACTACAAAAATTTTCCCTCTCTAGTGAGGAGTGGAGATGGCTATTCATGTCTGCAAGTGGCATGGTTAGCTAAAATGAGCACAAGGTCCATCGATCTGTCATGACGAGTGGTGGCTCGCAAAGGTCGGCGTTTGTTTGCGCTAATCAAACAATTCCTCGCGAGGAACTTTATTGTGGGTTCAATGGCCCACTGCAGTGCGAACATGCTACATCTCTACTGCGTCCTCAAGTCATGCATGAATACCCACTGAGTTTAAGCATATCAATAAGCAGAGGAAAAGAAACTTACCATGAATCCCCTAGTAACGACGAATGAACTGGGAAGAGCCTAGCATGAAAATCGATGGCCACACCTATCGAATTGTAGTCTTTAGGAGCATCCTCAATGATGGACTAGGCCCAAGTCCCCTAGAAGGGGGTGGTGGAGAGGGTGAGAGCCCCATCGGGCCCAGACCCTATCGCACCATGAGGCATTGTTGACGAGTTGGGTTGTTTGGGAATGTAGCCCTAATCATGTGGTAAATTCTGTCCAAGGCTAAATATAGGTGAGAGATTGATAGCGAACAAGTACCGTGAGGGAAAGATGAAAAGGACTTTGAAAAGAGAGTTAAAGAGTGCTTGAAATTGCTAGGTGGGAAGTGGATGGAGGTTGACGATGTGCCTCGGTCAGATGCAAAATGGTGTGAGCCGATCTGCCACTCAGTTCAGGGGATGTGCCAACACAGGTTATCGCAGTGGCACAAGTACGACCTTCTAGTCACACAAATACTTTCATCATGGCGATCGAGGAGTGAAGTGTGCACCTCTATAGCGGGCTCTCAGGCACCTGTGCACTCATGGCACTAGCCAGCGAGCTTTCCATCTGACCCATCTTGAAACACGGACCAAGGAGTCTAACATGTGTGTGAGTTGGCAGGTTGGAAAAACTCATGATGCGTAAGGAAGCTGACTGGCAAGATCCCCTCTCGGGGGGTGCACCGCCGACTAATCCTGATCTTCTATGAAGGGTTCAAGTGCGAGCACACCTATTGGGACCCAAAAGATGGTGAACTATGCCTGAGCAGGGTGAAGCCAAAGAAAACTCTGGTGGAGGCCTGCAGTGATACTAATGTCCAAATCATTCGTCTGACTTGGGTATAGGGGCGAAAGACTAATCGAACCGTCTAGTAGTTGGTTTCTTCCAAAGTTTCCCTCAAGATAGCTAGAGCTGACGTGCAAGTTTTATTGAGTAAAGGAAATGATTAGAGGCATCGTGGGTGTAACACCCTTGACCTATTCTCAAACTTTAAATAGGTAAGTCTGTGCGGCTACTCTGTTGAGCTGTGCCACGAAATTGTGAGCTCCAAGTGGGCCATTTTTGGTAAGAAGAACTGGTGATGTGGGATGAACCGAAAGTCGAGTTATGGTGCCAAATTATGCACTAACTTGGATCCCACAAAGGGTGTTGGTTGATTAAGACAGTAGGACGGTGGTCATGGAAGTCAAAATCTGCTAAGGAATGTGTAACAACTCACCTGCTAAATCAACTAGCCTCGAAAATGGATGGCGTTGAAGCGCGCAACCTATACTTGATCATTGAGGCAAGTGCCAGGCCTTGATGAGTAGGAGGAAATGAGGGTTGTTGCAAAATGTTGGGCGTGAGCCTGGGTGGACCGGCCCCCAGTGTAGATCTTGGTGGTAGTAGAAAATATTCAAATGAAAACTTTGAAGACTGAAGTGGGGAAAGGTTCCATGTGAACAACACTTGAACATGGGTTAGTCGATCCTAAGAGATGGGGAAACCCTATTTAAAGGGTGCACTTTGCACGATCATCGAAAGGGAATTAGGTTAATATTCTTGAATTGGGACATGGTGGCAGATGACAATGTTAGGAAATCTGGAGACGTTGGCGGGGGCCCCAAGAAGAGTTATCTTTTCTTTTTAATAGCCTGCCCACCCTGAAATCGATTCAACTAGAGATAGGGTCCAGCGGCTAGAAGAGAACAACACATCCTGTGGTGTCCGATGCGCCTTCAGCGGCCCTTGAAAGTCTAGAGGACCGAGTACCATTCACGCCTGGTCGTACTCATAACCGCATCAGGTCTCCAAGGTGAACAACCTCTAGTCAATAGAACAATGTAGGTAAGGGAAGTTGGAAAAATGGATTCATAACTTTTAGAAAAGGATTGGCTCTGAGGGCTAGGCCTAGGGGTTTGTGCCCCAAACTCGTGGGCTGTTGGTGGCCTGCCTGAGCTGCTCCCGTAGTGAGGGCGGGTTGTCGCATGTTGATCGGGCGACGGACACAGGACGCCCCCTCTAGAGGGCTTTTCCTAGGAGACAAGGGGAATCCAACTGTTTAATTAAAAAAAAGCATTGTAATGGTCCCTACAGATGCTGACACAATGTGATTTCTACCTAGTGCTCTGAATGTCAAAGTAAAGAAATTCAACCAAGCGCGGGTAAACGGCAAGAGTAACTATGACTCTCTTAAGGTAGCCAAATGCCTCGTCATCTAATTATTGACACGCACGAATGGATTAATGAGATTCCCACTATCCCTATCTACTATCTAGCGAAACCATAGCCAAGGGAATGGGCTTGGCAGAATTAGCGGGGAAAGAAGACCCTGTTAAGCTTGACTCTAGTCTGACTTTGTGAAATGACTTGAGAGTTGTAGAATAAGTGGGAGCTTTTGGGTGCAAGTGAAATACCACTACTTTTAATGTTATTTTACTTATTCCATAAGGCAGAGATGAGGCAATACCCCTATTTTTGGCCTTAAGGTGCATCTAAGTGCGCTGATCTAGGTGAAAGACATTGTCAGGTGGGGAGTTTGGCTGGGGCGACACATTTGTTAAAAGATAACATAGGTGTCCTAAGATGAGCTCAACAAGAACTGAAATCTTGTGTGGAACAAAAGGGTAAAAGCTCATTTGATTTTGGTTTTTAGTACGAATACAAACTGTGAAAGCGTGGCCTATCAATCCTTTAGAATTTTAGAACTTGAAGCTAGAGCTGTCAGAAAAGTTACCACAGGGATAACTAGCTTGTGGCAGCCAAGCGTTCATAGCGATGTTGCATTTTGATCCTTCAATGTTGGCTCTTCCTATCATTGTGAAGCAGAATTCACCAAGTGTTGGATTGTTCACCCACCAATAGGGAATGTGAGCTGGGTTTAGACCGTCGTGAGACAGGTTAGTTTTACCCTACTGATGATCTGCACCATGATAGTAATTCAACTAAGTATGAGAGGAACCGTTGATTCACACATTTGGTCATCGCGCTTGGTTGAAAAGCTAGTGGCACAAAGCTACCATGTGTCAGATTATGACTAAATGCCTCTAAGTTATAATCCATGCTAGATGCGGCGCATATCTCCCTCCAGCTGCATCGCGACCCGCAGTAGGGGTGCTCTTGCACTCCTAGGGGCCTGTGTCATTGGCCATCTCTGATCTGCACATTAGCCCATTGGAGCAACCTTGGATATTAATTTCAAACGGTCGGCGAGAAGAATCTTTTGCAGATGACTTAAATAAGTGACGGGGTATTGTAAGTGGCAGAGTCACCTTGCTGCCATGATCCAGTGAGATTTAGCCCTCTGTCACCTCGATTCGTAAAACCTTTTTTTGACTCTGAGGTGAGTGGGGTTTTTAATTTACACGAGGGTGAGAAAATCTCCCAAGTGCCAAATTCTGGGTGGGTGGGGTTTGCATGTTTTTTTTGCGAGGTTGTAACAATCTCTCAGGTGCCAAATTCCCAACAGGTGGCATTTGCAATTTGTGCGAGTGCAGGAAAATATTTCAAGTGCCAAATTCTGGGTAGGTGGGGTTTGCAATTTTTGCAAGGGTAGAAAAACTCTCCCAGGTGCCAAATTTCGAGCGGGTGGGGTTTTATGAAAATTTCCATGAGGGCAAAGAAATCTCCCAAGTGCCAAATTCCTTGTGGGTCGGGTTTTGTAAAAAATTTCTCGAGGGCAAAGAAATCTCCCAAGTGCCAAATTCTCGGCAGGTGGGGTTTGCAATTTCTGTCAAGGCAGAAAAATCTCCCAAGTGCCAGATTTTGGGTCGGTGGGGTTTTGTAAAAATTTTCGTGAGGGAAAAAAAATCTCCCAAGTGCCAAATTCTGAGCGCGTGGGGTTTGCAATTTCTACGAGGGCCAAAAAATATCCTGAGTGCCAAATTCTCAGCGGGTGGGGTTTGCAATTTTTTCGAGGGTGTAAAAATCTCTAAGGTGCCAAATTCTTGGCGGGTGGAGTTTGCAATTTCTACCAGGGCAAAAAAATCTCCTGAGTGCCAAATTTCAGGCAGGAGGGAGGGGTTTTGTAGAAATTTCTGCCAGGGCAGAAAAATCTCCTAAGTGCCAAATTTTGGGCGAGTGGGATTTTGTAAAATTTCCACGAGGGGGAAAAAAACCTCCCAAGTCCCAAATTCTGAGCTGGTGGGGTGTGCGATTTTCAGAAGGGCAAAAAAATCTCCCAAGTGCAAAATTCCCGATGGGTGGAGTTTTGTGATTTTCGCAAGTGCGAAAAAATCTCTCGAGTGCCAAAGTTTCCTTGAGGGTGAAAAAGTCTTCCAAGTGCAATCTCCATGTGGGTCAGGTTCGTAATCAGTGCAATTTTGGGTAGGTCAAGTTTGCAATTTCTGTGAGGGCAAAAAAATCTTCCAAGTCCAAATTTTGGGCTGGTGGGGTTTCGTAATTTCCAAGTGCCAAATTTCGAGCGGGTGGGGTTTGTAAATTTTACGAGGGCAGGAAAATCTTCCAAGTCCAAATTTTGAGCGGGTGGGGTTTGTAAATTTTCATGAGGGCAGAAAAATATTCTGACTGCAAATTCCAGGCGGGTCCCCAGGTTTTGTAATTTTCGTGAGGGCAAACGACTCATGTACGTAATCCAAAATCGGTCAACTTATTTTTTTGGTTAACACCCAAAGTTTTGAACTCAAATCGAGTTGGCTACCCCGACTCGAATCGCCTCCCAATTTTTTGCACAACCCATGTCACCATGCTCAACTTGATTCTAAGTGCCCTGAGTCATGTACGTTGTCCAAAAGAGGTCAACTTTTTTTTTTTAGGTTAATGCCCAAAGTTTTCAACTCGAACCATGTGGGCAACCCCGACACAAATTGCCCCAACTACCCCAACCCTGACTCGAATCACGTCGAGCCTTAATTTCCACCAATTTTTTCACACGACTCATGTCACTGTGCTCAAAATGATTCTAAGTATGTCGAGTCATGTGCATGATCCAAAGGCGGTCAACTTTTTTTTGGGTTAACGCCCAAAATTTTCAACCCAAATTGTGTTGGCAACCCCGACTCGTATCCCCTCGAGCCTTTAACCGCCTCCAGTTCTTTCGTAGGACTCATGTCATCGTGCTCAACTTGGTGCCCCAAGTCATGTACATGATCCAAAAGTGGTTAACTTCTTCCTTCTTTGGTTAACACCCAAAGATTTCAACCCGAATCGTGCCAGCAACCCCGACTCAAATCACCACAAGCCTTAATCGCCTGCAATTTTTTCAAACCACTCATGTCACCGTGCTTGACTTGATTCTATGCACCCCAAGTCATGTACATGATCCAAAAGAGATTAACTCTTTTTTTGGCTAATGGCCAAAGTTTTTGAATCGACTCAGCTACACCGACTCAAATTGCCTTGAGCCTTGACCGCCTCCATTTTTTTTTTTGCTCGACCCATTTAACCACACTCGCCTTGATTATGAGTGGCCCGAGTCACTTACATGATCCAAAACTGGGTAAATTTTTCTTTTTTCTTTTTTTGTCAAGTCCCAAAGTTTTGAACTTAAATAGGAGTTGGATACCCTAACTCGAGTCATCTCAAAAATTTTCGCACGACTCATGTCACCGTGCTCGACTTGATTCTAAGTGCCCCAAGCCGTGTACGTGATCCAAAAGCAGTTAACTTTTTCTTTTTGGTTAATGCCCAAAGTTTTCAACCTGACTTGCCTTGGAAACCTCGACTCGAAGCATCTCGAGCCTTCATGGCCTCCAATGTTTTTGAATGACTCATGCCACTATCGACTTTTCGCTCGAATCATGTCACCCAGGGCACCTCGATGCTACGTGACCCGAGCCCTGTGCGTGATCCAAAACTGGGTAACATTTTTTTTTGAACTCCCAAAATTTCATTCTTTTTCACCTTACAAAGCCTATCATAATCTCTTTTTATAAAGAAAATTCTCAAATCGGATCATTTTGGATACCCTACCTCGAATCTAGCTAGCTAGGCATAATGCCTCGAGTCAGCTCGGCAATACATGAACTGAAACCTGTGCGTGATCCAAAAATGGGTAACTTGTTTTTTTAATTTTTTAATGCCCAAAATTTATTGCTTTTCACTGTACAGGGCCTCCAATGAATTTTTTTTTTCCCTTGTCGACCCACTCTGGTGACCTAGTTGGGTCGCCCAAGGTTGGGGCGATAGAGATGGGTTGACCCAGTCAAGTGACCCAAGTTGGGTCGACCCAGGCGTGCAATCCTGGCTGGGGATAGCAAGTTGATTCTATAAGTTTTCTTGCCAATTTTGCTAGCCAAGTTGGCTCACCAATTCATCTGACCATGTGGTCTTTGCCAAATCAAGAATTGACACTCTAAGTTCGCTCACAGCTTGTCGAGCCAGCTCACAAAGATGACTTACCATCTTGCCTCACCAGGTTGCCCCACCAGGTCGCCTCTTCTTTAAGACCGCTCACCATGTCAACTCCCCAAGTTAGCTCATCAAGTTGACTATTCAGGTTGCCTCACCAAGTTGACTCCTTAAGTTTTCTCACCAAGCCAGCTCCCTAAGTCAGCTCACCAAGTCGACTCACCTAGTCATTTTACCACCTTGCCCCAGTAAGTGTTCTTGCCAAGTTGCCCCATTCAGTTGCTTCTCTAAGCCCACTCACCATGTCAGCTCACCAAGTTAGTTGTTCAAGTACGTTGCCAAGTCAACTCTTTAGGTTTGCTCACCAGGTCAGCCCGCCCAAGTCACCTCTTTAAGTTTGCTCGCTAGGTCGGCTCGCCCAAGTCGTATTAGTGAGCTAACTTGCTGAGTTACCTTACAAAGTTGACTCTTTAAGTGCACTCACCAAGTCAGCTCACCAAGTTGACTCACCATCTTGCCTCGATAAGTTGGCTTGTCGAGTTACCCCACCAAGTCACCTCTTTAAGCCCGCTCACCGTGTCAGCTTGTTAGGTCTTCTCACCAAGTCGACTAATCAAGTAGGCCCACCAAGTCACCTCAAGGATAGCTCCTCACCATGAGTCACCTCACCATGTTGACTCAATGAGTCACCTTACCATGTTGACTCTTTGAGCCCACTCGCCAGGTTGCCTCACTAAGTTGACTCGAGTATGTTTCTAAGTTGACTCTTTAAGTTTGCTCACCAGGTTGACTCACCAAGTCAGCTCACCATGTCATCTCAATGAATCAACTCACTGAGTCACCTCACCACGTTGGATCTCTAATTCCACTCGCCAAGTCACCCCACCAACTCGCCCCGTCAAGCCAACTCATCACGTCAGTTCGCTAGGTTGGCTCCCCATGTCAGCTCGCGTAGCTGACAATTCAAGGACACTCACCAAGTCTACCCCTAGGTCATCTCCCCAGGTCAGCTCACAAGGTGGACTTGCAAAGTTTCCTTAATGAGTTGACTCCTCAGGTTTTCTCGCCAGGTTGAGTCCCCAATTCAGCTCATCAAGTCAGCTCACCAAGTTCGCTTGCTAGGTCACCTCCCTAGTTCAGCTCACCATGTCATCTAAATGAACTAACTCACCAAGTTTCCCCACCAAGTTGGCTCTTTAATTCCACCCACCAAGATGCCCCACCAACTCACCTCATTAAGCCCACTTGCCATGTTAGCTTGGCAAGCTGACAATTCCAGCGTGCTCACCAAGCCGACTCTTATTTTTTTATAGCCAAGTGGGTTTGACCTTGCCAGGTCATCCCCACCAAGTTGCCTCAATGAGTTGACTCTCTAAGTCTGCTCACCAAGTTAGCTCAACCATAAGTGTCGAGAAGTTAGTGCAGATTTTCGGTGGAAAAATATGCTAAAAATCTTCAGGCTCACCATTGGAGGCCTTAGAGTGCTCAAATGAGGTTCGAAAAATTGAGGGAAGGGTTATAAAAGCATTCCTAAGCCTGTAGATCAGCAGCTGGCATTTTTGAAAAGTGGTTATAATAGCCAATCGGAGCAACGATTTGTGAGTTATAACCTTTGGAATTTGGGCTACCAAAATTTCTAAAATAATTTGTCAAAGATGTATTAGGCAGACTTATGTGTATTGTCAGGGTCTTCCAGCCATAGGCATTAAGTCCAAGCATCTAGAACCTTCTCGGCCGGCATACAATTACCTATTTAAGAAAGGCCCGAATGTTGTCTAGGACAACTCTAGGTGATAGTTGGCAGCTTGTCTTGCATACTGTTGCAGTGAAGGCACCCGTGTGGGTTAGCATATTGTGCTTATGAATTATGCAATTCCACTTCTACGGTCCAAATGACAAGACCACATTTTGTTCTCACATTTTCTATTATTTCTATGGTTTTCTTATAAGTTTATGGTATTAACGAGACCTTCCTGTGTCACCTCACCAAGTCACGTCTTAAGCCCTACTCACAATGTCAGCTTTCCAAGTCAGCTCAACAAGTTGACTATTCAAGCACGCTCACCAAGTTGATACTTTTAGTTTGCTCACAAGGTCTTCTCGCACTGTCAGCTCATCGAGTCACCCTACAAAGTTGACTTAATGACTCAACTCATCTAGTTGCCTCAGCAAGTTGACTCTTTAAGTCTTCTCACCAAGTCAGCTTGTCAAGTTGCCTCTCCTCAGGGCTGGCGACCAAGGGTTGGATAGCTTTGCTCACCAGGTCGCCTCACCAAGTAGGGTCGCCAGGTCAACCCACCAAGTGGCCTCAAAAAGTTGGCTCTTTTAGTTTGCTCGACAAGCTGGCTCACCAAGTCAGCCTACCATCTTGCCTCACCAACTTTGCCAACCAATTTTCCTTTTTAAGCTCGCTCAACAATTCGACACACCAGCTTGGCTCCCCAGGTCGGCGCACCAAGTGCTCCCACCAAGTCGAATCTTTAAGTTCGATCATCAAGTCACCACACGACTCTTTAACTCCATTCATCAAGCCACCCTACAAGGTTAGCCCACCAATTACTCTCACCAAGTTGACTCTTTAGGTCCGTTAACAAATTCACCCGACCAGGTCGGCCCACCAAGTACTCTCACCAAGTTGACTCTCTAAGACTGTTCATCGAGTCACCCCACCAAGTACTCTCACCAAGTCAACTCTTTAGGTCCGTTCATCAAGTCACCTCACAAAGTTGACCCTTTAAGTTCATTCATTAAGTCACCCCACCAAGTCAACTCTTTAAGTCCTTTCATCAAGTCACCCCACCAAGCTGACTCTTTAAGTTTGTTCATCAAGTCACTAGAACGAGTACTCTCAACAAGTCGACTCTTTAAGTCCATTCATCAAGTCACCCAACCAGGTTAGCCCACCAAGTCACCCCACCAGGTCGACTCTTTAAGTTCGTTCATCAGTTCAACCCAGCAAGTACTCTCACCAAGTCAACTCTTTAGGTCCGTTCATCAACTCACCCCACCAAGTCGACCCTTTAAGTCCGTTCATCAAGTCGCCCCACCAAGTACTCTCACCAAGTAGACTCTTTAAGTCTTTTCATCAAGTCATCCCACCAAGTTGACTCTTCAAGTCCATTCATCAAGTCACCAGAACATGTACTCTAACCAAGTCAACTCTTTAAGTTCGTTCATCAAGTCACCCCACCAGGTCGGCCCACCAAGTACTCCCACCAAGTCGACTCTTTAAGTCTGTTCATCAGTTCAACCCACCAAGTACTCTCACCAAGTTGACTCTTTAAGTCTGCTCATCAAGTCGAGTAGCCAAGTACTCTCACTAGGTCGACTCTTTGAGTCTATTCATCAAGTCACCCCACCAAGTACTCTAACCAAGTCGATTCTTCAAGTGCATTCATCAAGTCACCCCACCAAGTACCCTCACCAAGTTGACTCTTTAAGTCTGTTCATCAAGTCACCCCACCAAGTACTCTCACCAAGTCAACTCTTTAGGTCCATTCATCAAATCACCCTGCCAAGTTGACCCTTTAAGTTTTTTCATCAAGTCACCCCACCAAGTACTCTCACCAAGTCGACTCTTCAAGTCCTTTCATCAAGTCACCCCACCAAGTCGACTCTTTAAGTCTTTTCATCAAGTCACCAGAACTAGTACTCTCACCAAGTTGACTCTTTATGTTTGCTCATCAAGTCGAGCCACCAAGTACTCTCACCAAGTCACCTCTTTAAGTTCGTTCATCAAGTCACCCCACCAAGTACTCTAACCAAGTCGATTCTTCAAGTGCATTCATCAAGTCACCCCACCATGTACTCTCATCAAGTCGACTCTTTAAGTCTGTTCATCAAGTCACCCCACCAAGTACTCTCACCAAGTCAACTCTTTAGGTCCGTTCACCAAGTCACCCCGCCAAGTTGACCCTTTAAGTCCATTCATCAAGTCACCCCACCAAGTACTCTTGCAAAGTCGACTCTTTAAGTCCTTTCATCAACTCACCCCATTAATTTGACTCTTTAAGTTCATTCATCAAGTCTCTAGAACAAGTACTCTAACCAGGTCGACTATTTATGTTCATTCATCATGTAACCCCACCAGGTCGGCCCACCAAGTCAACTCTTTAAGTCTGTTCATCAGTTCACCCTGCCAAGTACTCTCACCAAGTGGACTCTTTAAGTCTGCTCATCAAGTCAAACCACCAAGTACTCTCACCAAGTTGACTCTTTGAGTCTGTTCATCAAGTCACCACACCAAGTTGACTCTTTAAGTCCGTTCATCAGTTCACCCTGCCAAGTACTCTCACCAAGTCAACTCTTTAGGTTTGTTCATCAAGTCACCCTACCAAGCTGACCATTTAAGTCTGTTCATCAAGTCGCCCCAAAAAGTACTCTCACCAAGTCAACACTTTAAGTCCTTTCATCAAGTCACCCCACCAAGTCGACTCTTCAAGTCCGTTCATCAAGTCACCAGAACAAGTACTCTAACCAAGTCGATTCTTTAAGTTTGTTCATCAAGTCGGCCCACCAAGTACTCCCACCAAGTTGACTCTTTAAGTTCGTTCATCAGTTCACCCTGCCAAGTACTCTCACCAAGTTGACTCTTTAAGTCTTCTCATCAAGTCGAGCCACCAAGTACTCTCACCAACTTGACTCTTTGAGTTTGTTCATCAAGTCGCCCCACCAAGTACTCTAACCAAGTCGATTCTTCAAGTGCGTTCATCAAGTCACCCCACCAAGTACTCTCACCAAGCTGACTCTTTAAGTCCTTTCATCAAGTCACCCCACCAAGTCAAATGCTTAAGTCTATTCATCAAGTCACCAGAAAAAGTACTCTCACCAAGTTGACTCTTTATGTCCCTTCATCAAGTCACCCCACTAGGTCGGCCCACCAAGTACTCCCACCAAGTCGACTCTTTAAGTCTGTTCATCAATTCACCCTGCGAAGTAATCTCACCAAGTGGACTCTTTAAGTCTGCTCATCAAGTCGAGCCACCAAGTACTCTCACCAAGTCGACTCTTTGAGTCCATTCATCAATTCACCCCACCAAGTGCTCTCACCAAGTCAACTCTTTAGGTCCGTTCACCAAGTCACCCCGCCAACTCGACCCTTTAAGTTCTTTCATCAAGTCACCCCACCAAGTACTCTCACCAAGTCAACTCTTTAAGTCCTTTAATCAAGTCACCCCACCAAGTTGACTGTTTAAGTTTGTTCATCAAGTCACCAAAACAAGTACAAGTACTCTCACCAAGTCAACTCTTTATGTCCGTTCATCAAGTCACCCCACCAGTTCGGCAAACAAAGTACTCCCACCAAGTCGATTCTTTAAGTTCATTCATCAGTTCACCCCACCAAGTACTCTCACCAGGTGGACTCTTTGAGTTTGCTCATCAAGTCAAGCCACCAAGTACTCTCAGCAAGTCGACTCTTTGAGTCCGTTCATGAAGTTACCCCAACAAGTACTCTAACCAAGTCAATTCTTCAAGTGCGTTCATCAAGTCACCCCACCAAGTACTCTCACCAAGTCAACTCTTTAGGTCCATTCATAGAGTGACCCAACCAAGTCGACCATTCAAGTGTGTTCATCAAGTCACCCCACCAAGTTGACTCTTTAAGTTCATTCATCAAGTCACCCTTCTAGGTCAGCCAACAAATTACTCTCACCAAGTCGACTCTTTAAGTTCGTTCATAAATTCACCCCAGTAGGTCGACCCACCAAGTGGACTCTTTAAGTTCATTCATGAAGTCACTCTGCCAAGTCGGCCCACCAAGTCGACTCTTTAAGTTCATTCATAAAGTCACCCTGCCAGGTCAGCCCACCAATTACTCTCACCAAGTGGACTCTTTAAGTTTGTTCATCAGGTCACGCCACCAGGTCGGCCCACCAAGTACTCTCACCAAGTTGACTCTTTAGGTTTGTTCATCAAGTCAACCCACCAAGTTCTCTCACCAAGTCAACTCTTTAAGTTTTTTCATCATGTCACTCTGCTAGGCTAGCCCACCAACTACTCTCACCAAGTCGACCCTTTAAGTTTGGTCATCAAGTCACCCCGCTAGGTTGGTTGACCAAGTACTCTCAGAAAGTTGACTCTTTAGGTTAGTTGATCAATTCACCCCCCAGCTCGGCCCACCAAGTTCTCTCACCAAGTCGACTCTTTAAGTTCGTTCATCAAGTCACCCTGCCAGTTTTACCCACCAAGTACTCTCACAAGGTCGACTCTCTAAGTTCGTTCATCAAGTCATCCTGCCAAGTCAGCCCACCAAGTACTCTCACCAAGTCACCCTGCTAGTTAGACCCACCAAGTTGACTCTTTAAGTTCATCCATCAAGTCACCCAACCAAGTTGGCCCACCAAGTTGACTCTTTTAGTTGGTTCATCAAGTCAGGTGACTAGGTCAGCCCACCGATTACTCTCACCAAGTTGTATCTTTATGTTTGTTCATCAAGTCACCCTGCCAGGTCGGCCGACCAAGTACTCTCATCAAGTCGACTCTATAAGATTTTTCATCAAGTCACCCTGCTAGGTCGGCCCACCAAGTTGACTCTTTAAGTTTGTTCATCAAGTCACCCTACTAGGTCGGCCCACCAAGTCGACTCTTTAGGTTTGTTCATGAAGTCACCCCACCAAGTACTCTCACCAAGCTGACTCTTTAAGTTCGTTCATCAAATCTTCCCACTATGTCTGCCCACGAAGTACTCTCACCAAGTCAACTCTTTAGGTTCATTCATCAAGTCACCCCACCAGGTCGACCCACCAAGTGGACTCTTTAAGTTCGTTCATCAAGTCACTCAGCTAGGTCGGCCCACCAAGTCACTAAGTACTCTCACCAAGTTGACTCTTTAAGTGTGTTCATCAAGTCACCTTGCCAGGTTGGCCCACCAAGTTGACTCTTTAAGTGCGTTCATCAAGTTGCCCCACCAAGTACTCTAACCAAGTCGATTCTTCAAGTGCGTTCATGAAGTCACCCGACCAAGTACTCTCACCAAGTCGAGTCTTTAACTCTATTCATCAAGTCACCCCACCAAGTACTCTCACTAGGTCAACTCTTTAGGTCCGTTCATCAAGTCATCCCACCAAGTCAACCCTTCAAGTGCATTTATCAAGTCACTGCACCAAGTACTCTCACCAATTCAACTCTTTAAGTCTGTTCATCAAGTCACCCCACCAAGTACTATCACCAAGTCAACTCTTTAGGACTGTTCATCAAGTCACCCCGCCAAGTTGACCCTTGAAGTCCGTTCATCAAGTCACCCCACCAACTACTCTCACCAAGTTGACTCTTTAAGTCTGTTCATGAATTCACCCAACCAGGTCAGCCCACAAAGTACTCTCACGAAGTCGACTCTCTAAGTCTGTTCATTAGGTCACCCCACCAAGTACTCTCACCAAGTCAACTCTTTAGGTCTGTTCATCAAGTCACCCTGCAAAGTTGACCTTTTTAGTTTGTTCATCAAGTCACCTAACCAAGTCAACTCTTTAAGTCCTTTCATCAAGTCACCGCACCAAGCCGACTCTTTAAGTCCGTTCATCAAGTCACTAGAACAAGTACTCTCACCAAATCAACTCTATAAGTCCTTTCATCAAGTCACCCCACCAGGTCGGCCCACCAAGTCACCCTACCAAGTCGACACTTTAAATCTGTTCATCAGTTCACCCTGCCAAGTACTCTCACCAAGTCAACTCTTTAGGTCCGTTCATCAAGTCACCCCACCAAGTTGACCCTTTAATTCTGTTCATCAGGTCACCCCACCAAGTACTCTCACGAAGTCGACTCTTTAAGTCCTTTCATCAAGTCACCCCACCAAGTTGACTCTTCAAGTCTGTTCATCAAGTCACCAGAACAAATACTATAACCATGTTGACTCTTTAAGTCTGTTCATCAAGGCGGCCCACCAAGTACTCCCACCAAGTCGACTCCTTAAGTCCATTCATCAATTCACCTCGCCAAGTACTCTCACCAAGTAGACTCTTTAAGTCTGCTCATCAAGTCAAGCCACAAGGTACTCTAACCAAGTTGACTCTTTGAGTCCGTTCATCAAGTCACCCCACCAAGTACTCTAACCAAGTTGATTCTTCAAGTGTATTCATCAAGTCACACCACCAAGTACTCTCACCAAGCGGACCCTTTAAGTCCTTTCATCAAGTCACCCCACCAAGTTGACTGCTTAAGTTTGTTCATCAAGTCACCAGAATAAGTACTCTCCCGAAGTCGACTCTTTATGTCCCTTCATCAAGTCACCCCACCAGGTCGGCCCACCAAGTACTCCCACCAAGTTGAATCTTTAAGTCTTTTCATCAAGTCACCCCACCAGGTCGGCCAACCAATTACTCTCACCAAGTCAACTCTTTGATTCCATTCATCAAGTCACCCCACCAAGTGCTCTCACGAAGTCAACTCTTTAGGTTCATTCACTAGGTCACCTTGCCAAGTTGACCCTTTAAGTTCTTTCAACAAGTCACCCCACCAAGTACTCTCACAAAGTCAACTCTTTAAGTCCTTTCATCAACTCACCCCACCAAGTTGACTCTTTAAGTCCATTCATCAAGTCACTAGAACAAGTACAAGTACTCTCACCAAGTCGACTCTTTATGTTCATTCATCAAGTCACCCCACTAGTTTGGCCAACCAAGTACTCCCACCAAGTTGATTCTTTAAGTCTGTTTATCAGTTCAACCCACCAAGTACTCTCACCAGGTGGACTCTTTGAGTCTGCTCATCAAGTAAAGCCACCAACTACTCTTAGCAAGTCGACTCTTTGAGTCCGTTCATCAAGTCACCCCACCAAGTACTCTAACCAATTCGATTCTTCAAGTGCGTTCATCAAGTCACCCTACCAAGTACTCTCACCAAGTCAACTCTTTAGGCCGATTTATAGAGTGACCCAACCAAGTCGACCCTTCAAGTGCGTTCATCAAGTCACCCCACCGAGTTGACTCTTTAAGTTCATTCATCAAGTCACCCCGCCAGGTCAGCCCCCAAATTACTCTCACCAAGTTGACTCTTTAAGTTTGTTCATCAAGTCACCCCACCAGGTCAGCCCACCAAGTGGACTCTTTAAGTTCATTCATGAAGTCACTCTACCAAGTTGGCCCACCAAGTCGGCTCTTTAAGTTCATTCATCAAGTCACCCCACCAGGTTAACCCACCAAGTACTCTCACCAAGTCAACTCTTTAAGTTTGTTCATCAAGTCATGCCGCCAGGTCGGCACACCAAGTACTCTCGCCAAGTTGACTCTTTAGGTTTGTTCATCAAGTCACCCCACCAAGTTCTCTCACCAAGTCAACTCTTTAAGTTCGTTCATCAATTCGCTCCACCAGGTCAGCCCGCCAAGTACTCTCACCAAGTCCACCCTTTAAGTTTGGTCATCAAGTCTCCTCGCCAGGTCGGCCCACCAAGTACTCTCACAAAGTTGACTCTCTAGGTTTGTTCATCAATTCACCTCGCCAGCTCGGCCCACAAAGTTCTCTTACCAAGGCAAATCTTTAAGTTTGTTCATCAAGTCACCCTGCCAGTTCGACCCACCAAGTACTCTCACAGGGTCGACTCTCTAAGTTTGTTCATCAAGTCACCCTGCCAGGTCCTCCCACCAAGTACTCTCACCAAGTGACCCCGCTAGTTTGACCCACCAAGTCGACTCTTTAAGTTCGCTCATCAAGGCACCCAAACAAGTCAGCCCACCAAGTTGACTCTTTCAATTCATTCATCTAGTCATGTGACCAGGTCAACCCAGCGAATACTCTCACCAAGTCGACTCTTTTAGTTTGTTCATCAAGTCACCACGCCAGGTTGACCCACCAAGTACTCTCACCAAGTCGACTCTTTAAGTTTGTTCATCAAGTCACCCTACCAGGTTGGCCCACCAAGTCGACTCTTGAAGTTTTTTCATCAAGTCACCTTGCCAGGTCGGTGCACCAAGTCGACTCTTTAGGTTTGTTCATCAAGTCACCCCTCCAAGTACTCTCACTAAGTCAACTCTTCAAGTTCATTCATCAAATCACCCTACTAAGTCTGCCCACTAAGTACTCTCACCAAGTTGACTCTTTAGGTTCATTCATCAAGTCACCCCACCAGGTCAGCCCACCAAGTGGACTCTTTAAGTTCATTCATCAAGTCACCTGCCTAGGTCGGCCCAACAAGTCACCAAGTACTCTCACCAAGTCGACTCTCTAAGTTTGTTCATCAAGTCACCCCACCAAGTCGGCCCACCAAGTCGACTCTTTAACTTCATTCATCAAGTCACCCCACCAAGTACTCTAACCAAGTTGATTCTTCAAGTGCGTTCATCAAGTCACCTGACCAAGTACTCTCACCAAGTTGACTCTTTAACTCTGTTCATCAAGTCACCCCACCAAGTCGACCCTTCAAGTGCGTTCATCAAGTCACCGCACCAAGTAATCTCACTAATTCGACTCTTTAAGTCTGTTCATCAAGTCACCCCACCAAGTACTCTCACCAAGTCAACTCTTTAGGACTATTCATCAAGTCACCTTGCCAAGTTGACCCTTGAACTTCATTCATCAAGTCATCCCACCAAGTACTCTCACCAAGTCGACTCTTTAAGTCTATTCACGAAGTCACCCAACTAGGTTGGCCCACCAAGTATTCTCACCAAGTCGACTCTCTAAGTCTGTTCATCAAGTCACCCTACCAAGTACTCTCACCAAGTCAACTCTTTAGGTCCATTCATCAAGTCATCCTGCAAAGTCAACCCTTTAAGTTCGTCCATCAAGTCATCCCACCAAGTCGACTCTTTAAGTCCTTTCATCAAGTCACCCCACCAAGATGACTCTTTAAGTCTGTTCATCAAGTCACCAGAACAAGTACTCTCACCAAGTCGACTCTATAAGTTCATTCATTAAGTCACCCCACCAGGTCGGCCCACCTAGTCACCCCACCAAGTCAACTCTTTAAGTTTGTTCATCAGTTCACCCCGCCAAGTACTCTCACCAAGTCAATCTTCAAGTTCGTTCATCAAGTCACCCCGCCAAGTCGACCCTTTAAGTCCGTTCATTAAGTTGCCCCACCAAGTACTCTCACCAAGTTGACTCTTTAATTCCTTTCATCAAGTCACCAGAACAAGTACTCTAACCAAGTTGACTCTTTAAGTCCGTTCATCAAGTCGGTCCACCAAGTACTCCCACCAAGTCGACTCTTTAAGTCCCTTCATCAGTTCACCCTACCAAGTACTCTCACCAAGTGGACTCTTTAAGTCTGCTCATCAAGTCAAGCCACCAAGTACTCTCACCAAGTCGACTCTTTGATTCCATTCATCAAATTAGCCCACCAAGTACTCTAACCAAATCAATTCTTCAAGTCCGTTCATCAAGTCACCCCACCAAGTACTCGTAATAAATCATCTCTCAGGTGCCAAATTCCCGGCGGGTGGGGTTTGTAATTTGTGCGAGTGGGGGAAAATCTTTGAAGTGCCAAATTTTGGCCGGGTTTGGTTTACAATTTTTTTGAGGGTGGGAAACTCTCCCAAGTGCCAAATTCTTATTGGGGGTTTGTAATTTCTGCCAGGGTGGAAAAATCTCCCAAGTGCCAAATGTCGAGCAGGTGGGGTTTTGTGCAAATTTCCGCGAGGGTAAAGAAATCTCCCAAGTGCCAAATTCCTGGTTGGTGGGGTTTTGTAAAAATTTCCGTAAGGGCAAAAAAATTCCCAAGTGCCAAATTCCTGGTGGGTGGGATTTGTAATTTGTGCGAGGGCGGGAAAATCTTCCAGGTGCCAAATTTCGAGCGAGTGGTGTTTGCAATTTTCATGAGGGCGAAAAAATCTCCCAAGTGCCAAATTCCCGGCGAGTGGGGTTTGTAATTTCTGTCGGGGCGGAAAAATCTCCCAAGTGCCACATTCCGGGTGGGTGGGGTTTTGTAAAAAATTTTGCGAGGGCAACAAAATCTCCCAAGTGCCAAATTTCGGGCGGGTGGGGTTTGCAATTTCTGCGAGGGTGAAAAAAATCTCCCAAGTGCCAAATTCTCGGCAGGTGGGGTTTGCAATCTTCCTGAGGGCGTAAAAATCTCCTAGGTGCCAAATTCCTGGCAAGTGGGGTTTTTAATTTCTGCTAGGGTGTAAAAATCTCCCGAGTGCCAAATTCTGGGTGGGAGGGAAGGGTTTTGTAGAAATTTTTGCCAGGGTAGAAAAATCTCTCGAGTGCCAAATTTCGGGCGAGTGGGGTTTTGTAAAATTTCCACGAGAGGGAAAAAATCTCCCAAGTCCCAAATTTTGAGCTAGTGGGGTTTGCAATTTTTAGAAGGGTGGAAAAATCTCCCAAGGCCCAATTTCTCGTTGGGTGGGGTTTTGTGATTTTCGCCAGTGCGAAAAAATCTCTCGAGTGCCAAAGTTTCCTCGAGGGCAAAAGAGTCTTCCATGTGCAATTTCCATGTGCATTGGGTTCGTAATCAATGCAATTTCGGGTGGGTCAAGTTTGCAATTTCTGTGAGGGCAGAAAAATCTTCCAAGTCAAAATTTCAAGCAGGTCGGGTTTCATAATTTCCAAGTGCCAAATTTTGAGCGGGTGGGGTTTTTAAATTTTGCGAGGGCAGAAAAATCTTCCAAGTCCAAATTTTGAGTGGGTGGGATTTGTAAATTTTCATGAGGGCAAAAAAATCTTCCGACTGCAAATTCTAGGCAGGTCCTTGGGTTTTATAATTTTTGTGAGGGCAGACGACTCATGTACGTGATCCAAAATTAGTCAACCTATTTTTTTGGTTAACGCCCAAAGTTTTGATATCAAATTGAGTTGGCTACCCTAACTCAAATTGCCTCGAGCCTAATCGCCTTCAAATTTTTTGCACAACCCATGTCACCATGCTCGACTTGATTCTAAGTGCCCGGAGTCATGTATGTGGTCCAAAAGAGGTCAACTTCTTTTTTTTGGGTTAATGCCCAAAGTTTTCAACTCAAACCGTGTCGACAACCCCGACACGAATTTCCCCAACTACCCCAACCTCGACTCGAAACTTGTCGAGCCTTAACTGCCTCCAATTTTTTTGCATGACTCATGTCACCATGCTCGACATGATTCTAAGAGCGCCAAGTCATGTGCGTGATCCAAAGGCGGTCAACCTTTTTTTTGCGTTAACGCCAAAAGTTTTCAACCCAAATTGTGTCGAAAACCCTGACTCGTATCGCCTTGAGCCTTAACTACCCCCAGTTTTTTTTAGGACTCATGTCACCATGCTTGAATTGCCAAGTTACCCCACCAAGTCACCTCTTTAAGCCCACTCACTATGTCATCTCGTCAGGTTAGCTCACCAAGTCGACTAATCAAGTAGGCCCACCGAGTCACCTCAAGGAGCTAACTCAATGAGTCACCTCACCATGTTGACTCTTTAAGCTCGCTCGCGAGGTCGCCTCACTAGGTCAACTCAAGTATGTTGCCAAGTCAACTCTTTAAGTTTGCTTGCCAGGTCGACTCACCAAGTTAGCTCACCATGTCATCTCAACAAACTAACTCACCGAGTCACCTCACCACGCTGGCTCTCTAATTCCTCTCGCCAAGTCACCCCACCAACTCGCCCCGTTAAGCCCACTCACCACATCAGTTAACTAGGTTGGCTCCCCATGTTAGCTCACCAAGTTGACAATTCAAGAACGCTCACCAAGTCTGCCCCTAGGTCATCTCCCCAAGTTGGCCCACAAGGTGGACTTGCAAAGTTTCCTTAATGAGTTGACTCTTCAAGTTTGCTCGCTAGGTTGACTCCCCAATTTGGCTCGCCAAGTCAGCTCACCAAGTTCGCTTGCTAGGTCACCTCCCTAGTTTATCTCACCATGTCATCTAAATGAACAAACTCACTGAGTCGCCTCACCAAGTTGGCTCTTTAATTCCACTCGCCAAGTTGCCCCACCAACTTGCCTCGTTAAGCCCACTCGCCATGTCAGCTCGCCAAGCCAACAATTCCAACGCGTTCACCAAGCCGACTCTTGCAGTTTTCTCACCAAGTTGGTTTCACCTTGCCAAGTCAACCCCACCAAGTCGCCTCAATGAGTTGACTCTATAAGTCTGCTCACCAAGTTAGCTCAAGCATAAGTGTTGAGAAGTTATTGCAGATTTTTAGTGGAAAAATATGCTAAAAATCTTCAGGCTCACCATTGGAGGCCTTAGAGTGCTCGAATGAGGTTCAAAAAATTGAGGGAAGGGTTATAGTAGCATTCCTAAGCCTGTAGATCAAGAGCTAGCATTTTCAAAAAGTGGTTATAATAGCCAATCGGAGCAACGATTCATGAGTTATGGCCTTCGAAAGTTGGGCTACCAAAATTTCTAAAATAATTTCTCAAAGATGTATTAAGCAGACTTATGTGTATTGTCAGGGTCTTCCAGCCATAGGTATTTAAGTCCAAGCATCTAGAACCTTCCCGGCTAGCATAAAATTTCCTATTTAAGAAGGGCTCAAACATTGTCTAGGACAACTCTGGGTGATAGTTGGCAGCTTGCCTTGCAGGCTGTTGCAGTGAAGGTGCCCGTGTGGGTTAGCATATTGTGCTTATGAATTATGCAATTCCACTTCTATAGTCCAAATGACAAGACCACATTTTGTTCTTGCATTTTCTATTATTTCTATGGTTCTATTATAAGTTTATGGTATTAATGAGACCTTCCTGCGTCACCTCACCAAGTCACGTCTTAAGCCCTGCTCACAATGTCGACTTTCCAAGTCAGCTCAACAAGTCAAGTGTTGAAGCATGCTCACCAAGTCGACACTTTTAGTTCACTCACAAGGTCTTCTCGCATGGTCAGCTCATTGAGTCACCCCACCAAGTCGCCTCAATGACCCAACTCATCGAGTTGCCTCACCAAGTTGACTCTTTAAGTTTGCTCACCAAGTCAGCTCATCAAGTTTCCTCTCCTCAAGGCTGGTGACCAAGGGTTGGATAGCTTTGCTCATCGGGTCCCCTCACCAAGTGGGGTCGCCAGGTCACCCCACCAAGTAGCCTCAACAAGTTGACTCTTTCAATTTGCTCGACAAGTTGGCTCACCAAGTCAGCCTACCATCTCACCTCGCCAACTTTCCCAACCAAGTTGCCTTTTTAAGCTCGCTCACCAATTGGACTCACCAACTTGGCTCCCCAGGTTGGTGCACCAAGTGCTCTCACCAAGTCGAATCTTTAAGTTCAATCATCAAGTGACCACATTTGGTTGGCACACCAAGTTGACTCTTTAAGTTTTTTCATCAAGCCACCCTACAAGGTCGGCACACCAAGTACTCTCACCAAGTCGACTCTTTGAGTCCATTCACGAAGTCACCCAACCAGGTCAGCCCACCAAGTACTCTCACCAAGTCGACTCTCTAAGTCTATTTATCAAATCACCCCACCAAGTACTCTCACCAAGTCAACTCTTTAGATCTATTCATCAAGTCACCCTGCCAAGTTGACCCTTTAAGTCTGTTCATCAAGTCATCGCACCAAGTATTCTCACCAAGTTGACTCTTTAAGTCCTTTCATCAAGTCACCCCACCAAATCGACTCTTTAAGTCCATTCATCAAGTCACCAGAACAAGTACTCTCACCAAGTCAATTCTTTATGTCCCTTCATCAAGTCACCCCACCAAGTCAGCCCACCAAGTCAACTCTTAAGTTCGTTCATCAGTTCACCCCACCAAGTATTCTCACCAAGTTGACTCTTTAAGTCTGCTGATCAAGTCAAGCCACCAAGTACTCTCACCAAGTTGACTCTTTGAGTCCGTTCATCAAGTCACCCCACCAAGTACTCTGACCAAGTCGATTCTTCAAGCACATTCATTAAGGCACCCCACCAAGTCAACTCTTTAGGTCCGTTCACCAAGTCACCCTGCCAAGTTGACCCCTTAAGTTCATTCATCAAGTCACCCCACCAAGTACTCTCACCAACTTGACTCTTTAAGTCCTTTCATCAACTCACCCCACTAAGTCAACTCTTTAAGTCTGTTCATCAAGTCTCCAAAACAAGTACTCTCACCAAGTTGACTATTTATGTCCATTCATCAAGTCACCCCACCAGGTCGGCCCACCAAGTTGAATCTTTAAGTCCGTTCATCAGTGCACCCTGGCAAGTACTCTCACCAAGTCAACTCTTTAGGTTCATTGATCAAGTCAACCCTTTAAGTCCATTCATCAATTCGCCCCACCAAGTACTCTCACCAAGTCAACTCTTTAAGTCCTTTCATCAAGTCACCCCACCAAGTCGACTCTTCAAGTCTGTTCATCAAGTCACCAGAACAAGTACTCTAACCAAGTCAACTCTTTAAGTCCGTTCATCAAGTCACCCCACCAGGTAGGCCCACCAAGTGCTCCCACCTGTAGACACCTAAAAACCTTTAGAAAATAAAGTATTTTTATTTTCTTAAAAATTCTTGATGACATCATCATTTATTAATTAATTAATTAATTAATTAATTTTTATGCCATTAAATCCCTTTATCTTAATTTAAAATATTTAATTAAGGAATCCCTCCCAAAAATGTTTAAATCTTATTTAAACATTATTTTCTTATTTATTAATTATTTAATTAATAAATTGACCAAAAACCCCAAAATAAATAAAGAATTTTTTTTTGCCCAAAACTTGGCCAATTTCCTTAAGACCACTAACCTCTTCCAAAATCTTCTAAATTCTTCTTTAATTTTGATTAAAGGATAATCCCATCATTTCCTACCCCTAATCCCTACTCAAAATATTTAATTAAGATTAAATATTAATCTTCATGTTTATTAAAAAAGTTTTAATAAATATCTCCTCAACCCAAACCCTTGAAATAAATAAAAATTTATTTATTTCCTAAAAATCTAATTTATCCTCATCCTAGGAAATTCGAGACTATTCTAGAAAGTCTTTATCCTCATCCAAAGTCTAGACTCTTCTAGAAGATGTCTTTAAAACTAGTCCTAATCCTCTCCTAACCTTGTCACATTCCCTAAACATGAGTTAAAACTTCCTAACCCAAGCCAAAGTTAACAAATATCTCCTCCTTCACCCACCCTCATTAAATGTCATCCACTTGCCTATCCCTAAGCTAATCCTAAACCATTCTAATCCATCCTCTAATCATTTGCACAATCCTAAGAAAGCTTAAAACCCTCCTAATCAAGCCCAAGTCGAAATTTCTCTCATCTCCCTCAAAATATCTCAATCGTAAAACTTTATGAAGCCCACTAGGCCATAAATGACTCTTCCAAGCCCTTTTATTGCTCTTACAAGTCATTATGAGGGTCTTTATGAAGATTTTATCCCTTGAGCCTCATTTTTTGACTCATCCTTCCCCTTTCCTCTATCCTCTCACCATGTGACATGTGTCACTCCTTGATTGGCAATAAGGAAGCACAATCCATGTGCTCTCCTCTCATGCAATCTGAGCCCTCCATGAGCTTTTTCCCATCCTTGCATCTTAGCCCTCAATCCCTCAAGCCTCTTGCCTATAAATTGGATCCTTCCCCTTTGCAAAATAACACAATCCATGAAGTAAAGTCATAATGCCATTTTAAGAAGCCATTTTACATCAAAACCATACACTCACACCCAAATTCCAACTCCATTTGAAGCCCTTTTTAAAGCATAAGCTTGAGCATACATCCTATCTATTTAGACAAAGCCACTCAACAAGAGAGCTTCTTATTGAGAGAGCCCATTAATGGCTCATATTCTCAATTGAGATCTCATCTTAGTCTATCTTGAAGTTTATGGATTTTTTTTAGTTTGTAGAAGCTTTATTTAAATTTGGTTTCTATTAGCATACTAACATTGCTCATATACATTTTGGCACGCCTGGTGGGACTCCGCATGGGTCATCTTCATTAGCTTTTTTAGTCAAGTTTTGTATGTCATTTGATAATTTTGGCTAATTTTTCTTGTTTTTGTGATTGTTAGGATTGTATAAATTGGTTTTTTAGGTCCACATGAGCATGAAGAAGACAAAGGAACTCATAGTCTATCTCATAGTGTTTGCAGATTTTTCAAGCTTATAGGTGGAAAAAGCACTTGGAATTCTTCTTCCTCTTCTTGTCTATATTCTTCTTATTCCATCTACTTCTTCTTCTTCTTCTTGTGGGAGATCTTGGCCTTTTTTTTTGAAGGAAGAAAAATCATACACACTTCTTTTTAATGCTTAAAATGAACCCCTAAATCATACTTAAATCCATTAAAAACTAAAAATTTACAAAAAAAAATGCCTTTTAACAAGTAAAACTAAACCAATCCAATCATTTGCATCCTTGCAACATCAAGGTTTTAGATGCATTCATGCAAATTTAGGAACACTTCATTTTTTGGGAATTTAAAAAGAAATTCAAGTTTCCATTTCAAAAGGTTCAGAATCAACACTAAGTTCACACTAAAATCTAAATCAAACTCAAAGCATCAATCAAGGATAAAATGAACCTCATTTGCAAATATTTTAAAGTTCTTTTAAAAATCTCATGAAAACTAAGATTCCTAAATGGTTGCCAAAAATTGTCCTAAAAGATTTGTTATTTGTTCCAAAAAAATGTCTTCTTGCAAAATCTTGAATGTTGCTTAGGTTTTTCATGCATCAAAACAACCTAGGAATATCATTTTTGGGCTTAAAATATGCAAACTAGAACACAAAATCTTGAATGAAAACCAAAGTCCAAAGAGTCATTTTCACTTTTGAGTCCAAAAACAATCTTGAATGATCTAAGGTTAAAACAAAGCACTTCAAATTTCTTAAAATAACACACAAAATCTCAATCTTGAATGCTCAAAGGAAAAAACTTGAATGTTTAATCACTTGTCTTTTAATGCATGTTGCTAAAATCACTCTTGAGTGCCTTGGATTAAAATCATGTTTGTTTTTTTTATGAATGCATGATTAAAACAAAAAATCCAATCTTGAATGCCATAGATCAAATAATCATCTTTTGGGGCATAAAAAGAATCCATATTTTTTAAATCTTCTAAGTTATAAAAAATAATAAAGACGCTTTGAGTAAGTTTGTAGTTGGACTCACCCTCTTTAATCACCCATCAATTTAACCATTGGTTGCAATTTCAACGCCATCTATGGGGATGGATCTACCTAAGAGGGTGTTAAGTGCTCCAGAAAGATCAAAATCCACTCACTTGGGTCTTTAGTGGTTTTTCTAAGTTAGAAAATTCCTTGAATGCACATTAATCTCGCTCACACTTCATTTGGGCATAAAAATTGGACAAATCTTGATGTGGAGGGCCTTTGGGTGCACGCTTACCAATTGAGTTTCACAAATCTTTGTTTTGGGCTTAAAAAAAACTCACACTCAATCTTGAAAGCCTAACAATCAATGAACATTGCATGGTTTGGATGCATTTTCAATGACGCTCGCATTTCTTATGTTGACGATCTCTCGAATTTCATTATGCTGATGATGCTATCAAATTGGAATGAACATTGTATGCCATAATCACAAGTGTCTTCAATCATAGCTTACAAAATCTAAATCATCAATTGGAATAAACGCGTGTCTTTTAAAGCCTAAGATCATGTATGTGGTCTTGTTTTACACTTTTTAGGAGGCTTGCTTGGGGATTTCATCACCCCTTGGATGACCTCAACTCCTGCGTTTCGGTGGAGTATAAGAATCGGGAGGTGAATCAAAAGAAACCTCCCTTGGGATCAAGATTTTGTCACTCGGGCTAAGCCTCAAGGAACTTTATACCCTTGAGAAGTGAAAGAGGAGAAGTGGGATACTGCTCCTTTCGGCTGTGTGACATCTTTTTGGTTTCATCTATAGATTTGGGCCTCACATACCTTGCGTATATAGAGGAATCCCTAGCTATAAAAAATTTCATCATTGTAGAAAGCTTCCTAGGATGTTGGTGTGTTTGACGTGCTTGCTCCAAAAAAATTTCTGCTTGTTTGTTCATAACTTTTGAATGAATGTTTGCCAAATTTGATCAAAAATTCAAAAAAGTAGAAATCTCCCAGCTGAAGGCATACTTAGTGTAGTCACTGCCTCATCAAAAAATCATCCAAGCTCCTCTACGGCAACCAAATCTATCTAGAACAATCCCAAATCCAAAGTTGACTCTTTAAGGTCATTCATCAAGTCACGTGACTAGGTCAGCCCACCGAGTACTCTCACCAAGTTAACTCTTTAAGTTTTTTTATCAAATCACCCTACTACGTCAGCCCACCAAGTACTCTCACCAAGTTGACTCTTTAAGTTTGTTCATCAAGTCACCCTGCCAGGTCGGCCCACCAAGTTGACTCTTTAAGTCCGTTCATCAATTCACCCTTCCAGGTCGGCCCACCAAGTTGACTCTTTAGGTTCATTCATTAAGTCACCCCACAAAGTACGCTCACCAAGTCGACTCTTTAAGTTTATTCATCAAATCACCCCGCTATGTCTGCCCACCAAGTACTCTCACCAAGTCAACTCTTTAGGTTTATTCATCAAGTCACCCTGCCAGGTCGGCCCACCAAGTGGACTCTTTAAGTTCGTTCATCAAGTCACCCAGCCAGGTCGGCCCACCAAGTCACCAAGTACTCTCACCAAGTCGACTCTCTAAGTTCGTTCATCAAGTCACCCCGCCAGGTTGGCCCACCAAGTTGACTCTTTAAGTTTGTTCATCAAGTCACCCCGCTAGGTTGGCCCACCAAGTAGTCTTGCCATGTTGACTCTTTAATTTTGTTTAGGCTAGCCAAGTCTGCTAGCTAAGTCATCTCACCACCAGGCTAGCCAACTCTACTCATCGAGGCATCTCACCATGTGTGCTCACCAAGTCACCCTAGAAAGTCACCTCAACAAGTTGTCTCTTTAAGTAGATGCTCACCAAGTCAAGTCACCACATTGACTTACCATGTTGCCTTACCAAATTGCCCCACCTGGTCACGTCTTAAAGTCTACTCACCATGTCATATTTCTAGCTCGATTCCCCAAGTCAGCTCACCAAGGTGGCTCACGAGTCAAAATTTCAAGTGTGCCCACCAAGTCAAGTCTTTAAGTTCACTCACCAAGTTCACTCGCTAGGTCAGCTCACCGAGTCAAGTCATCTCACCCAGTTGACTTACCATCTTTTGTCACCGTCAATTTACTCCTGTGGCTCATGAAATCACACCACCTAACTGATGTCAATTTTTGGCTCTGTTGCCAAATTCAAAAAAAATGGGGTCGTGGATGGCTATTCAGTTACATTTTTCAATGAATTGATTTTTTTAAGGCACTTGTCTACGTGAATGCATATTCTTGAATGCAGAGCAAGCCTTGCAATAATATCTTATATAGGAGAGGCAATGTGCTCGAAAAAAATTTGAGTCATAATTTTCAAATTGGGTAGCCTTGGATATAAAATGGATCAATTTACCCTCCTGACTGATGCAATCAAATCACCTAACCAATGCATATCTTTGTCTTCGTTGACGACCTCATCAAAAATGGGGTCGTCGATGGCTATTCGGTCACATTTTTCATTGAATTGGGTTTTAAGGTACTTGTCCACTAAATGTACATTTTTGATGTAGAGTAAGCCTTGCACTAATAGCTTATATAGGGGAGGTAGTGTGCTTGAAAAATGGTGGGTGAGCTAGCCCGACTGACACAATCTGGGCGAGCCATGCTGGCCGACTCGATCTAGCTGAGTCGTTCTGGCTGAGCCATGCTTGCTGAACCAATCTGGGTGAGCCATTCTAGCCAACCTGATATGGATGAGCCATGCTGGTTGAGCTATTCTGGGTGAGCCATGCTGGCTGACCTAATCTGGGTGAGCCGTTTTGGCCGACCCAATCTGGCCGAGCTCCAAAAATGGTGTCATGAATGGCTGTTAGGTCACATTTTTCATTGAATTGGATTTTTAAGGGATTTTTCCATGCTATCATAGATTTCAAATGCAGAAGGAGCCTCACACTAATAGCTTATATAGGAGAGGTGGTTTCTGCAAGCCTCTCCCATGCCCCTTTCATTGATTCAACATTGGTGTCTAGGCAGATCAGATTGTTGGGTTTTCAAACGATGTATGTTGATGTTGAATCAATGAAAGGTGCATGAAGCGATCTTAGTGCTTTTCCTTGGCTCTCCTTTAGATCATGTTTTTCGATGACTCAATTTTGGAAAAGGTGAGGCAGTGGTTGTCGATCCATGGCATGTCTTTCAGGTGATTTTAAAACTTGATCTAAATGTGAGCCCTTGTCTAGCACTCCGACGTTGCTTGGAATAATGGCAATTTTCTATGGGTGCTTGGTGCTCTTGAAATTTTTCATGGTGTACTTATCATGGCTACATGGGAGCTTTAATATAGAAAGCTCTCAACAAAAAATGGTGGTCGAGCCATGCTGGCCGACCCGATCTGGGCGAGCCATGCTGGCCGACCCGATCTAGGTGAGCCATTATGGTCGATGCAATCTAGGCAAACCATGCTGGCTAACTCGATCTGTGTGAGCCATTTAGGCCAACATGATCTGGGTGAGCCATTCTGGTCAACCCAATTTGCACGAGCCATTTTCGTCGACCCGATCTGGCCGAGATCCAAAAATGGTGTCGTGGATGGCTATTTGGTCACATTTTTCATTGAATTGGATTTTTAAGGGATTTTTTCATGCTATCACAAATTTCTAATGTAGAAGGAGCCTCCTACTAATAGCTTATATAGGAGAGGTGGTTGCTGTGAGCCTCTCCCATGCCCCTTTCATTGATTCAATATTGGTGTCTAGGAGGATCGGATTGTTGGATTTTTGAACAGTGTATGCTGATGTTGAATCAATAAAGGCGCATGAAGCAATCTCTGAGTGCTTTTCCCTTTAGATCATGTTTTTCGATGACTCAATTTTGGAAAAGATGAGATAGCAGTTGCAGATCCATGGCGTGTCTTTTTGGTGATTTTAAAACTTGATCTAAACATGAGCCCTTGTCTAGCACTCCAACGTTGCTTGGTATAATGGCAATTTGCTATGGGTGCTTGGTGCTCTAGCAATTTGTCATGGTGTACTTATCATGACTACATGGGATCTTTAATACCAAAAGCTCTTGGTGAAAAATGGTGGCCAAGCCATGCTGGCCGACCCGATCTAAGCGATCCATTCTGGCCGACCCGATCTGGGCGAGCCATGCTGGCTGACTCGATCTGGCCGAGCCATTTTCGTCGACCCGATCTTGCTGAGCTCCAAAACTGGTGTCGTGGATGGTTGTTTGGTCACATTTTTCATTGAATTGGATTTGTAAGGGATTTTTCCATGCTACCACAGATTTTAAATGCAGAAGGAGCCTCGCACTAATAGCTTATATAGGAGAGGTGGTTTCCACGAGCCTCTCCCATGCCCCTTTCATTGATTCAACATTGGTGTCTAGGAAGATTGGATTATTGGATTTTCAAATAGTGTATGCTGATGTTGAATAAATGAAAGGGGCATGAAGTGATCTCTAAGTGCTTTTCCTTAGCTCTCCATTAGATCATGTTTCCCGATGACTCAATTTTGGAAAAGGTGAGGCAGCGGTTGTCGATCCATGGCATGTCTTTTTGGTGATTTTAAAACTTGATCTAAACATGAGCCCTTGTCTAGCACTTCGGCATTGCTTGGTTTAATGGAAATTTTATATGGGTGCTCAGTGCTCTAGCAATTTGTCATGGTGTACTTATCACGGCTACATGGGAGCTTTAATATCGAAAGCTCTCGACAAAAAATGGTGGCCAAGCCATGCTGGCCGACCCGATCTGGGCGAGCTATGTTGGCCGACCCGATCTAGCTTAGCTATTTTTGTCGACCCAATCTGGCTCTTCTTTCTCACTCCATCGGCACAAATTCAGGAGTTGTTCAACAATGGTTGTCATTCCAATGTGTAATTTCAGTGATCTAGAGAGTGATGCTAAGGGCGGGAGCTTGCATCTAGCATTTGGGATGTTTGTGCAAGCGAGCAGGGGAGTTCCTCTTATCGAAACCTCTCCGTGGCCTTTGAATATAGATCCAGTGCTGACGATATCGATGGATAAAAGCCTTGGATTCTAAATTTTTTTAGCTAACATTGGTTTTTGTGAGAGATGGGTATGAAAGCACATCTTGATTGCTATGCAGAAGCTCCCTAAGGTCACCTCTGTGCCAAATCGGTCGACACAACATTAGGAATGGTTCGATAGCATTTGTCATTCCAATGTGTCATTGGGGGATGTCTTGGAAAGTGGCCTTTCAAGGGCGAGCTCATGTCTAGCACTTGTATTGTGCATCGCATCACAAGTGAATGGGGAGATCTCTCTATGAATGGCGGCATGGTGATTGCAAGAGAAAATTGACTTAGTCAGAGCATTGGCCTCAGGCCATTATGACGGCCTTGCAATTTATCTTTAATTGCAACCTATGTTTGCACAGTAGTAGAGTTTGCATGTAAGATTGGCCTTATTCTTGATAGTTCCAGGAGATGACCTCTAGAAGTTTTGGGTTGGGCCCCTTTAAGGTGAAATTCATCCAGTTGATCGGATGAGCTTGATGACCATTTCACTACCTTGGCTCCATGAATTCACATCTCCTAATCGATGACAATCTTTTGCTCCTCTAATGACCTTATAAAAAATTTGATAGTGGATGGCTATTTGGTCATAATTTTCAACGATTTGGATTTTTAAGGCAGTTGTCAGTTTGTTTGCTAATTTCTAATGCAGAGTGAGCCTCACACTAATAGCTTATATAGGAGAGGTGGTTGTCGCAAGCCTCTCCCATGCCCCTCTCATTGATTCAACATTGGTGTCAGGGCAGATGGATATGTTAGATTTTGAAATGGTGGACACCGACATTGAATCAATTAGAGGAGCATGAAGCCCACCCTCGAGGTGCTATTCCTCGACTCTCCTATAGATCATGTTTTCTGGTCACTCAGTTGGCGCAATTTTGGAAAAAGGTTTGGCAATAGTTGCCAGCCCTCACTACGTCTACTTGGTGATTTTAAAACTTGTTCTAAAATGGGAGCCCTCATCTAGCACCTCCGTTCGGTGTTGCTCAGATATTGCATGAATTTTTGCTATCGGCGCAAATCCCCCAATGAATGCCTAGCCTTGAACTCTCTCTTAGATCACCTTCTTTGATCACTCAGACCAATGCAATTACAGAAAAGACTTGGCAATGGTTTCCATTCTACAACGCATCTGTTTAGTGATTTCAATGTTGATCTAATGGCGAGCCCTTGTCTAGCCATGAGGTGGGTGCTTGGCACTCTAGATATTTTTTGTGTGCCTATTGTGGCTACAATGGGAGCTTTGATAACAAAATCTCTCAGTGACCCTCCCCAATAGAATCAATGCTGATGTTCAAGAAAGACACGTTATTCAGATTTGGAATATTGGCACCAGCATCATTTCTATTGGGAGGGCCGTGAAGCATCGTTTCTATTGGGAGGGTCGTGAAGCCGTGAAGGGCCTTGCACAACCCTTCACCCTTTAGCATGGTGGTCTCTATTGGCACTTTGGAAACTAGCTCTTCGTCATGGGAAAATGTTTGTTGTAATCAAGAAGGATTTTTTCTGTGCGGTTGCACCTCAACAGGCGTCTAGGAGGCATATGCTTGGAAAATGGATGTCTCTGAGTGGCCTTACAATTTAGATGGCTATGTGTGCGGTGCATCTTGTACAAACTTGAGGCTTTTTTTCGAGTAGTGGCAACAATGAGTTTGAGGGTAAAGGGTTCCGTACGGGATGTTCTTCCTAGGTGCCTATGAACCGAGGCTCCCTGTTTGGCCCTCTCCAGTCAACGATGTGAAAATTTCCTCTTGTGTCAAATCTTTTAGCATTGCGAGTCCTGCATGTGTTGTGAACATCATTCTTGTTTCTTGTGTGGCAGATTATGTTTGGATGCATGATGGAGCGAATGCAAATTTTGGTTTCCCATCACGACGAGCATCCCTTGGTTGTAGTAGGTCTTAAGGGTCCCTTCATTGTTAGAAGCTACCTGGTCAATCCTTCCAATAGTCATATGGTTGTCTCAAAGATTAAGCCATGCATGTCTAAGTATGAACTATTTTAGACTGTGAAACTATGGATGGCTCATTAAATTAGTTATAGTTTCTTTGATGGTACTTTGCTACTCAGATAATCATATTAATTCTAGAGCTAATACGTGCACCAAATCTTGACTCTTAAAAGAGATGCATTTATTAGATAAAAGGTCAGTATGAGCTTGCCTGTTGTTCCGGTGATTCATGATAACTCGATGGATCACACAGCCTTTGTGCTGGTGACGCTTCATTCAAATTTATGCCCTATCAACTTTCAATGGTAGGATAGAGGCCTACCATGGTGGTGATGGGTCATAGAGAATTAGGGTTTGATTCCAAAGAGGGAGCCTCAGAAATGGCTACCACATCCAAGGAAGGCAGCAGGCACACAAATTACCCAATCCTGACATGGGGAGGTAGTGATAATAAATAACAATACTGGGCTCATTGATTTTGGTAATTAGAATGAGTACAATCTAAATCTCTTAACGAGGATCCATTAGAGGGCAAGTCTAGTGCCAGAAGCCACGGTAATTCTAGCTCTAATAGTGTATATTTAAGTTATTGCAGTTAAAAAGCTCATAGTTGGACCTTGGGTCATCATGGTCGGTCCGCCTTCTGGGTGTGCACTGGCCCTCACATCCCTTCTTTCAATGGCGTGTTCCTAGCCTTAATTAGCTAGGTCGCAGTTTTGGCACCATTACTTTGAAAAAAGTTAGAGTTCTCAAAGCAAGCCTATGCTCTAAATACATTAGCATGGAATAACGTGATAGGAGTCTAGTCCTATTCTGTTAGCCTTCAGGATCGAAGTAATGATTAATAGGGACTGTCGGGGGCATTCGTATTTCATTGTCAGAGGTGAAATTCTTAGATTTATGGAAAGACAAACCACTATGAAAGGATTTGCCAAGGATGTTTTCATTAATCAAGAACATATGTTGGGGGCTCAAAGATGATCAGATATCGTCCTAGTCTCAACCATAAATGATCCTGACCAGGGATCGACGGATGTTGCTCTAAGGACTCCACCAGCACCTTCTGAGAAATTAGAGTGTTTGGGTTCCAGGGGGAGTATGGTCGTAAGGTTGAAACTTAAAGGAATTGATAGAAGGGAACCACCAAGAGTGGAGCCTGAAGCTTAATTTGACTAAACATGGGGAAACTTACCAGGTCCAGACATAGTAAGGATTGACAGATTGAGAGCTCTTTCTTGATTCTATGGGTAGTGGTGCATGGCTGTTCTTAGTTGGTGGAGCAATTTGTTTGGTTAATTCTATTAATGAACGAGACCTCAACCTGCTAACTAGCTACGCGAAGGTTCCCCTTCACGGCCAGCTTCTTAGAGGGACTATGGCCTCCTAGGCCATGGAAGTTTGAGGCAATAACAAGTTTGTGATGCCCTTAGATGTTCTGGGCCGCACGCCCGCTACATTTACGCAACCAACAAGTTTCTCTCCCTGGCTCGAAAGGTTTGGGAAATCTTGCCAAATTGCATCATGATGGGGATAGACCATTGCAATTATTGAACCTTATCATTTAGAGGAAGGAGAAGTCCTAACAAGGTTACCGTAGGTGAACCTGCGATAGGATTATTGTCAGTTTGAGACCCTGAATCATGTAGGGGATGGATCTGGTCTCCTCCCCACCCCCAAAATCTTGGCAACATGTGGACACTTGACCCTGCAGCGATGTGCTAGATGGACAAGCTACGGTCCAGCACCTTTGAGGTTGAGGGTCACATCGAATGCCGTGATCAAAAGCATGGATTCCCCGTAGGGAAAAGAAGAGACTCAGATGCAATCTAGATTAGAATTGGTGCCTTCAAACGATGTCTACATCAGAGTGAGAGGTCTCTACCTAGTTGTAGTTTAGAGGGGGTTTGAGCCTCATCCCCTATTGATATTTCATGGTTTGATCATGTGCATGGCACTATGCTAGGGATCCGTTGTTTCAACGGTGAAAGGTCGTGACTGCCGCAACACCCTATTGCATTACCTAGGTGTGTTGACTCGTCACTTGGACCATTCTGTGTTTAAGATGGGTGCACTTGCATGATTTTCAGGGTAGGGGCCCCATCCACTGACATGGCTCTCCCATGCATTGACTCCCACCTTTTCTTGGTGATGGGGCGAGGACACACCATAGCGTTCCTCGTCACATCGATTGGGTGCTCGGGGTTAAGGATGTGTCAACACCCAACACACGGGTTAAGAATTGACTCTTTAAGTCTACTCACAGCTCATCAAGCCAGCTCACCAAGATGACTTATCGTCTCACCTCACCAGGTTGCCCCACCAGGTCACCTCTTCTTTAAGACCGCTCACCATGTTGGCTCCCCAAGTCAGCTCACCGAGTCGACTATTCAGGTTGCTTCACCAAGTTGACTCTTTAAGTTTGCTCACCAAATTAGCTCCCTAACTCAGCTCACCAAGTCGAATCACCTAGTTGTTTTACCACCTTGCCCCAACAAGTGTGCTCACCAAGTTGCCCCACTGAGTTGCTTCTCTAAACCCACTCACCATGTTAGCTCACCAAGTCAGTTTTTCCAGTATGTTGCCAAGTCAACTCTTTAAGTTTTCTCACCAAGTTAGCCTGCCCAAGTTGGCTCTTTAAGTTCACTCGCCAGGTCAACCTGCCCAAGTCACATCAGTGAGCTAACTCGTTGAGTCACCTCACGAAGTTGAATCTTTAAGTGCACTCACCAAGTCAACTCACCAAGTCGACTCACCATCCTGTCTCGATAAGTTGGCTTGCCGAGTCACCCCACCAAGTCACCTCTTTAAGCCCACTCATCATGTTAGCTTGTCAGGTTAGCTCACCAACTCGACTAATCAAGTAGGCCCACCAAGTCACCTCAAGGATAGCTCCTCACCATGAGTCACCTCACCATGTTGACTCAATGAGTCACCTCACCATGTTGACTCTTTGAGCCCGCTCGCCAGGTCACCTCACCAAGTTGACTTGAGTACATTGCCAAGTTGACTCTTTAAGTTCAATCGCCAGGTTGACTCGCTAAGTCAGCTCACCATGTCATCTCAATGAACCAACTCACTGAGTCACCTCACCATGTTGGCTCTCTAATTCCACTCACCAAGTTGCCCCACAAACTCGTCACGTTAGGCCCACTCACCATGTCAGTTCACTACGTTGGCTCCCCGTGTCAGCTTGCCAAGCCAACAATTCAAGCATGCTCACCAAGTCTACCCCTAGGTCATCTCCCTGAGTTGGCTCACAAGGTGGACTTGCAAAGTTTCCTTAATGAGTTGATTCTTCAAGTTTTCTTGCTAGGTTGACTCCCCAATTCAGCTCGCCAAGTCATCTCACCAAGTTTTCTCGCTAGGTCGCCTCCCCAGTTTGGCTCATAATGTCATCTAAATGAACTAACTCATTGAGTTGCCTCAAAAAGTTGCCCCATCAACTCGCCTCGTTAAGCCCACTCACCATGTTAGCTCACCAAGCTTACAATTCTAGTGCACTCACCAAGCCGACTCTTGCAATTTTCTCACCAAGTGGGTGATAGTTGGTAGCTTTTCTTGCAGACTGTTGCAGTGAAGGCGCCCGTGTGGGTTAGCATATTTTGCTTATGAATTATGCAATTCCATTTCTGCGGTCCAAACGACAAGACCACATTTTGTTCTTGCATTTTCTATTATTTCTATGGTTCTGTTATAAGTTTATGGTATTAACAAGACCTTCCTGCGTCACCTCACCAAGTCACATCTTAAGACCTGCTCACAATGTCAGCTTTCCAAGTCAGCTCAACAAGATGACTGTTCAAGAACACTCACCAAGTTGACACTTTTAGTTCACTCACAAGGTTCTCTCACATGACCAGCTCATTGAGTCACCCCACCAAGTCACCTCAATGACCCAACTCATCTAGTTGCCTCACCAAGTTGACTCTTTAAGTCTGCTCACCAAGTCAGCTCATCAAGTTGCCTCTCCTTAGGGCTGGCGACCAAGGGTTGGATAGCTTTTCTCATTGGGTTGCCTCACCAAGTGGGGTCGCTAGGTCAACCCGCCAAGTGGCCTCAACAAGTTGACTCTTTCAGTTTGCTCAAAAAGTTGGCTCACCAAGTCAGCCTACCATCTCACCTCGCCAACTTTCCCAAAAAAAATTCCTTTTTAAGGTCGCTCACCAATTCGACTCACTAGCTCGGCTCCCCAGGTCGGCACACCAAGTGCTCTCACCAAGTTGAAATTTTAAGTTCGATCATCAAGTCACCACATGAGGTCAATGCACCAAGTTGACTCTTTAAGTCCATTCATCAAGCCACCCCAAAAGGTTAGCACACTAAGTACTCTAACCAAGTTGACTCTTTAAGTCCATTCATGAAGTCACCCAACCAAGTCGACCCACCAAGTACTCTCACCAAGTCGACTCTCTAAGTCTATTCATCAAGTCACCCCACAAGGTACTCTCACCAAGTCAACTCTTTAGGTCCGTTCATCAAGTCACCCTGCAAAGTCAACCCTTTAAGTTCGTTCATCAAGTCACCCCACCAAGTTGACTCTTTAAGTCCTTTCATCAACTCACCCAACCAAACTGACTCTTTAAGTATATTCATCAAGTCACCAGAACAAGTACTCTCACTAAGTCGACTCTTTAAGTCCATTCATCAAGTCACCAGACCAGGTCAGCCCACCAAGTACTCCCACCAAGTCGACTCTTTAAGTTTGTTAATCAGTTCACCCTGCCAAGTACTCTCACCAAGTCAACTCTTTAGGTCCGTTCATCAAGTCACCCTGCCAAGTCGACCCTTTCAGTCTATTCATCAAGTTGCCCCAAGTACTCTCATCGAGCTAACTCTTTAAGTCTGCTCATCAAGTCGAGCCACCAAGTACTCTCAAAAAGTTGACTCTTTGAGTGTGTTCATCAAGTTGCCCCACCAAGTACTCTAACCAAATCGATTCTTCAAGTGCATTCATCAAGTCACCCCACCAAGTACTCTCACCAAGTCGACTCTTTAAGTCCGTTCATCAAGTCACCCCACCAAGTACTCTCACCAAGTCAACTCTTTTGGTCTGTTCATCAAGTCACCCCACCAAGTTGACCCTTCAAGTCCATTCATCAAGTCACCCCACCAAGTACTCTCACCAATTTGACTCTTTAAGTCCTTTCATCAAGTCATGACACCAAGTCAACTCTTTAAGTCTATTCATCAAGTCACCAAAACAAGTACTCTTACCAAGTTGACTCTTTATGTCCCTTCATCAAGTCACCCCACCAGGTCGTCCCATCAAGTACTCCCACCAAGTCGACTCTTTAAGTTTGTTCATTAGTTCACCCCGCCAAGTACTCTCACCAGGTTGTCTCTTTAAGTCTGCTCATCAAGTTGATCCACCTAGTACTCTCACCAAGTCGACTCTTTGAGTACATTCATCAAGTCACCCCACCAAGTACTCTAAGCAATTTGATTCTTCAAGTGCATTCATCAAGTCAGCCCACCAAGTACTCTCACCAAGTCGACTCTTTAAGTCCATTCATAAAGTCTCTAGAACAAGTACTCTCACCAAGTCGACTGTTTATGTCTGTTCATCAAGTCACCCCACCAGGTTGGCCCACCAAGTTGACTCTTTAAGTCTGTTCATTAGTTCACCCTGCCAAGTACTCTCACCAAGTCGACTCTTTAAGTCTACTCATCAAGTCAAGCCACCAATTACTCTCACCAAGTTGATTCTTTGAGTCCGTTCATCAAGTCACCCCACCAAGTACTCTAACAAAGTCAATTCTTCAAGTACATTCATCAAGTCACAAAAAAAAGTACTCTCACCAAGTCGACTCTTTAAGTCTATTCATCAAGTCACCCCACCAAGTACTCTCACCAAGTCAACTCTTTAGCTCCATTCATCAAGTCACCCCTCCAAGTCGACCCTTCAAGTGCATTCATCAAGTCACCCCACCAAGTACTCTCACCAAGTCAACTCTTTAAGTCTATTCATCAAGTCACCCCACCAATTACTCTCACCAAGTCAACTCTTTAGGTACGTTCATCAAGTCACCCCACCAAGTTGACCCTTTAAGTCTGTTCGTCAAGTCACCCTTCCAAGCACTCTCACCAAGTCGACTCTTTAAGTCCTTTCATCAAGTCACCAAACCAAGTTGACTCTTTAGGTCCATTCATCAAGTCACCAGAACAAGTACTCTCACCAAGTTGACTCTTTAAGTCCATTCATCAAGTCACCCCACCAGGTCGGCCCACCAAGTACTCTCACCAAGTTGAATCTTTAAGTCTGTTCATTAGTTCACCCCACCAAGTACTCTCAAAAAGTTGACTCTTTAAGTTCGATCATCAAGTCGCACCACCAAATACTCTCACCAACTCGACTCTTTAAGTCTATTCATGAAGTCACCAAAACAACTATTCTCACCAAGTTGACTCTTTAAGTCCATTCATCAAGTCACCCCATGAGGTCGGCCCACCAAGTACTCCCACCAAGTCGACTCTTTAAGTTTGTTCATCAGTTCAACCCGCCAGGTACTCTCACCAAGTTCACTCTTTTAGTTTGCTCATCAGGTCGAGCCACCAAGTACTCTCAGCAAGTCGACTCTTTAAGTTCGTTCATCAAGTCACCCCACCAAATAGTCAAACCAAGTTGATTCTTCAAGTGCGTTCATCAAGTCACCCCACCAAGTACTCTCACCAAGTCGAATCTTTAAGTCATTTCATCAAGTCACCCCACCAATTTGACTCTTTAAGTCCATTCATCAATTCACCAGAACAAGTACTCTCACCAAGTCAACTCTTTATGTCCCTTCATCAAGTCACCCCACTAGGTCGGCCCACCAAGTACTCCCACCAAGTCAACTCTTTAAGTCCGTTCATTAGTTCACCCTGCCAGGTACTCTCACCAAGTTGACTCTTTAAGTTTTCTCATCAAGTCGAGCCACCAAGTACTCTCACCAAGTTGACTCTTTGAGTCCTTTCATCAAGTCACCCCACCAAGTACTCTCACCAAGTGGATTCTTCAGGTGCGTTCATCAAGTCACCCCACCAAGTACGCTAACCAAGTCGACTCTTTAAGTCTATTCATCAAGTCAGCCCACCAAGTACTCTCACCAAGCCAACTCTTTAGGTCCGTTCACCAAGTCACCTTGCCAAGTTGACCCTTTAAGTCTGTTCATCAAGTCACCCCACCAAGTACTCTCACCAAGTCAACTCTTTAAGTCCTCTCATCAACTCACCCCACCAAGTCGACTCTTTAAATCCATTCATCAAGTCTCCAAAAGAAGTACTCTCACCAAGTCAACTTTTTATGTCGGTTCATCAAGTCACCCCACTAGGTTGGCCCACCAAGTTGACTCTTTAGGTCCATTCATCAGTTCACCCTGCCAAGTACTCTCACCAAGTTGACTCTTTAAGTTTACTCATCAAGTCGAGCCACCAGGTACTCTCACCAAGCTGACTCTTTGAGTCCATTCATGAAGTTACCCCACCAAGTACTCTAACCAAGTCGATTCTTCAAGTGCATTTATCAAGTCACCGCAACAAGTATGCTCATCAAGTCAACTCTTTAAGTCTGTTTATCAAGTCATGGCACCAAGTACTCTCACCAAGTCAACTATTTAGGTCCGTTCAACAAGTCACCCCACCAAGTCGACCCTTCAAGTGCATTCATCAAGTCACCCCACCAAGTATTCTCACTAAGTCAACTCTTTAAGTCTACTCATCAAGTCATCCCACCAAGTAATCTCACCAAGTCAACTCTTTAGGTACATTCATCAAGCCACCCCACCAAGTTGACCCTTTAAGTCCGTTCATCAAGTCACCCTACCAAGTACTCTCACCAAGTTGACTCTTTAAGTCCTTTTACAAAGTCACCCCACCAAGTCGAGTCTTTAAGTTCGTTCATCAAGTCACTAAAATAAGTAATCTCACCAAGTTGACTCTTTAAGTCCATTCATCAAGTCACCCCACTAGGTCGGCCAGCCAAGTACTCTCACCAAGTTGACTCTTTAAGTCCATTCATCAGTTCACCCTGCCAAGTACTCTCAACAAGTTGACTCTTTAAGTCAGATCATCAAGTCGCGCCACCAAGTACTCTCACCAAGTCGACTCTTTACATCCATTCATCAAGTCACCAGAACAAGTACTCTTGCCAATTCAACACTTTAAGTCCATTCATCAAGTCACCCCACTAGGTCGGCCCACCAAGTCAACTCTTTAAGTTTGTTCATCAGTTCACCCCACCAAGTACTCTCACCAAGTTGAATCTTTAAGTCTGCTTATCAAGTTGAGCAACTAAGTACTCTCACCAAGTCGACTCTTTAAGTCTGTTCATAAAGTCACCCCACCAAGTCTTCAAACCAAGTCGATTCTTCAAGTGCGTTCATCAAGTCACCCCACCAAGTACTCTCACTAAGTCAACTCTTTAAGTCCTTTCATCAAGTCACCCCACCAAGTACTCTCACCAAGACAACTCTTTTGGTCTGTTCATCAAGTCACCTTGCCAAGTCAACCCTTTAAATCCGTTCATCAAGTCAACCCACCAAGTACTCTCACCAAGTTGACTATTTAAGTTCTTTCATCAAGTCACCCCACCAAGTCAACTCTTTGAGTTTGTTCATCATGTCACCAGAATAAGTCCTCTCACCAAGTTGACTCTCTAAGACCGTTCATCAAGTCACCCCACCAGGTCAGCCCACCAAGTACTCTCACCAAGTTGAATCTTTAAGTGCGTTCATCAATTCACCCTACCAAGTACTCTCACCAAGTTGACTCTTTAAGTCTACTCATCAAATTGTTCCACCAAGTACTCTCACCAAGTTGACTCTTTAAGTTCATTCATCAAGTAACCCCACCAAGTACTCTAACCAAGTCAATTCTTCAAGTGCATTCATTAAGTCACCCCACCAAGTCGACCCTTGAAGTGATTTAATCAACTCAACCCACCAAGTACTCTCACCAAGTCAACTCTTTAGGCCCGTTCATCAAGTCACCCCGCCAAGTCAACCCTTGAAGTCCGTTCATCAAGTCACCCCACTAAGTACTCTCACCAAGTCAACTCTTTAAGTCCATTCATGAAGTCACCCAACCACGTCAGCCCACCAAGTACTCTCACCCAGTTGACTCTCTAAGTCTATTCATCAAGTCACCCCACCAAGTACTCTCACCAAGTCAACTCTTTAGGTCCATTCATCAAGTCACCCCGCAAAGTTGACCCTTTAAATTTTTTCATCAAGTCACCCCACCAAGTCAACTCTTTAAGTCCTTTTATCAAGTCACCCCACCAAGCCAACTCTTTAAGTCTGTTCATCAAGTCACCAGAACAAGTACTCTCACCAAGTCGACTCTATAAGTCCGTTCATCAAGTTACCCCACCAGGTCAACCCATCAAGTACTCCCACCATGTTGATTCTTTAAGTCCGTTCATTAGTTCACCCTGCCAATTACTCTCACCAAGTCAACTCTTTAGGTCCGTTCATCAAGTTACCTTGCCAAGTCGACCCTTTAAGTCTGTTCATTAAGTTACCCCACCAAGTACTCTCACCAGGTTGACTCTTTAAGTCCTTTCATCAAGTCACCCCACCAAGTTGACTCTTCAAGTCTGTTCATCAAGTCACTAGAACAAGTACTTTAACCAAGTCAACTCTTTAATTCTGTTCATCAAGTCACCCCACCAGGTTGGCCCACCAAGTACTCCCACCAAGTCGAATCTTTAAGTCCATTCATCAGTGCACCCCACCAAGTACTCTCACCAAGTTGACTCTTTATGTCTACTCATCAAGTCGAGCCACCAAGTACTCTCACCAAGTTGACTCTTTGAGTTCGTTCATCAAGTCACCCCACCAAGTACTCTAACCAAGTTGATTCTTCAATTGCGTTCATCAAGTCACCCCACCAAGTACTCTCACCAAGTCGACTCATTAAGTCCTTTCATCAAGTCACCCCACCAAGTTGACTTTTTAAGTCCATTCATCAAGTCACCAGAACAAGTACTCTCACCAAGTTGACTCTTTATGTCCCTTCATCAAGTCACCACACTAGGTCAGTCCACCAATTACTCCCACCAAGTTGACTCTTTAAGTCTGTTCATTAGTTTACCCTGCCAAGTACTCTCACCAAGTGGACTCTTTAAGTTTTCTCATCAAGTTGAGCCACCAAGTAATCTCACCAAGTCAACTCTTTAAGTCCTTTCATCAAGTCACCCCACCAAGTTGACTCTTTAAGTCCATTCATCAAGTCACTAGAATAAAGTACAAGTACTCTCACCAAGTTGACTCTTTATGTCCGTTCATCAAGTCACCCCACTAGTTCAGCCAACCAAGTACTCCCACCAAGTTGATTCTTTAATTCCGTTCATCAGTTCACCCCATAAGGTACTCTCACCAAGTGGACTCTTTAAGACTACTCATCAAGTTGAGCCACCAAGTACTCTCACCAAGTTGACTCTTTGAGTCCATTCATCAAGTCAGCCCACTAAGTACTCTAACCAAGTCGATTCTTCAAGTGCATTCATCAAGTCACCCCACCAAGTACTCTCACCAAGTCGACTCTTTAGGTCTGTTCATCAAGTCACCCCACCAAGTACTCTCACCAAGTCAACTCTTTAGGTCCGTTCATAGAGTCACCCCACCAAGTTGACCCTTCAAGCTACCAAGTCAACTCTTTAAGGTCATTCATCAAGTCACCCTGCCAGGTCAGCCCACAAATTACTCTCACCAAGTAGAATCTTTAAGTTCTTTCATCAAGTCACCCCGCCAGGTCGGCCAACCAAGTGGACTCTTTAAGTTTGTTCATGAAGTCACTTTGCCTAGTCAACCCACTAAGTCAACTCTTTAAGTTCGTTCATCAAGTCACCCCACTAGGTTAGCCCTCCAAGTACTCTCACCAAGTCGACTCTTTAAGTTTGTTCATCAAGTCACCCCGCCAGGTCGGCCCACCAAGTACTCTCACTAAGTCGACTCTTTAGGTTTGTTCATCAAGTCACCCCACCAAGTACTCTCACCAAGTTGACTCTTTAGGTTTGTTCATCAAGTCACTCTACCAGGTCGAGCCACCAAGTACTCTCACCAAGTCGACCCTTTAAGTTCGATCATCAAGTGACCCCGCTAGGTCGGCCCACCAAGTACTCTCACAAAGTCGACTCTTTAGGTTTGTTCATCAATTCACCCTGCTAGCTTAGCCAACCAAGTACTCTCACCAAGTCACCCCGCTATTTTGACCCACCAAGTCGACTCTTTAATTTCATTCATCAAGACACATGACTAGGTCAGCCCACCAAGTACTCTCACCAAGTCGACTCTTTAAGTTTGTTCATCAAGTCACCTCGCCAAGTCAGCCCACCAAGTACTCTCACAAAGTTGACTCTTTAAGTTTGTTCATCAAGTCACCCTGCCAAGTCGACCCACCAAGTCGACTCTTTAACAAGAATAAGTACAAGTACTCTCACCAAGTTGACTCTTTGACTCTGTTCATCAAGTCACCCCACCAAGTCGATCCTTCAAGTGTGTTCATCAAGTCACCCCACCAAGTACTCTCACCAAGTCAACTATTTAGGACCGTTCATCAAGTCACCCCACTAAGTTGACCCTTGAAGTCCATTCATCAAGTCACTCCACCAAGTACTCTCACCAAGTCGACTCTTCAAGTCTATTCACAAAGTCACCCAACCAGGTCAGCCCACCAAGTACTCTCACCAAGTTGACTCTCTAAGTCTGTTCATCAAGTCACCCCACCAAATACTCTTACCAAGTCAACTCTTTAGGTTTTTTCATTAAGTCACCCTACAAAGTTGACCCTTTAAGTTGATTCATCAGGTCACCTCGCCAAGTTGACCCTTTAAGTCCGTTCATCAAGTCGCCCCACCAAGTACTCTCACCAAGTCGACTGTTTATGTCCTTTCATCAAGTCACCCCACCAAGTCGACTCTTCAAGTCCGTTCATCAAGTCACTAGAACAAGTACTCTAACCAATTTGACTCTTTAAGTTCATTCATTAAGTCACCCCACCAGGTCGGACCACCAAGTACTCCCACCAAGCTGACTCTTTAGGTTCATTCATCAGTTCACCCTACCAAGTACTCTCACCAATTCGACTGATGCAATCAAATTGCCTAACCAATGCCAATCTTTGTCTCCGTTGACAACCTCATCAAAAATGGGGTCGTGTATGGCTATTCGATCACATTTTTCATTGAATTGGGTTTTAAGGTACTTTTCCACTGAATGTACCTTTTTGATGTAGAGTAAGCCTTGCACTAATAGCTTATATAGGGGACGCAGTGTGTTTGAAAAATGGTGGGTGAGCCAGCCTGGCAGACCCGATTTGGGCGAGCCATGCTGGCCGACTCGATCTGGGCAAGCCATGTTGGCCGAGCCATGCTCGCTGAGCCGTTCTAGGTGAGCCATGTTGACCGACCCGATCTGGGCGAGCCGTTCTGGTTGAGCTCAAAAAATGGTGTCATGGATGGCTGTTTGATCACATTTTTCATTGAATAATATTTTTAAGGGATTTATCCATGCTATCACAGATTTCAAATGTAGAAGGAGCCTCGCACTAATACCTTATATAGGAGAGGTGGTTTCCATGAGCCTCTCCCATGCCCCTTTCATTGATTCAACATTGGAGTCTAGGCAGATCGGATTGTTGGGTTTTCAAATGGTGTATGCTAATGTTGAATCAAAGAAAGGGGAATGAAGTGATCTCATTGCTTTTCATTGGCTTTCCTTTAGATCATGTTTTTCGATGACAATTTTGGAAAAGGTGAGGGTGGTTGCCAATCCATGGCATGTCTTTTTGGTGATTTTAAAACTTGATCTAAACGTGAGCCCTTGTCTAGCACTCTGACATTGCTTGGTACAATGGCAATTTTCTATGGGTGCTTGGTGCTCTAGCAATTTGTCATGGTGTACTTATCGTGGCTACATGGGAGCTTTAATACTAAAAGCTCTCGGTGAAAAATGGTTGCCGAGCCATGCTGGCCGACTCGATCTGGGCGAGCCATGTTGGCCGACCCGATCTGAGCGAGCCATTCTAGCCAATGCATTCTAGGTGAGCCATTCTGGCTAACGAGATTTGGGCGAGTCATTCTGGCTAACCTGATCTGGGCGAGCCATTTTTGTTGACCTGATCTGGCCAAGATCCAAAAACGGTGTCGTGGATGGCTGTTTGGTCACATTTTTCATTGAATTGGATTTTTAAGGGATTTGTCTGTGCTATCGCAGATTTCTAATGCAGAAGGAGCCTTGCACTAATAGCTTATATAGGAGAGGTGGTTTCCATGAGCCTCTCCCATGCCCCTTTGATTGATTCAACATTGGTGTTTAGGCGGATCAGATTGTTGGATTTTAAAATGGTGTATGCTGATGTTGAACCAATGAAAGGGGCATGAAGTGATCTTTGAGTGCTTTTCCCTTTAGATCATGTTTTTTGATGACTCAATTTTGGAAAAGGTGATGCAGTGGTTGTGGATCCATGGTGTGTCTTTTTGGTGATTTTAAAACTTGATCTAAATGTGAGCCCTTGTCTAGAACTTCAGCATTGCTTAGTATAATGGCAATTTGCTATGGGTGCTTGGTGCTCTAGTAATTTTCATGGTGTACTTATCGTAGCTACATGGGAGCTTTAATACCAAAAGCTCTTGGCAAAAAATGTTGGCTGAGCCATGCTAGCCGACCCAATCTGAGCAAGCCATTCTTGCCGACCCGATCTGGGCGAGCCGTGCTGGTCGACCCGATCTAGCCAAGCTGTTTTCGTCGACCCAATCTTGTCGAGCTCAAAAAATGGTGTCGTGGATGGCTGTTTGGTCACATTTTTCATTGAATTGGATTTTTAAGGGATTTGTAAGTGCTACTGTAGATTTCAAATGCAAAAGGAGCCTTACACTAGTAGCTTATATAGGAGAGGTGGTTGTTGCGAGCCTCTCCCATGCCCATTTCATTGATTCAACATTGGTGTCTAGGCAGATTGGATTGTCAGATTTTCAAACGGTGTATGCTAATGTTGAATCAATGAAAGGGGCATGAAACAATCTCCAAGTGCTTTTCCTTTGCTCTCCTTTAGATCATGTTTTTCGATGACTCAATTTGGGAAAAGGTGAGCCAGTAGTTTCCGATCCATGGCATGTCTTTTTGGTGATTTTAAAACTTGATCTAAATGTGAGCCCTTGTCTAGCACTCTAGTGTTGCTTGGTATAATGGTAATTTGCTATGGGTGCTCGACACTCTAGTAATTTGTCATGGTGTACTTATCATAGCTACATGGTAGATTTAATATCAAAAGCTCTCAGTGAAAAATGGTGGGTGAGCCATGCTGGCCAACCTGATCTGGGTGAGCCATGCTAGCTGACCCAATCTGGCTTAGCCATTTTTGTCGACCCAATCTAGCTCTTCTTTCTCACTCCATCGGCACAAATTTAGGAGTTGTTTGATAGCGGTTGTCATTCCAATGTGTCATTGCAATGATCTGGAGAGTGATGCTAAGGGTGAGAGCTTGCGTCTAGCATTTGGGATGATTGTGCAAGCAAGCAGGGGAGCTTCTCTTATCGAAACCTCTCTGTGGCCTTTGAATATATACCCAGTGCTGACGATATCGATGGATACAAGGCTTGGATTCTAAATTTGTTCAGCTAACATTGGTTTTTGTGAGAGATGGGTACAAAAGTACTTCCCGATTGCTGCGCAAGAGCTCCCTAAGATCGCCTCTATGCCAACTCGATCGAAAAAACATTGGGAATGGTTCTATAGCAGTTTTTGTTCCAATGTGTCATCGCGATGTCTTGGAAAGTGGCCTTTCAAGGGCGAACTCATGTCTGGCACTTGGATTGTGAATCATCACAAGTGAATGGGGAGATCTCTCTATGAACAACAGCATGGTGATTGCAAGATAAAATTGACTTAGTAGTCAGAGCATTGGCCTCGGGCCATTATGATGGCCTTGCAATTTCTCTATAATTGCAACCTATGTTTGTGCAGTAGAAGAGTTTGCATGTAAGATTGGCCTTTTTTCTTGATAGTTCTAGGAGATGACCTCCAGAACTTTTGGATTGGGCCCCTTCAAGGTGAAATTCATCCAGTTGATCGGATGAGTTCAATGACCATTTCACTCCCTTGGCTCCATGAATTGAAATCCCATCTAGCTGCCATAGACACTCCAAATGCAGAGCTGTTGTTACCATGCCATCCTACTCAGACTTCTAGATGATCAAGGCCGACATTGTGTCCGCTCCTCTCAAGTAAACCTCAAAAAAGGCACTGAGGCAAACGGTATTGTCGAGTCATTATACTCGAGCTGTTCCACCCGAGCCGAGCTATTTTGCCCGATCTCCAAAAGGTGGCCATTTCACTACCTTGGCTCCATGAATGCCCATCTCCTAACTAATGACAATCTTTTGCTCCTCTGTCTACCTCATAAAAAATGGGGTCATGGATGGCTATTTGGTCACATTTTTCAATGATTTGGATTTTTAAGGCAGTTTTCAGTGTGTTCACTAATTTCTAATGCAGAGCAAGCCTTGCACTAATAGCTTATATAGGAGAGGTGGTTGCCACAAGCCTCTCCCATGCCCCTCTCATTGATTCAATGCCAGTGTCAAGGCAGATGGATATGTCATATTTTGAAACAGTGGACACCGACGTTGAATCAATTAGAGGGGCATGAAGCCCACCCTCGAGGTGCTATTCCTCGACTCTCCTTTAGATCATGTTTTCTTTTCACTCAGCTGGCACAATTTTAGAAAAAGGTTTGGTAGCAGTTGCTAGCCCTCACCGCGTCTACTTGGTGATTTTAAAGGTCGATCTAAAATGAGAGCCCTCATCTAGCACCTCCATTCGGTGTTGCTCGGGTATTGCATAATTTTTTGCTATCGGCGCAAATCCCCCAACGAATGCCTACCCTTGGACCGTCTCTTAGATCACCTTCTTCAATCACTCAACTGATGCAATTAAAAAAGAGACTTGGTAGCAGTTGCCATTCTACAGCGCGTCTGTTCAGCAATTTCAAAGTTGATCAAATGGCGAGCCCTTGCCTAGCCATGAGGTGGTTGGCTGGCGCTCTAGCAATTTTTTGTGTGTCTATTGTGGCTACAATAGGAGCTTTGATAAAAAAATCTCTTGATGACCCTCCCCAATAGAATCAATTTTGGTGTTGGAGAAAGACATGTTATTCAGATTTGGAATATTGGCACTAGCATCATTTTTATTGGGAGGTCCATGAAGCCATCCTAATTTTTCTATGCGAGGGCTCTCTCCCCAAATTTGTTCTCTTTGCAACAACTTCTTTGGCAAAAAAATTTCAGAATGGTTCGGTAGCGGTTTTTGTTCCAATGGTGCCATTGTGGTGGTTGCCTAGGCAGTGATCTGGAGGGTGAGCCATCATCTAGCAGTTGGGTTGCGCATCATGAGTGACAAGGGAGCCTTTGTAATCAGAAGCTCCCCTTGGCCATTCAATGACAAGAGCCATTTCTTGTGTGAGCAAGGACAAATGCAGCCTCAGATTCCAAACAAAATCAATGACATCGGATCTATATAAGAGTGAAATGAAGTAGCAGCCCATTTTCTATGCGCGGCTCCCCAAAGTCACTCTTCTTTCTCACACCATCGGCACAAATTTGGGAGTTGTTAGATAGCAGTTTTCATTCCAATGTGTCATTGCAGTGATCTAGAGAGTGATGGTAAGGGCGAGATCTTGTGTCTAGCATTTGGGATGTTTGTGCGAGCGAGCAGGGGAGCTTCTCTTATTGGAACCTCTCTGTGGCCTTTGAATATATAGACCCATTGCTGACAATATCGATGGATATGAGCCTTGGATTCTAAATTTGTTCACAGCTAACATTGGTTTTTGTGAGAGATGGGTATGAAAGCACATCCCGATTGCTATATGGGAGCTCCCTATGGTTGCCTCTATGCCAACTCAATTGGCACAAAATTGGGAATGGTCACCAGTTGTCATTCCAATGTGTCATTGGGGGATGTCCTGGAAAGTGGTCTTTCAAGGGCGAGCTCGCGTCTAGCACTTGGATTGTGCGTCACATCACAAGTGAATGGGGAGATCTCTCTATGAACAGTGGCATGGTGATTGCAAGAGAAAATTGACTTAGTCGAAGCATTGGCCTTGAGCCATTGTGAAGGCCTTGAAATTTCTCTTTAATTGCAACCTATGTTTGTGCAGTAGCAAAGTTTGCATGTAAGATTGGCCTTGTTCTTGACAGTTCTAGGAGATGACCTTCGAAACTTTTGGATTGGGCCCCTTCAAGGTGAAATTCATCCAATTGATCGGATGAGCTCGATGACCATTTCACTCCCTTGGCTCCATGAATTCACATCTCGTAACCGATGACAATCTTTTTCTCCTCTGACAACCTCATAAAAAATTGCGTCGTGGATGGCTGTTTGGTATGAATTTTCAACGATTTGGATTTTTAAGGCAGTTATCGGTGTGTTTGCTAATTTCTAATGCAGAGTGAGCCTCGCACTAATAGCTTATATAGGAGAGGTGGTTTCCATGAGCCTCTCCCATGCCCCTCTCATTCATTCAATGTCAGTGTCAGGGTGGATGGATATGTTAGATTTTGAAATGGTGGACGCTGACGTTGAATCAATTAGAGGGGTATGAAGCCCACCCTCGAGCTGCTATTCCTTGACTCTCCTTTAGATCATGTTTTCTTGTCACTCAGCTAGCGTAATTTTGGAAAAAGGTTTGGTAGTGATTGCCAGCCCTCACCGCATCTACTTGGTGATTTTAAAACTTGATCTAAAATGGGAGCCCTCATCTAGCACCTCTGTCCGGTGTTGCTCGGGTATTGCATAAATTTTTTCTATCGATGCAAATCCCCCAAAAAATGCCTAGCCTTGAACTCTCTCTTAGATCATCTTCTTCAATTAGTCAGACTAATGTAATTATAGAAGAGACCTGGTAGTGGTTGCCATTCTACAGCATGTCTGTTCAGCGATTTTGAAGTTGATCTAATGGCAAGCCCTTGTCTAGCCATGAGGTGGGTGCTTGGCGCTCTAGCAATTTTTTATGTTCCTATCATGGCTACAGTGGGATCTTTGATAATAAAAGCTCTCTGCAACCCTCCCCAATAGAATCAATGCTAGTGTTTGAGAAAGACATGTTATTCAGATTTGAAATATTGGCACCAGCATCGATTCTATTGGGAGGGTCGTGAAGCCATCTCAATTTTGCTATGTGAGCGCTCTCTCCCCAGAGTCATTCCCTTAGCAACTACTTCTTTGGCACAAAATTTTTGGAATGGTTCGACAGTAGTTGTCATTCCAATGGTTTCATTATGGTGGTTTCCTGGGTAGCGATCTGAAGGGTGAGCCGTCATCTAGCAGTTGGGCTGCGCATCACGAGTGACAATGAAGCCTCTGTTATCGGAAGTTCCTCATGGCCATTCGATTAGAAGAGCCATTGCTTGTGTGAGCAAGGATGAGTGTAGCCTTGGATTCCAAACAAAATCAATGACGTTAGATCTATATAAGAGTGGAATGAAGTAGCAGCAATGCATTTTCTATATGTGGCTCCCCAAAGTTGTTCTTCTTTCTCACTCCATTGCCACAATTTTTGGAGTTGTTCAATAGTGGTTGTCATTCCAATGTGTCATTGTGGTGATCGTGAGAGTGATGCTAAGGGTGGGAGCTTATGTCTAGAATTTGGGATGTTTGTGTGAGTGAGAAGGGGAGCTTCTCTTATTGAAACCTCTCCATGGCCTTTGAATATAGACCTATTACCAACGATATCGATGGATACGAGCCCTTGGATTCTAAATTTTTTCATAGCTAACATTGGTTTTTGTGAGAGATGGGTACGAAAGCACATCTCGATTGCTATGCGAGAGCTCCCTAAGGTTGCCTCTATGCCAACACAATTGGAAAAACATTGGGAATAGTTTGACAGTGGTTGTCGTTCCAATGTGTCATCAGGGGATGTCTTGGAAAGTGGTCTTTCAAGGGCGAGCTCGTGTCTAGCACTTGGATTGTACGTCGCATCACAAGTGAATGGGGAGATCTCTCTGTGAATGGTGACATGGTGATTGCAAGAGAAAATTGACTTAGTTAGAGCATTGGCCTCATGCCATTGTGATAGCCTGTCAATTTCTCTTTAATTGCAACCAATGTTTGCGCAGTAGAAGAGTTTGCATGTAAGATTGGCCTTGTTCTTGACAGTTCCAGGAGATGACCTCCAGAAATTTTGGATTGGGCCCCTTCAAGGTGAAATTCATCTAGTTGATCGGATGAGCTCAATGACCATTTCAGTCCCTTGGCTCCATGAATTCACATCTCCTAACTGATGACAATCTTTTGCTCCTCTACCGACCTCATAAAAAATTGGGTCGTGGATGGCTATTTGGTCAGAATTTTCAACGATTTGGATTTTTAAGGCAGTTGTTGGTGTGTTCACTAATTTCTAATGCAGAGAAAACCTCACACTAATAGCTTATATAGGAGAGGTTGTTGCTGCGAGCCTCTCTTGTGCCCCTCTCATTGATTCAACACCAGTGTCAAGGTGGATGGATATGTAAGATTTTGAAATGGTGGATGCCGACGTTGAATCAATTGGAGGGGCATGAAGCCCACCCTCGAGGTGTTATTCCTTGACTCTCCTTTAGATCATGTTTTCTTTTCACTCAGCTAGCATAATTTTGGAAAATGGTTTGGCAGCAGTTACTAGCCCTCACCACGTCTACTTGGCGATTTTAAAACTTGATCTAAAATGGGAGCCCTCCTCTAGCATGTCCGTCCGGTGTTGCTTGAGTATTGCATAAATTTTTGCTATTAGCACAAATCCCCCAACAAATGCCTACCCTTGGACCTTCTGTTAGACCACCTTCCTCTATCTCTCAATTGATGCAATTATAGAAGAGACTTGGCAGTGGTTTCCATTCTATAGCACGTCTGTTCAGCAATTTTGAAGTTGATCTAATGGCGAGCCCTTGTTTAGCCATGAGGTGGGTGCTTGGAACTCTAGCAATTTTTTGTGTGCCTATCATAGCTACAATGGGAGAGGTGGTTTTTGTGAGCCTCTCCCATGCCCCTCTGATTGATTCAATGCCAGTGTTAAGGCGGATGGATATGTTAGATTTTGAAATGGTGGACGCCAATGTTGAATCAATTAGAGGGGCATGAAACCCACCCTCGAGGTGCTATTCCTCAACTCTCCTTTTGATCATGTTTTCTTTACACTCAGTTGGTGCTATATGTACCATGTATCTTCCTAATAGGACCTCCTTAATTTAATAATCCTTAGGAGTCAAATCCTTAGTGTCAGCATATGGAGTAGGGATGACTATGTGTGCAAGAAAGTCATGATCTTGGTTCTTCATAAAGAAGGCCAATGGTTGTGCTTGACCTAGAGGTGGCTTAGGCTTCCTGATGGCTTTTACTAGCTCATCCATTCCATCCTTGGTAGTTAAATTCAACTAACTCTTTTGTCAAACCATGATCTCCCTCTTCAACCAAGCAAGTGTAATGCCATTGGAGACATATATTTGACTAAAGAGGGAGTTTTCATTCTAGGTCCCTTTCCCTTATCTGTCCTCTCTAGAGTCTTTTCTCATTGAGAGCGATCACTAGTTTGAGTCTTTGTAGCTACTTGGGTTATGGTCCCATCCCTAGTGTCCTAAAGATTTTGATGAGGTTTGTCATGTATTTGCCCCACCTCTGATACTTCATTGGCTTGCAATTGTTAGGGCTCTTCTTATCCTTCTTCCTATTCTTCTAAGTTTGTAGTGGGATGAAGTGACATTGCTAAGCTTTTGTCTAGCAACAACATATCCTAAGATGGTAGTGGTGGTAGGCCCAGAGTTGGTGATTAGATCTAGTCCTTTGCTAGGGATTGACTCATAGGATTATACAGAATCTTGTCCCCTACCATCTCCATATCCACCAAAATGAAGAAAAAATCAAAGATGTCAAAGAAATCTATCTCTTGACCATCCATGTGTGTGATCCACTACTATTGCTCATCCTTTGAGGTAGTAACCTGATTAGGCTCTTTTGGAATAGATGGTGGTGTTGTAGTGGAGCTTCTTCTTCTTTCATCTTTTGTGGCCCTAGCTAACCAAGTCTTATAATTCAAGGGGACATATTCAATTTGTTCCCCTTCTTCTTCTTCCACTTCAACCCTCAGAATAGTTTTGGGCACCTATAGGGGAGGATAATTTTTGTTTTGAATTTTCTCCTACATGTCCCTCCCATAACAGGCTAAACCTTGGCCTTTTTAGGAGATGAGGGGGAGGCTTCTTTCTCTTAACCTACCAATGGCATCCTTTGTTCTTCATCTTCTCTTTTTGTTCTTATTCATGTTCTGGTGGAGGAACTTGCTCAATCTCTTGGACTTGAGTTGCCAACTCATCTTGAGACTTTGCTTGTTTAGGATTTTGCTATGGTTGTTGAGGTGGCTGGGCCTGAGTTGTTTGTTTTCTACCATTTCCCCCTCTCTTCCTTTTCACTCCTCTATCCACTTCAAAATACTCAATTTATTGCTAATGTTGATGAATTTTTTATGTCCTCACAAGTGATTGAGCTAGGAAAGTTGGTATCGTAACTTTTACACCTTTGCATTTGGTAGGTTGTATTGTGGCTTGTAGAGAAACAACCTATATAACTAGATCAAGTTTACAAGGCTTCTTGATACATTCCCTCATCTATTGGAATATGTGGCAAGCTCTATTGTTGATTTCTATGTTCCAATCCCTATTAATCTTTGCATTTATGATTGACTTTTTGTAGATTTTGTCAAGATTGTATAATGGATCCAAGACATCTTCACTGTCTTTCTCAACAAACTTGAGTGAGATCTTTATTTTTAAGGCCTTTTCTACCAAATATAGAGTCATTTTATAATAATCCCTTATTTGAATATCATAGTCATCTACTACATCTACAAACTACTTATCGCAGCTACATGGGAGCTTTAATACCAAAAGCTCTTTGCAAAAAACGTTGGCCGAGCCATGCTAGCCAACCGAATCTGAGCAAGCCATTCTTGCTGACCTGATCTGGGCAAGCTGTCCTAGCTGACCTAATCTGGCCAAGCTATTTTCGTCAACCCAATCTTGTCAAGCTCCAAAAATGGTGTCGTCGATGGTTGTTTGGTCACATTTTTCATTGAATTGGATTTTTAAGGGATTTGTAAGTGCTACTGTAGATTTCAAATGCAAAAGGAGCCTCACACTAGTAGCTTATATAGGAGAGGTGGTTGTTGTGAGCCTCTCCCATGCCGCTTTCATTGATTCAACATTGGTGTCTAGGCAGATCGGATTGTCAGATTTTCAAACGGTGTATGCTAATGTTGAATTAATGAAAGGGGCATGAAGCGATCTCTAAGTGCTTTTCCTTTGCTCTCCTTTAGACCATGTTTTTCGATGACTCAATTTTGGAAAAGGTGAGCCAGTAGTTTCCAATCCATGGTGTGTCTTTTTGGTGATTTTAAAACTTGATCTAAATGTGAGCCCTTGTCTAGCACTCTAGTGTTGCTTGGTATAATGGTAATTTGCTATGGGTGCTCGACACTCTAGTAATTTGTCATGGTGTACTTATCAAAGCTACATGATAGCTTTAATATCGAAAGCTCTCGGTGAAAAATGGTGGGTGAGCTATTCTGGCCAACCCGATCTAGGTGAGCCATGCTGGCTGACCCGATCTGGCTTAGCCATTTTTGTCGACCCGATCTGGCTCTTCTTTCTCACTCCATCGGCACAAATTCAGGAGTTTTTTGATAGTGGTTGTCATTCCAATGTGTCATTGTGGTGATCTGGAAAGTGATGCTAAGGACGAGAGCTTGCATCTAGCATTTGGGATGATTGTGCAAGCGAGCAAGGGAGCTTCTCTTATCGAAACATCTTAGTGGCCTTTGAATATATACCCAGTGCTGACAATATCGATGGATACAAGGCTTGCATTCTAAATTTGTTCAGCTAACATTGGTTTTTGTGAGAGATGGGTACGAAAGTACTTCCCAATTGCTACGCAAGAGCTCCCTAAGATCGCCTCTGTACCAACTCAATCGAAAAAACATTGGGAATGGTTCTATAGCAGTTTTTGTTCCAATGTGTCATCGAGATGTCTTGGAAAGTGGCCTTTCAAGGGTGAGCTTGTGTCTAGCACTTGGATTGTGCATCATCACAAGTGAATGGGGAGATCTCTCTATGAACAGCAGCATGATGATTGCAAGAGAAAATTGACTTAGTAGTCAGAGCATTGGCCTCGGGCCATTATGATGGCCTTGCAATTTCTCTATAATTGCAACCTATGTTTGTGCAGTAGCAGAGTTTGCATGTAAGATTGGCCTTTTTTCTTGATAGTTCTAGGAGATGACCTCCAAAAATTTTGGATTGGGCCCCTTCAAGGTGAAATTCATCCAGTTGATCAGATGAGTTCAATGACCATTTCACTCCCTTGGCTCCATGAATTGAAATCCCATCTAGCTGCCATAGACAATCCAAATGCCGAGCTGTTATTACCATGCCATCCTACTTGGACTTCTAGATGATCAAGGCTGACATTGTGTCTGCTCCTCTCAAGTAAACCTCAAAAAAGGCACTGAGGAAAATGGTATTGTCGAGTCATCATACCCAAGCTATTCCACCTGAGCTGAGCTATTTCACCCAATCTCCAAAAGGTAGTCATTTCACTACCTTGGCTCCATGAATTCCCATCTCCTAACTAATGAAAATATTTTGCTCCTCTATCAACCTCATAAAAAATGGGGTCATGGATGGTTGTTTGGTCACATTTTTCAATGATTTGGATTTTTAAGGTAGTTGTCGATGTGTTCACTAATTTCTAAAGCAGATGGAGCCTCGCACTAATAGCTTATATAGGAGAGGTGGTTGCCACAAGCCTCTCCCATGCCCCTCTCATTGATTCAATGCCGGTGTCAAGGCAGATGGATATGTCAGATTTTGAAACGGTGGACAGCGATGTTGAATCAATTAGAGGGGCATGAAGCCCACCCTTGAGGTGCTATTCCTCCACTCTCCTTTAGATCATGTTTTCTTGTTACTCAGCTGGCACAATTTTAGAAAAAGGTTTGGCAGTAGTTGCTAGCCCTCACCGCGTCTACTTGGTGATTTTAAAGGTTGATCTAAAATGAGAGCCCTCATCTAGCACCTCCATCCGGTGTTGCTCGAGTATTGCATAATTTTTTGCTATCGACGTGAATCCCCCAACGAATGCCTATCCTTGGACCGTCTCTTAGATTAACTTCTTCAATCACTCAACTGACGCAATTACAAAAGAGACTTGGTAGTGGTTGCTATTCTACAGTGTGTTTGTTTAGCAATTTCAAACTTGATCAAATGGTGAGCCCTTGCCTAGCCATGAGGTGGGTGGCTGGCGCTCTAGCAATTTTTTGTGTGTCTATCATGTCTACAGTGGGAGCTTTGATAAAAAAGCTCTCGATGACCCTCCCTAATACAATCAATGTTGGTGTTGGAGAAAGACACATTATTCAGATTTGGAATATTGGCACCAGCATCATTTTTATTGGGACGTCCATGAAGCCATCACAATTTTTCTATGCGAGGGCTCTCTCCCCAAAGTCGTTCTCTTTGCAACAACTTCTTTAGCAAAAAAAATTTAGAATGGTTCGGTAGTGGATTTTGTTCCAATGGTGCCATTGTGGTGGTTGCCTGGGCAGTGATCTGAAGGGTGAGCCATCATCTAGCAGTTGGGTTGCGCATCACGAGTGACAAGGGAGCCTTTGTAATCAGAAGCTCCCCTTGGCCATTCAATGAGAAGAGCCATTGCTTGTGTGAGAAAGGATGAATGCAGCCTCAGATTCCAAACAAAATCAATGACATCGGATCTATATAAGAGTGAAATGAAGTAGCAGCCCATTTGCAATGCACGGCTCCCCAAAGTTGTTCTTCTTTCTCACTCCATCGACACAAATTTGGGAGTTGTTAGATTGCAGTTTTTATTCCAATGTGTCATTGCGGTGATCTAGAGAGTGATGGTAAGGGCGAGAGCTTGTGTCTAGCATTTGGGATGTTTGTGCGAGTGAGCAGGGGAGCTTCTCTTATTAGAACCTCTCTGTGGCCTTTGAATATATAGACCCATTGCTAACAATATCGATGGATATGAGCCTTGGATTCTAAATTTGTTCACAGCTAACATTGGTTTTTGTGAGAGATGGGTACGAAAGCACATCCCGATTGCTACATGGAAGCTCCCTATGGTTGCCTCTATGCCAACTCGATCGGCACAAAATTGGGAATGGTTTGACACCAGTTGTCATTCAAATGTGTCATTGGGGGATGTCCTAGAAAGTGGTCTTTCAAGGGTGATCTCACATCTAGCACTTGGATTGTGCATCACATCACAAGTGAATGGGGAGATCTCTCTATGAATGGTGGCATGGTGATTGCAAGAGAAAATTGACTTAGTCAAAGCATTGGCCTCGAGCCATTGTGACGGCCTTGAAATTTCTCTTTAATTGCAACCTATGTTTGTGCAGTAGCAAATTTTGCATGTAAGATTGGCCTTGTTCTTGACAGTTCCAGGAGATGACCTTCAAAAATTTTGGATTGGGCCCCTTCAAGGTGAAATTCATCTAGTTGATCGGATGATCCCATTGACCATTTCACTCCCTTGGCTCCATGAATTCACATCTCCTAACCGATGACAATCTTTTGCTCCTCTGACGACCTCATAAAAAATTGCATCGTGGATGGCTATTTGCTATGAATTTTCAATGATTTGGATTTTTAAGGCAGTTGTCGGTGTGTTCGATAATTTCTAATGCAGAGTGAGCCTCACACTAATAGGTTATATAGGAGAGGTGGTTTCCATGAGCCTCTCCCATGCCCCTCTCCTTGATTCAATGTCGGTGTCAGGGTGGATGGATATGTTAGATTTTGAAATGGTGGACGCTGACGTTGAATCAATTAGAGGGGTATGAAGCCCACCCTTGAGCTGCTATTCCTTGACTCTCCTTTAGATCATGTTTTCTTGTCACTCAGCTAGTGTAATTTTGGAAAAAAATTTGGTAGTGATTGCCAGCCCTCACTGCATCTACTTGGTGATTTTAAAACTTGATCTAAAATGGGAGCCCTCATCTAGCACCTCCGTCCAGTGTTCCTCGGGTATTGCATAAATTTTTTCTATCGATGTGAATCCCCCAACAAATGCCTAGCCTTAAAATCTCTCTTAGATCACCTTCTTCAATCAGTCAGACTAATGTAATTACGGAAGAGACCTGGTAGTGGTTGCCATTCTACAACGTGTCTGTTCAGCGATTTTGAAGTTGATCTAATGGCAAGCCCTTGTCTAGCCATGAGGTGGGTGCTTGGCGCTCTAGCAATTTTTTGTGTTCCTATCACGGCTACAATGGGAGCTTTGATAATAAAAGCTCTCTGCAACCCTCCCCAATAGAATCAATGCTAGTGTTCAAGAAAAACACGTTATTCAGATTTGGAATATTGGCACCAGCATCATTTCTATTGGGAGGGCTGTGAAGCCATCTCAATTTTGCTATGCGAGGGCTCTCTCCCCAGAGTCATTCCCTTAGCAACTACTTCTTTGCAACAAAATTTTTGGAATGGTTCGACAATAGTTGTCATTCCAATGGTTCCATTGTGGTGGTTGCTTGGGTAGCAATCTGAAGGGTGAGCCATCGTCTAGCAGTTGGGCTGCGCAAAACGAATGACAATGAAGCCTTTGTTATCAAAAGCTCCTCATGGCCATTCGATTAGAAGAGCCATTGCTTGTGTGAGAAAGGATGAGTGTAGCCTTGGATTCCAAACAAAATCAACGATGTCAGATCTATATAAGAGTGGAATGAAGTAGCAGCAACGCATTTGCTATATGTGGCTCCCCAAATTTGTTCTTCTTTCTCACTCCATTGCCACAATTTTTGGAGTTGTTCAACAGTGGTTGTCATTCCAATGTGTCATTGCAGTGATCTGGAGAGTGATGCTAAGGGTGGGAGCTTGTGTCTAGAATTAGGGATGTTTGTGCGAGTGAGAAGGGGAGCTTCTCTTATTGAATCCTCTCCATGGCCTTTGAATATAGACCCAGTGCTGATGATATCGATGGATACGAGCCCTTGGATTCTAAATTTTTTCATAGCTAACATTGGTTTTTGTGAGAGATGGGTATGAAAGCACATCTCAATTTCTATGCGAGAGCTCCCTAAGGTTTCCTTTGTGCCAACTCGATTGGAAAAACATTGGGAATAGTTTGACAGTGGTTGTCATTCCAATGTGTCATCAGGGGATGTCTTGGAAAGTGGTCTTTCAAGGGCGAGCTTGTGTCTAGCACTTGGATTGTACATCACGTCACAAGCGAATGGGGAGATCTCTCTGTGAACAACGACATGGTGATTGCAAGAGAAAATTGACTTATTCAGAGCATTGGCCTTGGGCCATTGTGACAGCCTTGCAATTTCTCTTTAATTGCAACCAATGTTTGCGCAGTAGCAGAGTTTGCATGTAAGATTGGCCTTGTTCTTGACAGTTCTAGGAGATGACCTCCGGAACTTTTGGATTGGGCCCCTTCAAGGTGAAATTCATCTAGTTGATTGGATGAGCTCAATGACCATTTCAGTCCCTTGGCTTCATGAATTCACATCTCCTAACCGATGACAATCTTTTCCTCCTCTACCGACCTCATAAAAAATTGGGTTGTGGATGGCTGTTTGGTCAGAATTTTCAATGATTTGGATTTTTAAGGCAGTTGTTGGTGTGTTCGCTAATTTCTAATGCAGAGCAAGCCTCACACTAATAGCTTATTAGGAGAGGTGGTTGCTACGAGCCTCTCCCATGCCCCTCTCATTGATTCAACGCCAATGTCAAGGTGGATGGATATGTCAGATTTTGAAATGGTGGATGCCGACGTTGAACCAATTAGAGGGGCATGAAGCCCACCCTCGAGGTGTTATTCCTTGACTCTCCTTTAGATCATGTTTTCTTGTCACTCAGCTAGCATAATTTTGGAAAAAGGTTTGGCAGCAATTACTAGCCCTCACCACGTCTACTTGGTGATTTTAAAACTTGATCTAAAATGGGAGCCCTCCTCTAGCACGTCTGTCCGGTGTTGCTCAAGTATTGCATAAATTTTTGCTATCAGCACGAATCCCCCAACAAATGCATACCCTTGGACCTTCTCTTAGATCACCTTCCTCTATCTCTCAATTGATGCAATTATGGAAGAGACTTGGCAATGGTTTCCATTCTATAGCACGTCTGTTCAGCGATTTTGAAGTTGATCTAATGGTGAGCCCTTGTTTAGCCATGAGGTGGGTGCTTGGCACTCTAGCAATTTTTTGTGTGCCTATCATAGCTACAATGGGAGAGGTGGTTTTTGTGAGCCTCTCCCATGCCCCTCTAATTGATTCAATGCTAGTGTCAAGGCGGATGGATATGTCATATTTTGAAATGGTGGACGCCAATGTTGAATCAATTAGAGGGGCATGAAACCCACCCTTGAGGTGTTATTCCTCAACTCTCCTTTAGATCATGTTTTCTTTACACTCAGTTGGTGCAATTTTGGAAAAAGGTTTGGTAGTGGTTGCCAGCCCTCACCATGTCTACTTGGTGATTTTAAAACTTGGTCTAAAATGGGAGCCCTCATCTAGCACCTCCATCCGGTGTTGCTTAGGTATTGCATAATTTTTTGCTATCGGATCGAATCCCCAAAAGAATGCCTACCCTTGGACTCTCTCTTAGATCACCTTCTTCGATCACTCGACTGACACAATTATGGAAGAGACTTGGCAGTGGTTGCCATTCTACAGTGTGTCTATTCAGCGATTTCAAAGTTGATCTAATGGCAAGCCCTTGTCTAGCCATGAGGTGGGTGGTGGGTGCTCTAGAAAATTTTTTTGTGTGCCTATCATAGCTACAATGGGAGATGTGGTTGTCGTGAGCCTATCCCATGCCCCCCTGATTGATTCAACCCTGGTGTCAAGGCGGATGGATATGTTAGATTTTGAAATGGTGGACGCCGAAATTGAATCAATTAGAGGGGCATGAAGCCCACCCTCGAGGTACTATTCCTAAACTCTCCTTTACATCATGTTTTATTGTCACTCAGCTAACGCAATTTGAGAAAAAGGTTTGCCAATAGTTGTCAGCCCTCACTACATCTACTGAGTGATTTTAAAACTCGATGTAAAATGGGAGCCCTCATCTAGCACCTCCGTCCGGTGTTGCTCGGGTATTGCGTAAATTTTTGCTATCGGTGCAAATCCCCCAATGAATGCCTACCCTTAGACTCTCTCTTAGATCACTTTCCTCTATCTCTCGATCGACACAATTATGGAAGAGACTTGGTAGTGGTTGCCATTCTATAGCGCATCTGTTTAATGATTTTGAAGTTAATCTAATGGCGAGCCCTTGTCTAGCCATGAGGTGGGTGCTTGGTGCTCTAGCAATTTTTTGTGTGCCTATTGTGGCTACAATGGGAGAGGTGGTTGTCATGAGCCTCTCCCATGCCCTTCTGATTGATTCAATGCCAATGTCAAGGTGGATGGATATTTCAGATCTTGAAATGGTGGACACCGACATTGAATCAATTAGAGGGGCATTAAGCCAACCCTTGAGGTGCTATTCCTTGACTCTCCTTTAGATCATGTTTTCTTTTCACTCAGCTAGCGCAATTTCGGAAAAAGTTTTGGCAGTGGTTGCCAGCCCTCACCGTGTCTACTTGGTGATTTTAAAACTTGATCTAAAATGGGAGCCCTTGTCTAGCACCTCCATCTAGTGTTTCTCGGGTATTGCATAAATTTTTGCTATCTGTGAAAATCCCCCAATGAATGCCTACCCTTGGACTCTCTCTTAGATCACCTTCTTCGATCACTTGACCGACGCAATTATAGAAGAGACTTGGTAGTGGTTGCCATTGTACAGCGCGTCTGTTCAGCGATTTTGAAGTTGATCTAATGGCAAGCCCTTGTATAACCATGAGGTGGGTGTTGGGCGCCCTAGAAATTTTTTATGTGCCTATTGCGGCTACAATGGGAGAGGTGGTTGTCGCGAGCCTCTCCCATGACTCTCTCATTGATTCAACATCAGTGTCAAGGCGAATAGATATGTCAGATTTTGAAATGGTGGACGTCGACGTTAGATCAATTAGAGGGGCATGAAGCCCACCCTCAACGTGCTATTCCTGGACTCTCCTTTAGATCATGTTTTCTTGTCACTCAGCTAGTGCAAGTTTGAAAAAAGGTTTGGCAGTGGTTGCCAGCCCTCACCGCGTCTACTTGGTGATTTCAAAACTTGATCTAAAATGGGAGCCCTCGTCTAGCACCTCCGTTCGATGTTGCTCGGGTATTGCATAAATTTTTGCTTTCAGTGTGAATCCCCCAATGAATGCCTACCCTTGGACTATCTCTTAGATCACCTTCTTTGATAAATCAACCAATGTAATTACAAAAGAGACTTGGTAGTAGTTGCCAGTCTCCAGCGCATCTGTTCAGTGATTTCAAAGTTGATCTAATGGTGAGCCCTTGTCTAGCCATGAGGTGGGTGTTTGGTGCTCTAGCAAATTTTTGTGTGCTTATCGCAGCTATAATGGGAGCTTTGATAACAAAAGCTCTTGGTGACCCTCCCCAATAGAATCAGTGTAGGTGTTCAAGAAAGATACGTTATTCTAATTTTGAATATTGGCACTAGCATTATTTCTATTGGAAGGGCCATGAAGCCATCCCAATTTTGCTATGTGAGGGCTCTCTCCCTAGAGTCATTCTCTTTGCAAAAAATTTTTTGGTGCAAAATTTTTGGAATGGTTCGGTAGTGGTTGTCATTCCAATGGTGTTGTTGTGGTGGTTACCTGGGCAACAATCTGAAGGGTGAGTTGTCATCTAGCCATTAGGCTGCGCATCACGAGTGACAAGGGAGCCTTTGTTATCAAAAGCTCCTCGTGGCCATTCAAAAGAGCTATTGCTTGTGTGAGCAACAAAAAATGCAGCCTCAAATTCCAAACAAAATGAACGACATCAGATCTATATATAAGAGCAAAATGAAGCAGCAGCCCATTTGCTATGTGCGGCTCCCCAAAGTTGCTCTTCTTTCTCACTCCATCGACACAAATTTGGGAGTTGTTCAATAGTGGTTTTCATTCCAATGTGTCATTGTGGTGATCTTTAGAGTGCTGCTAAGGGCAAGAGCTTGTGTCTAGCATTTGGGATGTTTGTGCAAGTGAGTAGGGGAGCTTCTCTTATCAAAACCTCTTTGTGACCTTTGAATATAGACCCAGTGCCAATGATATCGATGGATACAAGCCTTGGATTCTAAATTTGTTCATAGCTAACATTGGTTTTTGTGAGAGATGGGTACAAAAGCACATCCCAATTTCTACACAGGAGCTCCCTGGGGTCGCCTCTGTGCAACTTGATCGACACAACATTGGGAATGGTTCGACAGTAGTTGTCATTCCAATGTGTCATTAGGATGTCTTGGAAAGTGGTCTTTCAAGGGTGAGCTCGCATCTAGCACTAGGATTGTGCATCGCATCACAAGTGAATGGGGAGATCTCTCTATGAATGGCAGCATGGTGATTGCAAGAGAAAATTGACTTAGTCAGAGCATTGGCCTCAGGCCATTGTGATGGCCTTGCAATTTCCCTTTAATTGCAACCTATGTTTGTGCAGTAGCAGAGTTTGCATGTAAGATAGGCCTTGTTCTTGATAGTTCTAGGAGATGCCCTCCGAAACTTTTGGATTGGGCCCCTACAAGGTGAAATTCATCTAGTTAATCAGATGAAGCTCGATGTGCTTGTATCTATTCTGAGACGGTAATGATGATTATTAATCTATGGCGGTGAGTATATCCCATTTAGTAATCGCAATGGCAAAGCTGGTGGGAAGTACTTGTCGCTTTGTTTTGTTGGATACCCTATATGTTGGATACCCTATATGTATGGAGTTGTATCTTTTAGCCAAGGTCTCCATCTCTTGGCACATTCTATCATTGCATTGTTATCCTGCCCATATGGCAAGAAGGAAAGAGATGGTTGCACAGGTGCATTGCTCAACATCCCTAATTTCATCATGGGTCCACTCTCCACCCTAATTTTTTGCTGATTGGTAGAGCCTTGGGATTGAGAGGGGGTCTGGCGAAAGGTTTGGTTGCCACATAATTTATTTTCTAGTGCATTCTCAGTGCATGCTCGCCTCTTCACTATCTCATCTTACAGAAGTGCATGGCACTGTCATGACAGTTTTTGTGGTTCGGGCTAGTAGAAGCATAGAGTATTATCGATAATTTTTGTTTGGATGCGAAAACTCTCCATGCCCTGTCCTACTTGTGCGATCCAAATGGCTGTGGCTCATGGGTTCTGTGGGAGATACTCTTCTTTAGCTTCCCCCTAAAGAGAGTTTTCAGTGTTTGTATTGTGTGGACAAAAAGCCCAAGGCATTTCATCTCTCTTAAGATGCAAAATTCTAGGAGGGCTTGTTGAAGTATGGTCGTTTTAATGGGGTGCACCAAAAAGCGTGTAGGGGGAATATTCCTAGGAAATTCCTTACTCAGTCATGTGCATGGTGTACATCTTTTCATTATGACTCTATTGTGAGCATTTGTGATTCAAGCATTTTGGGGGAACGGGTTTCGTACGAGATGTTCTTCTCAGGCTCCTGTGAACCAGAGTGCTCATCTTTGTAATGCTTTAACAAGTGTAGGCCCAACGTGTCTATCTAGGGGAAGAAATCACATGAATTCTTTTTGCCAAGATGTGGGTTCTCGCGGGTGGTTCCCTCATAGTGCAGTTCTTTAGTTAGTGCATGTGCATGAGATTGTACCTGCACTAGCAGATCACGTGTCACGAGGAATGATTAGTGAGGCTCTGCTAGGAAAGGAGATATTTTCCAGATGTTAGACATGTCCATGTATGCGGGTGAGCTCTCATCACCTATAAATGTGTGGAGGTGGTGTTATACATGATGCCCTTGAGCGGCCTTATAATTGAGGTGGTTGCGTGCATAGTGATGCCCCCACCAATCACATAACCAGCCTTGTTTTTGAATCGCACGACCCTTCACCCTTCAACACGGTGGTCTCTATTGGCACTTCGGCAACTAGCTCTTCATCATCAAAAAAATTTTGTTGCAATCGAGAAGGATTTTTTCTATGCAGGTGCACCTCAATAGGCATGTAGGAGGCATATGCCTGGGAAATGGATGTCTCTGAGTGGCCTTACAATTGAGGTGGCTACGTGTGCGGTGCATCTTGTACAGACTTGAGGTTTCTTTCTGAGTAGTGGAGATAGTTAGTTTGAGGGTAAAGGGTTTTGTACAGGATGTTCTTCCTAGGTGCCTGCCAACCGAGGCTCCTTGTTCAGCCCTCTCTGGTTGATGATGGGACACTTTCCTCTTGTGTGAAATCTTTGAGCATTGCGAGTCCTGCATGTGCTATGAACATCATTATTGTTGCTTGTGTGGAAAATTATGTTTAGATGCATGACAAAGCAAATGAAAATTTTGGTTTCCCATTGCTATAGGCATCCCCTTGCTATAGCAGGTCTTGGGGGTCCCCTCATTGTTAGAAGCTACCTGGTCGATCCTGCTAGTAGTCTTTGATGGTACTTTGCTATTTAGATAACCATAGTAATTCTAGAGGTAATACATGCACCAAATCCTAATTCTTAGAGGGGAAGCATTTATTAGATAAAAGGCCAGCGCGGGCTCACCCGCTATTTCGGTGATTCATGATAACTCGACTGATCACACAGTCTTTGTGCTGGCAACACTTCATTCAAATTTATGCCCTATCAACTTTCGATGGTAGGATAGAGGCCTACCATGGTGTTGACAGGTGATAGAGAATTAGGGTTTGATTCTGGAGAGGGAGCCTAAGAAATGGCTACCACATCCAAGGAAGGAAGGAGGCACGCAAATTACCCAATCTTGACATGGGGAGGTAGTGACAATAAATAACAATACTGGGCTCATCAAGTCTGGTAATTGGAATGAGTAAAATCTAAATCCCTTAACGAGGATCCATTGGAGGGAAAATCTAGTGCCAGTAGCCGCGGTAATTCCAGCTCTAATAGCATATATTTAAGTTGTTGCAATTAAAAAGATCGTAGTTGGACCTTGGGTCGTCAAGATCGGTCCACCTTCTGAGTGTGCACTAGCCCTCACATCCCTTCTACTGGCGACGTGTTCCTGGCCTTAATTGGCTGGTTTGCAGTTTTGGCACCGTTACTTTGAAAAAATTAGAGTGCTCAAAGCAAGCCTACGCTCTGAATACATTAGCATGGAATAATGTGATAGGAGTTTGGTCCTGTTCTGTTGGCCTTCAGGATCAGAGTAATGATTAATAGGGACTATCAGGGGCATTTTTATTTCATTGTCAGAGGTGAAATTCTTGGATTTATGGAAGACAAACCACTACAAAAGCATTTGCCAAGGATATTTTCATTAATCAAGAATGAAAGTTGGGGGCTCGATGACAATTAGATACTGTCCTAGTCTCAACCATAAATGATGTCAACTAGGGATTAGTAGATGTTGCTCTAAGGACTCCACCAACACCTTCTTAGAAATTAGAGTGTTTGGGTTTCGGAGGGAGTATGGTTGCAAGGCTAAAACTTAAAGGAATTGATGGAAGGGCACCACCAGGAGTGGAGCCTATGGCTTAATTTAACTCAACACAGGGAAACTTACCAGGTCTAGACATAGTAAGAATAGATAGATTGAGATCTCTTTCTTGATTCTATGGGTGGTGGTGCATTTCCATTCTTAGTTGGTGGAGTGATTTGTCTGGTTAATTATGTTAATGAACGAGACCTCAGCCTGCTAACTAGCTACACAGAGGTTCTCCTTCGCAGCCAGCTTCTTAGAGGGAGTATAGCCTCCTAGGCCATGGAAGTTTGAGGCAATAATAGATCTGTAATACCCTTAGATGTTCTGGGCCACACGCATGCTACACTGATGCAACCAATGAGTTTCTCTCCCTAGCCTAAAAGGTTTGTGAAAACTTGCCAAATTGCATCATGATGGGGATAGACCATTGCAATTATTGATCTTCAACAAGGAATTCCTAGTAAGCACGAGTCATCAGCTCGCGTTAACTAGGTCCCTACCCTTTCTACACACCGCCCATCACTCCTACCAATTAAATGATCTGGTGAAGTGTTCGGATCACAGCAACGATGGCAGTTCCTATCGACGATGTTGCAAGAAGTTAATTGAACCTTATCATTTAGAGGAAGGAGAAGTCATAACAAGGTTATCGTAGGTGAACCTAAGGTAGGATCATTATCGGTTTGAGACCCTAAATCGTGTAGGGGATGGAGCTAGCCTCCTCCCCACCCTTGAAATCTTGGTGACGTGCGGACACTTGGCCTTGTAGCGATGTGCTGGATGGCCAAGCTATTGGTCCAGTGCTGTTGAGGTTGAGGGTCACATCGAATGCTGTGATCAAAAGCATTGATTCCCCATGAAGTGAAGAAGAGACTCAAATGCAATCTAGATTAGGATCGGTGCCTTCGAACAATGTCTATGTCTAAGCGAGAGGTCTCTACTTGGTTGCAGGTTAGAGGGGGTCTGGGCCTCATTCCCCATTAAGATTTCATGGCCAATCACGTGAACAGTGCTGTGCCAGGGATCTGTCATTTTGACAGGAGCAAGTCAGGACTACTGCAACCCCCCGTTACCTTGCCCACGTGTGTTGACTCATCGCTTGGAGCATTCTGTATTTAGGATGGGTGCACTAGCATGATTTGCAGGGTAGGGGCCCCATCTACTGACATGGCTCTCCCATGCATCAACTCCCACCTTTGCGAGGTTATGGGGTGGGTACACACCATAGCATTCCTCATTGCACCCACTGGGTGCTCAGGGTTTTAGATGTGTCAACACCTAACACACGGGTGCATCATGCACCTTAGAAATCCAAGGAATGAAGCGTGATCCAGTGCCTTGTGTGCTTGGGTCACTGAAAGACAAAAACATAACAAAATCATGACTCTCGGCAATGGATATCTTAGCTCTCGCCATGATGAAGAATGTAGTGAATTGCGATACTTATTGTGAATTAAAGAATCTTGTGAATCATCAAGTCTTTGAATGCAAGTTGTGCCTGAGGCCTCGGCCAAGGGCACTTCTTCTTGGGCATCACACTACAAAATTTTTCCCTCCCCAACAAGGAGTAGAGATGGCCGTCCATGTCCACAACTAGCGTACTATTGACTAAAATGAGCACGAGGTCTATCGATCCGTCGTGACAAGCGGTGGCTCGCAAAGGCCGGCATTGGTTTGGGCTGATCAAATGATTCCTCATGAGGAACTTTATTCTAGGCTCAGTGGCTCATCATAGTGTGGGCATGCTGTATCTCTACCGCATCCCCAAGTCAGGCATAAATACCTGCTTAGTTTAAGCATATCAATAAGCAGAGGAAAAGAAACTTACCAGGATTCCCCTAGTAACGACGAGCGAATCAGGAAGAGCCTAGCATGAAAATCGATGGTTGCGCCTATCAAATTGTAGTCTATAGAAGCATCCTCAGTGATGGACCAGGCCCAAGTCCCCTGGAAGGAGGCGCCAGAGAGGGCAAGAGCCCCGTCGGGCCCAAACCCTGTCGCACCACAAGGTACTGTCGATGAGTCAGGTTGTTTGGGAATGCAGCCCTAATCAGGTGGTAAACTCCATCCAAGGCTAAATATGGGCAAGAGATCGATAGAAAACAAGTACCGCGAGGGAAATATAAAAAGGACTTTGAAAAGAGAGTTAAAGAGTGCTTGAAATTGTTGGGAGGGAAGCATATGGAGGCTGGCGATGTGCCTCGGTTAGATGCAAAATAGTGTGAGCCAGTCTGCCCCTTGGTTTGAGGGAAGTACCAGCACGATCTGTCATGGTGGCACAAGCATGACCCTTTGGTTGCACAAATACTTCTATCACGATGGTCGAGGAGCGAAGCATGCACCTTTATGATAGGCTCTCGGGCACCTGTGCGCTCATGGCACTAGCCAATGGGCTTTCCATTTGATCCGTCTTGAAACACGGACCAAGGAGTCTAACATGTGTGCGAGTTGGTAGGTTGGGAAAAATTGTGAGGTGCAAGGAAGCTGACTAGCGTGATCCCCTCTCAGGGGGTGCACCACTGACCAACCCTGGTCTTCTGTAAAGGGTTCAAGTGTGAGCACACCTGTTGGGACCCGAAAGATGGTGAACTATGCTTGAGCAAGGTGAAGCCATAGGAAAATCTGGTGGAGGCCCGTAGTGATACTGACGTGGAAATCGTTCATCTAACTTGGGTATAGGGGCAAAAGACTAATCAAACCGTCTAGTAGCTGGTTTCCTCTGAAGTTTCCCTCAAGATAGCTAGAGCTCATGTGCAAGTTTTATCAGGTAAAGAAAATGATTAGAGGCATCAGGGGCATAATGCCCTTGACCTATTCTCAAAATTTAAATAGGTAAGTCAATGTGGCTGCTCTGTTGAGCTGTGCCACATAATCATGAGCTCCAAGTGGGCCATTTTTGGTAAGTAGAATTGGCGATGCAGGATGAACCAAAAACCGAGTTATAGTGCCAAATTATGGGCTAAAGCAGATCCCACAAAGGGTGTTGGTTGATTAAGAGAATAGGACGGTGGTCATAGAAGTCGAAATCTGCTAAGGAGTGTGTAACAATTCACCTGCCAAATCAACTAGCCCCAAAAATGGATGGCACTGAAGCACACAACCTATACTCAGCTATCGGGGCAAGTGCTAGGCTTCGATGAGTAGGAGGACATAGGTGTTATTGCAAAACCTTGCAAGTGAGCCTAGTTGGACCAGCCCCCGGTGTAGATCTTGGTGGTAGTAGGAAATATTCAAATGAGAACTTTGAAGACTGAAGTGGGGAAAGCTTCCATGTGAACAACACTTGGACATGGGTTAGTCAATCCTAAGAGATGGGGAAACCCTATTTCAAGGGTGCACTTTTCTCGATCATCAAAAGGGAATTGGGTTAATATTCTCAAACTAGGATGTGGTGGCAGATGGCAATGTTAGGAAATCTAGAGACATCAACGGGGGCCCCGTGAAGAGTTATCTTTTCTTTTTAATAGCCTGCCCACCCTGAAATCGGTTCAACCAGAGATAGGGTCCAATATATGGAAGAGCGCTGCACATCCTGTGGTGTTCAGTGTGCCTTCGGTGACCCTTTAAAATCTAGAGGACTGAGTATCGTTCACGCCCGATCGTACTCATAACTGCATTAGGTCTCCAAGGTGAACAACCTCAGGTCAATAGAACAATGTAGGTAAGGGAAGTCAACAAAATGGATCCGTAACTTTGGGAAAAGGATTGGCTCTCAGGGCTTGGCCTAGGGGTCTGTGCCCCAAACTTGTGGGTTGTTGGCAGCCTGCTTGAGCTGCTCTCGTGACAAGGGTGGGCTATTGCATGTCGATCGGGTGACAGACATAGGATGCCCCCTTCAGAGGGCTTTCCCTAGGTGGTGAACAGTCGACTCAAAATTGGTACGGACAAGGGGAATCCACCTATTTAATTAAAACAAAGCATTGCGATGGTCCCTATGGATGCTGACGCAATGTGATTTTTTCCCAGTGCTCTGAATGTCAAGGTGAAGAAATTCAACCAATCACGGGTAAACAGTGAGAGTTACTATGACTCTCTTAAGGTAGCCAAATGCCTCATCATCTAATTAGTGATGTGCATGAATGGATTAATGAGATTTCCACTATCCCTATCTACTATCTAGCAAAACCATAGCCAAGGGAACGGGCTTGGCAGAATCAGCGGGGAAAGAAGACCCTGTTGAGCTTGAGTCTAGTCCAACTTTGTGAAATGACTTGAGACATGTAGAATAAGTGGGAGCTTTTGGGTGCAAGTGAAATACCACTACTTTTAACGTTATTTTACTTATTCTGTGAGGTAGAGATGAGGCAATGCCCCTATTTTTGGCCTTAAGGTGCATCTAGGCACGTCGATCTAGGCAGAAGACATTGTTAGGTGGGGAGTTTGGCTGGGGTCGCACATCTGTTAAAAGATAACGTAGGTGTCCTAAGATGAGCTCAACGAGAAAAAAAATCTCGTGTTGAACAAAAGGTTAAAAGCTCATTTGATTTTGATTTTTAGTATGAATACAAATCGTGAAATCATGGCCTATCAATCCTTTAAAATTTCAAAATTTGATGCTAGAGGTGTTAGAAAAGTTACCACAAGGATAACTGGCTTATGGCAGCCAAGCGTTCATAGCAATGTTGCTTTTTGATCCTTCGATGTTGGCTCTTCCTATCATTGTGAAGCAAAATTCACCAAGTGTTGGATTGTTCACCCACCAAAAGGGAACATGAGCTGGGTTTAGACCTTCATGAGACAGGTTAGTTTTACCCTACTAATGATTCATGTTGCAATAGTAATTCAACTTAGTACAAGAGGAACCACTGATTCACACATTTGGTCATCGCGCTTGGTTGAAAAGCCAGTGGCGCAAAGCTACAATGTGTCGAATTATGACTAAACACCGCTAAGTCAGAATCTATGCTAGATGCGGCACATATCTCTCTCTGGCTAGATCATGACCTGTAGTAGGGGTGCTCATGCACTCTCAGGGGCTCGTGTCATTGGCCATCTCCGATCGGTGCATTAGCCTGTTGGAGCAACCTTGGATATTAATTTCAAGTGGTCGACAAGAAGAATCTTTTGCAGATGACTTAAATAAGCGACGAGGTATTGTAAGTGGCAGAGTGGCCTTGCTACCACAATCCACTGAGATTCAGCCCTCTGTCGCCTCAATTCATAAAACCTCTTTTGAATCTGAGGTGTGTGGGGTTTGTAATTTGTACGAGGGTGAGAAAATCTCCCAAGTGCCAAATTCTGGGTGGGTGAGGTTTGCAAGTTTTTTTGCGAGGTTGTAATAATCTCTCAGGTGCCAAATTCTTGGTGGGTGGGGTTTACAATTTGTGCGAGTGCAAGAAAATCTTCCAAGTGCCAAATTCTGGGTGGGTGGGGTTTGCAATTTTTGCGAGGGTGGAAAAACTCTCCCAGGTGCCAAATTTCAAGTAGGTGGGGTTTTGTGAAAATTTCCACAAGGGCAAAGAAATCTCCCAAGTGCCAAATTCCCAGTAGGGTGGGGTTTTGTAAAAAAAATTGCGAGGGTGAAGAAATCTCCCAAGTGCCAAATTCCTGGCAGGTGGGGTTTGCAATTTCTGCTGGGGTGGAAAAATCTCCCAAGTGCCACATTCAGGGCAAGTAAATTTTCGTGAGGGTGAAAAAATCTCCCAAGTGCCAAATTCTCGGTGGGTGGGGTTTGCAATTTTTGCAAGGGCATAAAAATCTCCCAGGTGCCAAATTCCTAGCGGGTGGGGTTTCTCCCGAGTGCCAAATTCCAGGCAGGAGGGAGGGGTTTTATAGAAATTTCTGCTAGGGCAAAAAAATCTCCCGAGTGCCAAATTTCGAGCGAGTGTGGTTTTGTAAAATTTCCACGAGGGGGAAAAAAATCTCCCAAGTCCCAAATTCTGAGCTGGTGAGGTTTACAATTTTTAGAAGGGTGAAAAAATCTCCCAAGTGCCAAATTCCTGGTGGGTAGGGTTTTAGGATTTTCGCGAGTGAGAAAAAATCTCTCGAGTGCCAAAGTTTCCTCAAGGGCAAAAAAGTCTTCCAAGTGCAATTTCCATGTGGGTTAGGTTCATAATAGGTGCAATTTCGGGCGGATCGAGTTTGTAATTTTTGTGAGGGCAAAAAAATCTTCCAAGTCCAAATTCTGGGCAAGTGGGGTTTCGTAATTTCCAAGTGCCAAATTCTAAGCGGGTGGGGTTTGTAAATTCTGCAAGGGCAAAAAAATCTTCCATGTCCAAATTTTGAGCGGGTGGGGTTTGTAAATTTTTGTGAGGGCTGAAAAATCTTTCGACTGCAAATTCCAGGTGGGTCCTTGGGTTTTGTATTTTTTGCAAGGGCAGACGACTCATGTACGTGATCCAAAATTGGTCAACTTATTTTTTTGGTTAACGCCCAAAGCTTTGAACTCAAATCGAGTTGGCTAATCTGACTCTAATTGCCTCGAGTCTAATCATCACCAAATTTTTTGCACAACCCATGTCACTATGCTCGACTTGATTCTGAGTGCCCCGAGTCATGTACGTGGTCCAAAAGAGGTCAACTTTTTTTTTGGGTTAATGCCCAAAGTTTTCAACTCGAACCATGTCGACAACCCCGACATGAATCACCCGAACTACCCCAACCTTGACTCAAATTGTGTCAAGCCTTAACTGCCTCCATTTTTTTTGCAAGACTCATGTCACCATGCTCGACATGATTTTAAGTGTGCTGAGTCATGTGCGTGATCCAAAGGCGGTCAACTTTTTTTTTGGGTTAACGCCCAAAGTTTTCAACCCAAATTGTGTCGGCAACCCCAACTCATATCGCCTCGAGCCTTAATTGCCTCTAGTTTTTTCATAGGACTCATGTCACCATGCTTGACTTGTTGCCCCGAGTCATGTACATGATCCAAAAGTGGTTAACTTCTTCCTTCTTTGGTTAACACCCAAAGATTTCAACTCGAATCATGTCAGCAACCCCGACTCAAATCGTCTCAAGCCTTAATCGCCTGCAATTTTTATAACCACTCATGTCACTATGCTTGAATTGATTCTATGCGCCCCAAGTCATGTACATGATCCAAAAGTGATTAACTCTTTTTTTGGCTAACGGCCAAAGTTTTGGAATTGACTCAGCTACCCCGACTCGAATTGCCTTGAGCCTTAACTGCCTCCATTTTTTTTTGCTCAACTGATGTAACTGCACTCGCCTTGATTCTGAGTGGCTCGAGTCACTTACGTGATCCAAAACTGGGTAACTTTTTCTTTTTTCTTTTTTTGGTCAAGTCCCAAAGTTTTGAACTTGAATAGAGTCGAATACTGCAACTCAAGTCATCTCCAAATTTTTCGCACAACACACGTCACTGTGCTTGACTTGATTCTAAGTGCCTCGAGCCATGTATGTGATCCAAAAGCAGTTAAATTTTTCTTTTTGGTTAACACCCAAAGTTTTCAACCTAACCCACCTTGGCCACCATCAAATTTTTGCTCTTATCATGTCACCCAGGGCACCTCGATGCTACGTGACTCGAGCCCTGTGTGTGATCCAAAACTGGGTAACATTTTTTTTTGAACTCCCAAAATTTCATTCTTTTTCAACTTACGGGGCCTATCATGATCTCTTTTTATAAAGAAAATTCTCAAATTGGATCATTTTGCCTACCCTACCTCGAATCTGGCTAGCTAGGTGTAACACCTCAAGTCAACTCGGCAATACGTGAACTGAAACCTATGCGTGATCCAAAAGCGGGTAACTTGTTTCTTTTTTTGTAATGCCCAAAATTTAGTGCTTTTCGCTGTACAGGGCCTCCCATGATTTCTTTTTTCCCTCGTCAACCCACTCTGGCTTTTTGCTGAGTCACCTCACCATGTTGGCTCTCTAATTCCACTCGCCAAGTCGCCCCACCAGCTCACCCTGTTAGGTCCACTCACCACGTTAGTTCACTAGGTTGGCTCCTTGTGTCAGCTTGCCAAGCTGACAATTCAAGCACGCTCACCAAGTTCGCCCCTAGGTCATCTCCCTAGGTCAGCTCACAAGGTGGACTTGCAAAGTTTCCTTAATGAGTTGACTCTTCAAGTTTGCTTGCCAGGTTGACTCCCTAATTCGGCTTGCCAAGTCAGCTCACCAAGTTCGCTCGCCAGGTTGCCTCCCCAGTTTGGCTCACCATATCATCTAAATGAACTAACTCAACAAGTCACCTCACCAAGTTGGCTCTTTAATTCCACTCGCCAAGTTGCCCCACCAACTCACCTCGTTAAGCCCACTCACCATGTCAGCTCGCCAAGCTAGCAATTCTAGTGCGCTCACCAAGCTGACTCTTGCCGTTTTCTCACCAAGTGGGTTTCACCTTACTAGGTCAACCCCACCAAGTTGCCTCAATGAGTTGACTCCCTAAGTCCACTCACCAAGTTAGCTCAAGCATAAGTGTCGAAAAGTTATTGCAAATTTTCAGTGCAAAAATATGCTAAAAATCTTCAGGCTCACTATTGGAGGCCTTAGAGTGCCTGAATGAGGTTCGAAAAATTGAGGGAAGGGTTATAATAGCATTCTCAAGCCTGTATATTAGGAGCTAGCATTTTTGAAAAGTGGTTATAATAGCCAATCGGAGCAACGATTCGTGAGTTATGGCCTTCAAAAGTTGGGCTACCAAAATTTCTAAAATAATTTTTCAAAGATGTATAAGGCAGACTTATGTGTATTGTCAGGGTCTTCTAGCTATAGGCATTAAGTCCGAGCATCTAGAACCTTCTCAGTATGCATACAATTGCCTATTTAAGAAAGGCCTCAATGTTGTCTAGGACAACTCTGGGTGATAGCTGGCAGCTTGTCTTGCAGACTATTACAGTGAAGGTGCCCGTGTGGGTTAGCATATTATGCTTATGAATTATGCAATTCCACTTCTGCAGTCCAAATAACAAGACCACATTTTGTTATCGCATTTTCTATTATTTCTATGGTAGTGTTATAAGTTTATGGTATTAACGAGACCTTCCTGCATCACCTCACCAAGTCACTTCTTAAGCCTTGCTCACAATGTCAGCTTTCCAAGTCAACTCAAAAAGTCAACTATTCAAGCACGCTTGCCAAGTCAACACTTTTAGTTCACTCACAAGGTCTTCTTATATGGTCAGCTCATCGAGTCACCCCACCAAGTCACCTCAATGACCCAACTCATCTAGTTGCCTCACCAAGTTGACTCTTTAAGTCTGCTCACCAAGTCAGCTCGTCAAGTTGCCTCTAATTAGGGCTGGCGATCAAGGGTTGGATAGCTTTGCTCACCGATTTGCCTCACCATCTCACCTCACCAAATTTCCCCACCAAGTAGCCTTTTTAAGGTCGCTCACCAATTTGGCTCACCAGCTCGGGTCCCCAGGTTGGCGCACCAAGTGGTCTCACCAAGTCAAATCTTTAAGTTCAATCATCAAGTCACCACATGAGGTTGGTGCACCAAGTTGAATCTTTAAGTTCGTTCATCAAGCCACCCCACAAGGTTGGCTCACCAAGTCGACTCTTTAAGTCCATTCATGAAGTCACCCAACTAGGTCGGCCCACCAAGTCAACTATTTAAGTTTGTTCAAGTCACCCCACCAAGTACTCTCACCAAGTCAACTCTTTAGGTCTGTTCATCAAGTCACCCTGCAAAGTTGACCCTTTAAGTTTGTTCATCAAGTCACCCCACCAAGTCAACTCTTTATGTCCTTTCATCAAGTCACCCCACCAATCCGACTCTTTAAGTTTGTTCATCAAGTCACCAAAATAAGTACTCTCACCAAGTTGATTCTTTAAGTTCGTTCATCAAGTCATCCCACCAGGTTGGCCCACCAAGTACTCCCACCAAGTTGACTCTTTAAGTCCATTCATCAGTTCAACCCACCAAGTACTCTCACCAAGTTGACTCTTTAAGTCTGCTCATCAAGTCGAGCCACCAAGTAGTCTCACCATGTAGACACTTTGAGTCCGTTCATCAAGTCACCCCACCAAGTACTCTAACCAAGTTGATTCTTCAAGTACATTCATCAAGTCACCCCAACAAGTACTCTCACCAAGTTGACTCTTTAAGATTGTTTATCAAGTCACCCCACCAAGTACTCTCACCAAGTCAACTCTTTAAGTCTGTTCATCAAGTCACCCCACCAAGTCGACCCTTCAAGTGCATTCATCAAGTCACCCCACCAAGTACTCTCACCAAGTCAACTTTTTAAGTCCTTTCATCAAGTCACCCCACCAAGTAATCTCACCAAGTCAACTCTTTGGGTTTGTTCATCAAGTCACCCTACCAAGTCAACCCTTTAAGTCCATTCATCAAGTCACCCCACCAAGTACTCTCACAAATTTGACTCTTTAAGTCCTTTCATTAAGTCACCCCACCAAGTCGACTCTTTAAGTTTGTTCATCAAGTCACCAGAACAAGTACTCTCACCAAGTCAACTCTTTATGTCCCTTCATCAAGTCACCGCACCAGGTCAGCCCACCAAGTACTCCAACCAAGTTGACTCTTTAGGTCCGTTCATTAGTTCACCCTGCCAAGTACTCTCACCAAGTTGACTCTTTAAGTCTGCTCATCAAGTCGAGCCACCAAGTACTCTTACCTAGTCAACTGTTTAAGTCCATTCATCAAGTCACCCCACCAAGTACTCTAACCAAGTCGATTCTTCAATTGCATTCATCAAGTCACCCCACCAAGTAATCTCACCAAGTTGAATCTTTAAGTCTGTTCATCAAGTCACCCCACCAAGTACTCTCACAAAGTCAACTCTTTAGGTCCATTCACTAAGTCACCCTGCCAAGTCGACCCTTTAAGTCCATTCATCAAGTCACCCCGCCAAGTACTCTCACCAAGTTGACTCTTTAAGTCCTTTCATCAACTCACTCCACCAAGTCAACTCATTAATTCCATTCATCAAGTCTCTAGAACAAGTACTCTCACCAAGTCGACTATTTATGTCCGTTCATCAAGATCTCCCACTAGGTCAGCCCACCAAGTTCACTCTTTAAGTCCATTCATCAGTTCATCCTCCCAAGTACTCTCACCAAGTGGACTCTTTAAGTTTTCTCATCAAGTCAAGCCACCAACTACTCTCACCAAGTCGACTCTTTGAGTCCATCCATCAAGTCACCCCACCAAGTACTCTAACCAAGTCGATTCTTCAAGTGCGTTCATCAAGTGTTCCCAAAAAGTACTCTCACCAAGTTGACTCTTTAAGTTTGTTCATCAAGTCACCCCACCAAGTACTCTCACCAATTCAACTCTTTAGGTCCGTTCATCAAGTCACCCCTCCAAGTCGACCCTTCATCTGTGTTTATCAACTCACCCCACCAAGTACTCTCACCAAGTCGAATATTTAAGTCTGTTCATTAAGTCACCCCACCAAGTACTCTCACCAGGTCAACTCTTTAGGTATGTTCATCAAGTCACCCTAACAAGTTGACCCTTTAAGTCCATTCATCAGGTCACCCTGCAAAGTACTCTCACCAAGTTGACTCTTTATGTCCTTTCATCAAGTCACCCCACCAAGTCGACTCTTTAAGTTTGTTCATCAAGTCACCAGAATAAGTACTCTCACCAAGTTGACTCTTTAAGTCCGTTCATTAAGTCACCCCACCAGGTCGGCCCACCAAGTACTCTCACCAAGTTAAATCTTTAAGTCCGTTTATCAATTCACCCCACCAAGTACTCTCAACAAGTTGACTCTTTAACTCTGATCATCAAGTCGCGCCACCAAGTACTCTCACTAAGTTGACTCTTTACTTTCATTCATCAAGTCACCATTACAAGTACTCTCACCAAGTTGACTCTTTAAGTCCATTCATCAAGTCACCCCACCAGTTTGGCCCACCAATTACTCCCACCAAGTTGACTCTTTAACTCCGTTCATCAGTTCACCCCACCAAGTACTCTCACCAAGTTGACTCTTTAAGTCTGCTCATCAAGTCGAGCCACCAAGTCCTCTACCCAAGTCAACTCTTTAAGTTCATTCATCAAGTCACCCCACGAAGTAATCAAACCAAGTTTATTCTTCAAGTGCGTTCATCAAGTCACCTCACCAAGTACTCTCACCAAGTTGACTCTTTAAGTCCTTTCATCAAGTCACCCCACCAAGTCTAATCTTAAAGTCCATTCATCAAGTCACCAGAACAAGTACTCTCACGAAGTTGACTCTTTATGTCCCTTCATCAAGTCACCCCACCGGGTCGGCCCACCAAGTACTCCCACCAAGTTGACTCTTTAAGTCCGTTCATCAGTTCACCCTGCCAAGTACTCTCATGAAGTTGACTCTTTAAGTTCGCTCATCAAGTCGAGCCACCAAGTACTCTCACCAAGTTGACTCTTTGAGTTCGTTCATCAAGTCACCTCACCAAGTACTCTCACCAAGTCAATTCTTCAATTGCGTTCATCAAGTCACCCCACCAAGTACTCTCACCAAGTCGACTCTTTATGTCTGTTCATCATGTCACCCCACCGGTTCGGCCAACCAAGTACTCCCACCAAGTTGATTCTTATAATCCGTTCATGAATTCACCCTGCCAAGTACTCTCACCAAGTGGAGTCTTTAAGTTTGCTCATCAAGTTGAGCCACCAAGTACTCTAAGCAAGTTGACTCTTTGAGTCTGTTCATCAATTCACCCCACCAAGTACTGGAACCAAGTCAATTCTTCAAGTACATTCATCAAGTCACTAAACCAAATACTCTAACCAAGTCGATTCTTCAAGTGCATTCATCAAGTCACCCCAAAAAGTACTCTCACCAAGTCGACTCTTTAAGACTATTTATCAAATCACCCCACAAAGTACTCTCACCAAGTCAACTCTTTAGGTCTGTTCATCAAGTCGCCCCACCAAGTTGAGCCTTAAAGTGCGTTCATCAAGTCACCCCACCAAGTACTCTCACCAAGTCCACTTTTTAAGTCCTTTCATCAAGTCACCCCAAAAAGTACTCTCACCAAGTCAACTCCTTGTATCTGTTCATCAAGTCACCCTACCAAGTCAACCCTTTAAGTCCATTCATCAAGTCACCCCACTAAGTACTCTCACCAAGTCCACTCTTTAAGTCCTTTGATTAAGTCACCCGACCAAGTTGGCTCTTTAAGTCCGTTCATCAAGTCACCAGAACAAGTACTCACACCAAGTCAACTCTTTATGTCCCTTCATCAAGTCACTGCACCAGGTCAGCCCACCAAGTACTCCCACCAAATCGACTTTTTAAGTTCGTTCATCAGTTCACCCCACCAAGTACTCTTAGCAAGTTAACTCTTTAAGTTTGCTCATCAAGTTTAGCCACCAAGTACTCTCACCTAGTCGGCTGTTTAAGTCCGTTCATCAAGTCACCCCACCAAGTACTCTAACCAAGTCAATTCTTCAAGTGCATTCATCAAGTCACCCCACCAAGTACTCTCACCAAGTTGACTCTTTAAGTCTGTTCATCAATTCACCCCACCAAGTACTCTCACAAAGTCACCTCTTTAGGTTCGTTCACCAAGTCACCCCGCCAAGTCGACCCTTTAAGTCCATTCATCAAGTCACCCTAGCAAGTACTCTCACTAAGTCGACTCTTTAAGTCCTTTCATCAACTCAACCCACCAAGTCGACTCTTTACTTTCGTTCATCAAGTCTCCAAAACAAGTACTCTCACCAAGTTGACTGTTTATGTCCGTTCATCAAGTCACCCCACCAGGTCAGCCCACCACGTTGACTCTTTAAGTCTGTTCATCAGTTCACCCTTCTAGGTACTTTCACCAAGTGGACTCTTTAAGTCTACTCATCAAGTCGAGCCACCAAGTACTCTCACCAAATCGACTCTTTGAGTCCGTTCATCAAGTCACCCCACCAAGTACTCTAACCAAGTCGATTCTTCAAGTGCATTCATCAAGTTAGCCCAACAAGTACTCTGACCAAATCGACTCTTTAAGTCTGTTCATCAAGTCACCCCAACAAGTACTCTCACCAATTCAACTCTTTATGTCCATTCATCAAGTCACCCCTCCATGTCGACCTTTCAAGTGTGTTCATCAACTCACACCACAAAGTACTCTCACCAAGTCAAATCTTTAAGTCTGTTCATCAAGTCACCCCACCAAGTACTCTCACCAAGTCAACTCTTTAGGTACGTTCATCAATTCACCCCACCAAGTTGACCCTTTAAGTCCGTTCATCAAGTCACCCTGCAAAGTACTCTCACCAAGTTGACTCTTTAAGTTTGTTCATCAAGTCACAAGAATAAGTACTCTTACCAAGTTGACTCTTTAAGTCCATTGATTAAGTCACCCCACTAGGTTGTCCCACCAAGTACTCTCACCAAGTTGACTCTTTAAGTCTGTTCATCAATTCACCCCACCAAGTACTCTCAGAAAGTTGACTCTTTAAGTCTGATCATCAAGTCATGCCACCAAGTACTCTCACCAAGTTGACTCTTTACGTCTATTCATTAAGTCACCGAAACAAGTACTCTCACCAAGTCGACTCTTTAAGTCCATTCATTAAGTCACCCCACTAGGTCGGCCCACCAAGTACTCCCACCAAGTCGACTGTTTAAGTCTGTTCATTAGTTCACCCCACCAAGTACTCTCACCATGTTGAATCTTTAAGTCCTTTCATCAAGTCACCCCACCAAGTCTACTCTTTCAATCCATTCATCAAGTCACCAGAACAAGTACTCTCACCATGTTGACTCTTTATGTCCCTTCATCAAATCACCCCACCAAGTCAGCCCACCAAGTACTCCCACTAAGTTGACTCTTTAAGTTCGTTCATCAGTTCACCCCGCCATGTTCTCTCACCAAGTTGACTCTTTAAGTCTACTCATCAAGTAAAGCCACCAAGTACTCTCACCAAGTTGACTCTTTGAGTCCGTTCATCAAGTCACCCCACCAAGTACTCTTAGAAAGTCGACTATTTAAGTCTGTTCATCAAGTCACCCCACCAAGTACTCTCACCAAGCCAAGTCTGTAGGTCTGTTCACCAATTCACCTCGCCAAGTCGACCCTTTAAGTCCATTCATCAATTCAACCCACCAAGTACTCTCACCAAGTCGACTCGTTAAGTACTCTCATCAACTCACCCCACAAAGTTGACTCTTTAAGTCTGTTCATCAAGTCTCCAGAACAAGTACTCTCACCAAGTTGACTGTTTATGTCCGTTCATCAAGTCACCCCACCAGGTCGGCCTACCAAGTTGACTCTTTATGTCCATTCATTAGTTCACCCTACCAAGTGATCTAACCAAGTGGACTCTTTAAGACTGCTCATCAAGTCGAGCCACCAAGTTCTCTCACCAAGTTGACTCTTTAAGTCCGTTCATCAAGTCACCCCACCAAGTACTCTAACCAAGTCGATTCTTCAAGTGCATTCATCAAGTCACCCCAACAACTACTCTCACCAAGTCAGCTCTTTAAGTCTGTTCATCAACTCACCCCACCAAGTACTCTCACCAAGTCAACACTTTATGTACATTCATCAAGTCACCTCGCCATGTCGACCCTTTTAGTGCATTCATCAAGTCACCCTGCCAAGTACTCCCACCAAGTCGACTCTTTAAGTCCTTTCATCAAGTCACCCCACCAAGTCGACTCTTTAAGTTCGTTCATTAAGTCACCTAACCAAGTACTCTCACCAAGTTGACTCTTTAAGTCCATTCATCAAGTCACCCCACCAGGTCTGCCCACCAAGTACTCTAAACAAGTTGACTCTTTAAGTTCATTCATCAGTTCACCCTACCAAGCACTCTCAACAAGTTGACTCTTTAAGTCAGATCATCAAGTCACGCCACCAAGTACTCTCACCAAGTCGACTCTTTATGTCTTTTCATCAAGTCACTAGGACAAGTACTCTCACCAAGTTGACTCTCTAAGACCATTCCTCATGTCACCCCACAAGGTCAGCCCACCAAGTACTCTCACCAAGTCGAATCTTTAAGTTTGTTCATCAGTTCACCCCACCAAGTACTCTCACCAAGTTGAATCCTTATCTCTGCTCATCAAATCGTGCCACGAAGTACTCTCACCAAGTCAACTCTTTAATTTTTTTCATCAAAGTCACCCCACCAAGTAATCTAACCAAGTTGATTCTTCAAGTGCATTCATTAAGTCATTCGACCAAGCACTCTCACCAAGTCGACTCTTTAACTCAGTTCATCAAGTCACCCCACCAAGTACTCTCACCAGGTCAACTCTTTAGGTCCGTTCATCAAGTCACCCCACCAAGTCGACCCTTCAAGTGCATTCATCAAGTCACCCCACCAAGTACTCTCACCAATTTCACTCTTTAAGTCTGTTCATCAAGGCACCCCACCAAGTACTCTCACCAATTCAACTCTTTAGGACCGTTCATCAAGCCAACTCGCCAAGTTGACCCATGATGTCCTTTGATCAAGTCACCCCACCAAGTACTCTCACCAAGTTGACTGTTTAAGTCTATTCATGAAGTCACCCAACCAGGTTGGCAAATAAAGTACTCTTACCAAGTCGACTCTCTAAGTCTTTTCATCAAGTCACCCCACCAAGTACTCTCACCAAGTCAACTCTATAGGTCCGTTCATCAAGTCACCCCTTAAAGTTGACCCTTTAAGTTTTTTCATCAAATCACCCCACCAAGTTGACTCTTTAAGTCCTTTCATCAAGTCAACCCACCAAGTTGACTCTTTGAGTCCGTTCATCAAGACACCAGAGAAAGTACTCTCACCAAGTTGACTCTATATGTCCATTCATCAAGTCACCCCACCAGGTCGACCCAACAAGTACTCCCACCATGTTGACTCTTTAATTCCGTTCATCAGTTCACCCCACCAAGTACTCTCACCAATTTAACTCTTTAGGTTCGTTCATCAAGTAACCCTGCCAAGTCGACCCTTTAAGTCCGTTGATCAAGTCGCCCCACCAAGTACTCTCACCAAGTTGACCCTTTAAGTCCGTTCATCAAGTCACCCTGCAAAGTACTCTCACCAAGTTGACTCTTTAAGTTTGTTCATCAAGTCACAAGAATAAGTACTCTTACCAAGTTGACTCTTTAAGTCCATTGATTAAGTCACCCCACTAGGTTGTCCCACCAAGTACTCTCACCAAGTTGACTCTTTAAGTCTGTTCATCAATTCACCCCACCAAGTACTCTCAGAAAGTTGACTCTTTAAGTCTGATCATCAAGTCATGCCACCAAGTACTCTCACCAAGTTGACTCTTTACGTCTATTCATTAAGTCACCGAAACAAGTACTCTCACCAAGTCGACTCTTTAAGTCCATTCATTAAGTCACCCCACTAGGTCGGCCCACCAAGTACTCCCACCAAGTCGATTGTTTAAGTCTGTTCATTAGTTCACCCCACCAAGTACTCTCACCATGTTGAATCTTTAAGTCCTTTCATCAAGTCACCCCACCAAGTCTACTCTTTCAATCCATTCATCAAGTCACCAGAACAAGTACTCTCACCATGTTGACTCTTTATGTCCCTTCATCAAATCACCCCACCAAGTCAGCCCACCAAGTACTCCCACTAAGTTGACTCTTTAAGTTCGTTCATCAGTTCACCCCGCCATGTTCTCTCACCAAGTTGACTCTTTAAGTCTACTCATCAAGTAAAGCCACCAAGTACTCTCACCAAGTTGACTCTTTGAGTCCGTTCATCAAGTCACCCCACCAAGTACTCTTAGAAAGTCGACTATTTAAGTCTGTTCATCAAGTCACCCCACCAAGTACTCTCACCAAGCCAAGTCTGTAGGTCTGTTCACCAATTCACCTCGCCAAGTCGACCCTTTAAGTCCATTCATCAATTCAACCCACCAAGTACTCTCACCAAGTCGACTCGTTAAGTACTCTCATCAACTCACCCCACAAAGTTGACTCTTTAAGTCTGTTCATCAAGTCTCCAGAACAAGTACTCTCACCAAGTTGACTGTTTATGTCCGTTCATCAAGTCACCCCACCAGGTCGGCCTACCAAGTTGACTCTTTATGTCCATTCATTAGTTCACCCTACCAAGTGATCTAACCAAGTGGACTCTTTAAGACTGCTCATCAAGTCGAGCCACCAAGTTCTCTCACCAAGTTGACTCTTTAAGTCCGTTCATCAAGTCACCCCACCAAGTACTCTAACCAAGTCGATTCTTCAAGTGCATTCATCAAGTCACCCCAACAACTACTCTCACCAAGTCAGCTCTTTAAGTCTGTTCATCAACTCACCCCACCAAGTACTCTCACCAAGTCAACACTTTATGTACATTCATCAAGTCACCTCGCCATGTCGACCCTTTTAGTGCATTCATCAAGTCACCCTGCCAAGTACTCCCACCAAGTCGACTCTTTAAGTCCTTTCATCAAGTCACCCCACCAAGTCGACTCTTTAAGTTCGTTCATTAAGTCACCTAACCAAGTACTCTCACCAAGTTGACTCTTTAAGTCCATTCATCAAGTCACCCCACCAGGTCTGCCCACCAAGTACTCTAAACAAGTTGACTCTTTAAGTTCATTCATCAGTTCACCCTACCAAGCACTCTCAACAAGTTGACTCTTTAAGTCAGATCATCAAGTCACGCCACCAAGTACTCTCACCAAGTCGACTCTTTATGTCTTTTCATCAAGTCACTAGGACAAGTACTCTCACCAAGTTGACTCTCTAAGACCATTCCTCATGTCACCCCACAAGGTCAGCCCACCAAGTACTCTCACCAAGTCGAATCTTTAAGTTTGTTCATCAGTTCACCCCACCAAGTACTCTCACCAAGTTGAATCCTTATCTCTGCTCATCAAATCGTGCCACGAAGTACTCTCACCAAGTCAACTCTTTAATTTTTTTCATCAAAGTCACCCCACCAAGTAATCTAACCAAGTTGATTCTTCAAGTGCATTCATTAAGTCATTCGACCAAGCACTCTCACCAAGTCGACTCTTTAACTCAGTTCATCAAGTCACCCCACCAAGTACTCTCACCAGGTCAACTCTTTAGGTCCGTTCATCAAGTCACCCCACCAAGTCGACCCTTCAAGTGCATTCATCAAGTCACCCCACCAAGTACTCTCACCAATTTCACTCTTTAAGTCTGTTCATCAAGGCACCCCACCAAGTACTCTCACCAATTCAACTCTTTAGGACCGTTCATCAAGCCAACTCGCCAAGTTGACCCATGATGTCCTTTGATCAAGTCACCCCACCAAGTACTCTCACCAAGTTGACTGTTTAAGTCTATTCATGAAGTCACCCAACCAGGTTGGCAAATAAAGTACTCTTACCAAGTCGACTCTCTAAGTCTTTTCATCAAGTCACCCCACCAAGTACTCTCACCAAGTCAACTCTATAGGTCCGTTCATCAAGTCACCCCTTAAAGTTGACCCTTTAAGTTTTTTCATCAAATCACCCCACCAAGTTGACTCTTTAAGTCCTTTCATCAAGTCAACCCACCAAGTTGACTCTTTGAGTCCGTTCATCAAGACACCAGAGAAAGTACTCTCACCAAGTTGACTCTATATGTCCATTCATCAAGTCACCCCACCAGGTCGACCCAACAAGTACTCCCACCATGTTGACTCTTTAATTCCGTTCATCAGTTCACCCCACCAAGTACTCTCACCAATTTAACTCTTTAGGTTCGTTCATCAAGTAACCCTGCCAAGTCGACCCTTTAAGTCCGTTGATCAAGTCGCCCCACCAAGTACTCTCACCAAGTTGACTCTTTAAGTCCTTTCATTAAGTCACCCCACAAAGTCAACTCTTCAAGTCCATTCATCAAGTCACCAGAACAAGTACTCTAACTAAGTCGACTCTTTAAGTCATTTTATCAAGTCACCCCACTAGGTCAGCCCACCAAGTACTCCCACCAAGTCGACTCTTTAAGTTCGTTCATCAGTTCACCCCGCCAAGTACTCTCACCAAGTTGAATCTTTAAGTCTGCTCATCAAGTTGAGCCACCAAGTACTCTCACGAAGTTGACTCTTTGAGTCTATTCATTAAGTCACCCCACCAAGTACTCTAACCAAGTCAATTCTTCAAGTGCATTCATCAAGTCGCCCCACCAAGTACTCTCACCAAGTTGACTCTTTAACTCCTTTCATCAAGTCACCCCAACAAGTCAACTGTTTAAGTCTGTTCATCAAGTCACCAAAACAAGTACTCTCACCAAGTCAATTCTTTATGTCCTTTCATCAAGTCACCCAACCAAGTCGGCCCACCAAGTAGTCCCACCAAGTCGACTCTTTAAGTCCGTTCATTAGTTCACCCTGCCAAGTACTCTCACCAACTAGACTCTTTAAGTCTGCTCATCAAGTCGAGCCACCAAGTACTCTCACCAAGTCAACTCATTGAGTCCATTCATCAAGTCACCCCACCAAGTGCTCTCACCAAGTCAACTCTTTAGGTCCATTCACCAAGTCGACCCTTTAAGTTCTTTCATCAAGTCACCCCACTAAGTACTCTCAGCAAGTCAACCCTTTAAGTGCTTTCATCAAGTCACCCCACCAAGTCAACTCTTTAAGTCCCTTCATCAAGTCACCCCATAGATTTGACTCTTTAAGTCCTTTCATCAAGTCACCCCACCATGCCGACTCTTTAGCTCCGTTCATAAAGTCACTAGAACAAGTACTCTCACCAAGTCGACACTATAAATCTGTTCATCAAGTCACCCCACCAGGTCGGCCCACCATGTACCCCCACCACGTTGACTCTTTAAGTTCGTTCATCAGTTCATCCCACCAAGTACTCTCACCAAGTTGACTCTTTAAGTCTGTTCATCAAGTCACCCCACCAAGTACTCTCACCAAGTCAACTCTTTAGGTCCGTTCATCAAGTCACCCCATAAAGTTGACCCTTTAAGTCTATTCATCAAGTCATCCCACCAAGTAGTCTCACCAAGTCGACTCTTTAAGTCCTTTCATCAAGTCACCCCACCAAGTCGACTCCTCAAGTCCATTCATCAAGTCACCAAAACAAGTACTCTCACCAAGTCTACTCTATAAGTCCATTCATCAAGTCACCCCACCAAGTCGGCCCACCAAGTACTCCCACAAAGTCGAGTCTTGAAGTCCATTCATTAGTTCACCCTGCCAAGTACTCTCACCAATTCAACTCTTTAGGTCTGTTCATCAAGTCACCCTGCCAAGTCGACCCTTTAAGTCCATTCATCAAGTCCCCCCACCAAGTACTCTCACCAAGTCGAGTCTTTAAGTCCTTTCATTAAATCACCCCACCAAGTTGACTCTTCAAGTCCATTCATCAGGTCACCAGAACAAGTACTCTAACTAAGTCAGCTCTTTAAGTTCGTTCATCAAGTCACCCTACCAGGTCGACCCACCAAGTACTCCCACCAAGTCGACTCTTTAAGTTCGTTCATTAGTTCACCCCACCAAGTACTCTCACCAAGTATACTCTTTAAGTTTGCTCATCAAGTCGAGCCACCAAGTACTCTCACACGGTTGACTCTTTGAGTCTGTTCATCAAGTCACCCCACCAAGTACTCTAACCAAGTCGATTCTTCAAGTGCATTCATCAAGTCGCCCCACCAAGTACTCTCACCAAGTTGACTCTTTAAGTCCTTTCATCAAGTCACCCTACTACGTCGACTGTTTAAGTCTATTCATCAAGTCACCAAAACAAGTACTCTCACCAAGTCGACTCTTTATGTCCCTTCATCAAGTCACCCCACCAGGTCGGCCCACCAAGTACTCCCACCAAGTTGACTCTTTAAGTCTGTTCATCAGTTCACCCCGCCAAGTACTCTCACCAAGTGGACTCTTTAAGTCTGCTCATCAAGTCGAGCCGCCAAGTACTCTCAACAAGTCGATTCTTTGAGTCCATTCATCAAGTCATCCCACCAAGTTCCCTCACCAAGTCAACTCTTTAGGTCCATTCACCAAGTCACCTCGCCAAGTCGACCCTTTAAGTTCTTTCATCAAGTCACCCCACCAAGTACTCTCACCAAGTCAACTCTTTAAGTGCTTTCATCAAGTCACTCCACCAGGTCAACTCTTTAAGTCCCTTCATCAAGTCACCAGAACAAGTACAAGTACTCTCACCAAGTCGACTCTTTATGTCCATTCATCAAGTCACCCCACCAGTTCGGCCAACCAAGTACTCCCACCAAGTGGATTCTTTCAGTCCATTCATCAGTTCACCCTGCCAAGTACTCTCACCAAGTGGAATCTTTAAGTCTTCTCATCAAGTCGAGCCACCAAATACTCTCAGCAAGTAGAATCTTTGAGTCCAGTCATCAAGTCACCCTACCAAGTACTCTAACCAAGTCGAATCTTAAGGTGTGTTTATCAAGTCACCCCACCAAGTACTCTCACCAAGTCGACTCTTTAAGTCTGTTCATCAAGTCACCCCACCAAGTACTCTCACCAAGTCAACTCTTTAGGTCCATTCATAGAGTCACCCCACCAAGTTGACCCTTCAAGTGTGTTCATCAAGTCACCCCACCAAGTCAAGTCTTTAAGTTCATTCATCAAGTCACCCCACCACGTCAGCCCAAAAATTACTCTCACCAAGTCAACTCTTTAAGTTCATTCATCAAGTCACCCCGCCAGGTCAGCCCACCAAGTGGACTCTTTAAGTTTGTTCATGAAGCCACTCTACCAAGTCGGCCCACAAGGTCAACTCTTTAAGTTTGTTCATCAAGTCACCCTGCCAGGTCAGCCCACCAAGTACTCTCACCAAGTCGACTCTTTAAGTTTGTTCATCAAGTCATCCCGCCAGGTCAGCCCACCAGGTGGATTCTTTAAGTTCGTTCATCAAGTCACCCGGCCAGGTCATCCCACCAAGTCACCAAATACTCTAACCAAGTTGACTCTCTAAGTTCGTTCATCAAGTCACCTCGACAGGTCGGCCCACCAAGTTGACTCTTTGATTTCGTTCATCAAGTCACCCCACAAAGTACTCTAACGAATTCGATTCTTTAGGTGCTTTCATCAAGTCACCCAACCAAGCACTCTCACCAAGTCGACTCTTTAACTCTGTTCCTCAAGTCACCCCACCAAGTACTCTCACTAGGTCAACTCTTTAGGTCCGTTCATCAAGTCACCCCACTAATTACTCTCACCAATTTGACTCTTTAAGTCTGTTCATCAAGACACCCCACCAAGTACTCTAACCAAGTCAACTCTTTAGGACCATTCATCAAGTCACCTCGCCAAGTCAAGCCTTGAAGTCCATTCATTAAGTCACCCCACCAAGTACTCTCACCAAGTTGACTCCCTAAGTCTTTTCATCAAGTCACCCCACCAAGTACTCTCACCAAGTTAACTCTTTAGGTCTGTTCATCAAGTCACCCCACAAAGTCAACCCTTTAAGTTCCTTCATCAAGTCACCCCACCAAGTCGACTCTTTAAGTCCTTTCATCAAGTTACCCCACCAAGTTGACTCTTTAAGTTTTTTCATCAAGTCACCAGAACAAGTACTCTCACCAAGTCGAGTCTATAAGTCTGTTCATCAAGTCACCCCACCAGGTCGGCCCACCAAGTACTCCCACCAAGTCGACTCTTTGAGTCCATTCATCAGTTCACCTTGCCAAGTACTCTCACCAAGTCAACTCTTTAGGTTCGTTCATCAAGTCACCCCACCAAGTCAACCCTTTAAGTCTGTTCATCAAGTCGCCCCACCAAGTACTCTCACCAAGTCAACTCTTTAATTCCTTTCATCAAGTCACTCCACCAAGTCGACTCTTCAAGTTTGTTCATCAAGTCACTAGAACAAGTACTCTAAGTAGGTTGTATCTTTAAGTTCGTTCATCAAGTCACCCCACCAGGTCGGCCCACCAAGTACTCCTACCAAGTGGACTCTTGAAGTCTATTCATCAGTTCACCCTTCCAAGTACTCTCACAAAGTTGACTCTTTAAGTCTACTCATCAAGTCGAGCCACCAAGTCGACTCTTTGAGTCCGTTCATCAAGTCACCCCACCAAGTACTCTAGCCAAGTCGATTGTTAAAGTGCGTTCATCAAGTCGCCCCACCAAGTACTCTCACCAAGTCGACTCTTTAAGTCCTTTCATTAAGTCACCCCACCAAGTCGACTATTTAAGTTCGTTCATTAAGTCACCAGAACAAGTACTCTCCCCAAGTCGACTCTTTATGTCCCTTCATCAAGTCACCCCACCATGTCGGCCAACCAAGTACTCCCACCATGTCGACTCTTTAAGTTCGTTCATCAGTTCACTCTACCAAGTACTCTCACCAAGTGGACTCTTTAAGTCTGCTAAGTACTCTCACCAAGTCGAATCTTTAAGTTCTTTCATCAAGTCACCCCACCAAGTACTCTCACCGAGTCAACTCTTTAAGTCCTTTTATCAAGTCACACCACCAAGTCGACTCTTCAAGTCCATTCATCAAGTCACCAGAACAAGTACAAGTACTATCACCAAGTTGACTCTTTATGTCTATTCATCAAGTCAACCCACCAGTTCGGCCAACCAAGTACTCCCACCAAGTTGATTCTTTAAGTCTGTTCATCAGTTCACCCTGCCAAGTACTCTCATTGAGTGACTCTTTAATTTTTCTTATCAAGTCAAGCCACGAAGTACTCTTAGCAAGTTAACTCTTTGAATCCGTTCATCAATTCACCCCACCAAGTACTCTAACCAAGTCGATTGTTCAAATGCATTCATCAAGTCACCCCACCAAGTACTCTCACCAAGTCGACTCTTTAAGTCAGTTCATCAAGTCACCCCACCAAGTACTCTCACCAAGTCAACTCTTTAGGTCTATTCATAGAGTCAACTCTTTAGGTCTATTCATAGAGTCAACCCACCAAGTCATCCCTTCAAGTGCGTTCATCAAGTGACCCCACCAAATCAACTCTTTAAGTTCATTCATCAAGTCACCCTGCCAGGTCAGGCCACAAATTACTCTCACCAAGTTGACTCTTTAAGTTTGTTCATCAAGTCACCCCACTAGGTCGGCGCACCAAGTGGACTCTTTAAGTTCATTCATGAAGTCACTCTGCCAAGTTGGCCCACCAAGTCGACTCTTTAAGTTTGTTCATGAAGTCACCCCGCCAGGTCAGCCCACCAAGTACTCTTACCAAGTCAACTCTTTAAGTTTGTTCATCAAGTCACCCCGCTAGGTTGGCCCACCAAGTACTCTCACCAAGTCGACTCTTTAGGTTTGTTCATCAAGTCACCTCACCAAGTACTCTCACCAAGTCAACTCTTTAAGTTTGTTCATCAAGTCACTTCGCCAGGTCAGCCCACCAAGTACTCTCACCAAGTCAACCCTTTAAGTTTGGTCATCATGTCACCCTACCAAGTCAGCCCACCAAGTACTCTCACAAAGTCAACTCTTTAGGTTCATTCATCAATTCACCCTTCCAGCTTGGCCCACCAAGTTCTCTCACCAACTGGATTCTTTTAAGTTTGTTCATCAAGTCACCCCACCAATTTGACCCACCAGGTACTCTCATAAAGTTGACTCTCTAAGTTTTTTCATGAAGTCACCCTGTCAGGTCAGCCCAGCAAGTACTCTCACCAAGTCACCCCACTAGTTTGACCCACCAAGTTGAATCTTTAAGTTCGTTCATCAAGTCACCCAGCCAAGTTGACACACCAAGTTGACTCTTTAAGTTCATTCATCAAGTCATGTGACTAGGTCAGCCCACCGAGTACTCTCACCAAGTCGAGTCTTTAAGTTTTTTCATCAAGACACCCCTCTAGGTTGGCACACCAAGTCGACTCTTTAAGTTTGATTATCAAGTCACCCTGCCAGGTCAGCCCACCAAGTCGACTCTTTAAGTTTGTTCATCAAGTCACCCTACCAGGTCGGCCCACCAAGTTGACTCTTTAGGTTCATTCATCAAGTCACCCCACCAAGTACTCTCACCAAGTCAACTCTTTAAATTTGTTCATCAAATCACCCCGCCATGTCTACCATCCAAGTACTCTCACCAAGTCAACTCTTTAGGTTCATTCATCAAGTCACCCGCTAGGTCGGCCCACCAAGTGGACTCTTTAAGTTCGTACATCAAGTCACCCAGCCAGGTTGGCCCACCATGTCACCAAGTACTCACACCAAGTCAAATCTCTAAGTTCATTCATCAAGTCACCCCGCCCTGTCGACCCAGCAAGTACTCTAACCAAGTTGACTCTCTAAGTTTGTTCATCAAGTCACCCTGCCAGGTCAGCCCACCAAGTCGACTCTTTAAGTTCGTTCATCAAATCACCCCACCAAGTACTCTAACCAAGTCAATTCTTCAAGTGCGTTCATCAAGTCACCCGACCAAGTACTCTCACCAAGTCAACTCTTTAACTCTGTTCATCAAGTCACCCCACCAAGTACTCTCACTAGGTCAACTCTTTAGGTCCGTTGATCAAGTTACCCCACCAAGTTGACCCTTCAAGTGAATTCATGAAGTCACCCCACGAAGTACTCTCACCAAGTTGACTCTTTAAGTTTGTTCATCAAATCACCCCGCTATGTTTTCCCAACAAGTACTCTCACCAAGTCGATTCTTCAGGTTCATTCATAAAGTCACCTCACCAAGTTGAACCAACAAGTGGAATCTTTTAATTTCATTCATCAAGTCACCTGGCCAGGTTGACCCACCAAGTCGACTCTCTAAGTTCGTTCATCAAGTCACCCTGCCAAGTCGGCCAACCAAGTTGACTCTTTAAGTTCATTCATCAAGTCACCCGACTAAGTTCTCTCACCAGGTCAACTCTTTAGGTCTGTTCATCAAGTCACCCCACCAAGTTGACCCTTCAAGTGCATTCATCAAGTCACTCCACCAAGTAATCTCACCAATTCGACTCTTTAAGTTTTTTCATCAAGTCACCACACCAAGTACTCTCACCAAGTCAACTCTTTAGGACCGTACATCAAGTCACCCTGCCGAGTATGACCCTTGAAGTCCATTCATCAAGTCACCCCACCAAGTACTCTCACCAAGGCAACTCTTTAAGTCCATTGATGAAGTCACCCAACCAGGCCAGCCCACCAAGTACTCTCACCAAGTTGACTCTCTAAGTCTATTTATCAAGTCACCCCACCAAGTAGTCTCACCAAGTCAACTCTTTAGGTCTGTTCATTAAGTCACCCTACAAAGTCAACCCTTTAAGTTCATTCATCAAGTCACCCCCCCAAGTCAACTCTTAAGTCCTTTCATCAAGTCACCCCACCAAGCTAACTCTTTTAAGTCCATTCATCAAGTCACCAGAACAAGTACTCTCACCAAGTCGACTCTATAAGTCTGTTCATCAAGTCACCCCACCAAGTCGGCCCACCAAGTACTCCCACCAAGTCGACTCTTTAAGTCTGTTTATCAGTTCACCCCGCCAAGTACTCTCATCAAGTTAACTCTTTAGGTCCATTCATCAAGTCACCCTGCCAAGTCGACCCTTGAAGTATGTTTATCAAGTTGCCCCACCAAGTACTCTCACCAAGTTAACTCTTTAAGTCCTTTCATCTAGTCACCCCACCAAGTCGACTCTTCAAGTCCATTCATCAAGTCACCAGAACAAGTACTCTAACCAAGTCGACTCTTTAAGTCCGTTCATCAAGTCACCCCACCAGGTCAGCCCACCAAGTACTCCCACCAAGTTGACTCTTTAAGTCTGTTCATTAGTTCATCCCGCCAAGTACTCTCACTAGGTTGACTCTTTAAGTCTGTTCATCAAGTCAAGCCAACAACTACTCTCACCAAGTCAATTCTTCAAGTGCGTTCATGAAGTCACCCCACCAAGTACTCTCACCAAGTCAACTCTTTAAGTTTGCTCATCAGGTTGAGCCACCAAGTACTCTCACCAAGTTGACTCTTTGAGTCTATTCATCAAGTCACCCAACCAAGTGCTCTCACCAAGTCAACTCTTTAGGTCCCTTCACCAAGTCACCCTGCCAAGTCGACCCTTTAAGTTCTTTCATCAAGTCACCCCACCAAGTACTCTCACTAAGTTAACTCTTTAAGTCCTTTCATCAAGTCACCCCACCAAGTCAACTCTTTAAGTCTGTTCATCAAGTCACGAGAACAAGTACAAGTACTCTCACCAAGTCAACTCTTTATTTCTATTCATCAAGTCACCCCACCAGTTCGGCCAACCAAGTACTCCCATCAAGTCAATTCTTTAAGTCCATTCATCAGTTTACCCTACCAAGTACTCTCACCAAGTGGAATCTTTAAGTTTGCTCATCAAGTCGAGCCACCAAGTACTCTCAGCAAGTTGACTCTTTGAGTCCGTTCATCAAGTCACCCCGCCAAGTACTCTAACCAAGTCGATTCTTTAAGTGTGTTCATCAAGTCACCCCACCAAGTACTCTCACCAAGTTGACTCTTTAAGTATGTTCATCAAGTCACCCCACCAAGTCAACTCTTTAGGTCCATTCATAGAGTCACCCCATCAAGTCGACACTTCAAGTTTGTTGCCTGGGTAGCCTTCTAAAGGGTGAGCTATCATCTAGCAGTTATGCTACGCATTACGAGTGACAAGGGAGCCTTTGTAATCAGAAGCTCCCCATGGCCATTTGATGAGAAGAGCCATTTCTTGTGTGAGCAAGGATGAATGCAGCCTCAAATTCCAAAGAAAATCAATGACATTGGATCTATATAAGAGTGGAATGAAGCAGCAACCCATTTGCTATGCGCGGCTCCCCAAGTTGCTATTCTTTCTCACTCCATTGACACAAATTCAGGAGTTGCTCGATAGTAGCTGTCATTCCAATGTGTCATTGCGGTGATCTGGAGAGTGATGATAAGGGCGGGAGCTTGTGTCTAGCATTTGGGATGTTTGTGCGAGCAAGCAGGGGAGCTTCTCTTATCGTACCCTCTCTATGGCCTTTGAATAGATTGACCCAGTACCGACGATATCGATCGATACGAGCCTTGGACAATGATTGTCATTCAATTGTGTCATTGGGGGATGTCTTGGAAAGTGGTCTTTCAAGGGTGAGCTTGCATCTAGCACTTGGATTGTGCGTCGCCTCAAAAGTGAATGGGCAAATCTCTCTATGAATGGTGGCATGGTGATTGCAAGAGAAAATTGACTTAGTCAGAGCATTGGCCTCGAGCCATTGTGATGGCCTTGAAATTTCTCTTTAATTGCAACCTATGTTTGCGCAATAGCAAAGTTTGCATGTAAGATTGGCCTTGTTCTTGACAGTTCCAGGAGATGACCTTCGAAACTTTTGGATTGGGCCCCTTCAAGGTGAAATTCATCCAGTTGATCAGATGAGCTCGATGACCATTTCAGTCCCTTCGCTCCATGAATTCACATCTCCTAACCGATGACAATCTTTTGCTCCTCTGACGACCTCATAAAAAATTGGGTTGTGTATGGCTGTTTGGTCAAAATTTTCAACAATTTGGATTTTTAAGGTAGTTTTCGGTGTGTTCGTTAATTTCTAATGTAGAGTGATCCTCGCACTAATAGCTTATATAGGAGAGATGGTTTCCATGAGCCTCTCCAATGCGCCTCTCATTGATTCAATGCCAGTGTCAAGGTGGATGGATATGTCAGATTTTGAAATAGTGGACGCCAACATTGAATGAATTAGAGGGGCATGAAGCCCACCCTCGAGGTGCTATTCCTCGACTCTCCTTTAGATCATGTTTTCTTGTCACTCAGCTGGCGTAATTTCAAAAAAAGGTTTGGTAGCGGTTGCCAGCCCTCACCGCATCTACTTGGTAATTTTAAAACTTGATCTAAAATGGGAGCCCTCGTCTAGCACCTCTGTCTGGTGTTGCTTGGGTATTGCATGAATTTTTGCTATCGACACGAATCCCCCAACAAATGCCTAGCCTTGAACTCTCTCTTAGATCACCTTCTTCAATCACTCAGACTGATAGAATTATGGAAGAGACTTGGTAGTGGTTGCCATTCTACAGCGCGTCTGTTCAACAATTTCAAAGTTGATCTAATGGCGAGCCCTTGTCTAGCCATGAGGTGGGTGCTTGGCGCTCTAGCAATTTTTTGTGTGCCTATCATGGATACAATGGGAGCTTTGATAACAAAAGATCTTGGTGACCCTCCCCAATAGAATTAGTGTTGGTGTTCAAGAAAGACACGTTATTCAGATTTGGAATATTGCCACCAGCATCATTTCTATTGGGAGGGCCATGAAGCCATCTTGATTTTTCTATGTGAGGGCTCTCTCCCTAGAGTGATTCTGTTTGCAACAAATTCTTTATCACAAAATTTCTTAAATGGTTTAGTATTGGTTTTCGTTCCAATGGTGCCATTGTGGAGGTTGCCTTGGTAGCGATCTGAAGGGTGAGCTGTCGTCTAGCAGTTGGGCTGCACATCATGAGTAACAAGGGAGCCTTTGTAATTGGAAGCTCCCCATGGTCATTCGATGAGAAGAGCCATTGCTCATGTGAGCAAGGATGAATGTAGCCTTGGATTCCAAATGAAATCAATGACATTAGATCTATATAAGAGCGAAATGAAGCAATAGCCTATTTTTTATGCGTGGCTCCCCAAAGTTTCTCTTCTTTCTCACTCCATCAGCACAAATTTGGGAGTTGTTTTATAGTGATTTTCATTCCAATGTGTTATTGCAATGATCTGGAGAGTGATGCTAAGGGCGGGAGCTTGTGTCTAGTATTTGGGATGTTTGTGCAAGCAAGCAGGGGAGCTTCTCTTTTCGAAACCTCTCTGTGGCCTTCGAATATAGACCCAGTGCCAACGATATCGATGGATACAAGCCTTGAATTCTAAATTTGATCATAGCTAACATTGGTTTTTGTGAGAGATGGGTACAAAAGTACATCCCAATTTCTACATGAGAGCTCCCTATGGTCGTCTCTATACCAACTTGATCGGCACAACATTGGGAATGCTTCGACAGTGGTTGTTGTTCCAATGTGTCGTTGAGGGATGTCTTAGAAAGTGGTCTTTCAAGGTCGAGCTCATGTCTATCACTTGGATTGTGCATCGCATCACAAGTGAATGGGGAGATCTCTTTGTGAATGGCGACATGGTGATTGCAAGAGAAAATTGACTTAGTTAGAGCATTAGCCTCGAGCCATTGTGACAGCCTTGCAATTTCTCTTTAATTACAACCTATGTTGGCACAATAGTAGAGTTTGCATGTAAGATTGACCTTGTTCTTGACAGTTCCAAGAGATGACCTCTGAAACTTTTGGATTGGGCCCCTTGAAGGTGAAATTCATCTAGTTGATCAGATGAGCTCGATGACAATTTCACTCCCTTGGCTCCATGAATTCACATCTCCTAACTGATGGCAATCTTTTGCTCCTTTGCCAACCTCATAAAAAATTGGGTCAGGGATGGCTGTTTGGTCAGAATTGTCAACGATTTGGATTTTTAAGGCAGTTGTCGGTGTATTCACTAATTTCTAATGTAGAGCAAGCCTCAAACTAATAGCTTATATAGGAGAGGTGGTTGCCACGAGCCTCTCACGTGCCCCTCTCATTTATTCAACGCTCATGTTAGGGCAGATGGATATGTTAGATTTTGAAAAAGGTTTGGCAGTGGTTGCCAGCCCTCATCATGTCTACTTGGTGATTTCAAAACCTAATCTAAAATAGGAGCCCTCGTCTAGCACCTTCATCTGGTGTTGCTCGGGTATTGCATAAATTTTTGCTATTGGTGCAAATCCCCCAAAGAATCCCTAGCCTTGGACTCTCTCTTAGATCACCTTCTTTGATCACTCGATCGATTCAAATACGAAAGATACTTGGCAATGGTTGCCATTCTACAACGCATCTGTTCAATGATTTTGAAGTTGATCTAATGGGGAGCCCTTGTCTAGCCATGAGGTGGGTGCTTGGTGCTCTAGCAATTTTTTGTGTGCCTATTGTGGCTACAATGGGAGCTTTGATAACAAAAGCTCTCGGTGACCCTCCCCAATAGAATCAGTGCTGGTGTTTGAGAAAGACATGTTATTCATATTTGGAATATTGGCACCAGCATCGTTTCTATTGGCAGGGTCGTAAAGCCATCCTGATTTTGCTATGCGAGGGGTCTCTCCCTAGAGTCATTCTCTTTACAACTACTTATTTTTCACAAAATTTTCTTATGGTTCAGCAGTGGTTGTCATTCCAATGGTGTCATTGTGGTGGTTGCCTGGGCAGTGATTTGAAGGGCGAGCCCTTATCTAGCAGTTGGGCTACGCAACACAAGTGACAATGGAGCCTTTATTATCGGAAGCTCCCCGTGGCCATTCGATTAGAAGAGCCATTACTTGTGTGAGAAAGGATGAATGCAGCCTCAAATTCCAAATGAAATCAATGATGTTGGATCTATGTAAGAGAAGAATGAAGCAGCAGCAGCCTGTTTGGTATGCATGGCTCCCCAAAGTTGCTCTTCTTTCTCACTCCATTGCCACAATTTCAGGAGCTGTTCGATAGTGGTTGTCATTCCAATGTGTCATTGCGGTGATCTGGAGAGTGATGCTAAGGGCGGGAGCTTGTGTCTAGAATTTGGGATGTTTGTACGAGCAAGCAAGGGAGTTTCTCTTATCGAAACCTCTCCGTGGCCATTGAATATAGACCTAGTGTTGACGATATCGATGGATACGAGCCGTTGGATACTAAATCTGATCACAGCTAACATTGGTTTTTGTGAGAGATGGGTATGAAAGCACATCTAGATTGCTATGCAAGAGCTCCCTAAGGTCACCTCTATGCCAACTTGATCGGCACAACATTGGGAATGGTTTGATAGATGTTGTCGTTCCAATGTGTCATCGGGGGATGTCTTGGAAAGTGGTTTTAATAGGGTGAGCTCTCGTCTAGCACTTGGATTGTGCATCACATCACAAGTGGATGCAGAGATCTGTCTGTGAATAGTGGCATGGTGATTGCAAGAGAAAATTGACTTAGTTAGAGCATTGGCCTCGGGCCATTGTGATGGCCTTGCAATTTCTCTTTAATTGCAACCTATGTTTGCGCAGTAACAGAGTTTGCATGTAAGATTTGCCTTGTTCTTGACAGTTCTAGGAGATGACCTTCGAAACTTTTGGATTGGGCCCCTTCAAGGTGAAATTCATCTAGTTGATCGGATGAGCTCGATGACCATTTTAGTCCCTTGGCTCCATGAATTCACATCTCCTAACCGATGACAATCTTTTGCTCCTCTGTCGACCTCATAAAAAATTGGGTCATGGATGGCTATTTGGTCAGAATTTTCAATGATTTGGATTTTTAAGGAAGTTGTCAGTGTGTTCGCTAATTTCTAATGCAGAGCAAGCCTCTCACTAATAACTTATGTAGGAGAGGTGGTTGCTGCGAGCCTCTCCCATGCCCCTCTCATTGATTCAACGCTGATGTCAATGCAGATGGATATGTCAGATTTTGAAACAATGGATGCCAATGTTGAATCAATTAGAGGGGCATGAAGCCCACCCTCGAGTTGCTATTCCTCAACTCTCCTTTAGATCATGTTTTCTTGACACTCAGCTGGAACAATTTCAAAAAAAGGTTTGGTAGTGGTTACTAGCCCTCACTGCATCCACTTGGTGATTTTAAAATGTGATCTAAAATGGGAGCCCTCGTCTAGCACCTCCGTCTGATGTTTCTTGGGTATTGCATAATTTTTTTCTATTGGCACGAATCCACCAATTGAATGCCTACCCTTGGACTCTCTTTTAGATCACCTTCTTCAATCACTCGATCGACACAATTACAGAATAGACTTGGCAGCGGTTGCCATTCTACAATGCATCTATTCAGTGATTTTGAAGTTGATCTAATGGCAAGCCCTTGTCTAGCCATGAGGTGGGTGTTGGGCACACTAGCAAAAATTTTTGTGTGCCTATCATGGCTACAATGGGAGAGGTGGTTGCTGCGAGCCTCTCCTGTGGCGCCCCCATTGATTCAACACTGGTGTCAAGGCAGATGGATATGTCAGATTTTGAAATGGTGGATGCCAATATTGAATCAATTAGAGGGGCATGAAGCCCACCCTCAAGGTTCTATTCCTAGTCTCTCCTTTAGATCACATTTTCTTGTGACTCAGCTAGCACAATTTCAAAAAAAGGTTTGCTAGTGGTTGCCAGCCCTCACCGCGTCTACTTGGTGATTTTAAAAATCGATCTAAAATGGGAGCCATCATCTAGCACCTCCGTCCGGTGTTTCTTGAGTATTGCATAAATTTTTGCTATCGACGTGAATCCCCCAATGAATACCTAACCTTGGACCCTCTCTTAGATCACCTTCTTCAATCACTTGACCGACGCAATTACAGAAGAGACTTGGTAGTGGTTGCCATTCTACAGTGCGTCTATTTTGCAATTTCGAAGTTGATCTAATCGTGAGCCCTTGTCTAGACATGAGGTGGGTGCTTGGCACTCTAGCAATTTTTTGTGTGCCTATCATGGCTACAATGCGAGAGGTGGTTGTCACGAGCCTCTCCCATGCCCCCCTCATTGATTCAACACCAATGTCAGGGCGGATGGATATGTCAGATTCTAAAATGGTTGACATTGACGTTGAATCAATTAGAGGGGCATGAAGCCCACCCTCAAGGTGCTATTCCTGGACTCTCCTTTAGATCATGTTTTCTTGTCACTCAGCTAGTGAAATTTCAGAAAAAGGTTTGGTAGCGGTTGCCAGCCCTCACCGTGTCTACTTGGTGATTTTAAAACTTGATCTAAAATGGGAGCCCTGGTCTAGCACATTCGTGTGGTGTTGCTCGGGTATTGAAATTTTTTTTGTCATCGACGCAAATCCCCCAATGAATGCCTACCCTTGGACTATCTCTTAGATCACCTTTTTCGATCACTCAATCGATGCAATTATGGAAGAGACTTGGCAGTGGTTACCATTCTACAGTGCATCTGTTCAGCAATTTCATAGTTCATCTAATGGCAAGCCCTTATCTAGCCATGAGGTGGGTGCTCGATGCTCTAGCAATTTTTTGTGTGCCTATCGTGGCTACAATGGGAGAGGTGGTTGTTGTGAGCCTCTCCCATGCCCCCCTCATTGATTAAATGCCAGTGTCAAGGTGGATGGATATGTCAGATTTTTAAATGGTGGACGCTGACATTGAATCAATTAGAGGGGCATGAAGCCCACCCTCGAGGTGCTATTCCTCGAAACTCCTTTGGATCATGTTTTCTTGTCACTCTTCTGGTGCAATTTTGGAAAAAGATTTTGCAGTGGTTTCCAGCCCTCACCACGTCTATTTGGTGATTTTAAAACTTTATCTAAAATGGGAGACCTCATCTAGCACTTCCGTCTGGTGTTGCTCGGGTATTGCATAATTTTTTGCTATCGGCGCGAATCCCCCAATGAATGCCTACCCTTGGACTATCTCTTAGATCACCTTCTTCAATCACTCAACTAATGCAATTATGGAAGAGACTTGGCAGCAGTCACCATTCTACAGTGCATCTGTTCAATGATTTCAAAGTTGATCTAATGGTGAGCCCTTGTCTAGCCATGAGGTGGCTGGTGGGCACTCTAGCAATTTTTTGTGTGCCTATCAGGGCTACAATGGTAGAGGTGGTTGCCACGAGCCTCTCCCATGCCCCTTTGATTGATTCATTATCAGTGTTAAGGCAGATGGATATGTCAAATCTTTAAACAGTGGATGCCGACATTGAATCAATTAGAGGGGCATTAAGCCCACCCTCGAGGTGCTATTCCTAGAATCTACTTTAGATCATGTTTTCTTGTCACTCAGCTGGTGCAATTTCAGAAAAAGGTTTGGCAGTGGTTGCCAGCCCTCACCGCATCTACTTGGTGATTTTATAACTTGATCTAAAATGGGAGCCCTCGTCTAGCACCTCTGTCCAGTGTTGCTCGGGTATTGCATAAATTTTTTCTATCGGCGTGAATCCCCCAATGAAAGCCTACCCTTGGAATATCTCTTAGATCACCTTCTTTGATCACTCGACTGACGCAATTATGGAAGAGACTTGGTAGTGGTTTCCATTCTACAGCACGTCTGTTTAGTGATTTTGAAGTTGATCTAATGGCAAGCCTTGTCTAGCCATGAGGTGGGTGTTGGGCACTCTAGGAATTTTTTGTGTACCTATCATAGCTACAATGGGAGAGGTGGTTGTCGCGAGCCTCTCCCATGCCCCTCTCATTGATTCAACATTGGTGTCAAGGTAGATGGATATGTCAAATTTTGAAACGGTGGATGCCGATGTTGGATCAATTAGAGGGGCATGAAGCCCACCCTCGAGGTGCTATTCCTGGACTCTCCTTTAGATCATGTTTTCTTGTCACTCATCTGGCACAATTTTGGAAAAAAGTTTGGCAATGGTTGCCAACCCTCATCGCATCTACTTTGTGATTTTAAAACTTGATCTAAAATTGGAGCCCTCATCTAGCACCTCTGTCCGGTGTTGCTCGAGTATTGCATAAATTTTTTCTATCGGTGTGAATCCCCCAACGAATGCCTACCCTTTGACTGTATCTTAGATCACCTTCTTTGATCACTCGACCAACACAATTATAGAAGAGACTTGGCAGCAATTGCCAGTCTACAATGCGTCTATTCAGCGATTTCAAAGTTGATCTAATGGCGAGCCCTTGTCTAGCCATGAGGTGGGTGTTTGGCACTCTAGAAAATTTTTGTGTGACTATTGTGGCTACAATGGGAGCTTTGATAACATAAGCTCTTGGCAACCCTACCTAATAGAATTAGTGTAGGTGTTCGAGAAAGACACATTATTCAAATTTTGAATATTGGCACCAGCATCATTTCTATTGGAAGGGCCGTGAAGCCATCCCAATTTTGCTATGAGAGGGCTCTCTCCCCAGAGTCATTCTCTTTGCAACAACTTCTTTGGCGCAAATTTTTAGGAATGGTTCGACAATGGTTTTAATTCCAATGGTGCCATTGTGGTGGTTGCCTGCGTAGCGATCTGAAGGGTGAGCCATCGTCTAGCAGTTGGGCTGCGCATCACGAGTGACAAGGGAGCCTTTGTTATCAGAAGTTCCTCATCGCCATTCAATCAGAAGAGCCATTGCTTGTGTGAGCAAGGACGAATGCAGCCTCAGATTCCAAATAAAATCAACAACATCAGATCTATATATAAGAGCAGAATGAAGTAGCAACCCATTTTCTATGTGCAGCTCCCCAAAGTTTCTCTTCTTTCTCACTCCATCGACACAAATTTGATAGTTGTTCGATAGCGATTGTCATTCCAATGTGTCTTGGAAAGTGGTCTTTCAAGGGTGAGCTTGCGTCTAGCACTTGGATTGTGCATCACATCACAAGTGAATGGGGAGATCTCTCTGTGAATGATGGCATGGTGATTGCAAGAGAAAATTCACTTAGTCAGAGCATTGGCCTCAGGCCATTGTGACAACCTTGCAATTTCTCTTTAATTGCAACCTATGTTTGCACAGTAGCAGAGTTTGCATGTAAGATAGGCCTTGTTCTTGACAGTTCCAGGAGATGACCTCTGAAACTTTTGGATTTGGCCCCTTCAAGGTCAAATTCATCCAGTTAATCAGATGAAGCTCGATGTGCTTGTATCTATTCTAAGATGGTAATGATGGTCATTAATCTGTCGCGATGAGTATATCCCATTCGGTAATCACAATGGAAGAGCTGGTGGGAAGTAATTGTCACTTTGTTTTGTTGGATACCCTATATGCAGGTGTCTGCATGGCTTGCAACTCACTGCACATTTGGTGTTCGATTCTAAGATGCACTTGTTGCTAAGTGTATGGAGTTGTATCTTTTAGCCAAGGGCTCCATCTCTTGGCATGTTCTATCATTGCATTTTTATCCTGCCAGGACGACAAGAAGGAAAGAGATGGTTGCATGGGTGCATTGCTTGACATCCCTAATTTCATCAAGGGTCCACTCTCCACCCTAAGTTTTTGCTGATTGGTAGAGCCTTGGGATTGAGAGGGGGGCCGGCGAAAGGTTTGGTTGCCAAAAAAATTATTTGCTAGTGTGTTGTCAGTGTGTGCTCGCCTCTTCACTGTCTCATCCTATAGAAGTGCATGGCACTATCGTGACAACTTTTGTGGTCTAGGCCAGTAGAAGCGTAGAGTATTACTAATAATTTTTTTTTGAATGTGGAAACTCTCCATGCCCTATCCTGCCCATGCGATCCGAATTGCGGATCATGGGTTCTGCGGGAGATACTCTTCTTCAGCTTCCCCCTAAAGAGAGCATTTGGTGTTTGCATTGTGTGGACAAAAAGCCCAAGGTGTTTCATCTCTCTTGAGATGTGAAACTTTTGGAGGGCTTGTCGAAGTATGGCCATTTGTATGAGGTGCACCAAAAAGCGTGTAGGGGTATATGCCTAGAAAATGGATGTCTTTGAGTGTCCTAACTTGGTCGCGTGCATGGTGTACACCTTTGCATTATGACTCTGATGTGAGCATTTGTGATTTGAGCATTTTGGGGGAATAGGTTTCATACAAGATTTTCTTCTCAGGTTCCTACAAACCAGAGCGCTCGTCTTTACAATGCTCTGACAAGTACAGGCCCAACATGTCTGTCTAGGGGAAGAAATTGCACGAATGCTTTTTGCCAAGATGTGGGTGCTCACGGGTGGTTCTGTCGCAGTTCAATTCTTGGGTATATGCATGCGCATGAGATTGAAGCTTTTCTAACAATTCTAGTGTGAGTTTTCACCCGTAGGAACTTTTTTGTACCTGCGCTGGTAGACCACGTGTCACGGGGAATGGTTAGTGAGGCTGTGCTGGGAAAGGAGATATTTGCCAGAGGTTAGACATGTCTGTGTATGCGGGTAGGTTCTCATCACATATAAATGTGTAGAGGGGGTGTTATAAATGATGCCCTTGAGTGGCCTTATAATTGAGGTGGTCGCGTGCATAGTGATGCCCCCGCCAATCGCATAACAACCCATGTTTTTGAATCACACGACCCTTCACCCTTCAGCACGGTGGTCTCCGTTGGCACTTTGACAACCAGCTCTTCATCATGGGAAAATGTTTGTTGCGATTGAGAAGGGTTTTGTTTGTGTGGGTGCACCTCAATAGGCATGTAGGAGGCATATTTCTAGGAAATGGATGTCTCTGAGTGGCCTTACAATTGAGGTGGCTACGTGCGTGGTGCATCTCATACAGACTTGAGGCTTCTTTCCGAGTAGTGGCAACAATGAGTTCAAGGGTAAAAGGTTCTGTACGAGATGTTCTTCCCAAGTGCCTATGAACTAAGGCTCCCTATTTGGCCCTCTCTGGTCGATGATGGGACACTTTCCTCTTGTGTGAAATCTTTGAGCATTACGAGTCCTGCATGTGCTATGATCGTCATTCTTGTTGCTTGTGCGATAGATTATGTTTGGATGCATGATGGAGTGAATGAAAATTTTGGTTTCCCATCATGGTGGGCATCCCTTGGCTATAGTAGGTCTTGGGGGTCCCCTCACTATTAGAAGCTACCTGGTCGATCTTGCTAGTAGTCATATGCTTTTCTTAAAGATTAAGCCATGCATGTCTAAGTATGAACTATTTTAGACTGTGAAACTGCGGATGGCTCATTAAATCAGTTATAGTTTCTTTGATGGTACTTTGCTACTCGAATAACCATAGTAATTCTAGAGCTAATATGTGCACCAAATCTTGACTCTCAGAAGGGATGCATTTATTAGATAAAAGGCCAGTGCGGGCTTGCCCGCTATTCTGATGATTTATGATAACTTGATGGATCGCATGGCCTTTGTGCTGGCGACACATCATTCAAATTTTTTCCCTATCAAATATTTGCAATAGGCGCACAAATTACCCAATCTTGACATGGGGAGGTAGTGATAATAAATAACAATACTGGGCTCATTGAGTCTGGTAATTGGAATGAGTATAATCTAAATCCCTTAACAAGGATCCATTGGAGGTCAAGTCTGGTGCCAGAAGCTGCAGTAATTCCAGCTCCAATAGCATATATTTAAATTATTACAGTTAAAAAGCTCATAGTTGGACCTTGGGTCATCACAGTCGGTCTACCTTCTGGGTGTGCACTGGCCCTCATGTCCCTTCTGCTGGCGACGTGTTCCTGGCCTTAATTTGCTGGGTCGCGGTTCTGGTGCCATTACTTTGAAAAAATTAGAGTGCTCAAAGCAAGCCTATGCTCGTTTTTACATTAGCATGGAATAACACAATAGGAGTCTGGTCCTGTTCTATTGGTCTTCGGGACCAGAGTAATGATTAATAGGGACTATTAGGGGCATTCATATTTCATTGTCAGAGGTGAAATTCTTGGATTTATGGAAGATGAACCATTGTGAAAGCATTTTCCAAGGATGTTTTCATTAATAAAGAATGAAAGTTGGGGGCTCGAAGATGATCAGATACCATCCTAGTCTTAACCATAAATGATACTGACTAGGGATCGACAGATGTTTCTCTAAGGACTCTACCAACAACTTTTGAGAAATCAGAGTGTTTGGGTTTCGGGGGGAGTATGGTCGCAAGGATGAAACTTAAAGGAATTAATAGAAGGGCACCACCAGGAGTGGATCCTGTAGCTTAATTTGACTCAACATGGGGAAACTTACCAGGTCCAGACATAGTAAGGATTAACAAATTGAGAGCTCTTTCTTGATTCTATGGGTGGTGGTGCATGGTCATTCTTAGTTGGTGGAGCGATTTGTCTAGTTAATTCCATTAATGAATGAGACCTCAGCCTGCTAACTAGCTACACGGAGATTCCCCTTCGCGACCAACTTCTTAGAGGGACTATGGCCTCCTAGGCCATGGAAGTTTGAGGAAATAATAGGTCTATGATGCCCTTAGATGTTTTGGGCCGCACACATGCTACACTTGATGCAACCAATGAGTTTCTCTCCCTAGCTCAAAAGGTTTGAGAAATCTTTCCAAATTGCATCATGATGGGGATAGACCATTGCAATTATTGATCTTCAATGAGGAATTCCCAGTGATCATGAGTCATCAGCTCGCATTGACTACGTCCCTACCCTTTGTACACACTGCCCATCGCTCCAATCGATTGAATGATCTGATGAAGTGTTTAGATCGTGGTGATAACAATGGTTCCTATTAATGATGTCGCGAGAAGTTCATTGAACCTTATCATTTAGAGGAAGGAGAAGTCATAACAAGGTTACCGTAGGTGAACCTGCAGTAGGATCATTGTCGGTTTGAGACCCTAAATCATGTAGGGGATGGAGCTGGCCTCCTCCTCAGACCCAAAATCTTGACGACGTGCAGACACTTGGCCCTGCAGTAATGTGCTAGATGGCCAAGCTATGGGTCCAACACTATCGAGGTCGAGGGTCACATCGAATGCTGTGATCAAAAGTGTGGATTCCCCATGGGGCAAAGAAGAGACTCAGATGTAATCTGGATTAGGATCGGTGCCTTTGAACGATGTCTAAATCAAAGTGAGAGGTCTCTGCTAGGTTGCAGTTCAAAGGGGGTCTGGGCCTCATCCCCCATTGAGATTTCATGGTCCAATCACATGCACAACACTGTGCTAGGGATCTGTCATTTTGACGGTGGCAAGTCGGGACTGCTGCAACCCCCCGTTGCCTTGCCTAAGTGTGTTGACTCATCACTTGCAGCGTTCTATGTTTAGGATGGGTGCACTCGCATGATTTTTAGGGCAGGGGCCCCATCCACTAACACAGCTCTCCCATGCATTGACTCCCACCTTTGTGAGGTGATGGGGTGAGGACACACCATAGTGTTCCTCATTGCACCCATTGGGTGCTCGGGGTTCGAGATGTGTCAACACCCAACACACGGGTGCATCGCACACCTTAGAAATCCAAAGAACAAAGTGCAATCCAGTGCCTTGCATGCTTGGGTTACTAAAAGACAAAAACATAACAAAATCATCACTCTCAGCAACGAATATCTCAGCTCTTGCCATGATGAAGAATGTAGCAAAATGTGATACTTAGTGTGAATTGCAGAATCCCATGAATCATCAAGTCTTTGAATGTAAGTTGCGCCCGAGGCCTTGACCAAGGGCACATTTGCTTGGGCATCACACTACAAAATTTTGCCCTCCCCAACGAGGACCAGAGATGGTCATCTGTGTCTGTAAGTGGCACACAATCGACTGAAATGAGCAAAAGGTCTGTTGATCTGTCACGATGAGAGGTGGCTCACAAAGGTCGGTGTTGGTTTGCGCTAATCAAATGATTCCTTGAGAGGAACTTTATTCTGGGCTCATTAGTCTGCCACAGTGTGGGCATGCTGCATCTCTACCGTGTCCCCAAGTCAGGCATGAATACTCGCTGAGTTTAAGCATATCAATAAGTGGAGGAAAAGAAACTTACTAGGATTCCCCTAGTAATGGTGAGCGAACCGGGAAGAGCCCAGCATGAAAATTGACAGTGGTGCCTATTGAATTGTAGTTTGTAGAAGCATCCTCAGTGACAGACTAGGCCCAAGTCCCCTGGAAGGGGGCGCTAGAGAGGGTGAGAGCCCCGTCGGGCCCAAACCCTATCACACCACGAGGTGCTATTGATGAGTCAGGTTGTTTGGGAATGCAGCCCTAATCAGGTGGTAAATTTTGTCCAAGGCTAAATACAAGCAAGAGACCAATAGGGAACAAGTACCATGAGGGAAAGATGAAAAGGACTTTGAAAAGAGAGTTAAAGAGTGCTTGAAATTGCTAGGAGGGAAGCATATGGAGGCTGGTGATGTGCCCCGGTCAGATGCAGAATGGTGTGAGCCACTTCGTCACTTGATTTGGGGGATGTACTAGCATGGCTATTGTGGCGGCACAAGCATGACCTTCTGGTCACACAAATACTTCCATCATGACATTTGAGGAGTGAAGCATGCACCTTTACAATGGGCTCTCGGGCACCTATGCACTCATGGTGCTGGCCAGCGAGCTTTCCATCTGACCCATCTTGAAACATAGACCAAGGAGTCTAACATGTGTGTGAGTTGGTGAGTTGGGAAAACCCGCGAGGTGCAAGGAAGCTAACTAGTGAGATCCCCTCTCGAGGGGTGCATCGCTGACTGACCCTGATCTTTTGTGAAGGGTTTGAGTGCGAGTAGACCTGTTGGGACCCAAATGATGGTGAACTATGCCTAAGCAGGGTGAAGCCAGAGGAAAATATGGTGGAGGCCCATAGTGATACTGACGTGCACATCATTCATCTGACTTGGGTATAGGGGCGAAAGACTAATCAAACCATCTAGTAGCTGGTTTCCCTTAGGATAGCTAGAGCTCACATGCAAGTTTTATCGGGTAAAGCAAATGATTAGAGGCATCAGGGGCGTAACGCCCTCGACCTATTCTCAAAATTTAAATAGGTAAGTCAGCATGACTGCTCTGTTGATCCATGCCACAGAATCACGAGCTCCAAGTGGACCATTTTTGGAAAGTAGAACTAGCGATGCGGGATGACCCGAAAGCTGAGTTACGATGTGAAATTATGCACTAACCCAGATCCCACAAAGGGTGTTGGTTGATTAAGATAGCAGGACGGTGGTCATGGAAGTCAAAATTTTCTAAGGAGTTTGTAATAATTCACTTGCCAAATCAACTAGACCCAAAATGGATGGCATTGAAGTGTGCAACCTATACTCGATCATCGAAGCAAGTGCCAGGCTCTGATGAGTAGGAGGAAGTAGGGGTTGTTACAAAACCTTGGGCGTGTGCCTGGGTGGATTGGCTCCTGGTGTAGATCTTGGTGGTAGTAGAAAATATTCATATGAGAACTTTGAAGACTAAAGTAGGGAAAGGTTCAATGTGAACAACACTTGGACATGGGTTAGTCGATCCTAAGAGATGGGGAAACCCTGTTTCAAGGGCGCACTTTGCGTGATCATCGAAAGGGAATCGAGTTAATATTCCCAAACCAGGATGTGGTGGTAGATGAAAATGTTAGGAAATCTAGAGATGTTAGTGGGGGCATCGGGAAGAGTTATCTTTTCTTTTTAACAACTTGCCCACCCTGAAATCGGTTCAACCGGAGATAGGGTCCAACGGCTAGAAGAGCACCGCACATCCCGCGGTGTTTGGTGTGCCTTCGACAGCCCTTGAAAATCTAGAGGACCAAGTACCATTCATGCTTGGTTGTACTCATAATTGCATTAGGTCTCCAAGCTGAACAACCTCTGGTCAATAGAATAATGTAGGAAAGGGAAGTCGGCAAAATGGATCTGTTACTTCGCGAAAAGGATTGGCTCTGAGGGCTGGGCCAAGGGGTCTGCGCCCCAAACTCATGGGTTATTGGTTGCCTGCCTGAGCTGCTTCCATGGTGAGGGCAGGCCATCACATGCCAATCAGCCAATGGATGTAGGATTCCCCCTTCAGAGGGCTTTCCCTAGGTGGTAAACAGTCAAAGAAATTCAACCCAACGTGGGTAAACGATGGGAGTAACTATGAATATCTTAAGGTAGCCAAATGCCTTGTCATCTAATTAGTGACATGCATGAATGGATTAATGAGATTCCCACTATCCCTATCTACTATCTAGTGAAATGACAGCCAAGGGAACGGGCTTGGCAGAATTAGCGGGGAAAGAAGACCCTGTTAAGCTTGACTCTAGTTTGACTTTTTGAAATGACTTGAGAGGTGTAGAATAAGTGAGATCTTTTAGGTACAAGTGAAATACCACTACTTTTAATGTTATTTTACTTATTCTATGAGGCAGAGATGGGCCAATGCCCCTATTTTTGGCCTTAAGGTGCATCTAGGCACACCAATCTGGGCGGAGACATTGTTAGGTGAGGAGTTTGGCTGGGGCGGCACATTTGTTAAAAGATAACGAAAGTGTCCTAAGATGAGCTCAATGAGAATAGAAATCTCGGCACACCAAGTACTCTCACCAAGTTGACTCTTTAAGTCCTTTCATCAAGTCACACCACTAAGTCGACTATTTAAGTCCATTCATCAAGTCACCAGAACAAGTTCTCTCACCAAGTTGACTCTTTATGTCCCTTCATCAAGTCACCCCACCAGGTCAGCCTACCAAGTACTCCCACCAAATTGACTCTTTAAGTTCGTTCATCAGTTCACCCCACCAAGTACTCTCACCAATTGGACTCTTTAATTATGCTCATCAAGTCGAGCCACCAAGTACTCTCACCAAGTCAACTCTTTGAGTCCATTCATCAAGTCACCCCACCAAGTGTTCTCACCAAGTTAACTCTTTAGGTTCATTCACCAAGTCACCCCGCTAGGTCGACCCTTTCAGTTCTTTCATCAAGTCACCCCACCAAGTACTCTCACCAAGTCAACTCTTTGAGTCCTTTCATCAAGTCAGCTCACCAAGTCGATTCTTTATGTCTGTTCATCAAGTCACCAGAACAAGTACAAGTACTCTCACCAATTTGACTCTTTATGTCCATTCATCAAGTCACTCCACTAGTTCAGCCAACCAAGTACTCCCACCAAGTTGATTCTTTAAGTGTGTTTATCAGTTCACCCTACCAAGTACTCTCACCAAGTGGACTCTTTAAGTTTTCAAATCAAGTCAAGCCACCAAGTACTCTTAGCAAGTTGACTCTTTGAGTCCATTCATCAAGTCACCCCACCAAGTACTCTAACCAAGTCAATTCTTCAAGTGCGTTCATCAAGTCACCCCACCAAGTACTCTCACCAAGTCAACTCTTTAAGTCTGTTCATCAAGTCAACTCTTTAGGTCCGTTCATAGAGTCACCCCACCAAGTCAACCCTTCAAGTGCGTTCATCAAGTCACCCCACCAAGTTGACTCTTTAAGTTCATTCATCAAGGCACCCTGCTAGGTTAGCCCACAAATTACTCTAACCAAGTCGACTCTTTAAGTTCGTTCATCAAGTGACCCCGCTAGATCAGCCCATGAAGTGGGCTCTTTAAGTTTGTTCATGAAGTCACTCTGCCAAGTCGGCCCACCAAGTCAACTCTTTAAGTTCGTTCATCAAGTCACCCCGTCAGGTCAGCCCACCAAGTACTCTCACCAAGTCGACTCTTTAAGTTTGTTCATCAAGTCACCCCGCCAGGTCGGCCCACCAAGTACTCTCACAAAGTTGACTCTTTAGGTTTTTTCATCAAGTCACCCGACTAAGTACTCTCACCAAGTTGACTCTTTAAGTTCGTTCATCAATTTGCTCTGCCAGGTCGACCCACCAAGTACTCTCACCAAGTCAACCCTTTAAGTTCGATCAGCAAGTCAACCCGCCAGGTCAGCCCAACAAGTACTCTCACAAAGTTGACTCTTTAGGTTCGTTCATCAATTCACCCCGCTAGCTCGGCCCACCAAGTTCTCTCACCAAGTCGCTCTTTAAGTTTTTTCATCAAGTCACCCCACCAGTTTAACCCACCAAGTATTCTCACAAATTTGACTCTCTAACTTTGTTCATCAACTCACCCTGCTAGGTCAGCCCACCAAGTACTCTCACCAAGTCACCCTGCTAGTTCGACCCACAAATTCAACTCTTTAAGTTTGTTCATCAAGTCACCCAGCCAAGTCGGCCCACCAAATCAACTCTTTATGTTTGTTCATCAAGTCACATGACCAGTTCAGCCCACTGAGTACTCTCACCAAGTTGACTCTTTAAGTTTGTTCATCATGTCACCCCACCAAGTCAGCCCACCAAGTACTCTCACCAAGTCAACTCTTTAAGTTTATTCATCAAGTCACCCTGCCAGGTCAGCCCACCAAGTCAACTCTTTAAGTTTGTTCATCAAGTCACCCTACTTGGTCGGCCCACCAAGTTGACTCTTTAGGTTCGTTCATCAAGTCACCCCACCAAGTACTCTCACCAAGTTGACTCTTTAAGTTCATTCATCAAATCATCCCACTATGTTTGCCCACCAAGTACTCTCACTAAGTAGACGCTTTAGGTTCATTCATCAAGTCACCCCGCCAGATCGGCCCACCAAGTGGACTCTTTAAGTTTGTTCATCAAGTCACCTAGCTAGGTCGGCCCACCAAGTCACCAAGTACTCTCACCAAGTTGACTCTCTAAGTTTTTTCATCAAGTCACCCTGTTAGGTTGGCCCACCAAGTTGACTCTTTAAGTTCATTCATCAAGTCACCCCGCTAGGTTGGCCCACCAAGTAGTCTCACCAATTCGACTCTTTAAGTTCATTTAGGCTAGCCAAGTCCACTGGCCATGTCATCTCACCACCAAGCTAGCTAGCTCTACTCGCCGAGGCATCTCACCATGTGGGCTCGCCAAGTCACCATAGAAAGTCACCTCAAGGAGTTGACTTTTTAAGTAGATGCTCACCAAGTCAATTCACCACATTGACTTACCATGTCGCCTTACCAAGTTACCCCACTTGGTCACATCTTAAAGTCTGCTCACCATGTCAAATTTCTAGGTCGATTCCCCAAGTCAGCTCACCAAGGTGGCTCACAAGTCAAAAGTTCAAGTGCGCCCACCAAGTCAAGTCTTTAAGTTCACTCACCAACTCCACTCACTAGGTCAGCTCACCGAGTCAAGTCATCTCACCCAATTGACTTAGCATCTTTCATCACTGTTAATTTACTCCCGTGGCTCATGAAATCACACCACCTAATCGATGTCAATTTTTGGCTCCGTTGCCAAATTCAGCAAAAATGGGTTTGTGGATGGCTATTCGGTTACATTTTTCAATGAATTGATTTTTTAAGGCACTTGTCTAAGTGAATGCATATTCTTGAATGCAGAGCAAGCCTTGCACTAATATCTTATATAGGAGAGGCAGTGTGCTCGAAAAAAAGTTGAGTCATAATTTTTAAATTGGATAGCCTTGGATATAAAATAGAAGTTGAGCTATTCAAGCCGAGCCATCATTTTTGAATTGGGTTGCCTATGGTACAAAATTCAAGCTGAGCCATAATTTTCAAATTTGGGTAACTTGCGATATAAAAGTGGTACCCAAGCCATTCTACTTGAGTCATAATTCTTAAATCTGGTAGCTTCAAATATAAAATTCTCATTGAGCCATTCTAGTCAGTCTCCAAAAATTGATCAATTTACCCCCTTGACTGATGCAATCAAATTGCCTAATCAATGCCAATCTTTGTCTTCGTTGACAACCTCATCAAAAATGGGGTTGTGGATGGCTATCCGGTCACATTTTTCATTGAATTGGGTTTTAATGTACTTGTCCACTGAATGTACATTTCTAATGTAGAGTAAGCCTTGCACTAATAGCTTATATAGGGGAGGTAGTACACTTGAAAAATGGTGGGCGTGCTAGCCTGGCCGACCTGATCACAATGAGCCATGCTAGCCGACCTGATCTGCCCGAGCTGTTCTGGCTGAGCCATGCTGACCAAGCTGATCTGGGCAAGCCATTCTGGCTGACCCAATCTGGGTGAGCCATGCTGGCCGAGACATTTTGGGAGAGCCATGCTGGCCGACCCAATCTAGGCAAGCTATTCTGGCCGACCCAATCTGGCCAAGCTCCAAAAATGTTGTTGTGGATGGCTGTTTGGTCACATTTTTCATTGAATTGGATTTTTAAGGGATTTGTCCATGCTATCGCAGATTTCAAATGCAGAAGGATCCTCGCACTAATAGCTTATATAGGAGAGGTGGTTGTTGTGAGCCTCTCCCATGCCCCTTTCATTGATTCAAAATTGGTGTCTAGGTGGATCGGATTGTTGGGTTTTCAAACAGTGTATGTTGATGTTGAATCAATGAAAGGGGCATAAAGCAATCTTGGTTCTTTTCCTTCGCTCTCCTTTAGATCATGTTTTTCGATGATTCAATTTTAGAAAAGGTGAGGCAGCGGTTGCCAATCCATGGCGTGTCTTTTTGGTGATTTTAAAACTTGATCTAAACGTGAGCCCTTGTCTAGCACTCCGACGTTGCTGGCAAAAAATGGTGGTCGAGCCATGATGGCCGACCCGATCTAGGTGAGCCATGCTGGCTGACCCGATCTGGGTGAGCCATGCTGGCCAACCTGATCTGGGTGAGCTATTCTGGCTGACCCGATTTGGATGAGCCATTTTTGTCGACCCGATCTTGCCGAGATCCAAAAATAGTGTCGTGGATGGCTGTTTGGTCACATTTTTCATTGAATTGGATTTTTAAGGGATTTGTCTATGCTATCGCAAATTTCTAATGCAGAAGGAGCCTCACACTAATAGCTTATATAGGAGAGGTGGTTGCCACAAGCCTCTCCCATGCCCCTTTCATTGATTAACCATTGGTGTCTAGGTGGATCGGATTGTTGGATTTTCAAATGGTATATGCTGATGTTGAATCAATGAAAGGGGCATGAAGTGATATCTAAGTGCTTTTCCCTTTAGATCATGTTTTTTGATGACTCAATTTTAGAAAAGGTGAGGTAGCAGTTGCGGATCCATGGCGTGTCTTTTTGGGGATTTTAAAACTTGATCTAAATGTGAGCCCTTGTCTAGCACTCCGACGTTGCTTGGTATAGTGGCAATTTGCTATGGGTGCTTGGCGCTCTAGCAATTTTTCATGGTGTACTTATCACAGCTACATGGGAGCTTTAATACCAAAAGTTCTTGATGAAAAATGGTGGCCGAGCCATGCTGGCCAAGCTAATCTTGGCGAGCCATTCTGGCTGACCCAATCTAGGCGAGCCATTCTAGTTGACCTGATCTAGGCGAGCCATGCTGGCTGACCCAATCTAGCTGAGCCATTTTTATTGTCCCGATCTTGCCGAGCTCCAAAAATGGTGTCGTGGATGGCTCTTTGGTCACATTTTTCATTGAATTGGATTTTTAAGGGATTTTTCTTTGCTATCGCAAATTTTGAATGCAGAAGGAGCCTCACACTAATAGCTTATATAGGAGAGGTGGTTGTCGTGAGCCTCTCCCATGCCCCTCTCATTGATTCACCATTGGTGTCTAGGTGGATCGAATTGTTGGATTTTCAAATGGTGTATGATGATGTTAAATCAATGAAAGGGGCATGAAGTGATCTCTGAATGCTTTTCCTCGACTCTCCTTTAGATCATGTTTTCTGATGACTCAATTTTGGAAATGGTGAGGCAGCAGTTGCCGATCCATGGCGTGTCTTTTTGGTGATTTTAAAACTTGATCTAAACGTGAGCCCTTGTCTAGCACTCTAGCATTGCTTGGTATAATGGCAATTTTCTATGGGTGCTCAGCGCTCTAGCAATTTGTCATGGTGTACTTATCACGGCTACATGGGAGCTTTAATATCAAAAGCTCTCAGCAAAAAATAGTGGCCGAGCCATGCTGGCCGACCCGATCTGGGCGAGCCATGCTGGTCGACCCGAGCTGGCTTAGCTATTTTCACCAACCCGATTAGGCTCTTCTTTCTCACTCCATCGACACAAATTTGGGAGTTGTTCGATAGGGGTTGTCATTCCAATGTGTCATTGTGGTGATTTGGAGAGCGATGCTAAGGGCGAGAGCTCGTGTCTAGCATTTGGGATGTTTGTTCAAGCAAGCAGGGGAGCTTCTCTTATCGGAACCACTCCGTGGCCTTTGAATATAGACCTAGTGGTGACAATATCAATGGATACGAGCCTTGGATTCTAAATTTTTTCAGCTAACATTGGTTTTTGTGAGAGATGGGTACAAAAGAACTTCTCGATTGCTATGCGGGGGCTCCCTAAGATCGCCTCTGTGCCAACTTGATCGGCACAACATTGGGAATGGTTCAACAGTGGTTATCTCTCCAATCTGTCATTGGGATGTCTTGGAAAGTGGCCTTTCAAGGGCAAGCTCGCATCTAGCACTTGGATTGTGCATCATAACAAGTGAATGGGGAGATCTCTTTGTGAATGGCGGTATGGTGATTGCAAGATAAAATTTATTTAGTAGTCAGAGCATTGGCCTCGGGCCATTATGACGGCCTTGCAATTTCTGTATAATTGCAACCTATGTTTGTGCAGTAGCAGAGTTTGCATGTAAGATTGGCCTTTGTTCTTGACAGTTCCAGGAGATGACCTCTGAAACTTTTGGATTGGGCCCCTTCAAGGTGAAATTCATCCAGTTGATCGGATGAGCTTGATGACTATTTCACTCCCTTAGCTCCATGAATTCAAATCCCATCCAACTGCCATAGACACTCCAAATGCCGAGCCATTGTTATGATGCCATCCTACTCGGACTCCTAGATGATCAAGGATGACATTGTGTTCGCTCCTCTCAAGTAAACCTCAAAAAAGGCACCGAGGCAAATGGTATTGTCGAGTCGTCCTACCCAAGCTGTTCTGCCCGATCTCCAAAAGGTGGCCATTTCACTACCTTGGCTCCATGAATTTCCATTTCCTAACCGATGACAATCTTTTGCTCCTCTGCCGACCTCATAAAAAATGGGGTCATGGATGGCTGTTTGGTCACATTTTTCAATGATTTGTATTTTAAGGCAGTTGTCGATGTGTTCATTAATTTCTAATGCAAAACAAGCCTTGCACTAATAGCTTATATAGTAGAGGTGGTTTCCATGAGCCTCTTCCATGCCCCTCTCATTGATTCAACATTGGTGTCAAGGTGGATGGATATGTTAGATTTTGAAACGGTGGACGCCGACGTTGAATCAATTAGAGGGGAATGAAGCCCACCCTCGAGGTGCTATTCCTCAACTCTCGTTTAGATCATGTTTTCTTATTACTCAGATAGAATAATTTCAAAAAAAGGTTTGGCAATAGTTGCCAACCCTCAATGCATCTACTTGGTGATTTTAAAAGTTGATCTAAAATGGGAGCCCTCGTCTGGCACCTTTGTTTAGTGCTTCTCAGGTATTGCATAAATTTTTAATATCGGTGAGAATCCCCCAATGAATTCCTACCCTTGGAATATCTCTTAGATCACCTTCTTTGATCACTCAACCGATGCAATTATGGAAGAGACTTGGCAGCGGTTGTCATTTTACAGTGCATCTGTTCAATGATTTCGAAGTTGATCTAATGGTGAGCCCTTGTCTAGCCATGAGGTGGGTGCCTGATTCTCTAGTAATTTTTTTTTGTGCCTATCACAGCTACAATGGGAGCTTTGATAACAAAAGCTCTTGGTGACCCTCCCCAATAGAATAAGTGCTGGTGTTCAAGAAGGACACGTTATTCGGATTTGGAATATTGGCACTAGCATTGTTTCTATTGGGAGGGCCGTGAAGCCATCTTGATTTTGCTATGTGATGGCTCTCTCCCCAAAGTCATTCTCTTTGCAACAACTTCTTTGGAAATTTTTTTTGGAATGGTTTGGCATTGGTTGTTGTTCCAATGGTGCCATTCTAATGGTTGCCTGGGAAGCGATCTAAAGGGTGAGACATCGTCTAGCAGTTGGGCTGCGCATCATGAGTGACAAGGGAGCCTTTGTAATCAGAAGATCCCCATGGCCATTTGATGAGAAGAGCCATTGGTTGTGTTAGCAAGGATGAATGTAGCCTCAGATTCCAAACAAAATCAATGACATCAGATCTATATAAGAGCAGATTGAAGCAGCAGCCCATTTGCTATGCGTAGCTCCCCAAAGTTTCTCTTCTTTGTCACTCCATCAACACAAATTTAGGAGTTGTTCAATAGCGGTTGTCATTCCAATGTGTCATTGCGATGATTTGGAGAGTGATGCTAAGGGTAGGAGGTTGTGTCTAGCATTTGGGATGTTTGTGTGAGCGAGTAGGGGAGCTTCTCTTAACATAACCTCTCCGTGGCCTTTGAATATATAGACCCAATGCCGACGATATCGATGGATATGAGCCTTGGCTTCTAAATTTGTTCATAGCTAACATTGGTTTTTGTGAGAGATGGGTACAAAAGAACATCTCGACTGCTACGCGGGAGCTCCCTAAGGTTGCCTCTGTGCCAGCTCAATCAGCACAACATAGGGAATGGTTCGACAGCGGTTATCATTCCAATGTGTCATCGAGGGATGTCTTGGAAACTGGTTTTTCAAGGGAGAGCTCTCATCTAACACTTAGATTTTGTGTTGCATCACAAGTGAATGGGGAGATCTCTCTATGAATGGTGGAATAGTGATTGGAAGAGAAAATTGACTTAGTCAGAGCATTGGCCTCGGGCCATTGTGACGGCCTTGCAATTTCTCTTTAATTGCAACCTATGTTTGAATAGTAGCAGAGTTTGCATGTAAGATTAGCCTTGTTCTTGATAGTTCCAGGAGATGACCTCTGAAACTTTTGGATTGGGCCCCTTCAAGGTGAAATTCATCTTGTTGATCGGATGAGCTCGATGACCATTTCAGTCACTTGGCTCCATAAATACACATCTCCTAACCGATGACAATATTTTGCTCCTTTGACGACCTCATAAAAAATTGGGTTGTGGATGTCTATTTGGTCAAAATTTTCAACGATTTGGATTTTCAAGGTAGTTGTCGATTATTTCACTAATTTATAATGTAGAGCATGCCTTGCACTAATAGCTTATATAGGAGAGGTGGTTGCCACGAGCCTCTCCCATGCCCCTCTCATTGATTCAACGTCGGTGTCAGGGCGGATGGATATGTCATATTTTGAAATGGTGGACGCCGATGTTGAATCAATTAGAGGGGCATGAAGCCCACCCTCAGGGTGTTATTCCTTGACTCTCCTTTAGATCATGTTTTCTTGTCACTTAACTGGCACAATTTTGGAAAATGTTTTGGCAACAGTTGCCAGCCCTCACCACATTTACTTGGTGATTTTAAAACTTGATCTAAAAGGGGAGCCCTCGTCTAGCACCTTCGTCCAGTGTTGCATGGGTATTGCATGAATTTTCGCTATCGGTGCGAATCCCCCAACAAATGCCTAGCCTTGAACTCTCTTGTAGATCACCTTCTTCGATCACACAGACCAACACAATTACAAAAGAGACTTGGCAGTAGTTGCCATTTTACAGTGCATCTGTTCAGCAATTTTGAAGTTGATCTAATAGCCAGCCCTTGTCTAGCCATGAGGTGGGTGCTTGGCTCTCTAGCAATTTTTTGTGTGCCTATCGCAGCTGCAATGGGAGCTTTGATAAAAAAAGCTCTCTATGACCCTCCCCAATAGAATTAGTGCTGGTGTTCGAGAAAGACACGTTATTCAGATTTGGAATATTTGCACTAGCATCATTTCTATTGGGAGGGCCGTGAAGCCATCCCGATTTTGCTATGCGAGGGCTCTTTCCCCAGAGTGGTTCTCTTTGCAATGACTTCTTTGGCACAAAATTTTTCAAATGGTTTGGTAGAAGTTTTCATTCCAATAGTGCCATTGTGGTGGTTACCTAGGCAGCGATCTAAAGGGCGAGCCGTCATCTAGCAGTTGGGCTGCGCATCACGAGTGACAAGGGAGCCTTTGTAATCGGAAGCTCCTCATGGCCATTCAATGAGAACAGCCATTGCTTGTGTGAGCAAGGATGAATCTAGCCTCAGATTCCAAATGAAATCAATGACATCAAATCTATATAAGAGCGAAATGAAGCAGCAGCCCATTTGCTATGCACGGCTCCCCAAAGTTGCTCTTCTTTCTCACTCCATCGGCACAAATTCGAGAGTTGTTCGATAGTGGTTGTCATTCCAATGTGTCATTGAGGTAATCTGGAGAGTGATGCTAAGGGTGAGAGCTTGTGTCTAGCATTTGGGATGTTTGTACAAGTGAGCAGGGGAGCTTCTCTTATCGGAACCTCTCTGTGGCCTTTGAATATAGACCCAGTGCCGACGATATCGATGGATACGAGCCTTCGATTCTAAATTTGTTCATAGCTAACATTGGTTTTTGTGAGAGATGGGTACAAAAGCACATCCTGATTGCTACGCGAGAGCTCCCTAAGGTTGCCTCTGTGCCAACTTGATCGACACAACATTGGGCATGGTTCAATAGTGGTTGTCATTCCAATGTGTCATCGAGGGATGTCTTGGAAAGTGGTCTTTCAAGGGTGAGCTCGCGTCTAGCACTTGGATTGTGTGTCATGTCACAAGTTTATGGGGAGATCTCTCTATGAATGGTGGCATGGTGATTGCAAGAGGAAATTGACTTAGTTAGAGCATTGGCCTTGGGCTATTGTGATGACCTTGCAATCTCTCTTTAATTGTAACCTATGTTTGCACAATAGTAGAATTTGCATGTAAGATTGGCCTTGTTCTTGACAGTTCCTAGAGATGACCTCTGAATTTTCAACGATTTGGATTTTTTAAGGCATTTGTCAGTGTGTTCGCTAATTTTTAATGCAGAGTGAGCCTCGCACTAATAGATTATATAGGAGAGGTGGTCTCTACAAGCCTCTCTTGTGTCCCTCTTATTGATTCAATGCCGATGTTAGGGCGGATGGATATGTCAGATTTTGAAATGGTGGACGTCAATATTGAATCAATTAGAGGGGCATGAAGCCCTCCCTCAAGGTGTTATTCCTCGACTCTCCTTTAGATCATGTTTTCTTGTCACTTAGCTAGCGCAATTTCAAAAAAAGGTTTGGCAGTGGTTGCCAGCCCTCACCGTGTCTACTTGGTGATTTTAAAACCTGATCTAAAATGGGAGCCCTCGTCTAGCACCTTTGTCTAGTCTTGCTCGAGTATTGCATAAATTTTTCCTATCAGTGTGAATCTCCCAATGAATCCCTAGCCTTGGACTCTCTCTTAGATCACCTTCTTCGATCACTCAATCGACACAATTACAGAAGAGACTTGGCAGCGGTTGCCATTCTATAGTGCATCTGTTCAGCGATTTCAAAGTTAATCTAATGGTGAGCCCTTGTCTAGCCATGAGGTGGGTGCTTGGTGCTCTAGCAATGTTTTGTGTGGCTATCACGACTGCAATGGGAGCTTTGATAAAAAAGCTCTTGGTGACCCTCCCAAATAGAATCAGTGCTGGTGTTCGAGAAAGACATGTTATTCAAATTTGGAATATTGGCACTAGCATCGTTTCTATTGGGAGGGTTGTAAAGCCATCCCGATTTTTCTATGCGAGGGCTCTCTCCCCAGAGTCATTCTCTTTGCAACTACTTCTTTGGTACAAAATTTTAGAAAAGGTTCGGTAGCGGTTGTCATTCCAATGGTGCCATTGTGGTGGTTCCTTGGGCAGCAATCTAAAGGGTGAGCCATCGTCTAGCAGTTGGGCTGCACATCACGAGTGACAAGGGAGCCTTTATTATTGGAAGCTCCCCATGGCCATTTGATTAGAAGAGCCATTGCTTGTTTGAGTAAGGATGAATGCAGCCTCAGATTCAAATGAAATCAATGACATCAGATCTATATAAGAGTAGAATGAAGCAGCAGTAGCCCATTTGCTATGTGCGGCTCCCCAAAGTTGCTCTTCTTTCTCACTCCATTGCCAAAATTTTGGGAGTTGTTTGATAGTGGTTGTCATTCCAATGTGTCATTGTGGTGATCTAGAGAGCGATGCTGAGGGTGGGAGCTTGTGTCTAGAATTTGGGATGTTTGTGCAAGTGAGCAGGAGAGCTTCTCTTATCGGAACCTCTCCATGGCCTTTGAATATAGACCCAGTGCTGACAATATTGATGGGTACGAGCCCTTGGATTCTAAATTTGTTCACATCTAACATTGGTTTTTGTGAGAGATGGGTATGAAAGCACATCCCGATTGCTATGCAGGAGCTCCCTAAGGTCACCTCTGTACCTAAGGTCAGAGCAAATGCCTCGGGCCATTGTGATGGCCTTGCAATTTCTCTTTAATTGCAACCTATGTTTGTGGAGTAGCAGAGTTTGCATGTAAGATTGGCCTTATTCTTGATAGTTCCAGGAGATGACCTCTGAAACTTTTGGATTGGGCCCCTTCAAGGTGAAATTCATCCAGTTAATCAGATGAGCTCAATGACCATTTCAATCCCTTGGCTCCATGAATTCACATCTCCTAATCGATGATAAACTTTTTCTCCTCTGCCAACCTCATAAAAAATTGGGTCATGGATGGTTGTTTGGTCAAAATTTTCAACGATTTAGATTTTTAAGGAATTGTCAGTGTGTTCGCTAATTTCTAATGTAGAGCGAGCCTCACACTAATAGCTTATATAGGAGAGGTGGTTGTTGTGAGCCTCTCCCATACCCCTCTCATTGATTCAATGTAGGTGTCAAGGTGGATGGATATGTCAGATTTTGAAACGGTGAACATCGATGTTGAATCAATTGGAGGGGCAAAAAGCCCACCCTCGAGGTGCTATTCCTTGAATCTCCTTTAGATCATGTTTTCTTATCACTCAGATGGCGCAATTTTGGAAAAAGGTTTGGCAGTGGTTGCCAGCCCTCACCGCATCTACTTGGTGATTTTAAAACTTGATCTAAAATGGGAGCCCTCGTCTAGCATCTCTGTCTGGTGTTGCTCAGCTATTACATAAATGTTTGCTATTGGTGTGTATCCCCCAATGAATGCCTACCCTTGGACTCTCTCTTAGATCACCTTCCTTTATCCCTCGACCGACGTAATTAGGAAAGAGACTTGGCAGTAGTTGCCATTCTATAGTGCTTCTATTTAGCGATTTTGAAGTTGATCTAATGGCGAGCCCTTGTCTAGCCATGAGGTGGGTGCTTGGCACTTTAGCAATTTTTTGTGTGCCTATCACAGCTACAATGGGAGAAGTGGTTTCCGCGAGCCTCTCCTATGCCCCTCTAATTGATTCAACACTGGTGTCAAGGTGGATGGATATATCAGATTTTGAAATGATGGATGCCAACGTTGAATCAATTAGGGGGGCATGAAGCCCACCCTCGAGGTTTTATTCCTCAACTCTCCTTTAGATCATGTTTTCTTGTCACTCAGATGGCGCAATTTTGGAAAAAGGTTTGGCAGTAGTTGCCAGCCCTCACCATGTCTACTTTGTGATTTTAAAACTTGATCTAAAATGGGAGCCCTCGTCTAGCACCTCCATCCAGTGTTGCTTAGGTATTGCATAATTTTTTGCTATTGGCATGAATCCCTCAATGAATGCCTACCCTTGGACTCTCTCTTAGATCACCTTCTTTAATCACTCGACTGACGTAATTATAGAAGAGACTTGGCAGGGGTTTCCATTCTACAACACGTCTGTTTAGCAATTTTGAAGTTGATCTAATGGCGAGCCCTTGTCTAGAAATGAGGTGGGTGGTGGGCGCTCTAGCAAAAAAATTTGTGTGCTATCGCAGCTACAATGGGAGAGGTGGTTATCGCGAGCCTCTCCCATGCCTCCCTTATTGATTCAACACCAATGTCAAGGTGGATGGATATGTCAAACTTTGAAATGGTGGACGTTGATGTTGAATCAATTAGAGGGGCATGAAGCCCACCCTCGAGGTGCTATTCCTGGACTCTCCTTTAGATCATTTTTTCTTGTCACTTAGCTGGTGCAATTTCAAAAAAAGGTTTGGCAGTGGTTGCCATCCCTCACCGCGTCTACTTGGTGATTTTAAAACTTGATCTAAAATGGGAGCCCTCATCTAGCATGTTCATCCGATGTTTCTCAGGTATTGCATAAATTTTTTCCATTGGCATGAATCCCCAATGAATGCCTACCCTTGGACTCTCTCTTAGATCACCTTCTTCGATCAATCGATCGATGCAATTACAAAAGAGACTTGGCTACAGTTGCAATTCTATAGCACGTCTGCTTGGGCATCGCACTATGAAATTTTTCCCTCCCCAGCAAGGAGCAAAGATGGTTGTCTGTGTATGCAAGTGGCACATGGTCCGCTGAAATGAGCATGAGGTCTGTTGATCTATCACGATGAGCGGTGGCTCACAAAGGCCAACGTTGGTTTGCACTAATCGAACGATTCCTCGTGAGGAACTTTATTCTAGTCTCAATGGCCTGCCACAGTGTGCGCATGCTGAATCTCTACCATGTCCCCAAGTCAGGTGTGAATACCTACTGAGTTTAAGTATATCAATAAGCAAAGGAAAAGAAACTTACTAGGATTCCCCTAGTAATGGTGAGCAAACTAGGAAGAGCCCAGCATGAAAATTGACAGCTATACCTATCAAATTGTAGTCTGTAGAAGCATCCTAAGTGACGAACCAGGCCCAAGTCCCCTAGAAGGGGGCATCGAAGAGGGTGAGAGCCCCATCAGGCCTAGACCTTGTCGCACCATGAGGCACTGTCGGCAAGTCAAGTTGTTTGGGAATGCAGTCCTAATCATGTGGTAAATTCTATTTGAGGCTAAATATAGGCGAGAGACCGATAGCAAACAAGTACTGTGAGGGAATGATGAAAAGGACTTTGAAAAGAGAGTTAAAGAGTTCTTGAAATTTTTGGGAGAGAAGCGGATGGAGGCTGGCAATGTGCCTCGATCGGATGCAAAATAGTGTAAGCCGGTCCACCACTCAGTTCGGGGGACATGCCAATGCAGGTTGTCACAGTGGCACAAGTGTGACCTTCTAGTCACACAAATACTTCTGTCACGATGGTTGAGGAGTGAAGCACATGCCTTTACGGTGGGCTCTCGGGCACCTGTGCACTTGTGGCGCTGGCCAGCAAGCTTTCCATCCAACTTGTCTTGAAACACAGACCAAGGAGTCTAACATGTGTGCCAGTTGGCAGGATGGGAAAACCCGCGAGGCACAAGGAAGCTGACTGGCAAGATCCCCTCTTGGGGGGTGCACCACTGACCGACCCTGATCTTCTGTGAAGGGTTAGAGTGCAAGCACACCTATTGGGACCCGAAAGATGGTGAACTATGCCTGAGCAGGGCAAAGCCAGAGGAAACTCTGGTGGAGGCCCCTAGCGATACTGACATGCAAATTATTCGTCTAACTTGGGTATAGGGGCGAAAGACTAATCAAACCATCTAGTAGCTAGTTTCCTTTGATGTTTCCCTCAGGATAGCTAGAGCTCACATGCAAGTTTTATCAGGTAAAGAAATTGATTAGAGGCATCGGGGGCATAACACGCTTGACCTATTCTCAAACTTTAAATATGTAAGTTAGCACGGCTACTCTTTTGAGATGCACCACAAAATTGTGAGCTCCAAGTGGGCCATTTTTTGGTAAGTAGAACTGGTGATGTAGGATGAATAGAAAGTCGAGTTACGGTGCCAAATTATGTGCTAACCCAAAACCTACAAAGGGTGTTGGTTGACTAAGATAGTAGGATGGTGGTCATGGAAGTCAAAATCCACTAAGGAGTGTGTAACAACTCACCTGCCCAATCAACTAGCCCTAAAAATGGATGGCACTGAAGTGCACAACCTATACTTGGATGTTGGGGAAAGTGTTAGGCTCCAATGAGTAGGAGGACGCAGGGGTTGTTGTGAAACCTTGGGCATGAGCCTGGGTGGACCGGCCCCTAGTGCAGATCTTGGTGGTAGTAGCAAATATTCAAATGAGAACTTTGAAGACTAAATTGGGGAAAGGTTCCATGTGAAAAACACTTGGACATGGGTTAGTCGATCCTAAGAGATGGGGAAATGTTGTTTCAAGGGCGCACTTTACATGATCATCGAAAGGGAATCAGGTTAATATTCCCAAACCAGGATGTAGCAGCGAAAAACAATGTTAGGAAATTTGGTAACGTCAGCGGGGGCCCCAGGAAGAGTTATCTTTTCTTTTTAATAGCTTGTCCACCCTAAAATTAGTTCAACTGGAGATAGGGTCCAGTGGCTCAAAGAGCACTGCACATCCCATGGTGTCTAGTGCACCTTTGGTAGCCCTTGAAAATCTAGAGGACCAAGTACCCTTCATGCCCGATCGTACTCATAACCGCATCAAGTCTCCAAGGTGAACAGCCTCTGGTCAATAGAAAAATGTAGGTAAGGGAAGTTAGCAAAATGGATCTGTAACTTTGGGAAAAGGCTTGGCTCTAAGGGCTAGGCCTAGGGGTCTGTGCCCTAAACTCATGGGCTATTGGTGGCCTGCCTGAGCTGCTCCAGCGGCAATGGCGGGCCATCACGTGTCGATTGGGCGATGGACATAGGATGCCCCCTTCGGAGGGCTTTCCTTAGGCGGTGAACAGTCGACTTAGAACTGGTATGGACAAGGGGAATCTGATTGTTTAATTAAAACAAAGCATTGCGATGGTCCCTGCAGATGCTAATGCAATGTGATTTCTACCCAGTGCTCTGAATGTCAAAGTGAAGCAATTCAACCAAGCACGGGTAAATGGCAGGAGTAACTATGACTCTCTTAAGGTAGCCAAATTCCTTGTCATCTAATTAGTGATGCACATGAATGGATTAACGAGATTCCCACTATCCCTAGCTACTATCTAGCAAAACCATAGCCAAGGGAACGGGCTTGGCAGAATCAGTGGGGAAAGAAGACCCTGTTGAGCTTGACTCTAGTCCGACTTTGTGAAATGACTTGAGAGGTGTAGAATAAGTGGGAGCTTTTGGGCACAAGTGAAATACCACTACTTTTAACATTATTTTACTTATTTTGTCAAGTAGAGATGGGGAAATGCCCCTATTTTTGGCCTTAAGGTGTGTCTAGGTACACTTATCCAGGCAGAAGACATTGTCAGATGGGGAGTTTGGCTGGGGTGGCACATCTGTTAAAAGATAATTCAGGTATCCTAAGATGAGCTCAATGAGAATAGAAATATCATGTGGAACAAAAGGGTAAAAGCTCATTTGATTTTGATTTTTAGTACGAACACAAACTGTGAAAGTGTGGCCTATCGATCTGTTGGTCTAACTTTTTGTGCAACATAAGTTTTTGTTAAATTATAGAAAAGTCAAAAATTTTATTTTTAAGTGAAACATGGGGTTTCTAGATAATCCATCCATAAGAAAAGACTCATGAAAACCCTATGTTCTATTTGTTCATAAATTTTTGGGCATGAAACTTTTAAATTTTCAAGTGAGAAGAATATTCTATCCATTTTATTTTATGTTTCCCCGAGATTCCCTTTTTTCTCAATCATTCTAACTATCAGATCCAAGTAGATCTACCACTGTCGTTACCTCACTATGAAAGATTGCATTCTTTTTAAGCCATGCGAGGTAGTGAATGCTGAGTATTTAAAAAGGCGAGACCACAAAGTGAAGATACGGTGGTTGGACATTGGTTTTATGAATGATTTATTGTGTAGGTACACATTGCAACTACCATCCAAATAGGAAAGGGGACCCAGTAGAATATCTGAAAATAGAGCCAGAATCATGATTTTTTTGACGCTTCGCCACCTCGCTATCAGAAAAATTAGAGACTTTGCTACTAGCAAAGTAGTGAGGTCTCGTAAAGTTTGAAGGGGTGGTGATGTTAAATTTTGCCGGTGCCTCGACTTCACCAGGTGGCGTGACAAGTCATAAATGTCATTGTCAGAAGCAGTTTAAGTAATAGTAATTATTATCTTCTACCCCTTGCATTTTTGGTACGAAATTCTTTAAAATGCCAAAGCTCACTACCTCGCTATCAGAAAAATTAGATATTTCACCATTAGGGAAGTAGCGAGGCCCTATAAAAAGGAAAGATTGGCAGAGACCTTTGGTGACGTGGAATGATACTTAGGACTACAATAAATTTTTGACAGGCACCAGCTATGCAGAGATCTTTGTTTTCATTAATGCCTTTCTGTCCAAATGAGAAAAGAGATCCTGAACGTCAGCTTGGAATGGAATCAATGGTCCTTGCTACCTCGCTATGAAAAATTGCATATTCTTTAAGCCATGCGACATAGCGAGTATGAATTAGAAGACCCCGCGTAGTTTCCTCGCCCTTTATTGAGTATGTGATCAACGGTTGTCACTTTCTCGCTATGAAGAGTTGCAAGGGAGATAATTATAGTGACATAGCAAATAGGGCCCACCACCTTCTTTCCGAACAAACCTAGTGGCATATCATTTGATTGATTCCAAATTAGATCGATGGTTGTCGTTGCTTCGCTATGGCAAGATGCTTGAATTTTTATGCATAATGAAGTAGCAACATGCTGACACGTATCCTTAGATGTCAATGGGTCCAAATACAAGTGCCATCAAGGAAAGAATGATATACATGGTAAGTTCTCATTGGGTACTCTAATTGACATGTCAAATGAAACTCCTATGTTTCTTTCCATATCACATGATCGTAGGATCTTTAAAGATCAATGGCGCAGTTTTAAACAAAAAATATAGTGCCACTCCTTGTATTAATTAGACATGAAAGCATCATCCGTGAGAAAAAATAGAGTATAATATAGAGAGTTTTCATCAGTTTCATCTCACACGAGAAAATATTTGAAGCCATTCTTGTGCAGAAGCAATTACTGAAGGAAAGTGTGCCAAAGCCTGGTAGAAATTGTGAAGTTGTCTATTCGCGAAAAGTTTGCGAAAATACAGAGGAAAACAAAGACAAAATTCAAGTAAGTAATACTACCATAATCCTCGTAGGCCTTCCAGTTCTATGAAAAATAAGTCCAAGATGCCTCCAAATAAGGGATTTTTAGGTGCAGTAAATTATTTGGATAGGAATGTGCATGATGATTTGCTTGAGTTGCTTCCTGAGTCTACTGTAGAGATAGTACAAGTTAAGAGGTTAACCTCATTGAACCCTAGGCTAAGGGTAGTTGATGGACTTTATGATAAGGGTAATTGGGTTCAAGATGCTCAGACTTCTCAAACTGGTTTGAGTCTGTTCAAAAAATGGTTCGCAGAAAGGAAATTATATGCCCCTCATGCCAATATATGGAATTTTGATCTTGGGAAGCTTGTTGTTCCTAGTGTGTTTATGGATTATGACCTGCTTGAAACTATAGCGAAAAGCTATGATCTAGCCACTAAGGTAGTGAGAAGAATGGATGGTGAGGTTTTAATTACCATCAGTCTAGAAGAAATTAGGAAGGTTTTTAGTCTGGGACCTCTCACCATGTATCATGTGCCCATTAATTTGATAGAGTTAGAAAAAGAATATATGTCCAAAAGGGATATAGTTAGACAAGGTGAATTGAAAGCCCACATAGGAAAGATTGGAAATCTACCAACAATAACATCATCTTCTAAAGAACCTTTCAAGAAATCATGCTTTAATGCCAAGGCAGTAGAAATATACTGGACCCTGTGCAGAGTCTTCGGAGAGGATAAAGAAGATTTTATTCCAGTGACCTTCATGTATATGATCACCCAAATCTCTTCTTTCAGTGTAGAAATAATTTTTGATTTTGCATCTTACCTGGCTAATGAGATTCACAATGGATTGGTGCGGATTGCAAAGGGCAAGGTGGAAAAGGTCTGGGGTTAGTATTCCCTATTGTTGCATATGTTTGATTTTAAGGGGGCTACATATTTCGCTAAAGAAATGGTTTTAAATAGGGAACAAGAGGGGGAGGCACTACCAGTTCAATTGTGGAGTGCAGACATGACTTGGGAGGCAGAAAATAATAGTTTTTCCAGATTTGATAGGCATTTTGCTTCTAAATTAAGATGCCTCATATTAAGTGACAATCTCAGAATTCCAAAGGCACTAATGCATCTTGTTAGGCCTATGGACAGACCCCACAGTTTAAAAGTGTCACATAATTGGGGAGATATCATCCCATATCCAGTCTCAACTAACATTAGGGTCTATGGTTTCAAAGGGACGCCCCATGTACTACCCTATTAGGTACCTTTAAAGGTAGGGGTAGCTAAATTTTTATGGCAGTTGGGAGGAGTGGATGAAACCTTTTTGCAGAAAAGAGAAACAGGATCAATTTTTCCTACCTGCACTATAGCTCATCAGTTTGTAGTCACTAAAGAAGGACGGATCTTCCTCTACAAATTTTTGGATCGGTATAAGATGGCAGTATCTCATGCTCATTTTTGTGACACAGAAGACTTTTTTAATTCTACTCTTAGACATAGAATCAAGCTTTGTCCAAGTCAGCATGAATTTTATTTCCCTGAAGATATAATAAGGAATGAATATTCTCTCCAGGAACAAGAAATAAAGAAATAAAAATGGAGAGTCTATTAAAAAGTTTTGGAATTCATTAATTGTTTTGACAAGGATTACAGTCCTCTTAATAATGCTGCAAATAATGCAGATAGGATAAATAAACTCATGAGTACATTTTTAGAAATAATGGAGGTAATGAATGAAAAGAAACAACATTTTATTGATTCTTTTCTAGATAAAGCCAGAGAAGTTATGAGGAAATTGGGTTTCACCCCTAACATAGGAGTAGGTCCACTTGTTATCCGAAAGAGGACAAGATATACTGTTATTCAGGAGCAGATGCCCATTGTAAACAAAGAAAAATAGGTAATTGAATCTACTAGTACTGTCCTTGAAGAAAGACCCCCTGAACCTTCTCCCAAAAGAAGAAAAATAATAAGGGAAGAAGAATCCCATGATGAAGGTTACTCACCTTCCCAAACTCCAATGAGAATTGAGGAAGAGCAGCTCACCAATGAGCAAATTGAAAAAATGGGGTCGCAAGGAGGAGTTTTTTGTCACTCAAGTAGAAATTGATGAAGGGAACCCCCAGGAGCCTCCTGTGCCAAGTTTTGAATTGATTGTAGCAAATTTCAGAGGAAGGGAATTAGACCCAGTTTTGGAGTAGGCCAGTCAACAATTTTTGTCTGATAACAGTTTTGTTAAATCTAGGGCTTTTCATCAGTTTGCATGGAGGGAAAATATGCACATTTTTGAACAAAGGTGTAGGGATTTGAAAGAAGAACATCTAGAAATGGATGAAGCCTCCATTCAGAATCAAATAAAAGAATAGATTATATAGGAATTCAAAAATATAACCCCTGACAAGGGTAGACAGATGGTGAAAAATGCAAATATTTTATTATATCCAAATTGGGATATTGCTGATGCATTAATTTTTAATTTTGTATCAAATAATTTAGGATTACACGATCTAGATAAAAAGTAATTCTTAGGGACAGCTTTCAATAATGATCAAGCTGCCCTTGTTATGTGGTCATTAAGAAGAGGATCCAGGACTACTCCATTACAGCCTGATGATTCGGGACTAACAGGGAATATCATTGTGAGGAGGGTCGCTGATACTTCAAATGTACAGGCAGCCTACATGAATGTGGACTATTCTAAATTTTCCTTGGCCACTACAGAGAGAGAAGAAAAGGAAATGAATGATTTGCAGAATAAGTATGAAATAGTGGTGGATGCCTACAATCAAGAAGTAAAAAAGAGAATTGAGCTGGAAAACAAGGTATCTCAATTGGAGACGATACTTGGGAAAAGAAAGGTGGGAGAATCTAGTGTACCTAGAATTATGTACCCTCCACAGTCATTTGTTGGATCAACCCCTATCATTGAAATACCTGACACCCCTAAAAGGCCACAATTCTATACTGCAGAGGAATTTGAAGAAGAAAAAATAAAGTTGCATGAGTTGCAGATAAAAGTGAGAAATCAATATGAAGAAAATTTAAAGTAGGGTGTAATATATTTGAGGGATAAAATACAATGGTCAACTTTTTATGATCAGTTGACAAGAATTATAACCTTTTTGGATGAGTTGAATAAAGAAAAGGGTAGACTGACTTCTCTGGCGCAGAAATGGAGGGAGAGAAATAATGATATTACAATTATATGTATATCTGTAGTCCAAATGCATTATCACCAAGTTGAGAAGATTTTTGATTTGTTAAATAAGCTAGAGAATTTTGGTGATGAAAGAGATTCTTTATAGAGAAGATTAACACTCTATTTTTCCAAATATATTGCTAAAAAATTCACCTTATTTTCTTGTGCTTTAGAATCTATTGATACATTAAAGGTAAAGGAAAAATGGAACAAGGAGATAGATGAGTTATTCAATGAGAGAATAATAAACATTATGAGTGAGGTTGGCCACTGGTTCTGGGCAAATACAAGTGAAGAGCTAGTAAAAATACAGTTGTTTTATACTGCTATGAAGAAAGAATTTGATGATTTAGAAGAAAGTGAAAATTCTTTAATAAAGATACAAAGAGAAGCTCTAATTTTTGATTTCCCAGAGGATGATGTTTTTAATAAATGCAAAAATTAGTTTCTAGAACAAATATCAAAAGATGATGAGGAAGAAGGTGAAAAAGTAACAATCACCCCCAAAGTTAATACTGAGGACACAAAAATTCCCCAGGCTGAAGTAAATTTACAAATAACTAAAGACAACACATCACTTTCAAACCTCATGGCTACTTACTCTGAGGATGAAGATTGATTGTAAGATCAGATTGTTTTATTTGTATCTCAACAAATAAGAAGCATAATAGAAAGGGACCCACCAAGAAATGTTTGTTGTAATTAACCTTTCTATTATTTTGTTCCTGTCTTTAGAAGGACACCTGTCATTTGTTTAGCCTGAAGCTTGTTGCATCTCACACTATTTAAGTGAAATCCCAAGGCTAAAGAAGGGTCCGAATTCTTTTTCTTCTAAGTATTGTGCTTAAGTCTAGTTTTTGTTCCAAATTTTGAAGGCAAGTTTGTAATGTGTTTCTCTGTCAAATTTTCTTAAAATGCATGAAGATAGAATGAACTGTTTTTATTTCTGAAGGCTATTCTGAGTTTATTGTAAGAGATGTACATTTTCAAAGGAAATGAATGAAAACTATGAACTGTCCCCATATCAGTTCTTTCTAAATTTTGTCTCTTGCTCAATACTTAGCTATCTTGATGTTGTATGAGTAAAAGCTTGTGCAATTGAATGCAATCTAGTTAGGTTGTATATCCATCTATCATTGTTGTTAATTCAATGGATTAAGTAAAAGCCCTAATGAATGTGATAAGATTCCTTAAGTATTGAAAAGGATTTTGAATGATAAATTTTGATAAGAATTGCTAATACAATTTGTTGTAAGGCAACAAATTAGATCTTAGATTTTGCTATAGACTCTGAAACCCCAATGGATTAGGCACTGATCAAGTTATTTCAGTTGAAAGAGAAGTATCTTACAAATGGTTGTTCAAATACATCATCAAATCAAATTTTACTTTTATTTCCTGTAGATCTTCAAAGTTGGCCAGCACTTGTCTGCATGAAATGTTTTTAGCTTCAGTTAGCCATTGTTGTTGAAAACATCTATAGATCTATAGAAGACTTCTTGGCCATATCTGTTTATGGGATGTGTTTGGCAAGATTAATAAGAATTATATATATTTGAGGATTTTGAAATGAGAATCAGAATGAAACTAAGAATAATCCTCATATAGTCATTTCATATTTGAACCATCCCTGGGTACACCCACCCTGGTTTTGCAGAGCCAAAAGAGTAGAAAACCATTTGTAGTTTTGTTGAAGTTGGGTCCAAATACGTTACATATGCAATTGTTGATAAGAATAGGCTAGTCTTTAGATTGTGTATGTACTGTCATTCTGGTATTAAGCTTTTTTTCGCTTAGTAGTTTTAATACTTTTTAAAACACCAACAAAATGGCGAATCTACTGGGGGCTATCCAACACCTCTATGAAAAGTACTGCAGTTTCTTTGGTCCTACTATGTACATGTGTGTCATGTGATCTATGTCTTGCTCGTGGTTATAAGGGAATATTTTAGTGTCAAACTTTGAGAATTTAAAGAAGATTGAGCCCAAGTACCATTGCTGCACACTGACGTATCTAGCCTATCCAAGTGTCTTATCTAAACAAGCAAGAGTTGTAGTCTTACGACATCAGTGATTGGTCTATCTGTGACGTATATTTTTTCCTATTTTGTGTGTTAGTGTCTCTTTATTAGCTAAAAGTATTATTATATTTTTCCTGAAATAGGGTGGCAAATCAGTCAAGGTTTTGAAGCTAGTGCTTATTGATATAAAAAGGTAAATATGGCTGAAAAAAGGAAAAATACAAGAGCTTACATGAGAGCCAATCCAGATGTATCAATGTATACTGATTTAACCCAAGGTGGTAGAAAAAACCAAAATAAGAAAAAGATAGATCCAAATCCCACTTGGAAACCCAGAGGTAATGCATCCGTCAATTCCCATTATCAACCAGTAATAGGAAGAGAGTCTTCTTCGCTTAGCTCTAAATCTAAAACTACAAGACTCTTAGGAGGCATTTTTAGTACCCCAATACCAAATGAGAGATTTTTTCAAGATAAGGACATATCTACTATTGGAATTGCTTCATTAAGACCAGATCATGTAGCCGATGTAAATTATAGGCTAGGATTTAGGAGTTCATCTGATAATCCTTTTAATCCCAAAGTAGCCCCATATGTAGAACAAAACCTAATAGATTTGGATGACCCTCCTGATTCTAAGGCAACTTCTGTAGATCCTAAAGAAGTGCACTCTGAGATAGAATTTTTGAAGGAATGGATTGCTGAGGAAGAAGCTAAATGCATTCATCTTGAAAAGGAAAAGAAGCAGGCCACCTTAGATGCCATAATAGAAAGAGATACTCTGTTAAGAAGAATGGCTGCTTTGAAAGAGAAAAATAAAAAATTAGAAGAGAATACCACGACTCTCCATAAGGATGTTTTTGGAGATATTGACAATCTAAGAGCTAAAGTGCAAGAACAGGAGAAACACCTAAATCGAAGGCAAGAACTAGTTATTGCTCAAGTTCAAGCCTATAAACCTATTCAAGTTGATCTTGTAGAGCCCACTGCAAAAGTTTGAGATAAAGGGAAAGGCAAGGCTATAGGAATCCAAATAAATGAGCCTCAAGCTATACCAAGCAAACCTATAAAACCCTTCATGAAGAAGTTAGATATAGATCTTGAGAAGGCTCAAAAAGAGAGGGAAGATCTTGCAAAAGAACTTGAGAAGGTCGAGAATGAAGCTCAAGCTGCAGAAACTAGAAGCAAAATCCAATTCATAAAGTCTAATTTTGCATTAGCTTCATGGCCCAATCTATCTATCCCACCTATAAATACCATACCAGTTAGTGCTCCCATAATTTCAACTCATGGAATGCCCCAATCTGCCCCTACCCCATCCTCAAATGTTGGCACCCAAGTCCCATTTGTCCCACCACAATAGTCCCAAGCTGCTCCCCTGAGTCAAGCTAATATAGCTAGCACCTCAAATGTTCCTAGTTTCCAAAAGAAACCTATATACCTAGAAAAGTACAGACAGATATCATTTGCTGGTATTCTTGGTGCCCCCCATCCCATATCTTTTGATTTAAGGGATAAAGTGGTTAAGTTTTCTGGAAATAATGTTGTTACTGGTGAAGAACACTTGAGGACTTTCATTGACATGTTGAATGATTATGAAGTTGAACATGAAGACATGGTAATGAAATTGTTTGTGCATTCATTAACATAGGATGCAAGGGATTGGTTCAAGAGGTTTCCTTATGACAGTATTACCACATCGAGTGATATGGAAAAGTTGTTTAAAGAGTAGTATGGAGACAATACCAATGCAGGATTCATGTTGAACGAGTTCAACAATATCAAGAAGAATCCAAATGAGTCCACATTTGATTTCAATGTGAGATTCCAAAAGGGTATGTACAAACTTTTTCAATTCATGAGGTTAAATGAACATGTCTGTCTTACAACTTATTTCAATGCTTTTGATAGCAAAATGGCTTATCAATTGAGGGATAAAGATCCTAAGACTTTGAGAGATGCCTATAGAGTTGCTGTAAACATAGAGAATAATAGAAAGGCATCTGGAAAACTAGATAGAAGGGATGATCCTAAGCTTTTTAATGCTAGAAACAATAATAAAAGGGAGGGTGACAAAACTCCTATAGGAAAAAAGCCTAAAGAACCTACTATAGGCCAGGTTTTAGAAATGCTCAAGAAGATGAATCGCACTAGTTTCAATAAGCCAAATATTGCTGAAAGACCCCCTGTAAATAACAACAACTTCAATAGACTGCCTAGGATGCAGAATTACCCCTATACCACTCAGTGGAAAGATGGTAAACCAGTTCCTAACCAGACCCAAGATGTGAAGGACAAGGGTACTCCAAACCCTTTGCAAAGGAACACTGTAAACATGAATGATGATGTACCATGGTGTATTAGATGCCAATCACCTCATTCTACTGATTATTATGATGTTGCTTAGACATTTTCCCAAGCCCAAGAAGTGCAAGCTGAAGAAGAAACTAAAGATAAGAGCCATGATGATATAAGCTGCAATATGGTGAGCATGTATGATGATTTGATAGATTTTGATTCAAAAGAGCCTGAAAATGATGTCACTAGCCAAATAATTGCTTACCAGCTACATCATCAACAAGTACTCTTAGATGATGAAGGGTATGATGCAAATAAGGTATGCAGTACATTTTCTGATGTGGGTCTCACAAGTCTAAGAATGCCCTCCAAGGAGGAAATTGACAGAATTACAACCAAAATGATTTCACAAGTTGATAGCAATTATAATTTGAGAAATAGAGAAATAAGAAATGATGTAGGAAGGCCATCTAGTGTCTTCATCAAGGACATCACTCATAAGATAAATGATCAAGAAAAAAAAGTCCATGTAGATGTACCTAAAATCAAGGAGAATAGGGGTAAGAAATGGGAACCAAAGAAGAAGGTTCAATTTTAGGTAAATGAAGCAACAAAACCAGTTGTGCAACAAAAGAAATCAGAACCAGATGTTGTAAAGAAAAATGTGGTGCCTACTGCCCAAAAGACTTTGACTCCAGGTACTATTGTAAAACCTACTATGGTTGAACCTATTGATATGATATCCATGTTATCTCAAATTATTGTAAAAGTGCCCCTGTCTGAACATTTTAGAATTGAAGAACATAAGAATAAGGCTTTGTCATGATTGGGTGGAATAGCAAACAATAATATTATTGTTGACCAAACTATGCCCCAACAGACCCCATTAGTAATAGAGGATAGCGGTATCATATCCCAGATTCCTCAAAAGTTCCTAGATGATTCCTCAGTGGCATTCGTAGAAGATATTGATCCTTTTTTCCTCAGTCTAATCATAAAAGGGAAGACCCTAAAAAGTTTCATGATAGACTCAGGAGCTTCCAACACTATAATGCCTTTCAAGGTAATGGAAACCTTAGGATTGAAGGTAGATACCAAGCAAGACAGATGCAAAGGGATGGATGCTAGAGAAGTCCCAGTCATAGGTACTATAAATGCCCTTCCATTCAGATTGGTTGCGTATCCTGAAGTAGAATTAACAATGTTTGTCCTTGTGGTAGATATACCTCCACATTACAGAATGTTACTCTCTAGAAAATGGAGTGCCGCCATGGGGGGAAGCCTACAATGTGATATAACTTATGCCACTTTCCATATAGGGGAAAAAGTTGTGAGGGTAAATAGGGAACCAAGGGTTAACCACATATTAGGTGAAGAAATTGACAAAGATACCACTTGTTTCCTAGATACTGGGATTAATACTTTTAGGGCTGAATTAACTATTCAAGAAATTGAAATTTTACCTGCTATCATCGAAAATGAGGTTGAATGTTGCATGAATTCACCAAAAATATGGACAATGTTCTTTGATGAGGCTAGTTCTAAAGAGGGTTCAGGGGCAGGTGTAGTTTTCGTGTCCCCTGAAAATAATACTTTTAGGTATTCATTCACCTTGAAATTTGCCTGCACTAATAATATTGGAGAGTATGAAGCATTGTTGTTAGGGCTCAAAGTTGCTATACATCATAAGATTAAGAAATTATATGTCATAGGGGATTCTAAACTAATTATTTCTTAGATCAAGGGAACCTATTCATCAAAAAATAGGAGACTGAAACAATATAGAAATGCAGTCTGGGATCATATAGAATTCTTTGATGCATTTGGGATCGCATGGAGAGATAGAACACAAAATAAGATGGTTGATCTGTTGGCAAATGTAGCCATCAAGCCAAAAGAAATATCATTTGCAAGAATCTCCCAGATTGAGGTTCAAAACATGCCTTCCATACCTGACAACATTGAAAATTGGCAAGTTTTTGAAGATGATAGGGATATTACAATTTTTTTGTTAAATGAAGATAAGTATCACGGTCAGGAGATGGATTGTAGTGGAATGATTGAAACCATAAATGGGAAGGAAACCATTTTTGGTCAAGAAATAATGCAATTAAAAACAAATAAGATGCCAAAGGGGTTAGTAGTCTTGGAAAATATTTTTGATAATCAAGATAGAGTGATATCTGGATTAAATGACCCCAAACCCTAGGAGTTAGAAGAAATAAACTTGGGTACTGATGAAGTTCCTAAAAGGGTTTATATTGGTCAACATTTGCCTGTTGAAATTAGGAAAACATTGATTGACCTACTTAGAAAATATAGACATGTTTTTGCTTGGTCAAATGATGACCTTAAGGCTTATAGGGAGGATCTTTTCCAGCATGTCATACCATTGAAGGAAAATGTAAAACCATTTAGGCAAAAATAGAGACCAATCAATCCTACCCTTGCCCCAAAAATGCAAGAAGAACTGACAAAACTGAGAGATGGTGGAATAATCAAACCAATCCTGCATTCCACTTGGGTTTCAAACCTGGTTCCTATTAGGAAGAAGAATGGAGATATTAGGCTTTGTGTTGATTTTAGAAATTTAAACATTGCATCTCTGAAAGACAATTATGGCTTAGCCAATATGGAAGCCATGTTACAACAAGTGACTGGCTCTGAATTAATGTCAATGATGGATGGCCTTTCTGGATATAATCAAGTTCTAGTCAAAGAAAGTGAATAGTTCAAGACAACCTTCAAAACCCCTTTGGGGACATATGTATATGTGAGGATTCCTTTTGGCTTGATTACTATAGGAGCTACTTTCCAAAGAGCCATGGATGTAGCATTTCATGAGTATATTGACAAATTTATGGTTGTGTACCAGGATGATCTTACAGCATATTCTAACAAGGCTGAAGATCACTACAAACACTTGGAAAAAATCTTTATAAAAGCCCTAGAATATGGGGTATCTTTAAACCCAAAGAAATGCACATTCGGAGTCACAAAAGGAAAGTCATTAGGACACATAGTGTCTAAGGATGGTTTAAAAATAGACCCTGAGAGGGTAGTAGCTATTGACAAAGTGCCCAAACCAAAAAATGTGAAAGGAATTCAGTCCTTTTTTGGCCAGGTAAATTTTCTAAGGAGATTTGTTACAAATTTTGCTGAAATCAGTAGACCCATCTCAAAGATGCTCAAGAAAGGAGCTGTTATAGATTGGAATGGTGAACCCTCACAAGCATTCCAAGATATAAAAACTACAATAAAGAATGCTCCAGTATTGAGGACCCCAGATTATGCAAAGGCCATGCATATTTTCTCTTTTGTATCATTCCATACTATAGCTGCAGTCTTATTATAGGAAAATCAAGAAGGATATGAGCAGCCTATTGCCTTTTTTAGCAAGTCCCTACAGCCTACTGAACTGAAGTATGAAATAAATGAAAAGCAAGCATATGCTTTGGTAAAGGCTGTAAAAGCTTTCAGAAGTTATTTGGTGGGTGCTATTGTTGTCACTTTTGTACCTAGTGCTGCAGTCAAGGATATATTCTCTCAACAGGAAGTGTCAAGCAGGAGATGTAGATGGATCAATAGAATCAAGGAATTTAACATTGATATACAAATAACAAAATTAGTAAGAGGTCTTGGTTTGGCCAAACTCATGGCTCAAACTAATCTAGAGGCAAATCAGATAAATCTTGTAAATCATGATCTCAGAACTGACTTATGCAACATGGACCACTATGATTGCTACACAAATGTCATATATTATTTGCAACATATGGAAGCTCCTCCCCATCTGCCTGACAATGAAAAAAGGCATACTAAATTGGAAGCCATCAGGTACATAATTGTCCAAAATAACTTATGGTGGAGAAATTTTGAGGGAATCCTATTGAAATGTGTGGATAAAGAAAAGGCAACAGAAGTTTTGAAAGAAATGCATGCTGGAGTATGTGGAGGACACTACATGCCCAAAACTACTGCACATAAGATAATGAGGGCTGGATTCTGGTGGCCTCCTCTATTCAAGGATGCTCAAGTTATGGTTAGAAAATGTGATCCTTGTCAGAGGTTTGCTGGAAAGCTTAAATTCTCAGGAAATACTCCATTGAGACCAGTTGAGACTCAAGCACCTTTTCAAAAATGGGGTCTGGACTTCATAGGAGATATTTTCCCCAAGTCTAGCACTGGCTATTCTTGGATTCTAGTTGCTACTGACTACTTTACAAAGTGGGTGGAGGCTATCCCCACAAGAAATGCGACAAGTAAAGTGGTAAATAATTTCCTATTGAATAATATTATTTCTAGGTTTGGATGTCCACAGAGAATTGTCATAGATAATGCTATGTGTTTCAGATTTGAGGAGTTCATCAAATTTTGTGCAAAATATGGAATGACAAGATCATCATCTACTCCATATCATCAACAAGGGAATGGACAAGCTGAGTCCACAATTAAGATCATGTGTAAGGTCATTAAGAGAACCTTGGATGATAATAAAAAGGCATGGGATTCCAATTCAAGAATGCTCACCAAGTCTTCCCTTAGGTCATCTCCCCAGGTCGGCTCACAATGTGGACTTGCAAAGTAACCTTAATGAGTTGACTCTTCAAGTTTGCTTGCTAGGTTGACTCCCCAATTCAGCTCACCAAGTTAGCTCACCAAGATTTCTCGCCAGGTCACCTCCCCAATCTGGCTCACCATGTCATCTAAATGAACTAACTCATCGATTCACCTCACCAAGTTGGCTCTTTAATTCCACTCGCCAAGTTTCCCCACCAACTCACCTCATTAAGCTCACTCACCATGTCAGCTCAAGCATAAGTGTCGAGAAGTTATTGCAGATTTTTGGTGGAAAAATATGCTAAAAATCTTCAGGCTCACTGTTGGAGGCCTTAGAGTGCCGAATGAGGTTCGATAATAGCCAATCGGAGCAACAATTCATGAGTTATGGCCATCAAAAGTTGGGCTACCAAAATTTCTAAAATAATTTGTAAAAGATGTATTAGGTAGACTTATGTGTATTATTAGGGTCTTCCAACCATAGGCATTAAGTTTGAGCATCTAGAACCTTCCCGGTCGGCATACAATTGCCTATTTAAGATAGGCCCAAATGTTGTCTAGGACAACTCTGGGTGATAGCTGGCAGCTTGTCTTGCAGACTGTTGCAGTGAAGGCGCCCGTGTGGGTTAGCATATTTTCCTTATGAATTATCCAATTCCACTTCTGCAGTCCAAATGATAAGACCACATTTTGTTCACCAAGTTGACTCTTTAAGTCCATTTACGAAGTCACCCAACCAGGTCGGCTGACCAAGTACTCTCACCAAGTCAACTCCTCTAAGTCTGTTCATCAAGTCACCCTACCAAGTACTCTCACCAAGTCAAATATTTAGGTCCATTCATCAAGTCACCCTGTAAAGTCAACCCTTTAAGTTCGCTCATCAAGTTACCCTGACAAGTTGACTCTTTAAGTCCTTTCATCAAGTCACCCCACCAAGCTAACTCTTTAAGTCCATTCATCAAGTCACCAAAACAAGTACTCTCACCAAGTTGAATCTTTAAGTTAGTTCATCAAGTCACCCCACCAGGTTGGCCCACAAAGTACTCCCACCAAGTCGACTCTTTAAGTTCGTTGATCAGTTCACCCTGCCAAGTACTCTCACCAAGTCAACTCTTTAGGTCCATTCATCAAGTCAACCTACCAAGTTGACCCTTTAAGTCCATTCATCAAGTCGCCGCACCAAGTACTCTCACCAAGTTGACTCTTTAAGTCCTTTCATCAAGTCACCCCACCAAGTCGACTCTTCAAGTCCATTCATCAAGTCACCAGAACAAGTACTCTAACCAAGTCGACTCTTTAAGTCTGTTCATCAAGTCACCCCACTAGGTCGGCCCACCAAGTACTCACACCAAGTTGACTATTTAAGTCTTTTCATCAGTTGACCCCGCCAAGTACTCTCACCAAGTTGACTATTTGAGTCCATTCATCAAGTTGCCCCACCTAGTAATCAAACCAAGTCGATTCTTCAAGTGCACTCATCAAGTCACCCCACCAAGTACTCTTACCAAGTTGACTCTTTAAGTTTGTTCATCAAGTCACCCCACCAAGTACTCTCACCAAGTCAACTCTTTAGGTCCATTAATCAAGTCACCCAACCAAGTTGACCCTTTAAGTTCGTTCATCAAGTCACCCCACCAAGTACTCTCACCAAGTCAACTCTTTAAGTCCTTTCATCAAGTCACCCCACCAAGTCGACTCTTTAAGTTCATTCATCAAGTCACCAGAACAAGTACTCTCACGAAGTTGACTCTTTATGTCCCTTCATCAAGTCACCCCACCAGGTCAGCCCACCAAGTACTCCCACCAAGTTGACTCTTTAAGTCAGTTCATCAGTTCACCCTACCAAGTACTCTCACCAAGTTGACTCTTTAAGTCTGCTCATCAAGTCAAGCCACCACGTACTCTCACCAAGTTGACTCTTTGAGTCCGTTCATCAAGTCACCCCACCAAGTACTTTAACCAAGTTGATTCTTCAAGTGCATTCATCAAGTCACCACACCAAGTACTCTCACCAAGTTGACTCTTTAAGTCTGTTCATCAAGTCACCCCACCAAGTACTCTCACCAAGTAAACTCTTTAGGTCTGTTCACCAAGTCACCCTGCCAAGTTGACCCTTTAAGTCCGTTCATCAAGTCACCGCACCAAGTACTCTCACCAAGTTGACTCTTTAAGTCCTTTCATCAACTCACCCCACTAAGTTGACTCTTTAAGTCTGTTCATCAAGACTCCAAAACAAGTACTCTCACCAAGTCGACTGTTAATGTCCGTTCATAAAGTCACCCCACTAGGTCGGCCCACCAAGTTGACTCTTTAAGTCCGTTCATCAGTTCACCCTACCAAGTACTCTCACCAAGTGGACTCTTTAAGTCTGCTCATCAAGGCGATCCACCAAGTACTCTCACCAAGTCGAGTCTTTGAGTCCATTCTTCAAGTCGCCCCACCAAGTACTCTAACCAAGTCGATTCTTCATGTGCGTTCATCAAGTAACCCCACCAAGTACTCTCACCAAGTCAACTCTTTGAGTCCATTCATCAAGTCACCGCACCAAGTGTTCTCACCAAGTCAACTCTTTAGGTCCATTCACCAAGTCACCCTACCAAGTTGACCCTTTAAGTTCTTTCATCAAGTCACCCAACCAAGTACTCTCACTAAGTCAACTCTTTAAGTCCTTTCATTAAGTCACCCCACCAAGCTAACTCTTTAAGTCCGTTCATCAAGTCACTAGAACAAGTATTCTCACCAAGTTGACTCTTTAAGTCCGTTCATCAAGTCACCCCACTAGGTCGGCCCACCAAGTACTGCCAACAAGTTGACTCTTTAAGTTCATTCTAAAGTTCAACCCGCCAAATACTCTCACCAAGTTGACTCTTTAAGTCTGCTCATCAAGTCGAGCCACCAAGTACTCTCACCAAGTTGACTCTTTGAGTCTATTCATCAAGTCACCCCACCAAGTATTCTAACCAAGTCAATTCTTCAAGTGCATTCATCAAGTCACCCCACCAAGTACTCTCACCAAGTCAACTCTTTAAGTCTATTCATCAAGTCACCCCACTGAGTACTCTCACAAAGTCAACTCTTTAGGTCCATTCACCAAGTCACCCCGCCAAGTCGACCCTTTAAGTCCGTTCATTAATTCACCCCACCAAGTACTCTCACCAAGTCGACTCTTTAAGTCCTTTCATCAACTCACCCCACTAAGTTGACTATTTAAGTCTGTTTATCAAGTCTCTAGAACAAGTACTCTCACCAAGTCGACTGTTTATGTTTGTCCATCAAGTCACCCCACCAGGTCAGCCCACCAAGTTGACTCTTTAAATCCGTTGATCAGTTCACCCTACCAAGTACTCTAACCAAGTGGACTCTTTAAGTTTGCTCATCAAGTCGAGCCACCAAGTACTCTCACCAAGTTGACTCTTTGAGTCCATTCATCAAGTCACCCCACCAAGTACTCTAACCAAGTGGATTCTTCAAGTGCATTCATCAAGTCACCCCAACAAGTACTCTCACCAAGTCGACTCTTTAAGTCTGTTCATCAAGTGACCCCACCAAGTACTCTCACCAAGTCAACTCTTTAGGTCAATTCATCAAGGCACCCCTCCAAGTTGACCCTTCAAGTGCATTCATAAAGTCACCCCACCAACCACTCTCACCACATTGAATCTTTAAGTCTATTCATCAAGTCACCCCACCAAGTACTCTCACCAAGTCAACTCTTTAGGTACATTCATCAAGTCACCCTACCAAGTTGACCCTTTAAGTTTGTTCATCAAGTCACCCTGCCAAGTACTCTAACCAAGTCGACACTTTAAGTCCTTTCATCAAGTCAGCCCACCAAGGTGACTCTTTAAGTCCATTCATCAAGTCACAAGAACAATTACTCTCACCAAGTTGACTCTTTAAGTCCATTCATCAAGTCACCCCACCAGGTCGGCCCACCAAGTACTCTCACCAAGTTGACTCTTTAAGTCTGTTCATTGGTTCACCCTGCCAAGTACTCTCAACAAGTTGACTCTTTAAATCAGATCCTCATGTCGCGCCACCAAGTACTCTCACCAATTCAAATCTTTATGTTCGTTCATCAAGTCACCAGAACAAGTACTCTTACCAAGTTGACACTTTAAGTCCATTCATCAAGTCACCCCACCAGGTCGGCCAACCAAGTTGACACTTTAAGTTCGTTCATTAGTTCACCCACCAGGTACTCTCAAGAAGTCAACTCTTTAGGTCCGTTCATCAAGTCACCCCACCAAGTACTCTCACCAAGTTGACTCTTTAAGTCTTTTCATCAAGTCACCCCACCAGGTACTCTCACAAAGTCAACTCTTTAGGTACATTCATCAAGTCACCTCGCCAAGTCAACCCTTTAAGTTCGTCATGAAGTCACCCTGCCAAGTACTCTCACCAAGTCGACTCTTTAAGTACTTTGATCAATTCACCCCACCAAGTCGACTCTTTAAGTCCGTTCATCAAGTCACCAAACAAGTACTCTCACCAAGTTGACTCTTTAAGTCTGTTCATCAAGTCACCCCACCAGGTCAGCCCACCAAGTACTCTCACCAAGTTGACTCTTTAAGTTCGGTCATTAGTTCACCCCGCCAAGTACTCTCAACAAGTTGACTCTTTAAGTCAGATCATCATGTTGTGCCACCAAGTACTCTCACCAAGTTGACACTTTACATTCGTTCATCAAGTCACCAGAACAAGTACTCTCACCAAGTTGACACTTTAAGTCCATTCGTCAAGTCACCCCACTAGGTCAGCATACCAAGTTGACACTTTAAGTCCGTTCACCAGTTCACCCTACCAAGTACTCTCACCAAGTTGACTCTTTAAGTCTGGTCATCAAGTCGAGCCACCAAGTACTCTCACCAAGTTGACTCTTTAAGTCTGTTGATCAAGTCACTCCACCAAGTACTTGAACCAAGTTGATTCTTCAAGTGCGTTCATCAAGTCACCCCACCAAGTACTCTCACCAAGTCAACCCTTGAAGTCTGTTCATTAAGTCACCCCACCAAGTACTCTCACCAAGTTGAGTCTTTAAGTCTGTTCACGAAGTCACCCAACTAGGTCGGGCCACCAAGTACTCTCACCAAGTCGACTCTCTAAGTTTTTTCATCAAGTCACCCCACCAAGTACTCTCACCATGTAAACTCCTTAGGTTCGTTCATCAAGTCACCCCACAAAGTTGACCCTTTAAGTTTGTTCATCAAGTCACCCCACCAAGTCGACTCTTTAAGTCCTTTCATCAAGTCACCCCACCAAACTGACTCTTTAATTCCAATCATCAAGTCACTAGAACAACTACTCTCACCAAGTCAACTCTATAAGTCCATTCATCAAGTCACCCCACCAGGTCAGCCCACCAAGTACCCCCACCAAGTCAACTCTTTAAGTTTGTTCATCAGTTCACCCTGCGAAGTACTCTCACCAAGTTAACTCTTTAGGTTCATTCATCAAGTCACCCTACCAAGTCGACCCTTTAAGTCCGTTCATCAAGTCGCACCATCAAGTACTCTCACCAAGCCAACTCTTTAAGTCCTTTCATCAGGTCACCCCACCAATTCGACTCTTCAAGTTTGTTCATCATGTCACCAGAACAAGTACTCTAACCAAGTCGACTCTTTAAGTCCATTTATCAAGTCACCCCACCTGGTCGGCCCACAAAGTACTCCCACCAAGTCGACTCTTTAAGTCCGTCCATTAGTTCACCCCACCAAGTACTCTAACCAAGTTGACTCTTTAAGTCTGCTCATCAAGTCGAGCCACCAAGTACTCTCACCAAGTCGATCTTTGAGTCTGTTCATCAAGTCTTGCCACCAATTACTCTAACCAAGTTGATTCTTCAAGTGTGTTCATCAATTCGCCCCACCAAGTAATCTCACCAAGTTCACTCTTTAAGTCCTTTCATCAAGTCATCCCACCAAGTCAACTGTTTAAGTCCGTTCATCAAGTCACCAAAACAAGTATTCTCACCAAGTTGACTCTTTATGTCCCTTCATCAAGTCACCCCACTAGGTCGGCGCACCAAGTACGTTCATCAAATGCGTTCATCAAGTCACTCCACTAAGTACTCTCACCAATTTGACTCTTTAAGTTTGTTCATCAAGTCACCCCACCAAGTACTCTCACCAAGTCAACTCTTTAGGTCTGTTCATAGAGTTACCCCACCAAGTTGACCCTTCAAGTGCATTCATCAAGTCACCCCACCAAGTCGACTCTTTAAGTTCATTCATCAAGTCACCCCGCCAGGTCAGCCCACAAATTACTCTCACCAAGTCGACTCTTTAAGTTCATTCATCAAGTCACCCTGCTAGGTTGGCCCACCAAGTGGACTCTTGAAGTTCGTTCATGAAGTCACTCTACCAAGTTGGCCCACCAAGTCAACTCTTTAAGTTCGTTCATCAAGTCATCCCGCCAGGTCAGCCTACCAAGTACTCTCACCAAGTTGACTCTTTAAGTTTGTTCATCAAGTCACCCCGGCAGGTCAGCACACCAAGTACTCTCACCAAGTCGACTCTTTAGGTTCGTTCATCAAGTCACCCCACAAAGTATTCTCACCAAGTCAACTCTTTAAGTTCATTCATCAAGTCACTCTGCCAGGTCGGCCTGCCAAGTACTCTCACCAAGTCGACCCTTTAAGTTCGGTCATCAAGTCACCCCACCAGGTTGGCCCACCAATTACTCCCACAAAATTGACTCTTTAGGTTCGTTTATCAATTCACCCATCCAGCTCAGCCCACCAAGTTCTCTCCCCAAGTCGACTCTTTAAGTTTGTTCATCAAGTCACCCCACTAGTTCAACCCACCAAGTACTCTCACAAAGTTGACACTCTATGTTCGTTCATCAAGTCACCCTACCAGGTCAGCCCACCAAGTACTCTCACCAAGTCACCCCGCTAGTTTGATGCACCAAGTTGACTCTTTAAGTTCATTCATCAAGTCACCTAGCCAAGTTGGCCCACGAAGTTGACTCTTTAAGTTTATTCATCAAGTCACATGACCAGGTCAACCCATCGAGTACTCTCACCAAGTTGACTCTTTAAGTTTGTTCATCAAGTCACCCTGCCAAGTCGTCCCACCAAGTACTCTCACCAAGTTGACTCTTTAAGTTTGTTCATCAAGTCACCCTGCCAGGTCAGCCCAACAAGTTGACTCATTAATTTCGTTCATCAAGTCACCCTGCCAGGTCGGCCCACCAAGTTGACTCTTTAGGTTCGTTCATCAAGTCACCCCACCAAGTACTCTCACCAAGTCGACTTTTTAGGTTCATTCATCAAGTCACCCTGCCAGGTCAGCCCACCAAGTGGACTCTTTAAGTTCGTTAATCAAGTCACCTGGCCAGGTCGGCCCACCAAGTCAACAAGTACTCTCACCAAGTCGACTCTCTAAGTTCGTTCATCAACTCACCCCACTTGGTTGGCCCACCAAGTTGACTCTTTAAGTTCGTTCATCAAGTCACCCCACCAAGTACTCTAACCAAGTTGATTCTTTAAGTACGTTCATCAAGTCACCCGACCAAGTTCTCTCACCAAGTCAACTCTTTAACTCTGTTCATCAAGTCACCCCACCAAGTACTCTCACCAAGTTAGCTCTTTAGGTCCGTTCATCAAGTCAACCCACCAAGTTGACCCTTCAAGTGCGTTCATCAAGTCACCCCACCAAGTACTCTCACTATTTTGGCTCTTTAAGTTTGTTCATCAAGTCACCCCAACAAGTACTCTCACCAAGTCAACTCTTTAGGACCGTTCATCAAGTCACCCCACCAAATAAAACCTTGAAGTCCGTTCATCAAGTCACCCCACCAAGTACTCTCACCAAGTCGACTCTTTAAATCCATTCATGAAGTCACCCAACCAAGTCGGCCCACCAAGTACTCTCACCAAGTTGACTCTCTAAGTCTGTTCATCAAGTCACCCCACCAAGTACTCTGACCAAGTCAACTCATTACGTCCATTCATCAAGTCACCCCGCAAAGTTGACCCTTTAAGTTCGTTCATCAAGTCACCCCACCAAGTCGACTCTTTAAGCCCTTTCATCAAGTCACCCCACAAAGCCAACTCTTTAAGTTCGTTCATCAAGTCACCCCTCTAGGTCGGCCCACCAAGTACTCCCACCAAGTCGACTCTTTAAGTTCATTCATTAGTTAACCCCACCAAGTACTCTCACCAAGTCAACTCTTTAGGTCTGTTCATCAAGTCACCCCACCAAGTCGACCCATTATGTCAGTTCATCAAGTCGCCCCAACAAGTACTCTCACCAAGTTGACTCTTTAAGTCCTTTCATCAAGTCACCCCACCAGGTTGACTCTTCAAGTCCATTCATCAAGTCACCAGAACAAGTACTCTCACCAAGTTGACTCTTTAAGTCCGTTCATCAAGTCACCCCACCAGGTCGGCCCACCAAGTACTCCCAGCAAGTTGACTCTTTAAGTTTGTTCATCAGTTCACCCTGCCAAGTACTCTCACCAAGTTGACTCTTTAAGTTTGCTCATCAAGTCGAGGCACCAAGTACTCTCACCAAGTCGACTCTTTAAGCCCTTTCATCAAGTCACCCCACAAAGCCAACTCTTTAAGTCCGTTCATCAAGTCACCCCTCTAGGTCGGCCCACCAAGTACTCCCACCAAGTCGACTCTTTAAGTTCATTCATTAGTTAACCCCACCAAGTACTCTCACCAAGTCAACTCTTTAGGTCCGTTCATCAAGTCACCCCACCAAGTCGACCCATTATGTCAGTTCATCAAGTCGCCCCACCAAGTACTCTCACCAAGTTGACTCTTTAAGTCCTTTCATCAAGTCACCCCACCAAGTCGACTCTTCAAGTCCGTTCATCAAGTCACCAGAACAAGTACTCTAACCAAGTTGACTCTTTAAGTCCGTTCATCAAGTCACCCCACCAGGTCGGCCCAACAAGTGCTCCCAGTAAGTACTCTCACCAAGTTGACTCTTTAAGTCTACTCATCAAGTCGAGGCACCAAGTACTCTCACCAAGTCGACTCTTTGAGTCCATTCATCAAATCACCCCACCAAGTACTCTAACAAAGTTGATTCTTCAAGTGCATTCATCAAGTCGCCCCACCATGTACTCTCACCAAGTTGACTCTTTAAGTCCTTTCATCAAGTCACCCCACCAAGTGGACTGTCTAAGTTCATTCATCAAGTCACCAGAATAAGTACTCTCACCAAGTTGACTCTTTATGTCCCTTCATCAAGTCACCCCACTAGGTTAGCCCACCAAGTACTCCCACCAAGTCGTCTCTTTAAGTTCATTCATCAGTTCACCCCACCTAGTACTCTCACCAAGTGGACTCTTTAAGTCTACTCATCAAATCAAGCCACCAAGTACTCTCACCAAGTTGAGTCTTTGAGTCCATTCATCAAGTCACCCCACCAAGTGCTCTCACCACATCAACTCTTTAGATCTGTTGACAAAGTCACCTCGCCAAGTTGACCATTTAAGTTCTTTCATAAAGTCACCCCACCAAGTACTCTCACCAAGTCAACTCTTTAAGTCCTTTCATAAGGTCACCCCACCAAGTTGACTCTTTAAGTCCGTTCATCAAGTCACCAAAACAAATACAAGTACTCTCACCAAGTCAACTCTTTATGTCCGTTCATCAAGTCACCCCACCAGTTCGGCCAACCAAGTACTCTAACCAAGTCTATTCTTCAAGTGTGTTCATCAAGTCACCCCACCAAGTACTCTCACCAAGTCAACTCTTTAGGTCCATTCATAGAGTCACCCCACCAAGTTGACCCTTCAAGTGCATTCTTCAAGTCACTCCACCAAGTTGACTCTTTAAGTTCATTGATCAAGTCACCCCACCAGGTCAGCCCACAAATTACTCTCACCAAGTCGACTCTTTAAGTTTGTTCATCAAGTGACCTCACCAGGTCAGCCCACCAAGTGGGCTCTTTAAGTTTGTTCATGAAGTCACCCTGCCATGTTGACCTGGCAAGTCCACTCTTTAAGTTTTTTCATCAAGTCACCCCACCAGGTGAGCCCACCAAGTCAACTCTTTAAGTTTGTTCATCAAGTCACCCCGCCAGGTTGGCCCACCGAGTACTCTCACCAAGTTGACTCTTTAGGTTTGTTCATCAAGTCACCCCACCAAGTACTCTCACCAAGTCGACTCTTTAAGTTCATTCATCAAGTCGCTCCACCAGCTCGGCCCACCAAGTACTCTCGCCAAGTCAACCCTTTAAGTTTGGTCATCAAGTCACCCCGCCAGGTAGGCCCACCAAGTACTCTCACAAAGTTGACTCTTTAGGTTTGTTCATCAATTCACCTTGCCAGCTCAGCCCACCAAGTTCTCTCACCAATTTGACTCTTTAAGTTTGTTCATCAAGTCTCCCCACCAGTTCGACCCACCAAGTACTCTCACAAAGTTGACTTTCTAAGTTTATTCATCAAGTCACCCTACCAGGTCAGCCCACCAAGTACTCTCAACAAGTCACCCCACTAGTTTGACCCACCAAGTTGACTCTTTAAGCTCGTTCATCAAGTCACCCAACCAAGTCAGCCCACCAAGTTGACTCTTTAATTTTGTTCATCAAGTCACGTGACCAAGTCAGCCCACCGAGTAATCTCACCAAGTCGACTCTTTAAGTTTGTTCATCAAGTCACCCTACCAGGTTGGCCCACCAAGTACTCTTACCAAGTTGAATCTTTAAGTTTTTTCATCAAGTCACCCTACGAGGTCAGCCCACCAAGTCGAATCTTTAAGTTCGTTCAACAAGTCACCCTGCCAGGTCGGCCCACCAAGTTGATTCTTTAGGTTTGTTCATCAAGTCACCCCACCAAGTACTCTCACCAAGTCGACCCTTTAAATTCATTCATCAAATCACCTCGCTATGTCTTCCCATCAAGTACTCTCACCAAGTCGACTCTTTAGGTTGATTCATCAAGTCACCCCACCAGGTCGGCCCACCAAGTGGACTCTTTAAGTTCATTCATCAAGTCACCTGGCCAGGTCAGCCCACCAAGTCACCTAGTACTTTCACCAAGTTGACTCTCTAATTTCGTTCATCAAGTAACCCCGCTAGGTCGGCCCACCAAGTCAACTCTTTAAGTTCATTCATCAAGTCACCCCACCATGTACTCTAACCAAGTTGATTCTTCAAGTGCATTCATCAAGTCACCCAACCAAGTACTCTCACCAAGTTGACTCTTTAACTCTATTCATCAAGTCACCCCACCAAGTACTCTCACTAGGTCAACTCTTTAGGTCCGTTCATCAAGTCACCCCACCAATTTTACCCTTCAAGTGCGTTCATCAAGTCACCCCACCAAGTACTCTCACCAATTTGACTCTTTAATTCTGTTCATCAAGTCACCCCACCAAGTACTCTCACCAAGTCAACTCTTATTACTGTTCATCAAGTCACCCCACCAAGTCGACGCTTGAAGTCCATTCATCAAGTCACCCCACCAAGTACTCTCACCAAGCCTTAACGAGCAGTCTGGTTTGCATGACTCATGTCACCATGCTCGACATGATTCTAAGTTTGTCAAGTCATGTGCATGATCCAAAGGCGGTCAACTTTTTTTTTGGGTTAACGCCCAAAGTTTTCAACCCAAATTGTGTCAGCAACCCTGACTCGTATCGCCTCGAGCCTTAACCGCCTCTAATTTTTTCACAGGACTCATGTCACCCACCTCGACTTGGTGCCGCGAGTCATGTAGGTGATCCAAAAGTGGTTAACTTCTTCCTTTTTTGGTTAACACCCAAAGATTTCAACCCAAATCATGTCAGCAACCCCGACTCAAATCACCTCGAGCCTTAATCGCCTACAATTTTCTTGAACCACTCATGTCACCATGCTTGACTTCATTCTATGCGCCCCAAGTCATTTACATGATCCAAAAGTGATTAACTCTTTTTTTGGCTAACGGCCAAATTTTTCAAATCGACTCAGCTACCTCGACTCGAATTACCTCGAGCTTGAACCGCCTCCATTTTTTTTTCGCTCGACTAATGTAACTGCACTCACCTTGATTCTGAGTGGCCCGAGTCACTTACGTGATCCAAAATCGGGTAACCTTTTCTTTTTTCTTTTTTTTTGTCAAGTCCCAAAGTTTTGAACTTGAATAGATTCAGATACCCTAACTTGAGTCATCTCCAAATCTTTCGCATGACTCATGGAATCATGCTCAACTTGATTCTAAGTGCCTCGAGCGGTGTATGTGATCCAAAAGTGGTTAACTTTCTCTTTTTGGTTAATGCCCAAAGTTTTCAACCCGACCCGCCTCGGCAACCTTGACTCAAAGTGCCTCGAGCCTTAATGGCCTCCAATGTTTTTGCACGACTCATGCCACCATCAACTTTTCACTCGAATCATGTCACCTAGGGCACCTCGATGCTACGTAACCTGAGCCCTATGTGCGATCCAAAACTGGGTAACATTTTTTTTTGAACTCCCAAAATTTCATTCTTTTTCACCTTATGGGGCCTATCATGATCTCTTTTTATAACTAAAATTCACAAATCAGATCGTTTCAGCTACCCTACCTCAAATCTGGCTAGCTAGGTGTAATGCCTCGAGTCAACTCGACAATACGTGAATTGAAACCTGTGCGTGATCCAAAAGTGGGTAACTTGTTTTTTTTTTGTAATGCCCAAAATTTACTTCTTTTCACTATATAGGGCCTCCCATGATTTTTTTTCCCCTTGTTGACTCACTTTGGCAACCCAGTCAGGTCGCCCGAGGCTAGGGTGACGGAGATGGGTTGACCCAGTTGGGTGACCCAATTTGGGTCGACCTAGGCGTGCGATCCTGGCTGGGGATAGCAAGTTGATTCTATAAGTTTTCTTTCCAATTTTGCTAGCCAGGTCAGCTCACAAAGTCATCTGACCATGTGGTCTTTGCCAAATCAAGAATTGACTCTTTAAGTCTGCTCACAACTCATCAAGATAGCTCACCAAGATGACTCACCATCTTGCCTCACTAGGTTGCCCCACCAAGTTGCCTCTTATTTAAGACCACTCACCATGTCCACTCCCCAAGTCAGCTCACTGAGTCAACTATTTAGGTTGCCTCACCAAGTTGACTCCTTAAGTTTGCTCACCAAGTCAGCTCCCTAAGTCATCTCACCAAGTTGACTCACCTAGTCATTTTACCACCTTGCCCTAGCAAGTGTTCTTGCCAAGCTACCCCACCGAGTTGCTTCTCTAAGCCCACTCACCAAGTTAGCTCACCAATTCATTTGTTCAAGTACGTTGCCAAGTCAACTCTTTAAGTTTGCTCACCAGGTCAGCCTGCCCAAGTAACCTCTTTAAGTTCATTCACCAGGTTGGCCCGCCCAAGTTGCATCAGTGAGCTAACTCGTTGAGTCACCTCACAAAGTTGACTCTTTAAGTTGAGTCACCTCGATAAGTTGGCTTGCTAAGCTACCACACCAAGTTACCTCTTTATGCCCACTCACCATGTCAGCTCGTCAAGTCGGCTCACCAAGTCGACTAATCAAGTAGGCCCACCAAGTCACCTCAAGGATAGCTCCTCACCATGAGTCACCTCACCATGTTGACTCTTTGAGCTCGCTCTCCAGGTCACCTCACCAAGTTGACTCGAGTACATTGCCAAGTTGACTCTTTAAGTTTGCTCGCTAGGTCAACTTGCCAAGTATGCTCACCATGTCATCTCAATGAACCAACTCACCGAGTCGCCTCACCATGTTGGCTCTCTAATTCCACTCACCAAGTCACCCCACCAACTCGCCCTGTTAGGCCCACTCACCACATCGGTTAGCTAGGTTGGCTCCCTGTGTCAGCTCACCAAGTCGACAATTCAAGAACACTCACCAAGTCAGCCCCTAGGTCATCTCCTTAGCTTGGCTCACAAGGTGGACTTGAAAAGTTTCCTTAATGAGTTGACTCTTCAAGTTTGCTCACCAGGTTGACTCCCCAATTCGGCTCGCCAAGTCAGCTCACCAATTTTGCTCACCAGGTTGCCTCCCTAGTTCAGCTCACCATGTCATCTAAATGAACTAACTCACTGAGTTGCCTCACCAAGTTGGCTCTTTAATTCCACTCGCCAAGTTGCCCCACCAACTCACCTCATTAAGCCCACTTACTATGTCAGATCGCCAAGCCAGCAATTCTAGTGTGCTCACCAAGATGACTCTTCCAATTTTCTCACCAAGTGGGTTTCACCTTGCTAGGTCAACCCCACCAAGTCACCTCAATGAGTTGACTCTCTAAGTCCTCTCACCAAGTTAGCTTAAGCATAAGTGTCGAGAAGTTATTGTAGATTTTCAGTGGAAAAATATGCTAAAAATCTTCAAGCTCACCGTTGGAGGCCTTAGAGTGCCCAAATGAGGTTCAAAAAATTGAGGGAAGGGTTATAATAGCATTCCTAAGCTTGTAGATTAGGGGCTGGCATTTTTGAAAAGTGGTTATAATAGCCAATCGGAGCAACGATTCGTGAGTTATGGCCTTCGAAAGTTGGGCTACTGAAATTTCTAAAATAATTTATCAAAGATGTATTAAGCAGACTTATGTGTATTATTAGGGTCTTCTAGCCATAGGCATTAAGTCCAAGCATCTAGAACCTTCTCGGTCGCCATATAATTTCCTTTTTAAGAAAGGCTCGAACGTTGTCTAGGACAACTCTAGGTGATAGCTGGCAGCTTGCCTTGCAGACTGTTGTAGTGAAGGTGGCTGTGTGGGTTAGCATATTGTGCTTATGAATTATGCAATTCCACTTCTACGGTCCAAATGACAAGACCACATTTTGTTCTCGCATTTTCTATTATTTCTATGGTTTTGTTATAAGTTTATGATATTAACGAGACCTTCCTGCATCACCTCACCAAGTCACGTCTTAAGCCTTGCTCACAATGTTGGCTTTCCAAGTTAGCTCAAGTCAACTATTCAAGCACGTTGGCCAAGTCGACACTTTTAGTTCACTCACTCACAAGGTCTTCTCGTATGGTTAGCTCATCGAGTCACCCCACCAAGTCGCCTTAATGACCCAACTCAAATAGTTGCCTCACCAAGTTGACTCTTTAAGTTTGCTCACCAAGTTAGCTCATCAAGTTGCCTCTCCTCAGGGCTGGCGACCAAGGGTTGGATAGCTTCACCCACTTGGTCGCCTCACCAAGTGGGGTCACCAAGTCACCCCACCAAGTAGCCTCAACAAGTTGACTCTTTTAGTTTGCTCGACAAGTTGGCTCACCAAGTTGGCCTACCATCTCACCTCACCAACTTTCCCAACCAAGTTTCCATTTTAAGCTCGCTCACCAATTTGACTCACTAGCTCGGCCCCCTAGGTCAGTGCACCAAGTGATCTCACTAAGTGCTCTCACCAAGTCAAATCTTTAAGTTCGATCATCAAGTCACCACATGAGGTCAATGCACCAAGTAGACTCTTTAAGTCTGTTCATCAAGCCACCCCACAAGGTCAGCACACCAAGTACTCTCACCAAGTTGACTCTTTAAGTCTGTTCACGAAGTCACCCAACCAGGTCGGCCCACCAAGTACTCTCACCAAGTCAACTCTCAAAGTCTGCTCATCAAGTCACCCCACCAAGTAGTCTCACAAAGTAAACTCTTTAGGTCTATTCATCAAGTGACCCCGCAAAGTCGACCCCTTAAGTTCGTTCATCAAGTCACCCCACCAAGTTGACTCTTTAAGTCCTTTCATCAAGTCACCCCACCAAGCTAACTCTTTAAGTCTATGCATCAAGTCACCAGAATAAGTACTCTCACCAAGTCGACTCTTTAAGTCCATTCATCAAGTCACCCCACCAAGTCGGCCCACCAAGTACTCCCACCAAGTAGACTCTTTAAGTCCATTCATTAGTTCACCCCGCCAAGTACTCTCACCAAGTCAACTCTTTAGGTCCGTTCATGAAGTCACCCTGCCAAGTCAACCCTTTAAGTTTGTTGACCAAGTCGCCCCACCAAGTACTCTCACCAGGTCGACACTTTAAGTCCTTTCATCAACTCACCCCACCAAGTTGACTCTTCAATTCTGTTCATCAAGTCACCAAAACAAGTACTCTAACCAAGTCGACTGTTTAAGTTTGTTCATCAAGTCACCCCACCAGGTCGGCCCACCAATTACTCCTGCCAAGTCGACTCTTTAAGTTTGTTAATTAGTTCACCCTGCCAAGTATGCTCACCAAGTTGACTCTTTAAGTTTGTTGATCAAGTCGAGCCACCAATTACTCTCACCAAGTCAACTCTTTGAGTCTGTTCATCAAGTCACCCCACCAAGTACTCTAACCAAGTCGATTCTTCAAGTGCATTCATCAAGTCACCCCACTGAGTACTCTCACCAAGTCGACTCTTTAAGTCTTTTCATCAAGTCACCCACCCAAGTACACTCACCAAGTCAACTCTTTAGGTCTTTTCATCAAGTCACGCTACCAAGTTGACCCTTTAAGTCCATTCATCAAGTCACCCCACCAAGTACTCTCACCAAGTCGACTCTTTAAGTCCTTTCATCAAGTCACCCCACAAAGTCAACTCTTTAAGTCCATTCATCAAGTCACCAGAACAAGTACTCTCACCAAGTTGACTCTTTATGTCCCTTCATCAAGTCACCCCACCAGGTCGGCCCACCAAGTACTCCAACCAAGTCGACTCTTTAAGTCCGTTCATCAATTCACCCAGCCAAGTACTCTCACCAAGTGCACTCTTTAAATCTGCTCATCAAGTCAAGCCACCAAGTACTCTAACCAGGTTGACTCTTTGAGTCCGTTCATCAAGTCACCCCACCAAGTACTCTAACCAAGTTGATTCTTCAAGTGCGTTCATCAAGTCACCCCAACAAGTACTCTCACATAGTCGACTCTTTAAGTCTGTTCATCAAGTCACCCCACCAAGTACTCTCACCAAGTCAACTCTTTAGGTCTGTTCATCAAGTCACCCCACCAATTTGACCCTTCAAGTTCGTTCATCAGGTCACCCCACCAAGTACTCTCACCAAGTCGACTCTCTAAGTCTGTTCATCAAGTCACTCCACCAACTATTCTCACCAAGTCAACTCTTTAGGTATGTTCATCAAGTCACCCCACAAAGTTGACCCTTTAAGTTCGTTCATCAAGTCAACCAACCAAGTCGACTCTTTAAGTCCATTCATTAAGTCACCCCACCAAGCCTACTCTTTAAGTCCATTCATTAAGTCACCAGAACAAGTAATCTCACCAAGTCGACTCTATAAGTTCGTTCATCAAGTCACCCCACTAGGTCAGCCCACCAAGTACTCCAACCAAGTCGACTCTTTAAGTCCGTTCATCAGTTCACCCCGCCAAGTGCTCTCACATGCTCAACTCTTTATTTCCGTTCATCAAGTCACCCTGCTAAGTCGACCCTTTAAGTCCGTTCATCAAGTTGCCCCAACAAGTACTCTCACCAAGTTGACTCTTTAAGTCCTTTCATCAAGTCACCCCACCATGTTGACTCTTCAAGTCCGTTCATCAAGTCACCAGAACAAGTACTCTAACCAAGTCGACTCTTTAAATCCATTCATCAAGTCACCCCACCAGGTCGGCCCACCAAGTACTCCCACCAGGTTGACTCTTTAAGTTCGTTTATCATTTCACCCTGCCAAGTACTCTCACCAAGTCGACTCTTTGAGTCCATTCATCAAATCACCCCACCAAGTACTCTAACCAAGTTGATTCTTCAAGTGTGTTCATCAAGTCGCCCCACCATGTACTCTCACCAAGTTGAATCTTTAAGTCCTTTCATCAAGTCACCCAACCAAATCGACTATTTAAGTTTGTTAATCATGTCACTAGAACAAGTACTCTCCCCATGTCAACTCTTTATGTCCCTTCATGAAGTCACCCCACCAGGTCGGCCCACCAAGTACTCCCACCAAGTTGACTCTTTAAGTCTGTTCATCAGTTCACGCTGCCAAGTACTCTCACCAAGTGGACTCTTTAAGTCTGCTCATCAAGTTGAGACACCAAGTACTCTCACCAAGTTGATTCTTTGAGTCCATTCATCAAGTCACCCCATCAAATGCTCTCACCAAGTCAACTCTTTAGGTCCGTTCACCAAGTCACCAAGCGAAGTTGACCCTTTAAGTTCTTTCATCAAGTCACCCCACCAAGTACTCTCACCAAGTCAACTCTTTAAGTCCTTTCATCAAGTCACCCCACCAAGTCGACTCTTTAATTCTATTCATCAAATCACTAGAACAAGTAGAAGTACTATCACCAAGTTGAATCTTTATGTCCATTCATCAAGTCACCCGACCAGTTCTGCCAACCAAGTACTCCCACCAACTCGATTCTTTAAGTTCGTTCATCAGTTCACCCCGCCAAGTACTCTCACCAAGTGGACTCTTTAAGTTTGCTCATCAAGTTGAGCCATTAAGTACTCTCAGCAAGTTGACTCTTTGAGTCTGTTCATCAAGTCACCCCACCAAGTACTCTAACCAAGTCAATTCTTCAACTGCATTCATCAAGTTATCCCACCAAGTACTCTCACCAAGTCGACTCTTTAAGTCTGTTCATCAAGTCATGCCACCAAGTACTCTCACCAAGTCAACTCTTTAGGTCCATTCATAGAGTCACCCCACCAAGTCGACCCTTCAAGTGCGTTCATCAAGTCACCCCACCAAGTTGACTCTTTAAGTTCATTCATCAAGTCACCCCGCCAGGTCAGCCCACAAATTACTCGCACCAAGTCAACTCTTTAAGTTTGTTCATCAAGTCACCCCACCAGGTCGGCCCAACAAGTGGACTCTTTAAGTTCGTTCATGAATTCACTCTGCCAAGTTGGCCCACCAAGTCGACTCTTTAAGTTCATTCATCAAGTCACCTTGCCAGGTTAGCCCACTAAGTACTCTCACCAAGTCAACTCTTTAAGTTTGTTCATCAAGTCACCCCGCTAGGCCAACCCACCAAGTACTCTCACCCAATCCACTCTTTAGGTTTATTCATCAAGTCACCCCACCAAGTACTCTCACCAAGTCAACTCTTTAAGTCCGTTCATCAAGTCACTCCACCAGGTCGGCCCACAAAGTACTCTCACCAAGTCGACCCTTTAAGTTTGGTCATCAAGTCACCCCGCCAGGTTGGCCCACCAAGTACTCTCACAAAGTTGACTCTTTAGGTTCTTTCATCAATTCACCCCGCCAGCTCAGCCCACCAAGTTCTCTCACCAAGTTGACTCCTTAAGTTCATTCATCAAGTCACCCCGCCAGTTCGACCCACCAAGTACTCTCACAAAGTTGACACTCTAAGTTCGTTCATCAAGTCACCCTGCCAGGTCAGCCCAACAAGTACTCTCACCAAGTCACCCCACTAGTTCGACCCACCAAGTTGACTCTTTAAGTTCATTCATCAAGTCACCCAACCAAGTCAGCCCACCAAGTTGACTCTTTAAGTTCATTCATCATGTCACATGACTAGGTCAGCCCACTGAGTACTCTCACCAAGTCGACTCTTTATGTTTGTTCATCAAGTCATCTTGCCAGGTTGGCCCACCAAGTCGACTCTTTAAGTTTGTTCATCAAGTCACCCTGCCAGGTTGGCCCACCAAGTTGACTCTTTAAGTTCGTTCATCAAGTCACCCTGCCAGATCGACCCACCAAGTCGACTCTTTAGGCTATGTCTACCCACTAAGTACTCTCACCAAGTCAACTCTTTAGGTTCATTCATCAAGTCACCCCACTAGGTTGGCCCACCGAGTGGACTCTTTATGTTTGTTCATTAAGGCACCCGACCAAGTATGCCCACCAAGTCATCAAGTACCCTCACCAAGCCGACTCTCTAACTTCGTTCATCCAGTCATCCCACCAGGTCGGCCCACCAAGTTGACTCTTTATGTTCGTTCATCAAGTCACCCCACCAAGTACTCTAACCAAGTTGATTCTTCAATTGCATTCATCAAGTCGCTTGATCATTACTCTCACCAAGTTGACTCTTTAACTCTATTCATCAAGTCACCCCACCAATTACTCCCACCAGGTCAACTCTCTAGGTCCGTTCATCAAGTCACCCCACCAAGTACTCTCACCAATTCGACTCTTTAAGTCTGTTCATCAAGTCACCCCACCAAGTACTCTCACCAAGTTGACTCTTTATGTTCGTTCATCAAGTCACCCCAACAGTTCTGCCAACCAAGTACTCCCACCAAGTCGATTCTTTAAGTTCGTTCATCACTTCAACCAGCCAAGTAATCTCACCAAGTGAACTCTTTAAGTCTCCTCCACAAGTCATGCCACCAAGTACTCTTAGCAAGTCGACTTTTTGAATCTGTTTATCAAGTCACCCCACCAAGTAATCTAACCAAGTGAATTCTCCAAATGCATTCATTAAGTCACCCGACCAAGTACTCTCACCAAGTCAACTCTTTAGGTCCATTCATAGAGTCACCCCACCAAGTCGACTCTTTAATTTCATTTATCAAATCACCCCGCCAGGTCAGCCCACAAATTACTCTCACCAAGTCGACTATTTAAGTTCCTTCATCAAGTCACCCTACCAGATCGGACCACCAAGTGGACTCTTTAAGTTTATTCATTAAGTCACTTTTCCAAGTCAGCCCACCAAGTCGACTCTTTAAGTTCATTCATCAAGTCACCTCGTCAGGTCAGCCCACCAAGTACTCTCACCAAGTCGACTCTTTAAGTTTGTTCATCAAGTCACCCCGCAAGGTCGGCACATCAAGTACTCTCACCGAGTTTACTCTTTAGGTTTATTCATCAAGTTAGCCCACCAAGTACTCTCACCAAGTCAACTCTTTAAGTTCATTCATCAAGTTGCTCCGCTAGGTCACCCCACCAAGTACTCTCACCGAGTCGACTCTTTAGGTTTATTCATCAAGTTAGCCCACCAAGTACTCTCACCAAGTCAACTCTTTAAGTTCATTCATCAAGTTGCTCCACTAGGTCACCCCACCAAGTACTCTCACCAAGTCGACCCTTTAAGTTAGGTCATCAAGTCACCCCACCAGGTCAGGCCACCAAGTACTCTCACAAAGTTGACTCTTTAGGTTCGTTCATCAATTCACCCCACCAGCTCGGCCTGCCAAGTTCTCTCACCAAGTCGACTCTTTAAGTTTGTTCATCAAGTCACCCCGCCAATTCCACCCACCAAGTACTCTAACAATGTCGACTCTCTAAGTTTGTTCATCAAGTAACCCTGGTAATTCAGCCCACCAAGTACTCTCACCAAGTCACCCCACTAGTTTGACCCACTAAGTTGACTCTTTAAGTTTGTTCATCAAGTCACCCAGCCAAATCGGCCCACCAAGCCGACTCTTTAAGTTCATTCATCAAGTCACATGACCAGGTCAGCCCACCGAGTACTCTCACCAAGTTGTCTCTTTAAATTTGTTAATCAAGTCACCCCACCAGGTCGGCCCACCAAATACTCTCACCAAGTCGACTCTTTAAGTTTGTTCATCAAGTCACCCTGCCAGGTCAGCCAACCAAGTCGACTCTTTAAGTTCGTTCATCAAGTCACCCTACCAAGTTTGCCCACCAAGTTGACTCTTTAGGTTCGTTCATCAATTCACCCCACCAAGTACTCTCACCAAGTTGACTCTCTAAGTTTGTTCATCAAGTCACCCCGCTAGGTCGGCCCACCAAGTTGACTCTTTAAGTTCGTTCATCAAGTCACCCCACAAAGTACTCTAACCAAGTCAATTCTGCAAGTGCATTCATCAAGTCACCTGACCAAGTACTCTCACCAATTCGACTCTTTAACTCTGTTCATCAAGTCACCCCACCAAGTACTCTCACCAGGTCAACTCTTTAGGTCCGTTCATCAAGTCACCCCACAAAGTTGACCCTTCAGGTGCATTCATCAAGTCACCTCACCAAGTACTCTCACCAATTCGACTCTTTAAGTCTATTCATCAAGTCACCCTACCAAGTACTCTCACCAAGTCAACTCTTTAGGACCGTTCATCAAGTCACCCTGCCAAGTCAACCCTTTAAGTCCATTCATCAAGTCACCCCACCAAGTACTCTCACCAAGTTGACTCTTTAAGTCCATTCACAAAGTCACCCAACTAGGTCAGCCCACCAAGTACTCTCATCAAGTTGACTCTCTAAGTCTATTCATCAAGTCACCCCACCAAGCACTCTCACCAAGTCAACTCCTTAGGTCCGTTCATCAAGTCACCTTGCAAAGTCAACTCTTTAAGTTCTTTCATCAAGTTACCCCACCAAGTCGACTCTTGAAGTCCTTTCATCAAGTCACCCCACCAAGCCGACTCTTTAAGTCCATTCATCAAGTCACCAGAACAACTACTCTCACCAAGTCAACTCTATAAGTCTGTTCATCAAGTCACCCCACCAGGTTGGGCCACCAAGTACTTCCACCAACTCAACTCTTTAAGTCCATTCATCAGTTCACCCTGCTAGGTACTCTCACCAAATCAACTCTTTAGGTTCATTCATCAAGTCACCCCACCTAGTCAACCCTTTAAGTCCGTTCATCAAGTCGCCCCACCAAGTACTCTCACCAAGTCAACTCTTTAAGTCCTTTCATCAAGTCACCCCACCAGGTCGACTCTTCAAGTCTGTTCATCAAGTCACCAGAACAAGTACTCTAACCAAGTTGAATCTTTAAGTCAATTCATCAAGTCACCTCACTAGGTTATCCCACCAAGTACTCTCACCAAGTTGACTCTTTAAGTTTGTTCATCAAGTCACCCCATTAGGTCGGCCCACAAACTACTCTCACCAAGTCAACTCTTTAGGTTTGTTCATCAAGTCACCCCACCAAGTACTCTCACTAAGTCGAATCTTTAAGTTCTTTCATCAAGTCACTCCATCAAGTCAGCCCACCAAGTACTCTCACCAAGTCGACCCTTTAAGTTCGGTCATCAAGTCACCCTGCCAGTTTGGCCCAACAAGTACTCTCACAAAGTTTACTCTTTAGGTTCGTTCATTAATTCACCCTGCCAGCTCAGCCCACCAAGTTCTCTCATCGAGTCAACTCTTTAAGTTCATTCATCAAGTCAACCTGACAGTTTCACCCACCAAGTACTCTCACAAAGTCGACTCTCTATGTTTGTTCATCAAGTCATGCTGCTAGGTCAGCCCACCAAGTACTTTCACCAAGTCATCCCACTAGTTTGACCCACCAAGTTGGCTCTTTAAGTTTGTTCATTAAGTCACCTGGCCAAGTCGGCCAACCAAGTTGACTCTTTAAGTTTGTTCATCAAGTCACATGTCAAAGGTCAACCCACCGAGTACTCTCACCAAGTCGACTCATTAAGTGTGTTCATCAAGTCACCCCGCTAGGTCAGCCCACCAAGTACTCTCACCAAATCGACTCTTTAATTTTGTTCATCAAGTCACCCTACTAGGTCGGCCCACCAAGTCAACTCTTTAAGTTTGTTCATCAAGTCACCCTGCCAGGTCAGCCCACCAAGTCGACTCTTTAGGTTCGTTCATCAAGTCACCCCACCAAGTACTCTCACCAATTTGACTCTTTAAGATCATTCATCAAATCACCCTGCTATGTCTTCCCACCAAGTACTCTCACCAAGTTGACTCTTTAGGTTCATTCATGAAGTCACCCCACCAGGTCGGCCCACCAAGTGGACTCTTTAAGTTAATTCATCAAGTCACCCAGTCAGGTCGGCCCACCAAGTCACCAAGTACTCTCACCAAGTTGACTCTCTAAGTTCGTTCATCAAGTCACCCTGCTAGGTTGACCCACCAAGTCAACTCTTTAAGTTCGTTCATCAAGTTTCCCCACCAAGTACTCTAACCAAGTCGATTCTTCGAGTGCATTCATCAAGTCACCCAACCAAGTACTCTCACCTAGTCGAATGTTTAACTCTGTTCATCAAGTCACCCCACCAAGTACTCTCACCAGGTCAACTCTTTAGGTCCGTTCATCAAGTCACCCCACCAAGTCGACCCTTCAAGTGCTTTCATCAAGTCACCCCACCAAGTACTCTCACCAATTCAACTCTTTAAGTCTATTCATCAAGTCACCCCACCAAGTACTCTCACCAAGTCAACTCTTTAGGACCGTTCATCAAGTCACCCCACCAAGTTGACCCTTGAAGTCTGTTCATCAAGTCACCCCACCAAGTACTCTCACCAAGTCAACTCTTTAAGTTTGTTCATGAAGTCACCCAACCAGGTCAGCCCACCAAGTACTCTCACCAATTCAACTCTATAAGTATGTTCAAAAGTCACCCCACCAAGTACTTTGACCAGGTCAACTCTTTAGGTCCATTCATCAAGTCACCCTACAAAGTTGACCCTTTAAGTTCATTCATCATGTCACTCCACCAAGTCAACTCTTTATGTCCTTTCATCAAGTCACCCCACCAAGCCAACTCTTTAAGTCCATTCATCAAATGACCAGAACAAGTACTCTCACCAAGTCGACTCTATAAGTCCGTTCATCAAGTCACCCCTCCAGGTCGGCCCACCAAGTCGACTCTTTAAGTTTGTTCATCAATTCACCCTACCAAGTACTCTCACCAAGTCAACTCTTTAGGTCTGTTCATCAAGTCACCCTACCAAGTCGACCCTTTAATTCTGTTCATCAAGTCGCCCCACCAAGTACTCTCACCAAGTCAACTCTTTAAGTCCTTTCATCAAGTCACCCCACCAAGTCGACTCTTCAAGTTTGTTCATCAAGTCACCAGGACAAGTACTCTAACCAAGACGACTCTTTAAGTCTGTTCATCAAGTCACCCCACTAGGTCGGCCCTCCAAGTACTCCCACTAAGTTGACTCTTTAAGTCCGTTCATCAGTTCACCCCGCCAAGTACTCTCACCAAGTTGACTCTTTAAGTCTACTCATCAAGTCGAACCACCATGTACTCTCATGAAGTTGACTCTTTGAGTCTGTTCATCAAGTCACCCCACCAAGTACTCTAACCAAGTAGATTCTTCAAGTGCGTTCATCAAGTCACTCCACCAAGTACTCTAACCAAGTCAAATCTTTAAGTTCTTTCATCAAGTCACCCCACCAAGTTGACTGTTTAAGTCTGTTCATAAAGTCACCAAACCAAGTACTCTCACCAAGTTGACTCTTTATGTCCCTTTATCAAGACACCCCCCAGGTCAGCCCACCAAGTACTCCCACCAAGTCGACTCTTTAAGTTCGTTCATCAGTTCACCCCGCCAAGTACTCTCACCAAGTGGACTATTTAAGTCTGCTCATCAAATCGAGCCACCAAGTACTCTCACCAAGTCGACTCTTTGATTCCATTCATCAAGTCACCCAACCAAGTGCTCTCACCAAGTTGACTCTTTAAGTCCTTTCATCAAATCACCCCACCAAGTCGACTCTTCAAGTTCGTTCATCAAGTCACCAGAATAAGTACTCTAACCAAGTCGACTCTTTAAGTCCGTTCATCAATTCACCCCACCAGGTCGGCCCACCAATAACTCCCACCAAGTTGACTCTTTAAGTTCGTTCATCAGGTCACCCTACCATGTACTCTCACCAAGTTGACTCTTTAATTTTTCTCATCAAGTCGAGCCACCAAGTACTCTCACCAAGTCGACTGTCTAAGTCCATTCATCAAGTCAACAGAACAAGTACTCTCACCAAGTCGACTCTTTATGTCCCTTCATCAAGTCACCCCACCAGGTCGGCCCACCAAGTACTCCCACCAAGTAAGCTCCTTAAGTCCATTCATCAGTTCACCATGCCAAGTAGTCTCACCAAATGGACTCTTTAAGTTTTCTCATCAAGTCGAGGCACCAAGTACTCTCACCAAGTCATCTCTTTGAGTCCATTCATCAAGTCACCCCATCAAGTGCTCTCACCAAGTCAACTCTTTAGGTCTATTCACCAAGTCACCCCGCCAAGTCAACCCTTTAAGTTCTTTTATCAAGTCACCCCACCAAGTACTCTCACCAAGTTGACTCTTTAAGTCCTTTCATCAAGTCACCCCACCAAGTCATCTCTTTAAGTTCATTCATCAAATCACCAGAACAAGTACTCTCACCAAGTGGACTCTTTATGTCCCTTCATCAAGTCACTATACCAGGTCAGCCCACCAAGTACTCCCACCAAGTTAACTCTTTAAGTTTGTTCATCAGTTCACCCCACCAAGTACTCTCACCAAGTGGACTCTTTAAGTCTACTCATCAAGTCGAGCCACCAAGTACTCTCACCAAGTCAACTCTTTGAGTCCATTCATCAAGTCACCCCACCAAGTGCTCTCACCAAGTCAAATCTTTAGGTCCGTTCACCAAGTCACCCCGCCAAGTTGACCCTTTAAGTTCTTTCATCAAGTCACCCAGCAAGACTCTCACCAAGTCAACTCTTTAAGTCCTTTCATGAAGTCACCCCACGAAGTCGACTCTTTAAGTCTATTCATCAAGTCACCAGAAAAAGTACAAGTACTCTCACCAAGTTGACTCTTTGTGTCCATTCATCAAGTCACCCCACCAGTTTGGCCAGCCAAGTACTCCCACAAAGTTGATTCTTTAAGTCCATTCATCAGTTCACATTGCCAAGTAATCTCACCAAGTGGACTCTTTAAGTCTGCTCATCAAGTCAGGCCACCAAGTACTCTTAGCAAGTCGACTCTTTGAGTCTGTTCATCAAGTCACCCCACCAAGTACTCTAACCAAGTCAATTATTCAAGTGCATTCATCAAGTACTCTCACCAAGTCCACTGTTTAAGTCTGTTCATCAAGTCATCACACCAAGTACTCTCACCAAGTCAACTCTTTAGGTCTGTTCATAGATTCACCCCGCCAAGTTGACCCTTCAAGTGTGTTCATCAAGTCAGCCCAACAAGTCGACTCTTTAAGTTCATTCATCAAGTCACCTTGCCAGGTCAGCCCACAAATTACTCTCACAAAGTTGACTCTTTAAGTTCGTTCATCAAGTCACCCCGCCAGGTCAGCCCACCAAGTGGAATCTTTAAGTTCGTTCATGAAGTCACTCTGCCAAGTCGACCCACAAAGTTGACTCTTTAAGTTCGTTCATCAAGTCACCCTACCAAGTTAGCCCACCAAGTACTCTCACCAAGTTGACTCTTTAAGTTTGTTCATCAAGTCACCCCGCCAGGTCAACCCACCGACTACTCTCACCGAGTTGACTCTTTAGGTTTGTTCATCAAGTCACCCCACCAAGTCGAATCTTTAAGTTCTTTCATCAAGTCATTCTGTCAGGTCGGCCCACCAAGTACTCTCACAAAGTCGACTCTTTAGGTTCGTTCATCAATTCACCCTGCCAGCTCAGCCCACCAAGTTCTCTCACCAAGTCGACTCTTGAAGTTTTTTCATCAAGTCACCCTGCCAGTTTGACCCACCAAGTACTCTCACAAAGTTGACTCTCTAATTTCGTTCATCAAGTCACGCTGCCAGGTCAGCCCACCAAGTACTTTTACTAAGTCACGCCACTAGTTTGACCCACCAAGTTGACTCTTTAAGTTCGTTCATTAAGTCACCCGGCCAAGTCGGCCAACCAAGTTGACTCTTTAAGTTTGTTCATCAAGTCACGTGACTAGGTCAGCCCACCAAGTACTCTCACCAAGTCGACTCTTTAATTTTGTTCATCAAGTCACCCCACCAGGTCGGCCCACCAAGCACTCTCACCAAGTTGACTCTTTAAGTTTGTTCATCAAGTCACCCTGCCAACTCGGCCCACCAAGTAGACTCTTTAAGTTTGTTCATCAAGTCACCCTGCTAGGTTGGCCCACCAAGTCGACTCTTTAGTTTTGTTCGTCAAGTCACCCCACCAAGTACTCTCACCAAGTCGACTCTTTAAGTTCGTTCATCAAATCACCCCACTATATCTGCCCACCAAGTACTCTCACAAAGTTGACTCTTTGGGTTCATTCATGAAGTCACGCCGCTAGGTCGGCCCACCAAGTGGACTCTTTAAGTTCATTCATCAGGTCACTTAGCCAGGTCAACCCACCAAGTCACCAAGTAATCTCACCAAGTTGACTCTCTAAGTTCATTCATCAAGTCACCCTGCCAGGTCAGCCCACCAAGTTGACTCTTTAAGTTCATTCATAAAGTCACCCCACCAAGTACTCTAACCAAGTCGATTCTTGAAGTGCATTCATCAAGTCCCCCAACCAAGTACTCTGACCAAGTCGACTCTTTAATTCTGTTCATCAAGTCACCCCACCAAGTACTCTCACCAGGTCAACTCTTTAGATCCGTTCATCAAGTCACCCCGCCAAGTCGACCCTTCAAGTGCGTTCATCAAGTCACCCCACCAAGTACTCTCACCAATTCGATTCTTTAAGTCTATTCATCAAGTCACCCCACCAAGTACTCTCACCAAGTCAACTCTTTAGGACCATTCATCAAGTCACCCCACCAAGTTGACCCTTGAAGTTTGTTCATCAAGTTATTCCACCCTGTACTCTCACCAAGTCAACTCTTTAAGTCTGTTCATGAAGTCACCCAACCAAGTCGACCCACCAAGTACTCTCACCAAGTCGACCCTCTAAGTCTGTTCATCAAGTCACCCCACCAAGTACTCTCACCAAGTCAACTCTTTAGGTCCATTCATCAAGTCACCCTGCAAAGTCAATCCTTTAAGTTCATTCATCATGTCACCCCACCAAGTTGACTCTTTATGTCCTTTCATCAAGTCACAACACCAAGCCAACTCTTTAAGTCCATTCATCAAGTGACCAGAACAAGTACTCTCACCAAGTTGACTCTATAAGTTTTTTCATCAAGTCACCCCACCAGGTCAGCCCACCAAGTTGACTCTTTAAGTCTATTCATCAGTTCACCCTGCCAAGTACTCTCACCAAGTCAATTCTTTAGGTCCGTTCATCAACTCACCCCGCCAAGTTGACCCTTTAAGTCCGTTCATCAGGTTGCCCCACCAAGTACTCTCACCAAGTCAACTCTTTATGTCCTTTCATCAAGTCACTACACCAAGTTGACTCTTAAAGTTCGTTCATCAAGTCACCAGAACAAGTACTCTAACCAAGTTGACTCTTTAAGTCCGTTCATCAACTCACCCCACCAGGTCGGCCCTCCAAGTACTCCAACCAAGTTGACTCTTTAAGTCCATTCATCAGTTCACCCTGCCAAGTACTCTCACCAAGTTGACTCTTTAAGTCTACTCATCAAGTCAAGCCACCAGGTACTCTCATGAAGTGGACTCTTTGAGTCCATTCATCAAGTCACCCCACCAAGTACTCTAACCAAGTAGATTCTTCAAGTGCATTCATCAAGTCGCCCCACCAAGTACTCTTAGTAGGTTGACTCTTTAAGTCCTTTCATCAAGTCACCCCACCAAGTCGACTATTTAAGTTTGTTCATCAAGTCACCAAACCAAGTACTCTCACCAAGTCGACTCTTTATGTCCCTTCATCAAGTCACCCCACTAGGTCAGCCCACTAGGTACTCCCACCAAGTCGACTCTTAAAGTCTGTTCATTAGTTCACCCCACCAAGTACTCTCACCAAGTGGACTATTTAAGTCTGCTCATCAAGTCAAGCCAACAAGTACTCTCACCAAGTTGACTCTTTGAGTCCATTCATCAAGTCACCCCACCAAGTGCTCTCACCAACTAAACTCTTTAGGTCCGTTCAACAAGTCACTCTGCCAAGTCGACCCTTTAAGTTCTTTCATCAAGTCACCCCACCAAGTACTCTCACCAAGTCAACTCTTTAAGTCCTTTCATCAAGTCACCCCACCAAGTCGACTCTTTAAGTAAACTCTTTAAGTCCTTTCACCAAGTCACCCTAGAAAGTTGCCTCAACGAGTTGACTCTTTAAGTAGATGGTCACCAATTTAAGTCACCACATTGACTTACCATGTGGCCTTACCAAGTTGCCCCACTCGGTCATGTCTTAAAGTCTTCTCACCATGTCAGATTTCTAGCCCGATTCCACAAGTCAGCTCGCCAAGGTTGCTCACGAGTCAAAAGTTCAAGTGCGCCCACCAAGTCGAGTCTTTAAGTTTGCTCACCAAGTCCGCTTGCTAGGTCGGCTCATCGATTCAAGTCATCTCACCCAGTTGACTTACCATCTTTCATCACCGTCAATTTACTCCCATGGCTCATGAAATCACGCCACCTAACCGATGTCAATTTTTGGCTCCATTGCCAAATTCAGCAAAAATGGGGTCGTGGATGGCTATACGGTTACATTTTTCAATGAATTGATTTTTTTAAGGCACTTGTCTATGTGAATGCATATTCTTGAATGTAGAGCAAGCCTTGCATGATACAAAATTCAAGCTGAGCCATAATTTTCAAATTTGGGTAACTTGCAATATAAAATGGGTACCCAAGCCATTCTACTTGAGTCATAATTCTCAAATCAGGTAGCTTCCAATATAAAATGTTTGTTGAGCCATTCTAGTCGGTCTCCAAAAATTGATCAATTTAAACTCCTGACTGATGCAATCAAATTGCCCAACCAATGCCAATCTTTGTCTCCGTTGACAACCTCATCAAAAATGGGGTCGTGGATGGCTATTCGATCACATTTTTCATTGAATTGGGTTTTAAGGTACTTGTCCACTAAATGTACATTTCTGATGTAGAGTAAGCCTTGCTCTAATAGCTTATATAGGGGAGGTAGTGTGCTTGAAAAATGGTGGGCGAGCCAGCTTGGCCGACTCGATCTGGGCGAGCCATGTTGGCCGACCTGATTTGGCGAAGCTGTTCTGGTCGAGCCGATCTGGGTGAGCCATTCTAACCAACCCGATCTGGGTGATCCATGTTGGCCGAGCCATGTTGGCTGAGCCATTCTGGGTGAGCCACGCTGGTTGACTCGATCTGGGCGAGCCATTCTGGCTGACCCGATCTAGCCGAGCTCCAAAAATGATGTCGTGGATGGCTGTTTGGTCACATTTTTCATTGAATTGGATTTTTAAGGGATTTGTCCATCCTATTGCAGATTTCAAATGCAGAAGGAGCCTCGCACTAATAGCTTATATAGGAGAGGTGGTTGCCTGGAGCATCTCCCATGCCCCTTTCATTTATTCAACATTAGTGTCTAGGTGGATCAGATTGTGGGGTTTTCAAATGGTGTATGCTGATGTTGAATTAATTAAAGGGGCATGAAGTGATCTCAATGCTTTTCCTTGGCTCTCCTTTAGATCATGTTTTCTAATGACTCAATTTTGGAAAAGGTAAGGCAGTGGTTGTCGATCCATGGCGTGTCTTTTTGGTGATTTTAAAACTTGATGTAAACGTGAGCCCTTTTATAGCACCTCGACGTTGCTTGGTATAATGGCAATTTTCTATGGGTGCTTGGCACTCTAGCAATTTTTCACGGTGTACTTATCTCAGCTACATGGGAGATTTAATACTGAAAGCTCTTGTTGAAAAATGGTGGCTAAGCCTTGCTGGCTGACCTGATTTGGGCCAACCATGCTGGTCGACCCGATCTGGGTGAGCCATGCTGGCCGACCCAATTTGGGTGAGCCATTCTAGCCGACCTGATCTGGATGAGCCATTTTCTTCAACCTGATCTAGCTGAGATCCAAAAACAGTGTCATGGATGGCTGTTTGGTCACATTTTTCATTGAATTGGATTTTTAAGGGATTTGTCTGTGCTATTGCACATTTCTAATGCAGAAGGAGCCTTGCACTAATAGCTTATATAGGAGAGGTTGTTGCCGTGAGCCTCTCCCATGCCCCTTTCATTAATTCAACATTGGTGTCTAGGCAGATCGGATTGTTGGATTTTCAAATGATGTATGCTGATGTTGAATCAATGAAAGGGGCATGAAGCAATCTCTAAGTGCTTTGCCCTTTAGATCATGTTTTTCGATGACTTAATTTTGGAAAAGGTGAGGTAGTGGTTGCAGATCCATGGTGTGGCTTTTTGGTGATTTTAAAACTTGATCTAAATGTGATCCCTTGTCTAGCACTCCACCATTGCTTGGTATAATGGCAATTTGCTATAGGTGCTTGGCGCTCTAGCAATTTGTCATGGTATACTTATCGCAGCTATATGGGAGCTTTAATACCAAAAGCTCTCTGCAAAAAATGGTGGCCAAGCCATGCTGGCCGACCTAATCTGGGCGAGCCATTCTGGCTGACCTGATCTGGGTGAGCCGTGCTGACCGACCCAATCTAGCTGAGCCATTTTCGTTGACTCGATCTTGCCGAGCTCCAAAAATGGTCTCGTGGATGGCTGTTTGGTCATATTTTTCATTGAATTAGATTTTTAAGGGATTTTTCCATGCTACCATAGATTTTGAATGTAGAAGGAGCCTTGCACTAATAGCTTATATAGGAGAGGTGGTTGTCACGAGCCTCTCCCATGCCCCTTTCATTGATTCAACATTGGTGTCTATGCGGATCAGATTGTTGGATTTTCAAATGGTGTATGCTGATGTTGAATCAATAAAAGGGGCATGAAGCGATCTATTAGTTCTTTTCCTTGGCTCTGCTTTAGATCATGTTTTCCGAAGACTCAATTTTGGAAAAGGTGAGGCAGCGGTTGCTGATCCATGGAATTTCTTTTTGGTGATTTTAAAACTTGATCTAAACGCAAGCCCTTGTCTAGCACTCTAGCATTGCTTGGTATAATGGCAATTTTCTATGGGTGCTCAGTGCTCTAGCAATTTGTCATGGTGTACTTATTACGGCTACATGGGAGCTTTAATATCAAAAGATCTCGGCAAAAAATGGTGGCCGAGCCATGCTGGCCGACATGATCTGGCTTAGCCATTTTCATTGACCTAATTTGGCTCTTCTTTCTCACTCCATCGGCACAAATTTGGGAGTTGTTTGACAGCGGTTGTTGTTCCAATGTGTCATTGTGGTGATCTAGAGAGCGATGCTAAGGGTGGGAGCTTGTGTCTGGCATTTGGGATGTTTATGCAGGCGAGCAGGGGAGCTTCTCTTATTGAAACTTCTCTATGGCCTTTGAATATAGACTCAGTGCCAACAATATCGATGGATACGAGCCTTGGATTCCAAATTTGTTCAGCTAACATTGGTTTTTGTGAGAGATGGGTATGAAAGCACTTCCCAATTGCTATGTGAGAGCTCCCTAAGATCGCCTCTATGCCAACTCAATTGGCACAACGTTGGGAACAGTTCGATAGCGATTTTCATTCCAATGTGTCAGTAGGATGTCTTGGAATGTGGCCTTTCAAGGGTGAGCTCACATCTAGAACTTGGATTGTGCATCGTCACAAGTGAATAGGGAGATTTGTCTGTGAACGGCGGCATGGTGATTTAAAGAGAAAATTGACTTAGTAGTCGGAGCATTGGCCTCAGGCCATTATGAAAGCCTTGCAATTTCTCTATAATTGCAACCTATGTTTTTGCAGTAGCAAAGTTTGCATGTTAGATTGGCCTTTGTTTTGTACAGTTCCAAGAGATGACCTCCAGAACTTATGGATTGGGCCCTTTCAAGGTGAAATTCATCTAGTTGATCAAATGAGCTCAATGACCATTTCACTCCCTTGGCTCCATGAATTCAAATCCCATCCAGCTGCCATAAACACTCCAAATGCCAAGCCGTTGTTACCATACCATCCTACCTGAGCTGTTCCACCCAAGCTGAGCTATTTTGCTCAATCTCCAAAAGGTTGCTATTTCACTACCTTGGTCCATGAATTCCAATCTCGTAACTGATAACAATCTTTTGCTCCTCTGCTGACCTCATAAAAAATGGGGTCGTGGATGGCTGTTTGGTCACATTTTTCAATATTTTGGATTTTTAAGGCAGTTGTCGATGTGTTCACTAATTTCTAATGTAGAGCAAGCCTCACACTAATAGCTTATATAAAAGAGTTGGCTACCGCAAGCCTCTCCCATGCCCCTCTCATTGATTCAATGCCGGTGTCAAGGTAGATGGATATGTCAGATTTTTAAATAGTGGACGCCGACGTTGAATCAATTAGAGGGGCATGAAGCACACCCTCAAGGTGCTATTCCTCGACTCTCCTTTAGATCATGTTTTCTTGTCACTTAGCTGGCACAATTTCAAAAAAAGGTTTGGCAGTAGTTGCCAGCCCTCACCATGTCTACTTGGTGATTTTAAAAGTTTATCTAAAATGGGAGCTCTCATCTAGCACCTTCGTCCGGTGTTGATCGGGTATTGCATAAATTTTTGCTATCGGCGCGAATCCCCCAACAAATGCCTACCCTTGGACTGCCTCTTAGATCACCTTCTTTGATCACTTGACCAATGTAATTATGGAAGAGACTTGGCAGTGGTTGCCATTCTATAGCATGTCTGTTCAGCAATTTTGAAGTTGATCTAATGGCTAGCCCTTGTCTATCCATGAGGTGGGTGCCTGGTGCTCTAGCAATTTTTTGTGTGCCTATCGCAGCTACAATGGGAGCTTTGATAAAAAAATCTCCTGGTGACCCTCCCCAATAGAAATAGTGTAGGTGTTCAAGAAAGACACGTAATTCAGATTTCAAATATTGGCACCAGCATTGTTTCTATTGGAAGGGCCGTAAAGCCATCTCAATTTTTCTATGCGAGGGCTCTCTCCCTAGAGTCATTCTCTTTGCAACAACTTCTTTGGAATTTTTTTTTGGAATGGTTTAGTAGCAGTTGTCATTTCAATGGTGCCGTTGTGGTGGTTGCCTGGGCAACGATCTGAAGGGAGAGACTTCGTCTAGCAGTTGGGCTGCGCATCACAAGTGACAAGGGATCCTTTGTAACCGGAAGCTCCCCATGGCCATTCGATGAGAAGAAGCATTTCCTATGTGAGCAAGGATGAATGTAGCCTCGAATTCCAAATGAAATAAACAACATCGGATCTATATAAGAGTGGAATGAAGCAGTAGCCTCTTTGCTATGCGTGGCTCCCCAAAGTTGCTCTTCTTTCTCACTCCATCGACACAAATTTGGGAGTTGTTTGACAATAGTTGTCATTCCAATGTGTCATTGCGGTGATCTGGAGAGTGATGCTAAGGGTGGGAGCTTGTGTCTAGCATTTGGGATGTTTGTGTGAGTGATCTAGGGAGCTTTTGTTTTTGGTACCTCTCTGTGGCCTTTGAATATATAGACCCAGTGCCGATGATATTGATGGATACGAGCCTTGGATTCTAAATTTGTTCATAGCTAACATTGGTTTTTGTGAGAGATGGGTATGAAAGCACATCCTGATTGCTACGCAAGAGCTCCCTAAGGTCGCCTCTATGCCAACTCAATTGGCACAACATTGGGAATGGTTCGATAGTCATTTTCGTTCAAATGTATCATCAAGGGATGTCTTGGAAAGTGGTCTTTCAAGGGCGAGCTCACCTCTAGCACTTGGATTATGCATCGCATCACAAGTGAATGGGGAGATCTCTCTATGAAAGGCAACATGGTTATTGCAAGAGAAAATTGACTTATTCAGAGCATTGGCCTCAAGCCATTATGACGGCCTTCTAATTTCTCTTTAATTGCAACCTATGTTTGTGCAGTAGTAGAGTTTGCATGTAAGATTGGCCTTGTTCTTGACAGTTCTAGGAGATGACCTCTGAAACTTTTGGATTGGGCCCCTTCAAGGTGAAATTCATCTAGTTAATCGGATGAGCTCGATGACCATTTCACTCCCTTGGCTCCATAAATTCACATCTCCTAACCGATGATAATCTTTTGCTCCTCTGCCAACCTCATAAAAAATTAGGTCGTTGATGGCTGTTTGGTCAGAATTTTCAATGATATGGATTTTTAAGGTAGTTGTCAGTGTGTTCACTAATTTCTAATGTAGAGTGAGCCTTGCACTAATAGCTTATATAGGAGAGGTGGTTGTTGCGAGCCTCTCCCATTCCCCTCTCATTGATTCAACGTCGGTGTCAAGGTAGATGGATATGTCAAATTTTGAAACGGTGGACATCGACGTTGAATCAATTGGAGGGGCATGATGACCACCCTTGAGGTGCTATTCCTCAACTCTCCTTTAGAATATTTTTTCTTGTCACTCATCTGGCACAATTTTGGAAAAAGGTTTGGTAGTGGTTGTCAGTCCTCACCGTGTCTACTTGGTGATTTTAAAACTTGATCTAAAATGGGAGCCCTCATCTAGCACCTTCGTCTGGTGTTGCTTGGGTATTGCATAAATTTTTTCTATAAGTGCAAATACCAGAATGAATTCCTACCCTTGGACTCTCTCTTAGATCACCTTCCTCTATCTCTTTATCAACACAATTATGGAAGAGACTTGGTAGCGGTTGCCATTCTATAGCATTTTTGTTCAGTGATTTCAAAGTTGATTCTAGCAATTTTTTATGTGCCTATCGTGGCTACAATGGGAGAGGTGGTTGTCGCGAGCCTCTCTCGTACCCCTCTAATTGATTCAATGCTGGTGTCAAGGTGGATGGATATGTCAAATTTTGAAATGGTGGACATCGACGTTGAATCAATTAGAGGGGCATGAAGCCCACCCCCGAGGTGCTATTCCTCGACTCTCCTTTAGATCATGTTTTCTTGAAACTTAGCTGGTGCAATTTTAGAAAAAAGTTTGACAACGGTTGCCAGCCCTCACCATGTCTACTTGGTGATTTTAAAACTTGATCTAAAATGGGAGCCCTCATCTAGCACCTCCTTCCAATGTTGCTTAGGTATTGCATAATTTTTTTCTATCGGTGTGAATCCCCCAATGAATGCCTACCCTTGGAGACTCTCTTAGATCACCTTCTTTGATCAGTCAACCAATGGAATTACAAAAGAGACTTGGCAGTGGTTGCCATTCTACAGCGTGTCTATTCAGCAATTTCGAAGTTGATCTAATGATGAGTCCTTGTCTAGCCATGAGGTGGGTGGTGGGTGCTCTAGAAAAAAATTTTGTGTGCCTATCATGGCTAAAATGGGAGAGGTGGTTGCCATGAGCCTCTCTGGTGCCCCCCTCATTGATTCAACACTGGTGTCAAGGGGGATGGATATGTCAGATTTTGAAATGGTGGATGCGGACGTTGAATCAATTAAAGGGGCATGAAGCCCACCCTCAAGGTGCTATTCCTAGACTCTCCTTTAGATCATATTTTCTTTTCACTCAGATGGCACAATTTCGGAAAAAGGTTTGGCAAGGGTTTCCAGCCATCACCATGTCTACTTGGTGATTTTAAAACTCGATCTAAAATGGGAGCCCTCGTCTAGCACCTCCGTCCAATGTTGCTCGAGTATTGCATAAATTTTTTCTATCGGCATGAATCCCCCAACGAATTCCTACCCTTGGACCCTCTCTTAGATCACCTTCTTCGATCACTCGACCTACACAATTATGGAAGCGAATTGGTAGCAATTTCCATTCTACAGCACGTCTGTTCTGTGATTTTGAATTTGATCTAATGGCGAGCCCTTGTCTAGCCATGAGGTGGGTGCTTGGCGCTCTAGCAATTTTTTGTGTGCCTATTATGGCTACAATGGGAGAGGTGGTTGTCATGAGCCTCTCCCATGCCCCCCTCATTGATTCAACGTCAGTGTTAGGGCGGATGGATATGTCAAATTTCAAAATGGTGGACGCCATCTTTGAATCAATTAAAGGGGCATGAAGCCCACCCTCAAGTTGCTATTCCTTGACTATCATTTAGATCATGTTTTCTTGTCACTCAGATGGCGCAATTTTAGAAAAAGGTTTGGCAGTAGTTGCCAGCCCTCACCATGTCTATTTGGTGATTTTAAAACTTGATCTAAAATGGGAGCCCTTGTCTAGCATGTCTTTCCGGTGTTGCTTGGGTATTGCATAATTTTTTCCTATTGGCACGAATCCCCTAATGAATGCCTACCCTTGGATTGTCTCTTAGATCACCTTCTTCGATCACTCGACCGATGCAATTATGAAAGAGACTTGTTAGCGGTTGCCATTCTATAGCACGTCTGTTTAGCAATTTCAAAGTTGATCTAATGGTGAGCCCTTGTCTAGCCATGTGGTGAGTGGTGGGCGCTATAACAATTTTTTGTGTGCCTATCGCAGCTACAATGGAAGAGGTGGTTGTTGCAAGCCTCTCTCGTGCCCCTCTGATTGATTCAATGTTGGTGTCAAGGTCGATGGATATGTTAGATCTTGAAATGGTGGATGCTGACGTTGAATCAATTAGAGGGGCATTAAGCCCACCCTCAAGGTGTTATTCCTAGACTCTCCTTTAGATCATGTTTTCTGGTCACTCAGCTAGTGCAATTTCAAAAAAAGGTTTGGTAGCGGTTGCCAGCCCTCACTGCATCTACTTGGTGATTTTAAAACTTGATCTAAAATAGGAGCCCTCGTTTAGCACCTCCATCCGATTTTGCTCAGGTATTGCATAAATTTTTTCTATCAGCGTGAATCCCCCAACGAATGCCTACCCTTGGACTCTCTCTTAGATCACCTTCTTCGATCACTTGACTGATGCAATTACAGAAGAGACTTGGTAGTGGTTGCCATTCTACAACATGTCTGTTCAGTGATTTCAAAGTTGATCTAATGGCGAGCACTTGTCTAGCCATGAGGTGGGTGCTGGGAACTCTAGCAATTTTTTGTGTGCCTATCATGGCTACAATGGGAGAGCTAGTTGCCACGAGCCTCTCCCATGCCCCTCTCATTGATTTAATGCCAGTGTCAAGGTGGATGGATATGTTAGATTTTGAAATGGTGGAGGCTGACATTGGATCAATTAGAGGGGCATGAAGCTCACCCTCAAGGTGCTTTTACTTGAGTCTCCTTTAGATCATGTTTTATTGTCACTCAGCTGGCGCAATTTTAGAAAAAGGTTTGGTAGCGGTTGCTAGCCCTCACCACATCTACTTGGTGATTTTAAAACTTGATCTAAAATGGGAGCCCTCGTCTACCACCTCCATCCAGTGTTGCTCGGGTATTGCATAAATTTTTGCTATCGGCAAGAATCCCCTAACGAATGCCTACCCTTGGACTGTCTCTTAGATCACCTTCTTCGATCACTTGACCAATGCAATTATGGAAGAGACTTGGCAGCGATTGCCAGTCTACAGTGCATCTATTCAGCAATTTTGAAGTTGATCTAATGGCAAGCCCTTGTCTAGCCATGAGGTGGGTGTTTGGCACTCTAGCAAATTTTTGTGTGCCTATCACGGCTACAATGGGAGCTTTGATAAAAAAATCTCTTGGTGACCCTCCCCAATAGAATCAGTGCAAGTGTTCAAGAAAGACACATTATTCGAATTTCAAATATTGGCACCAGTATCATTTCTATTGGAAGGGCCGTGAAGCCATCCCGATTTTGCTATGCGAGGGCTCTCTCTCCAAAGTTGTTCTCTTTGCAACAACTTCTTTGGCGCAAAATTTTTGGAATGGTTTGATAGAAGTTGTCATTGTAATGGTGCCATTGTGGTGGTTGCCTAGGCAGCAATCTGAACAACGAGCCTTCATCTAGCAGTTGGGCTATGCATCACAAGTGACAAGGGAGCCTTTGTTATCAGAAGCTCCCCGTGGTCATTCGATCAAAAGAGCCATTTCTTGTGTGAGAAAGGATGAATGCAGCCTCAGATTCCAAATGAAATCAACAACATCGGATCTAAACATAAGAGTGGAATGAAGTAGTAGCCTATTTGCTATGCAAGGCTCCCCAAAGTTGGTCTTCTTTCTCACTCCATTGGCACAAATTTGGGAGTTGTTCGACAGTGATTGCCATTCCAATGTGTCATTACGGTGATCTCAAGAGCAATGCTAAGGGTGAGAGCTTGTATCTAGCATTCGGGATGTTTGTGCAAGTGAGCAGGGGATCTTCTCTTATCAAAACCTCTCTGTGGCCTTTGAATATAGACCCAGTACCGACGATATCAATGAATAGGAGCCTTGGATTCTAAATTTGTTCACAACTAACATTGGTTTTTGTGAGAGATGGGTACAAAAGCACATCTCAATTTCTATGCGGGAGCTCCTTAAGGTCGCCTCTATCCAACTCAATCAGTACAACAGTGGGAATGGTTTGATAGTGGCTATCATTCCAATGTGTCATTGGGATGTCTTGGAAAGTGGTCTTTCAAGGGCAAGCTTGCATCTAGCACTTGGATTGTGTGTCACATCACAAGTGAATGGGGAGATCTCTCTATGAATGGTGGCATGGTGATTGCAAGAGAAAATTGACTTAGTCGGAGCATTGGCCTTGGGCCATTGTGACGGCCTTGCAATTTCTCTTTAATTGCAACCTATGTTTGTGCAGTAGTAGAGTTTGCATGTAAGATAGGCCTTGTTCTTGACTCTTCTAGGAGATGAGCTCTGGAACTTTTGGATTGGGCCCCTTCAAGGTGAAATTCATCTAGTTGATCATATGAAGCTTAATGTGCTTGTATCTATTCTGAGAAGGTAATGATGGTCATTAATCGATAGCGGTGAGTATATCTAATTTAGTAATCGCAATGGCAGAGCTAGTGGGAAGTACTTGTCAACTTTGTTTTGTTGGATACCCTATATGTAGGTGTTTGCATGGCTTGCAATACACTATACATTTGGTGTTTGATTGTAAGATGCACTTGTTGCTGAGTGTATGGAGTTTTATCTTTTAGCCAAGGGCTCTGACTCTTGGCATGTTCTATCGTTGCATTTTTATCCTGCCCAAATGGCAAGAAGGAAAGAGATGGTCGCCTCTTCATTTTCTCATCCTAAAGAAGTGCATGGCACTATCATGGCAGCTATTGTGGTCTAGGTCATTAGAAGCATAAAGTATTACCGATAATTTTTGTTTGCATGCGAAAACTCTAAATGCCCTATCCTACCCGTGCGATCCGAACGGCTATCGCTCATGGGTTCTGCGAGAGATACTCTTCTTTAGCTTCCCCCTAAAGAGAGTGTTTGGTGTTTGCATTGTGTGGACAAAAAGCCCAAGGTGTTTCATCACTCTTCAAATGAAAGATTCTAGGAGGGCTTTTTGAAGTATGGCCATTTGTACGGGGTGCACCAAAAAGCGTATAGGGGGCATATGCCTGGGAAATGGATGTCTCTAAGTGTCCTTACTTAGTTGCGTGCGCGGTGTTCATCTTTGCATTACAACTTTGTTGTGAGCATTTGTGATTCAATCAATTTGGGGGAACAGGTTTCGTATGAGATGTTCTTCTTAGGCTCCTACAAACTAGAGTGCTCATCTTTGTAATGCTTTGAAAAGTGCAGGCCCAACATGTCTGTTTAGGGGAAGAAATCACACAAATTCTTTTTGCCGAGATGTGGGTGCTCGCGGGTGGTTCCCTCGCAGTGCAGTTCTTTGGTATGTGCATGTGCATGAGATTGAAGCTTTTCTAACAACGCTAGTGTGAGTGTTCACCCGTAGGAACTTTTCTGTACCTGCACTGGCAGATCATGTGTCATGAGGAATGGTTAGTGAGGCTGTGCTGGGAAAGGAGATATTTGCCAGAGGTTAGACATGTTCGTGTATGCGGGTGAGTTCTCATCACCTATAAATGTGTAGAGGGGGTGTTATACACGATGCCCTTGAGTGGCCTTATAATTAAGGTGGTCACGTGCATAGTGATGCCCCCGCCAATTGCATTACCAGCCATGTTTTCAACTCACACGGTCCTTCACCCTTTAGCACGGTGGTCTCTGTTGGCACTTTGGCAACCAGCTCTTCATCATGGGAAAATGTTTGTTGTGATTGAGAAGGATTTTTTCTATGTGGGTGCACCCCCACAGGCATGTAGGAGGCATATTCCTGGGAAATGGATGTCTTTGAGTGGCCTTACAATTGAGGTGGCTATGTGCGCAATGCATCTTGTACAGACTTGAGGCTTCTTTTCGAGTAGTGGTGATAGTGAGTTTGAGGGTAAAGGGTTCCATACAGGATGTTCTTCCTAGGCGCCTGTGAACTGAGCCTCCCTATTCGGCCCTCTTTGGTTGACGATGGGACACTTTCCTCTTGTGTGAAATCTTTGAGCGTTGTGAGCCCTGCATGTGCTGTGAACATCATTCTTGTTGCTTGTGTGGCAGATTATGTTTGGATGCATGACAGAACGAATGCAAATTTTAGTTCCCCATCACGGCGGGCATCCCTTGGATATAGCAGGTCTTGGGGGTCCCCTTGTTGTTAGAACCTACCTGGTCAATCCTGCCAGTAGTCATATGCTTGTCTCAAAGATTAAGCCATGCATTTCTAAGTATGAACTATTTCAGACTGTGAAACTGTGGATGGCTCATTAAATCAGTTATAGTTTCTTTGATGGTACTTTGCTACTTGGATAACTATAGTAATTCTAGAGCTAATACGTGCACCAAATCTCGACTCTTGGAAGGGATGCATTTATTAGATAAAAGGCTGGTGCGGGCTTGCCCACTATTCCAGTGATTCATGATAACTCGATGGATCACACGGCCTTCATACTGGCGACACTTCATTCAAATTTCTACCCTATCAACTTTTGATGGTAGAATAGAGGCCTACCATGGTGGTGATGGGTGACAGAGAATTAGGGTTTGGTTTTGGAGAGGGAGCCTGAGAAACAACTACCACATCCAAGGAAGGTAGCAGGTGCACAAATTACCCAATCCTGACATGGGGAGGTAGTGACAATAAATAACAATACTGGGCTCATCGAGTCTGGTAATTGGAATGATTACAATCTAAATCCCTTAATGAGGATCCATTGGAGGGAAATTATGGTGCCAGAAGAAACACTAATTGTAGCTCCAATAGCATATATTTAAGTTGTTGCAGTTAAAAAGCTCATAGTTGGACCTTGGGTCATCACGGTCGGTCTGCCTTCTAGGTGTGCTTTTTCCCTCACATCCCTTCTGCCGGAAGCATTTTCCTGACCTTAATTGGCTAGGTCATAGTTCTAGCACCGTTACTTTGAAATATTAGAGTGCTCAAAGCAATCCTACACTCTGAGTACATTAGTATGGAATAACACGATAGGAGTCTCGTCCTGTTCCATTCGCCTTCGGGACCAAAGTAATGATTAATAGGGACTGTCGAGGGCATTCATATTTCATTGTCAGAGGTGAAATTCTTGGATTTATGGAAGATGAACCATTGCGAAAGAATTTGCCAAGGATGTTTTCATTAATCAAGAATGAAAGTTGGGGGCTTGAAGACGATCAGATATCATCCTAGTCTCAACCATAAATAATGCCGACCAGGGATCGGTGGATGTTGCTCTAAGGACTCCGCCAGCACCTTCTAAGAAATCAGAGTGTTTGGGTTCAAGGGGAGTATAGTCACAAGGCTGAAACTTAAAGGAATTGATAGAAGGGCACCACCAAGAGTGGAGCCTGCGGCTTAATTTGACTAAACACGGGGAAACTTACCAGGTCCAGACATAGTAAGGATTGACAGATTGAGAGCTCTTTCTTGATTCTATGGGTGGTGGTGCATGGCCATTCTTAGTTGGTGGAGCAATTTGTCTATTAATTCCATTAATGAATGAGACCTTAGCCTTCTAACTAGCTACGTGAAGGTTCCCCTTCATGGCCAACTTCTTAGAGGGACTATGGCCTCCTAGGCCTTGGAAGTTTGAGGCAATAACAGGTTTGTGATACCCTTAGATGTTCTGGGCCACACGCATGCTACACTGATGCAACCAATGAGTTTCTCTCCCTAGCCAAAAAGGTTTGGGAAATCTTGCCAAATTGCATCATGATGGGGATAGACCATTGCAATTATTGATCTTCAACAAGGAATTCCTAGTAAGCGTGATTCATCAGCTTGCATTGACCACGTCCCTACACTTTGTACACACCACCCATCACTCCTACCGATTGAATGATCTAGTGAAGTGTTTGGATCACGACAACAATGGCAATTCTTGTTGGCAACATCATGAGAAGTTCAATGAACCTTATCATTTAGAGGAAGGAGAAGTCGTAACAAGGTTACCGTAGGTGAACCTGCTGTAGGATCATTGTCAGTTCGAGACCCTAAATCATGTAGGGGATGGAGTTGGCCTCCTCCCCACCCCTAAAATCTCAGGGGCATATGGAAACTTGGCCCTGCAGTGATGTGCTTGATGGCCAAGCTATGGGTCTAGTGCCATCAAGGTTGATGGTCACATTGAATTCCATGATCGAAAGTGTGGATTCCTCACAGGGCGAAGAAGAGACTCGGATGTAATCTGTATTTGGATCAGTGCCTTCAAATGACATTTGCATCAGAGTGAGAGGTCTTTTCTCAATTGGAGTTTAGAGGGGGTCTAGGCCTCGTCCCCCGTTGAGATTTCATGGTTCGATCGCATGCACTTTTCTGTGCCAGGGATCCATCATTTTGACGGTGGCAAGTCGAGACTGCCACAACCTCCTGTTGCCTTACCCAGGTGTGTTGACTCATCACTTGGAGTGTTCTGTGTTTAGGATGGGTGCACTCGCATGATTTTTGAGGTAGGGGCCCCGTCCGCTGACACGACTCTTCCATGTGTCAACTCCCACCTTTGCAAGGTGATGGGGCAGCGACACACCACAACGTTCCTTGTCATGCCCATTGGGTGCTCAGGGTTTGGGATGTGTCAACACCCAACACACGGGTGCATTGCGCACCTTAGAAATCCAAATAATGTAGTGTGATCCAGCACCTCGCACGCTTGGGTCACTAAAAGACAAAAACATAACAAAATCATGACTCTCGACAATGGATATCTCAGCTCTCGCCACGATGAAGAATGTAGCAAAATGCGATACTTAGTGTGAATTGAAAAATCCTTTGAATCATCAAGTCTTTGAACGTAAGTTGCACCAAAGGCCTCGACCAAGGGCATGTCTACTTGGGAATCGCACTACAAAATTTTTCCCTCCCCAGCGAGGAGTGGAGATGGCCATCCATGTCTGCAAGTAGCATGTGGTTAGCTAAAATGAGCATGAGGTCCATCGATCCCTCATGATGAGCGGTGGCTCACAAAGGCCAGTGTTGGTTTGTGCTAATCGAATGATTCCTTGCAAGGAACTTTATTCTTGGCTTAGCGGCCCGCTATAGTGTAGGCATGCTACATCTCTACTGCATCCCTAAGTCAAGCATGAATACCCACTGAGTTAAAGCATATCAGTAAGTGGAGGAAAAGAAACTTACCAGGATTTCCCTAGTAACGACGAGCCAACTAGGAAGAGCCCAGCATGAAAATCGACGGCTGTGCCTATCAAATTGTAGTCTGTAGAAGCATCCTCAGTGATAAACCAGGCCCACGTCCCTTAGAAGGGGGCACTGAAGAGGGTGAGAGCCCTGTCGAGCTCAGACTTTGAAAAAGTATGGGTGAGAGACCGATAGCGAACAAGTACCGTGAGGGAAAGATGAAAAGGACTTTGAAAAGAGAGTTAAAGAGTGCTTGAAATTGTTGGGAGGGAAGTGGATGGAGGATGAGGATGTGCCTCGATCGGATGCCAAATGGTGTGAGCCAATCTGCCACTTGGTTCGGGGGATGTGCCAACGTGGGCTATCATGGCAGCACAAGTGTGACCTTCTGGTCACAGAAATACTTCCATCATAGAAGTTGAGGAGCAAAGCGCATGCCTTTATGGTGGGCTCTCGGGCACCTGTGCGCTCGTGGTACTGGCCAGTGGGCTTTCCATCCAACCCATCTTGAAACACAGACCAAGGAGTCTAACATGTGTGCAAGTTGGTAGGTTGGGAAAACCCGCGAGGTGCAAGGAAGCTAACTGGCAAGATCCCCTCTTGGGGGGTGCACTGCCGACCGACCCTGATCTTCTATGAAGGGTTTGAGTGGGAGCACACTTGTTGGGACCCAAAAAATGGTGAACTATGCTTGAGTAGGGAGAAGCCAAAGGGAACTCTAGTGGAGGCTCGCAGCAATACTAACATGCAAATCGTTCATTTGACTTGGGTATAGGGGTGAAAGACTAATCGAACTGTCTAGTAGCTGGTTTCCTCCGAAGTTTCCCTCAAGATAGTTGGAGCTCATGTGCAAGTTTTATCAAGTAAAGTAAATGATTAGAGGCATTGGGTGCAAAGAACCCTCAACCTATTCTCAAACTTTAAATAGGTAAGTCAGTGTGGTTTCTCTATTGAGCTGCGCCATGGAATCATGAGCTCCAAGTGGGCCATTTTTGTTAAGCATAACTGGTGATGCAGGATGAATTGAAAGTTGAGTTATGATGCCAAATTGTGTGCTAACCTAGATCCAACAAAGGGTGTTGGTTGATTAAGACAATAGGACAGTGCTCATGGAAGTCAAAATCCCCTAAGGAGTGTGTAACAACTCACCTATCGAATCAACTAGCCTCGAAAATGGATGGCGCTGTAGAGAGCAACCTATACTCGACCGTCAGGGAAAGTGCCAAGGTCTAATGAGTAGGAGGATGCAGGGGTTGTTGCAAATCCTTGGGCGTGAGCCTGGGTGGACCAGCCCCTGCTGCAGATCTTGGTGGTAGTACCAAATATTCAAATGAGAACTTTGAAGACTGAAGTGGGGAAAGGTTTCATCGAAAGGGAATTAGGTTAATATTCCTGAACCAGGATGTGGCGGTGGACGACAATGTTAGGAAATCTAGAGATGTCGGCAGGGGCCCCAAGAAGAGTTTTCTTTTCTTTTTAACAGGCTGCCCACCCTAAAATCAGTTCAACTAGAGATAGGGTCCAGCAGCTGGAAGAGCACCACATGTCTCACGATGTCCAGTGCGCCTTTGGTAGCCCTTGAAAATCTAGAGGACCAAGTATCATTCACGCCTGGTCATACTCATAACCACATCAGGTCTCCAAGGTGAACAACCTCTGGTCAACAAAATAATGTACGTAAGGGAAGTTAGCAAAATGGATCTATAACTTTAGGAAAAGGATTGGCTCTAAGGGATGGGCCTAGGGGTCTACACCCTGAACTCATGGGCTATTGGTGGCCTACCTGAGCTGCTCCCATGGTGAGGGTGGGCCATCGCGTGCCGATCAGGCGATGGATGCAGGACACCCCCTTCAACGGTCTTTCCCTAGGCGACAAACAGTCAACTCAAAACTGGTATGGACAAGGGGAATCTAACTATTTAATTAAAAAAAAGCATTGCGATGGTCCCTGTGGATGCTAACGCAATGTGATTTCTACCCAGTGCTCTGAATGTCAAGGTGAAGAAATTCAACCAAGCACGGGTAAACGGCGAGAGTAACTATGACTCTCTTAAGGTAGCCAAATGCCTCATCATCTAATTAGTGATGTGCATGAATGGATTAATGAGATTCCCATTGTCCCTATCTACTATCTAGAAAAACCACAGCCAAGCGAATGGGCTTGGCAAAATCAATGGGGAAAGAAGACCCTATTGAGCTTGACTCTAGTTTGACTTTGTGAAATGACTTGAGAGGTGTAGAATAAGTGGGAGCTTTCAGGTGCAAGTGAAATACCACTACTTTTAACATTATTTTACTTATTCCATGAGGAAGAGATGGGGCAATGCCCCTATTTTTAGCCTTAAGGTGCATCTAGGCATGCCGATCCAAGCAGAATACATTGTCAAGTGGTGAGTTTTGCTAGGGTGGCACATCTGTTAAAAGATAATGTAGGTGTCCTAAGATGAGCTCAATGAGAATAGAAATCTCGTATGGAACAAAAGGGTAAAAGCTCATTTGATTTTTATTTTTAGTACAAATACAAACTGTGAAAGCGTGGCCTATCGATCCTTTAGACTTTTAGAATTTGAAGCTAGAGGTGTCAGAAAAGTTACCATAGGGATAACTGGCTTGTGGTAGCCAAGCATTCATAGCAATGTTGCTTTTTGATCCTTCGATGTTGGCTCTTCCTATCATTGTGAAGCAGAATTCACCAAGTGTTGGATTGTTCACCCACCAATAGGGAACGTGAGCTGGGTTTAGACTGTCATGAGATAGGTTAGTTTTTCCCTACTGATGATCCATGCCATGATAGTAATTCAACTTAGTATGAGAGGAACCATTGATTCATACATTTGATCATTGCACTTGGTTTAAAAGCTAGTGGTGTGAAGCTACCATGTGTCGAATTATGACTAAACTCCTCTAAGTTAGAATCCATGTTAGATGCAGTGAATATGTCTCTCTGGCTACATCGCGACCCATAGTAGGGGTGCTCTTGCACTCCCAGGGGCCCGTGTCATTGGCCATCTCTGATCGGTGCATTAGTCCATTGGAGCAACCTTGGATATTAATTTCAAGTAGTTGACGAGAAGAATCTTTTGCAGATGACTTAAATAAGCGATGGGGTATTGTAAGTGGCAGAGTGGCCTTGCTACCACAATCCACTGAGATTCAACCCTTTGTCGCCTTGATTCATAAAACCTTTTTTGACTCTGACCTAGGTGGGGTTTGTAATTTGTGCGAGGGAAAGAAAATCTCCCAAGTGCCAAATTCTGAGTGGGTGGGGTTTGCAATTTTTTTTTGCAAGGTTGTAACAATCTCTGAGGTGCCAAATTCCTAGGGGGTAGAGTTTGCAATTTGTGCGAGTGTAGGAAAATCTTCCAAGTGCCAAATTTTGGGTGGGTGGGGTTTGCAATTTTTGTGAGGGCAGAAAAACTCTCCCAGGTGCCAAATTTCAAGTGGGTGCAGTTTTGTGAAAATTTCCGTGAGGGCAAGGAAATCTCCCAAGTGCCAAATTCTCGGTGGGGTGGGGTTTTGTAAAAAATTTTGCGAGGGCGAAGAAATCTCCCAAGTGCCAAATTCTTGGTGGGTGGGGTTTACAATTTCTGCTGGGGAAAAAAGATCTCCCAAGTGACACATTTTGGGTGGGTGGGGTTTTGTAAAAAATTTTGCGAGGGCAAAAAAATCTCCCAAGTGCCAAATTCCAGGCGGGTGCAGTTTGCAATTTCTGTGAGGGCGAAAAAATCTCCCAAGTGCCAAATTCTTGATGGGTGGGGTTTGCAATTTTTGTGAGCGCGTAAAAAGCTCCCAGGTGCCAAATTCCTGGCGGCTAGGCTTTGCAACTTTTGCCAGAGTAGAAAAATCTCTCGAGTGCCAAATTTCGGGAGAGAGGGAGGGGTTTTGTAGAAATTTCTGCCAGGGCAGAAAAATCTCCCGAGTGATAAATTTTTTGTGCGTGGGGTTTTGCAAAATTTCCACGAGGGGGAAAAAAATCTCCCAAGTCCCAAATTCTGAGCTAGTGGGGTTTGCGATTTTTAGAAGGGCGAAAAAATCTCCCAAGTGCTAAATTCCCAGCAGGTGGGATTTTGTGATTTCTGCGAGTGGGAAAAAATCTCTCGAGTGCCAAAGTTTCCTCGAGGGCAAAAAAGTCTTCCAAGTGCAATTTCCATGTGGGTTGGGTTCATAATCAGTGCAATTTTGGGCAGGTCAGGTTTGATATTTCTGTGAGGGCAAGAAAATCTTCCAATTTCAAATTTCGAGTAGGTGGGGTTTCATAATTTCCAAGTGCCAAATTCTGAGCGAGTGGGGTTTGTAAATTCTACGAGGGCAAAAAAATCTTCCAAGTCCAAATTTTGAGCAGGTGGGGTTTCTAAATTTTTGTGAGGGCAGAAAAATCTTTTGACTGCAAATTCTAGGCAGGTCCCTAGGTTTTGTAATTTTTGCAAGAGCAAACAACTCATGTACGTGATCCAAAATCGGTCAACTTATTTTTTCGGTTAACACCCAAAGTTTTGAACTCAAATTGAGTTGGCTACCCCGACTCGAATCGCCTCGAGCCTAATTGCCTCCAAATTTTTTGCACAACCCATGTCACTGTGCTTGACTTGATTCTAAGTGCCTCAAGTCATGTACGTGGTCCAAAAGAGGTCAAATTTTTTTTTTTGGGTTAATGCCCAAAGTTTTCAACTCAAACCGTGTCGACAACCCCGACACGAATCGCCCCAACTACCGCAACCCCGGCTCAAATCATGTCAAGCCTTAATTGACTCCAATTTTTTCACACAACTCATGTCACCGTGCTCCACATGATTCTAAGTGCATGGAGTCATGTGCGTGATCCAAAGGTGGTCAACTTTTTTTTTGGGTTAACGCCCAAAGTTTTCAACCCAAATTGTGTTGGAAACCTCGACTCATATCGCCTCGAGCCTTAACCACCTCTAGTTTTTTCATAGGACTCATGTTACCATGCTCGACTTGGTGCCCTGAGTCATGTAAATGATCCAAAAGCCTCGAGCCTTAAACGCCTACAATTTTTTTGAACCACTCATGTCACCGTGCTTGACTTAATTCTATGCACCCCAAGTCATGTACGTGATCCAAAAGCGATTAACTCTTTTTTTGGCTAACGGCCAAAGTTTTCAAATCGACGCAGCTACCCTGACTCGAATTGCCTCGAGCCCTAACCGCCTCCATTTTTTTTTGCTTGACTCATGTAACCGCACTTGCCTTGATTCTGAGTGGCTCGAGTCACTTACGTTATCCAAAACTAGGTAACTTTTTCTTTTTTCTTTTTTTTGTCAAGTCCCAAAGTTTTGAACTCGAATAGAGTCGGATACCCTGACTCGAGTCGTCTACAAATTTTTTGCACGACTCATGTCACCATGCTCTAGTTGATTCTAAGTGCCCTGAGCCATGTACGTAATCCAAAAGTGGTTAACTTTTTCTTTTAGGTTAATGCCCAAAGTTTTCAACTTGATCGGCCTTGGCAACCTCGACTCGAAGCGCCTCGAGCCTTAATGGCCTCCAATGTTTTTGCATGACTCATGCCACCGTCAACTTTTCACTTGAATCATGTCACCTAGGCCACCTCAATGCTACGTGACCCGAGCCCTGTGTGTGATCCAAGTCGACTCTTTAAGTCTATTCATCAAGTCACCCGAACAAGTACTCTCACCAAGTCAACTCTTTAGGTCCATTCATCAAGTCACCCTGCCAAGTCGACCCTTTAAGTCCATTCATCAAGTCACCCAACCAAGTACTCTCACCAAGTTGACTCTTTAAGTCCTTTCATCAAGTCACCCCACCAAGTTGACTCTTTAAGTCCATTCATCAATTCACAAGAACAAGTACTCTCACCAAGTCAACTCTTTATGTCCCTTCATCAAGTCACCCCACCCGGTCAGCCCACCAAGTTGACTCTTTAAGTCCATTCGTCAGTTCACCCCACCAAGTATTCTCACCAAGTTGACTCTTTAAGTTTTCTCATCAAGTCGAGCCACCAAATACTCTCACCAAGTCAACTCTTTGAGTTTGTTCATCAAGTCACCCCACTAAGTACTCTAACCAAGTTAATTCATCAAGTCAACCCACCAAGTACTCTCACCAAGTCGACTCTTTAAGTTTGTTCATCAAGTCACCCCACCCAGTACTCTCACCAAGTCAACTCTTTAGGTCTATTCACCAAGTCACCCCGCCAAGTCAACCCTTTAAGTTCGTTCACCAAGGCACTGCACCAAGTACTCTCACCAAGTTGACTCTTTAAGTCTGCTCATCAAGTCAAGCCACCAAGTACTCTCACCAAGCTAACTCTTTGAGTCCATTAATCAAGTCACCTCACCGAGTACTCTAACCAAGTCGATTCTTCAAGTGCGTTGATCAAGTCACCCCAACAAGTACTCTCACCAAGTCAACTCTTTAAGTTTGTTCATCAAGTCACCCCACCAAGTACTCTCACCAAGTCAACTCTTTAACTCTGTTCATCAAGTCACCCCTCCAAGTCAACCCTTCAAGTGTGTCCATCAAGTCACACCACCAAGTACTCTCACCAAGTTGACTCTTTAAGTCTGTTCATCAAGTCACCCCACCAAGTACTCTCACCAAGTCAACTCTTTAGGTACGTTGATCAAGTCACCCTACCAAGTTGACTATTCAAGTCTATTCATCAAGTCACCCTACCAAGTACTCTCACCAAGTCGACTCTTTAAATCCTTTCATCAAGTCACCCCACCAATTTGACTCTTTAAGTCTATTCATCAAGTCACCAGAACAAGTACTCTTACTAAGTTGACTCTTTAAGTTCGTTCATCATGTCACCCCACCAGGTTGGCCCACCAAGTACTCTCACCAAGTTGACTCTTTAATTCCATTCATCAGTTCACCCTACCAAGTACTCTCAACAAGTTGACTCTTTAAGTCTGATCATCAAGTTGCGCCACCAAGTACTCTCACCAAGTTGACTCTTTACATCCATTCATCAAGTCACTAGAATAAGTACTCTCGCCAAGTCGACTCTTTAAGTCCATTCATCAAGTCGCCCCATCTGGTGTGCCCACCAAGTACTCACACCAAGTTGACTCTTTAAGTTTTTTCATCAGTTCACCCGGCCAAGTACTCTCACCAAGTACTCTTTAAGTCCTTTCATCAAGTCACCCCACCAAGTCAACTCTTTAAGTCTGTTCATCAAGTCACCAGAACAAGTACACTCACCAAGTTGACTCTTTAAGTCCATTCATCAGTTCACCCTGCCAAGTACTCTCACCAAGTTGACTCTTTAAGTTCGTTCATCAAGTCACCCCACCAGGTTGGCCCACCAAGTACTCTCACCAAGTTGAGTCTTTAAGTCCGTTCATCGGTTCATCCTACCAAGTACTCTCAACAAGTTGACATTTTAAGTTTGATCATCAAGTCACACAACCAAGTACTCTCACCAAATTGACTCTTTACATCCCTTCATCAAGTCACCAGAACAAGTTCTCTCACCAAGTCGACGCTTTAAGTCCATTCACCAAGTCACCCCACTAGGTCGGCCCACCAAGTACTCCCACCAAGTTGACTCTTTAAGTATGTTCAGCAATTCACCCCGCCAAGTACTCTCACCAAGTCGACTCTTTAAGTCCTTTCATCAAGTCACTCCACCAAGTCGACTCTTTAAGTCTGTTCATCAAGTCACCAGAACAAGTACTCTCACCAAGTCAACTCTTTAAGTTCATTCATCAGTTCGCCCTGCCAAGTACTCTCACCAAGTTGACTCTTTAAGTTTTCTCATCAAGTCGAGCCACCAAGTACTCTCACCAAGTTGACTCTTTGAGTCCGTTCATCAAGTCACCCCACTAAGTTCTCTCACCAAGTAAATTCTTCAAGTGCATTCATCAAGTCACCCCACCAAGTACTCTCACCATGTTGACTCTTTAAGTCTATTCATCAAGTCACATCACCAAGTACTCTCACCAAGCCAACTCTTTAGGTCCATTCACCAAGACACCCTACCAAGTTGACCCTTTAAGTCCATTCATCAAGTCACCCCACCAAGTACTCTAACCAAGTCGACTCTTTAAGTCCTCTCATCAAGTCACCCCACCAAGTCGACTCTTTAAGTCCATTCATCAAGTCTCAAGAAGAAGTACTCTCACCAAGTCGACTGTTTATGTCCGTTCATCAAGTCACCCCACCAGGTCAGCCCACCAAGTTGACTCTTTAAGTTCGTTCATCAGTTCACCCTGCCAAGTACTCTCACAAAGTGGACTCTTTAAGTCTGCTCATCAGGTCAAGCCACCAAGTACTCTCACCAAGTTGACTCTTTGAGTCCATTCATCAAGTCACCCCACCAAGTAAATTCTTCAAGTGCATTGATCAATTCACCCCAATAATTACTCTCACCAAGTTAACTCTTTAAGTCTGTTCATCAAGTCACCCCACCAAGTACTCTCACGAAGTCAACTCTTTAGGTTCATTCATCAAGTCACCCCACCAAGTCGACCCTTCAAGTGCATTCATCAAGTCACCCAACCAAGTACTCTCACCAAGTCGACTCTTTAAGTTTGTTCATCAAGTCACCCCACCAAGTACTCTCACCAAGTCAAATCTTTAGGTACGTTCATCAAGTCACCCCTCCAAGTCAACCCTTTAAGTCCGTTCATCAAGTCACCCTGCCAAGTACTCTCACCAAGTCGACTCTTTAAGTCCTTTCATCAAGTCACCCGACCAAGTTGAATCTTTAAGTTCGTTCATCAAGTCACCAGAACAAGTACTCTCACCAAGTTGACTCTTTAAGCCTATTCATCAAGTCACCCCACTAGATCGGCCCAATAAGTACTCTCACCAAGTTGACTCTTTAAGTCTATTCATGAGTTCACCCCACAAAGTAATCTCAACAAGTTGACTCTTTAAGGCAGATCATCAAGTCGTGCCACCAAGTACTCTCACCAAGTTGACTCTTTACGTCCATTCATCAAGTCACTAGAACAAGTACTCTCACCAAATCAACACTTTAAGTCCATTCATCAAGTCACCACACCAAGTCGGCCCACCAAGTCGACTCTTTAAGTCTGTTCATCAGTTCACCCCGCCAAGTACTCTCACCAAGTTGACTCTTTAAGTCTGCTCATCAAGTCGAGCCACCAAGTACTCTCACCAACTCAACTCTATAAGTTCGTTCATCAAGTCACCCCACCAAGTACTCGAAGCAAGATGATTCTTCAAGTGCATTCATCAAGTCACCCCACCAAGTACTCTCACGAAGTTAACTCTTTAAGTCCTTTCATCAAGTCACCCCACCAAGTATTCTCGCCAAGTCAACTATTTAGGTCTGTTCATCAAGTGACCCCGCCAAGTCGACTCTTTAAGTCCACTCATCAAGTCACCCCACCAAGTACTCTCACCAAGTCAACTCTTTAAGTCCTTTCATCAAGTCACCCCACCAAGTCAAGTCTTTAAGTCTATTCATCATGTCTCTAGAACAAGTACTCTCACCAAGTCGACTCTCTAAGACCGTTCATCAAGTCAACACTAGGTCGGCCCACCAAGTACTCTCACCAAGTCAAATCTTTAAGTCCGTTCATCAGTTCACCCCACAAAGTACTCTCACCAAGTTGACTCTTTAAGTCCGCTCATCAAATTGCACCACCAAGTACTCTCACCAAGTCGACTCTTTAAGTTCGTTCCTCAAGTCACCCCACCAAGTACTCTAACCAAGTCGATTCTTCAAGTGCATTCATCATGTCACCCAACCAAGTACTCTCACCAAGTCCACTCTTTAACTCTGTTCATCAAGTCACCTGACCAAGTACTCTCACCAGGTCAACTCTTTAGGTCCGTTCATCAAGTCACCCCACAAAGTCGACCCTTCTGGTGCATTCGTCAAGTCACCCCACCAAGTACTGTCACCAATTTGACTCTTTAAGTTTGTTCATCAATTCACCCCACCAAGTGCTCTCACCAAGTCAACTCTTTAGGACCGTTCATCAAGTCACCCCACCAAGTAAACCCTTGAAGTCCATTCATCAAGTCACCCCACCAAGTACTCTCACCAAGTTGACTCTTTAAGTTCGTTCATGAAGTCACCCAACTGGGCCAGCCCACCAAGTACTCTCACCAAGTCGACTCTCTAAGTCTATTCAACAAGTCACCCCACCAAGTACTCTCACCAAGTAAACTCTTTAGGTCCATTCATCAAGTCACCCTGTAAAGTCAACCCTTTAAGTTCGTTCATCAAGTCACCCCACCAAGTTGACTCTTTAAGTCTTTTCATCAAGTCACCCCACCAAGATGACTCTTCAAGTCTGTTTATTAAGTCATTAGAATACTTACTCTCACTAGGTCGACTCTATAAGTTCGTTCATCAAGTCACCTCACCAGGTCAGCCCACCAAGTACTCCCACCAAGTCAACTCTTTAAGTTCGTTCATGAGTTCACCCCGCCAAGAACTCTCACCAAGTCAACTCTTTAGGTCTGTTCATCAAGTCACCCTGCCATGTCAACCCTTTAGGTTCATTCATAAATTCACCCCACCAAGTACTCTCACCAAGTCAACTCTTTAAGTCCTTTCATCTAGTCACCCCACCAAGTCAACTCTTCAAGTCCGTTCATCAAGTTACCAGAACAAGTACTCTAACCAAGTCGACTCTTTAAGTCCATTCATGAAGTCACCCCACCTGGTCGGCCCACCAAGTACTCCAACCAAGTTGACTCTTTAAGTTTGTTCATCATTTCACCCTGCCAAGTACTCTCACCAAGTTGACTCTTTAGGTCTGCTCATCAAGTCGAGCCACCAAGTACTCTCACCAAGTCAACTCTTTGAGTTCATTCATCAAGTCACCCCACCAAGTACTCTAACCAAGTTGATTCTTCAAGTGCGTTCATCAAGTCACCCCACCAAGTGGTCTCACCAAGTTGACTCTTTAAGTCCTTTCATCAAGTCAACCCACCAAGTTGACTATTTAGGTCTATTCATCAAGTCAACCCACCAAGTACTCTCACCAAGTCGACTCTTTATGTCTTTTCATCAAGTCACCCCACCAGGTCGTCTGACCAAGTACTCCCACCAAGTTGACTCTTTAAGTCCATTCATCAGTTCACCCCACCAAGTACTCTCACCAAGTGGACTCTTTAAGTCTGCTCATCAAGTCGAGCCACCAAGTACTCTCACCAAGTCAACTCTTTGAGTCCATTCATCAAGTCACCCCACCAAGTGCTATCACCAAGTCAACTCTTTAGGTTCGTTCACCAAGTCACCCCACCAAGTCAACCCTTTAAGTTCTTTCATCAAGTCACCCCATCAAGTACTCTCACCAAGCCAACTCTTTAAGTCCTTTTATCAAGTCACCCCACCAAGTCAACTCTTTAAGTCTCTTCATCAAGTCACCAAAAAAAGTACAAGTACTCTCACCAAGTCAACTCTTTATGTCCATTTATCAAATCACACCACCAGTTTGGCCAATGAAGTACTCGCACCAAGTCGAATCTTTAAGTTCGTTCATTACTTCACCCCGCCAAGTACTCTCACCAAGTGGACTCTTTAAGTCTACTCATGAAGTCAAGCCACCAAGTACTCTCAGCAAGTTGACGCTTTGAGTCCGTTCCTCAAGTCACCCCACCGAGTACTCTAACCAAGTCAATTCTTCAAGTGTGTTCATCAAGTCACCCCACCAAGTACTCTCACCAAGTTGACTCTTTAATTCTGTTCATCAAGTCACCCCACCAAGTACTCTCACCAAGTTAACTCTTTAGGTCCATTCATCGAGTCACCCCACCAAGTTGACCCTTCAAGTGCATTCATCAAGTCACCCCACCAAGTTGACTCTTTAAGTTCATTCATCAAGTCACCCCGCCAGGTCAGCCCACAAATTACTCTCACCAAGTCGACTCTTTAAGTTCGTTCATCAAGTCACCCCGCCAGGTTGGTCCACCAAGCGGACTCTTTAAGTTCGTTCATGAAGTCACTCTACCAAGTCGGCCCACCAAGTTGACTCTTTAAGTTCGTTCATCAAGTCACCCCACTAGGTTAGCCCACCAACTACTCTCACCAAGTCAACTCTTTAAATTTGTTCATCAAGTCACCCCGCTAGGTCGGCCCACCAAGTACTCTCACTAGGTCGACTCTTTAGGTTTGTTCATCAAGTCACCCCACCAAGTACTCTCACCAAGTTGAGTCTTTAATTTCATTCATCAAGTCGCTCTGCTAGGTTGGCCCACTAAGTACTCTCACTAAGTCAACCTTTTAGGATCGGTCATCAAGTCACCCTGCCAAGCCGGCCCACCAAGTTCTCTCACAAAGTCAACTCTTTAGGTTCATTCATCAATTCACCCTACCAACTCGGCCCACCAAGTTGTCTCACCAAGTTGACTCTTTAAGTTTATTCATCAAGTCACCTCACCAATTTTACCCACCAAGTACTCTCACAAAGTCAACTCTCTAAGTTCATTCATCAAGTCACCCTGCTAGGTCAGCCCACCAAATACTCTCACTAAGTCACCCCGCTGGTTTGACCCACCAAGTTGACTCTTTAAGTTTGTTCATCAAGTCACATAGCCAAGTTGGCCCACCAAGTTGACTCTTTAAGTTCATTCATCAAGTCACGTGACCAGGTCAGCCCACCAAGTACTCTCACCAAGTCGACTCTTTAAATTTTTTCATCAAGTCACCCTGCCAAGTTGGCCCACCAAGTCGACTCTTTAGGTTCATTCATCAAGTCACCCCAACAAATACTCTCACCAAGTTGACTCTTTAAGTTCATTCATCAAATCACCCCGCTATGTCTGCCCACCAAGTACTCTCACCAAGTCGACTCTTTTGGTTCATTCATCAAGTCACCTCGCCCGTTCGGCCAACCAAGTGGACTCTTTAAGTTCATTCATCAAGTCACCCAGCCAGGTCGGCCCACCAATTCACCAAGTACTCTCAACAAGTTGACTCTCTAAGTTCGTTCATCAAGTCACCCTACTAGGTTGGCCCACCAAGTCAACTCTTTAAGTTCGTTCATCAAGTCACCCCACCAAGTACTCTAACCAAGTCGATTCTTCAAGTGTGTTCATCAAGTCACCCGACCAAGTACTCTAACCAAGTTGACTCTTCAACTCTGTTCATCAAGTCACCCCACCAAGTACTCTCACAAAGTCAACTCTTTAGGGCCGTTCATCAAGTCACCTTAGCAAGTCAACCCTTCAAGTACGTTCATCAAGTCACCCCACCAAGTACTCTCACCAATTTGACTCTTTAAGTCTATTCATCAAGTCACCCCACCAAGTACTCTCACCAAGTCAACTCTTTAGGACCGTTCATCAAGTCACCCCACCAAGTTGACCCTTGAAGTTCATTGATCAATTCACCCCACCAAGTACTCTCACCAAGTTGACTCTTTAAGTCCATTCACAAAGTCACCCAACAAATTCGGCCCATCAAGTACTCTCACCAAGTCGACTCTCTAAGTCTGTTCATCAAGTCACCCCACCAAATACTCTCACCAAGTCAACTCTTTAGGTCCGTTCATCAAGTCACCCTTCAAAGTCGACCGTTTAAGTTCGTTCATCAAGTCACCCCACCTAGTCAACTCTTTAAGTGCTTTCATCAAGTCACCCCACCAAGTCGACTCTTTAAGTCCGTTCATCAAGTCACCAGAACAAGTACTCTGACCAAGTCAACTCTATAAGTCTATTCATCAAGTCACCCCACTAGGTTAGCCCACCAAGTACTCCCACCAAGATGACTCTTTAAGTCCGTTCATCATTTCACCCAGCCAAGTACTCTCACCAAGTCAACTCTTTAGGTCTGTTCATCAAGTCACCCTGCCAAGTTGACCCTTTAAGTACGTTCATCAAGTCGCCCCACCAAGTACTCTCACCAAGTTGACTCTTTAAGTCCTTTCATTAAGTCACCCCACCAAGTGGAATCTTCAAGTCCGTTCATCAAGTCACCAGAACAAGTACTCTAACCAAGTCGACTCTTTAAGTCTATTCATCAAGACACTCCACTAGGTTGGCCCACCAAGTACTCCCACCAAGTCGACTCTTTAAGTCGATTCTTCAGTTCACCCCGCCAAGTACTCTCACCAAGTTGACTCTTTAAGTCTGCTCATCAAGTTGAGCCACCAAGTACTCTCACCAAGTCAACTCTTTGAGTCCATTCATCAAGTCACCCCACCAAGTGCTCTAACCAAGTTAACTCTTTAGGTCCGTTCACCAAGTCACCCCTCCAAGTTGACCCTTTAAGTTCTTTCATCAAGTCACCCCACCAAGTACTCTCACCAAGTCAACTCTTTAAGTACTTTCATCAAGTCACCCCACCAAGTTCACTCTTTAAGTCCATTCATCAAGTCACCAAAACAAGTACAAGTACTCTCACCAAGTTGACTCTTTATGTTCATTGATCAAGTCACCCCACCAGTTCGGTCGACCAAGTACTCCCACCAAGTCAATTCTTTAACTTTGTTCATTAGTTCACCCCACCAAGTACTCTCACCAAGTCGACTCTTTAGTTTCATTCATCAAGTCACCCTGCCAGGTCGGCCCACCAAGTTTTTCGATGAATCAATTTTTTAAAAGGTGAGGTAGATGTTGCAGATCCATTGCATGTCTTTTTGGTGATTTTAAAACTTGATCTAAATGTGAGCCCTTGTATAGCACTCCAACGTTGCTTGGTATAATGGGAATTTTCTATGGGTGCTTGGTGCTCTAGCAATTTGTCATGGTGTACTTATCTTGGCTACATGGGAGCTTTAATACCAAAAGCTCTCATCAAAAAATAGTGGCTAAGCCATGCTGGCTGACCCAATCTGGGTGAACCATTCTGGCCAACCTGATCTAGGCGAGTCGTGCTGGCCGACCCGATCTGGCTGAGTCATTTTCATCAACCCGATCTTGTCGAGCTCAAAAAACGATGACGTGGATGGCTGGTTGGTCACATTTTTCATTGAATTGGATTTTTAGGGGATTTGTCCATGCTACTGCAGATTTCAAATGTAGAAGGAGCCTCACACTAATAGCTTTTATATGAGAGGTGGTTTCCACGAGCCTCTCCCATGCCCCTTTCATTGATTCAACATTGGTGCCTAGGTGGATCGGATTGTTGGATTTTCAAATGGTGTATGCTAATGTTGAATCAATGAAAGGGGCATGAAGCGATCTCTAAGTGCTTTTCCTTGGCTCTCCTTTAGATCATGTTTTCCGATGACTCAACTTTGGAAAAGGTGAGGCAGCGATAGCCGATCCATGGCGTTTCTTTTGTGTGATTTTAAAAATTGATTTAAATGTCAGCCCTTGTCTAGCACTCCAGCATTGCTTGGTATAATAGCAATTTTCTATGGGTGCTCAATGCTCTAGCAATTTTTCATGGTGTACTTATCATGGCTACATGGGAGCTTTAATATCAAAAGCTCTTGGTGAAAAACGGTGGCCTAGCCATGTTGGCTGACTCAATCTGGGTGAGCCATGCTGGCCGACCCGATTTGGCTTAGCCATTTTCATTGACCCAATCTAGCTCTTCTTTCTCACTCCATCGACACAAATTCGGGAATTGTTCGACAATAGTTGTCATTCCAATGTGTCATTGCGGTGATCTGGAGAGTGATGCTAAGGGCAAGAGCTTGCGTCTAGCATTTGGGATGTTTGTGCAAGCGAGCAAGGGAGCTTCACTTATCGGAACCTCTCTGTGGCCTTTGAATATGGACCCAGTGTTGACAATATCGATGGATACGAGCCTTGGATTCTAAATTTGTTCAACAAACATTGGTTTTTGTGAGAGATGGGTATGAAAGCACTTCCCGATTGCTATGCGGGAGCTCCCTAGGATTGCCTCTATGCCAACTCGATTGGCGCAACATTGGGAATGGTTTGACAGTAGTTGTCATTCCAATGTGTCATTAGGATGTCTTGGGAAGTGGCCTTTCAAGGGCGAGCTAGCATCTAGCACTTGGATTGTACGTCGTCACAAGTGAATGGGGAGATCTCTCTGTAAATGTCAGCATGGTGATTGCAAGAGAAAATTGACTTAGTAGTCAGAGCATTGGCCTCGAGCCATTTTGATGGCCTTGCAATTTCTCTATAATTGTAACCTATGTTTGCGCAATAGAAGAGTTTGTATGTAAGATTGGCCTCTATTCTTGACAGTTCCAAGAGATGACCTCTAGAACTTTTGGATTGGGTACCTTCAAGGTGAAATTCATCTAGTTGATTGGATAAGCTCGATGACCATTTCACTTCCTTGGCTCCATGAATTAAAATCCCATCTAGCTGCCATAAACACTCCAAATGCTGAGCCGTTGTTACCATGCCATCCTACTCAGACTCCTAGATGATCAAGGCCAACATTATGTTCGCTCCTCTCAAGTAAACCTCAAAAAAGGCACCGAGGCAAATGGTATTGTTGAGTCGTCCTACACGAGCTATTCCACCCGAGCCGAGCTATTCTTCCTGATCTCCAAAAGGTTGCCATTTCACTACCTTGGCTCCATGAATTCCCATCTCCTAACCGATGACAATCTTTTGCTCCTCTATCGACCTCATTAAAAATGGGGTCATGGATGGATGTGTGGTCACATTTTTCAACGATTTGGATTTTTAAGGTAGTTGTCAGTGTGTTCGCTAATTTCTAATGCAGAGCAAGCCTTGCACTAATAGCTTATATAGGAGAGGTGGTTGCTGCGAGCCTCTCCCATGCCCCTCTCATTGATTCAACTCTAGTGTCAAGGCGGATGGATATATCAGATTTTGAAATGATGGAGGCCGACGTTGAATCAATTAGAGGGGCATGAAGCCCACCATCGAGGTGATATTCCTCAACTCTCCTTTAGATCATGTTCTCTTGTCACTCAGCTAATGAAATTTTGGAAAAAGGTTTCGCAGCAGTTACTGGCCCTCACCATGTCTACTTGGTGATTTTAAAAGTTGATCTAAAATGGGAGCCCTTGTCTAGCACCTCCGTCTAGTGTTGCTCGGGTATTCCATAAATTTTTTCTATCAGCGCAAATCCCCCAATGAATGCCTACCCTTGGACTGTCTCTTAGATCACCTTCTTCGATCACTCGACCGATGCAATTATGAAAGAGACTCGATAGTAGTTGCCATTATACAGTGCATCTATTCAGTAATTTCAAAGTTGATCTAATGGCGAGCCCTTATCTAGCCATGAGGTGGGTGCCTAGCACTCTAGCAATTTTTTGTGTGCCTATCATAGCTATAGTGTGAGCTTTGATAAAAAAAGCTCTCGGTGGCCCTCCCCAATAGAATCAGTGCTGGTGTTCGAGAAAGACACATTATTCAGATTTGGAATATTGGCACCAGCATTGTTTCTATTGGGAGGGCCGTGAAGGCATCCTGATTTTGTTATGCAAGGGCTCTCTCCCTAGAGTCATTCTCTTTGCAACAACTTCTTTGGAAAAAAAATTTGGAATGGTTCGACAGCGATTGTCATTCCAATGGTGCCATTGTGGTGGTTGCCTAGGTAGTGATCTAAAGGGCAAGCCGTCATCTAGCAGTTGGGCTGCGCATCACGAGTGACAAGGGAGCCTTTGTAATCGGAAGCTCCCTCTGGCCATTTGATGAGAAGAGCCATTGCTTGTGAGCAAGGATGAATGTAGCCTCGGATTCTAGACAAAATCAATGACATCAGATCTATATAAGAGCAGAATGAAGTAGCAGGCTATTTTCTATGTGCAGCTCCCCAAAGCTGCTCTTCTTTCTCACACCATCGACACAAATTTGGGAGTTGTTCGACAGTAGTTGTCCTTCCAATGTGTCATTACAGTGATCTGGAGAGTGATGCTAAGGGCAGGAGCTTGTGTCTAGCATTTGGGATGTTTGTGCGAGCGAGCAGGGGAGCTTCTCTTATCGGAACCTCTCCGTGGCCTTTGAATATATAGACCCTGTGCCAACGATATCGATGGATACGATCCTTGGATTCTAAATTTGTTCACAGCTAACATTGGTTTTTGTGAGAGATGGGTATGAAAGCACATCCTGATTGCTATGCAAGAGCTCCCTAAGGTGGTCTCTGTGCTAACTCAATAGGCACAACATTGGGAATGGTTCAACAGTGGTTGTCATTCCAATGTGTCATTTGGGGATGTCTTGGAAAGCGGTCTTTCAAGGGCGAGCTCGTGTCTAGCACTTGGATTGTGCATCATGTCACAAGTGAATGGGGAGATCTCTCTATGAATGGTGACATGGTGATTGCAAGAGAAAATTGACTTCGTCGGAGCATTGGCCTCGGGCCATTGTAATGGCCTTGCAATTTCTCTTTAATTGCAACCTATGTTTGTGCAATAGTAGAGTTTGCATGTAAGATTGGCCTTGTTCTTGATAGTTCCAGGAGATGACCTCCAGAATTTTGGATTGGGCCCCTTCAAGGTGAAACTCATCCAATTGATTGAATGAGCTAGATGACCATTTCAATCCCTTGGCTCCATGAATTTACACCTCCTAACCGATGACAATCTTTTGCTCCTCTGCTGACCTCATAAAAAATTGGGTCATAGATGGCTATTTGGTTAGAATTTTAAACGATTTGGATTTTTAAGGTAGTTGTCAGTGTGTTCACTAATTTCTAATGTAGAGTGAGCCTCACACTAATAGCTTATATAGGAGAGGTGGGTGCCGCAAGCCTCTCCCATGCCCCTCTCATTGATTCAATGTCAGTGTCAACGTGGATGGATATGTCAGATTTTGAAATGGTGGACACTGACGTTGAATCAATTAGAAGGGCATGAAGCCCACCCTCAAGGTGCTATTCCTCGACTCTCCTTTAGATCATGTTTTCTTGTCACTCAGCTGGCGCAATTTTAGAAAAAGGTTTGGCAGTGGTTGCTAGCCCTCACTACATCTACTTGGTGATTTCAAAACCTGATCTAAAATGGGAGCCCTCGTCTAGCACCTCTGTTCAGTATTTCTGGGGTATTGCATAAGTTTTTTCTATCTCTGTGAATCCCCCAATGAATCCCTAGCCTTGGACTCTCTCTTAGATGACCTTCTCCGATCACTCGAATGACTCAATTACATAAGAGACTTGGCAATGGTTGCCATTCTACAGTGCATCTATTCAGCAATTTCGAATTTGATCTAATGGCGAGCCCTTGTCTAGCCATGAGGTGGGTTCTTGGCGCTCTAGCAATTTTTTGTGTTCCGATCATGGCTATAATTTGAGTTTTGATAAAAAAATCTCTTGGTGATGCTCCCCAATAGAATCAGTGCTGGTGTTCGAGAAAGACACGTTATTCAGATTTGGAATATTGGCACCAACATTGTTTCTATTGGGAGGGCCATGAAGCCATCCTGATTTTTCTATGCAAGGGCTCTCTCCCCAGAGTTGTTCTGTTTACAACTACTTCTTTGGCAAAAATTTTTTTGAATGGTTCGGTAGTGATTGTCATTCCAATGGTGCCGCTGTGGTGGTTTCCTGGGTAGCAATCTGAAGGGTGAGCCATCATCTAGTAGTTGGGATGTGCATCATGAGTGACAAGGGAGCCTTTGTTATTGGAAGCTCCCCATGTCCATTCGATTAGAAGAGCCATTTCTTGTGTGAGCAAGGACGAATGCAGCCTCAAATTCCAAACAAAATTAATGATGTCAGATCTATATAAGAGCAGAATGAAGCAGCAGCAGCCTATTTGCTATGCGTGGCTCCCAAAAGTTGCTCTTCTTTCTCACTCCATCAGCACAAATTCAAGAGTTGTTCGATAGTGGTTGTCATTCCAATGTGTCATTGTGGTGATCTCAAGAGCGATGCTAAGGGTGGGAGCTTGTGTCTAGCCTTTGGGATGTTTGTGCAAGTGAGCAATGGAGCTTCTCTTATGGGAACCTCTCTGTGGCCTTTGAATATAGACCCAGTGCTGACGATATCGATGGATACAAGCCTTGGATTCTAAATTTTTTCATAGCTAACATTGGTTTTTGTGAGAGATGGGTACGAAAGCACATCTCAATTTCTATACGGGAGCTCCCTAAGGTCACTTCTGTGCAACTCGATCGGCACAACATTGGGAATGGTTCGACAGTGGTTGTCATTCCAATGTGTCATCGGGATGTCTTGGAAAGTGGTCTTTCAAGGGTGAGCTCATGTCTAACATTTGGATTGTGTGTTGTGTCACAAGTTAATGGGGAGATCTCTCTATGAATGGTGGCATGGCAATTGCAAGAGAAAGTTGACTTAGTCGGAGCATTGGCCTCAGGCCATTATGATGGCCTTGCAATTTCTCTTTAATTGCAACCTATGTCTACGCAGTAGCAGAGTTTGCATGTAAGATAGGCCTTGTTCTTGACAATTCCAGGAGATGACCTCCAAAACTTTTGGATTGGGCCCCTTCAAGGTGAAATTCATCCAGTTGATCAGATGAAGCTCGATGTTCTTGTATCTATTCTGAGACAGTAATGGTGGTCATTAATCTATGGTGGTGAGTATAACCCATTCGGTAATTGCAAAGGCGGAGCTGGTGGTAAGTACTTGTCACTTTTTTTTGTTGGATACCCTATATGTAGGTACCTAGACGGCTTGCAACACACTGCACATTTGGTGTTTGATTCTAAGATGCGCTTGTTGCTGAGTGTATGGAGTTGTATCTTTTAGCCAAGGGCTCCATCTCTTGGCACATTCTATCATTACATTTTTATCCTACCCGGACGACAAGAAGGAAAGAGATGGTTGCACGGGTGCATTTCTCGACGTCCCTAATTTCATCAAGGGTCCACTCTCCACCCTAAGTTTTTTCTGATTGGTAGAGCCTTGGGATTGAGATGGGGGCCGGAAAAAGGTTTGGTTGCCACATAATTTATTTTCTAGTGTGTTCTTAGTGTGTGCTCACCTCTTCACTGTCTCATCCTACAGAACTGCAAGGCATTGTCGTGAAAGCTTTTGTTGTCCGAGCTAGTAGAAATATAGAGGATTAAAGATAATTTTTTGTTTGGATGCAGAAACTCTCCATGCCCTATCTTTCCCATGAGATCCGAACGGCTGCAGCTCATGGGTTCTACGATAGATACTCTTCTTCAACTTCCCCATAAAGAGAGCATTTTGTGTTTGCATTGTGTGGACAAAAAGCCCAAGCTATTTCATCTCTCTTTAGATGCAAAATTCTATGAGGGCTTGTCAAAGTATGGCTATTTGTACAGGGTGCACCAAAAAGCGTGTAGGGGGCATATGCCTAGGAAATGGATGTCTCTGAGTGTCCATTAGAGGGCAAGTCTAGTGCCAACAGCCATGGTAATTCCAGCTCCAATAGCGTATATTTAAGTTGTTGCAGTTAAAAAGCTCATAGTTTGACCTTGGGTCATCACAGTCGGTCTGCCTTCTAGGTGTGCACTAGCCCTCACATCCCTTCTGTCGATGGCATGTTCCTGGCCTTAATTGGCTGGGTCACGGTTGCGGTGTCGTTACTTTGGAAAAATTAGAGTGCTCAAAGCAAGCCTATGCTCTAAATACATTAGCATGGAATAATGCGATAGGAGTCTGGTTTTGTTCCATTGGCCTTCGAGATCAGAGTAATGATTAATAGGGACTGTCGGGGGCATTTGTATTTCATTGTCAGAGGTGAAATTCTTAGATTTATGGAAGACAAACCATTGCAAAAGCATTTGCCAAGGATGTTTTTATTAATCAAGAACAAAAGTTGGGGGCTCGAAGATGATCAAATACCATCTTGGTCTCAACCATAAACAATGTCGACCAGGGATTGGTGGATGTTGCTCTATGGACTCTGCCAGCACCTTCTGAGAAATCAGAGTGTTTGGGTTCCAGGGGGAGTATTTCACAAGGCTAAAACTTAAAGAAATTGATGGAAGGGCACCACTAGGAGTGGATCCTATGGCTTAATTTGACTCAACATGGGGAAACTTACCAGCTCCAGACATAGTAAGGATTGATAGATTGAGAGCTTTTTCTTGATTCTATGGGTGGTGGTGCATGGCCATTCTTAGTTGGTGGAGTGATTTGTCTAGTTAATTCCATTAATGAATTAGACCTCAGCCTGCTAACTAGCTACATGGAGGTTCCCCTTCATGGCCAACTTCTTAGAGGGACTATAGCCTCCTAGGCCATGGAAATTTGAGCTAATAATAGGTCTGTGATGCCCTTAGATGTTCTGGGTGGCACGCGTGCTACACTGATGCAACCAACAAGTTTCTCTCCCTAGCCTGAAAGGTTTGGGAAATCTTGCCAAATTACATCGTGATGGGGATAGACCATTGCAATTATTGATCTTCAACGAGGAATTCCTAGTAAGCGCAAGTCATCAACTCGTGTTGACTACGTCCCTACCCTTAGTACACACTTCCCATCGCTCCTATCGATTGAATGATCTGATGAAGTGTTCAGATTGCAGCGATGATGGAAATTCTTATCGGTGATGTCATGAGAAGTTCATTGAACCTTATCATTTAGATGAAGGAGAAGTCATAACAAGGTTACTTTAGGTGAACCTTGTCATGTCCCCTTTTCAAATAATTAAAAAATAATAATCTTTGCTAAGACAGGCAGGCCCAAGAAAGTGAAGTTTCGAAAAAAGGGAGTTAATCTTTGGAAACCGTTGGACTAATAAATGATAATTATTATTAAAATATGTTTTATTAACCTCTCTTGGACGTGAGTTATAGTTATGCCCTTTTTAAAGAGGTTTGGAGGCATTTTGGGGGGGATTCCAGAACTTGATTTTTGGCTCATTCTTTGTTATTCTTCAGAGGCTGCCAAACCTGTGGAGAAGGAGACCCAAGAACGGGAGTTTGCAGGTTTCCAGGGAGACCCAAGAATGGGATTTTGCAGGTTTCCAGGAAGGCTAAGGATGGGATTTTGAAGCCATCCCATGTGCATGCTCATACAGAGTTTGCCTTTGTGCTGAACAGTGCAGATTTGAGAGTTTCCGGGTGTATTTTTGTAAGAGTTTGGTGTTTCCGGTTGAGTATTTCATATCAGTTTTGGTTTCTTCTGTATATCAGACTTTTAAATATTAAAATAGATCTGAATATATATATTGGGACGTGATTAAACTTTTGAGATAGATTATTAGTGTTCTTGTGGTGTTTCCGGGCATATTTTGTGCTATTTCGGGAGCCCGATGAGCATAGTTTTGGTCCTACATTTTCGAGCTGTTGTGTAAAGGCTATACGGATCTAGAAATGTCAATTTTTAGGCTTTTATGCTGCTGAAAGTTCTGTAAAAATTTCCATTTTCAGATTCATTAATAATTTGTGAAGTTGTGAAGCTTTTAGCACTATTTTCAACATACCCGATTTGGGGTTTCTTGAGGAATTTGGTGGATCTTTGGGATATTAGCGGTTTGATTTTAAAGATCTGATTAGAGGTTGGAAATATCATGAAAAATCAGAAAAGGGACATTTCAGTGGTATCAGAGCCATGATCTTGCTAGCCTGAGGGTTTGTAGAAGTTTGCAGGTCAGTTTTGACAACTACCCAGATCTTGCATTTCAGTTTTGAGAACTACCCAAATCTTGCATGTCATAATTTATGATTGCATGTTGCTTCTAATCAGCTGCATGCTAAAATTTATGGTTGCATGCTACTTCTAATTATTTTCATGTTAGTTCTTGGTGAATTTGGTGGTTGTAGAAGTTTGCATTTCAGTTTTGACAAGTACCCAGATCTTGCATATCAGTTTTGACAACTACCCAGATCTTGCATGTCATAATTTGGTGGTTGCATGCTTCTAATCAGTTGCATGTCCAAATCTATGGTTTCATGCTACTTCTAATCATTTGCATGTTAGTTCTTGGTGAATTTGGTGGTTGTAGAAGTTTGCATGTCAGTTTTGACAACTACCCAGATCTTGCATGTCAGTTTTGACAACTACCCAGATCTTGCATGTCATAATTTGGTGGTTGCATGTTGCTTCTAATCAGTTGCATGTCCAAATATATGGTTGCATGCTACCTCTAATCATTTGCATGTTAGTTCTTGGTGTTTGAAGAAGTTATATCCTATTGGGGTTACACTCTACTTTATCCAGAATGGACAGGTATAGTACAGAGTCTCAGAGGGAACAATCTTGGACAATTGATAGCCAGAGTCAAAATAATAGAAAGGATGGTTATTTAGACATTTGAGATAAACTTATGAAAATAAGCCATGACATGTCTAAACAGTTGGTTGAGCACCACCGTATAAATGACATGTTATCTGACCCAGCTAAGGTGGATAAGTTGACTAGATTTCTATTTGGCAAATTTTCTCACAGGACAGATGATACAATTCCCAAGAACTTGCATGAGGAGTTTGAGAAACTAGCTGATAGCCAGGTAGAGGTCTCAGATTCTACTTTTCCACGGGAGGTGGTGGGAAAGGATATTACACAGATTGATAGTAACAGTCAACTTGATACTCAAATTGAGACAATTGTTTACAGGTTGTCAAAGGGTGATGCCACAGGTATTCAGGATGGTATAGTTACAACAAGCAGTGACTACAGTGTAGTGGGTTCAGATGATGATTATGAGGATGTTGTTGTGCAGGATGGTGAGATACATGGTAGAGATGAGCAGACATTGAGCATTCATGACTTTGCTGAGAAAGAGTACCAAGCACAGTTAGATGCTTCATCACATGAGGTTGAGGTAGGTAGTACTTCACATGATTTATCCTCCCAGCTGAAGGTGAGTGAAGATAGTATTCTGACTTCATTACCTCATCATGACAGGTATGTGGAGTTAGTTGGTATTGGTCATATTACTCATTTGAGGAGTTTGCTTGAGTTACCAGTTGATTCTAGTTTACGGATATGGACTCAAGATTGTTATATTGGTGTTTGGGATTCAGTTGACTGGAGATCTTTAACACTTTTTGGTAGCAGTGTTTGTTTGGGTGCTATCATGGATTTGATTAGTAGATTACACGGTATTGTCTTTTCTTGTGCCAGTATCTTGTCTGATGTTGGTATTAGTTTTTATACACCGGTGTTGGGCTTTGTTCATATATCCAGTCGACCATACTTACTAGAATGTGTTGATGATCTTTCATATTTGGCAGTGTGTACAGATGAGTCCCAGGATCATATTGGCATTGATGACATCCAGGAGGATGTAGTGGGAAATTTTGAAGACTTAGTTTCTTTGGGTACAGAGGAGTTGGACAGAAGTGCTACAATTTTTGATACTCTGTATGTTGATATGAGCTTTAGAGTTGATTCACAGGACATGGATGGTAATACTCTAGAGACTAGTAACTTTGAGGATACTCCTTTAGACAGTGCATCAAAGGAGGTTTGTAGGAGACAGTCAAGCCAATGCCATCATGTGTCTAATCAGTTGAGAGTTAGTGATCGAGACATTGCTATCACTTGCCAACATTTTGATGCTGCTCGTCAGTTATTAGCAGTTTATGGATGGGGTTCTCCTACTAGTGATGAGCAGGAAGGAAGTTATCTTTCCTTGATAGAGATCCACTCTTTATGGGAGGCTATTCAAATTTTGAGACAGAATTATATGCAGTTGGTAGCTGACAGAGATTATCTTATGGAGTGGGGTAGTACAGCATATGATGCATTATTGGCCAAGGAAGATGAGGTGAGTGAGCTTACTGAGCAGTTTGAGGTGACTTCTAAGATTCTTGAGAGTACACAGTTGGCTTTCAAGGAGTCACAGTTTCATTTGGCTAAGGTGACCATGGAGTTAGAGCGACTACAGTCTTTATCTGATTCTATACAGTCACAAGTTATGGTGTTTGGTGATTCGAGGATGTCCATGGCTGAGATTGTCAGAGACAGTGGAGATGGGGATGCATCCATCCTTGATACTAACATTGGCATATCAGGTTCATTCCCACTAGAGTCAGGTTTAGTTGAGTTGGGTATTGTAGCAGATTATTGTATGCCTGACAGGGTGGTGGCCTCTAGTACTGAAGGCACAGAGACTAGAGATATATCAAAGGTCATGTGTGATGTTGGTGAGTCGACAGTTGGCATGGTTCCTTCTAGTAATACTACTCCCTTGGTGATATCTTTGGAGGTAGTAGTCAGTTCCAACATGGTTGATGATCAATTGCAATTAGTCTCATCTAGATTATAGTCTGAGCCACTGACTGAGATTGGCGCATTCTATCGGCATTACACTATGAGGTACACTCATCAATTTATGTTTGATGACCATGTTGATGAGATTATGATACAGAGATGTACTTTGGTTCCTAGTGCTTATCATCAGTTATGGGATAGTTTGATGCCTCGAGATGAGAGTTGTGATGGGCACAACATGGCGACAGGTTCTGTAGTTGATAGCTTGATAATACATGACTTAGAGCAGGAGTTTTGGAGTGATGCTTCAGCAAGTGTTGTTATTGATTCTACTCCTTTGGCTATGACATCTCCTAACTTAGCTAGTGATCAGTCACAGTGGGTTGTATCACTTGTTCATGGTGAGCTGTTGACTGAGGTTGATTTTTTTAATCAACATTATATTGCAGGGTATGTACATCAGTTAACAATTGATCCTTATGCTGAGGAGTTGATGGAAGGAAAATTTGGTTTGGGTTCCATTTTTTGTTGTTTATCTTGTGATGGCTTTTCACCATCAGGGGTGCATGGTAGTTATGGTTATGAGACAATGGCCAATGATCTATAGAGTTGTGTTGACTGCAGGAGTTGTACAGTGTGTGGATTCTCCATACTTGGTATTGTTTCATTTGAGAGCATTCACCATTGTTGCAGAGTTGGATTGTACATTCCATATAGGCCAGTGGAATGCATTGATGGTATTTACTATGTTGGTAGTCCACTTTACTTGGGTTTTGATATTCTAAGAGTTTGTGTCTCATGGGTTTTTGACTATGGTAATGGTGATTTTGGAGTTTGGTTGAGCTATAATTGCCAGTTTGATTATGGATTCCTCTTGGTCATATTGCAGAGGATCTTGCAGGAGTCTATGTTAATTGGTAGTAGTATAGTTCATGACTACATTTGGGATCCAGGAGGATTGATTGGTTTATTGTTCAGCCATTGCTTGAGGACAAGCAATGTTTGGGAGGGGAGGACTTGTCATGTCCCCTTTTCAAATAATTAAAAAATAATAATCTTTGCTAAGACAGGCAGGCCCGAGAAAGTGAAGTTTCGGAAAAAGGGAGTTAATCTTTGGAAACCGTTGGACTAATAAATGATAATTATTATTAAAATATGTTTCATTAACCTCTCTTGGACGTGAGTTACAGTTATGCCCTTTTTAAAGAGGTTTGGAGGCATTTTGGGGGGGATTCTAGAACTTGATTTTTGGCTCATTCTTTGTTATTCTTCAGAGGCTGCCAAACTTGTGGAGAAGGAGACCCAAGAACGGGAGTTTGCAGGTTTCTAGGGAGACCCAAGAATAGAAGTTTGCAGGTTTCCAGGAAGGCTAAGGACGGGAGTTTGAAGCCATCCCATGTTCATGCTCATACAGAGTTTGCCTTTGTGCTGAACAGTGCAGATTTGAGAGTTTCCGGGTGTATTTTTGTAAGAGTTTGGTGTTTCCGGTTGAGTATTTCATATCAGTTTTGGTTGCTGCTGTATATCAGACTTTTAAATATTAAAATAGATCTGAATATATATATTGGGACGTGATTAAACTTTTGAGATAGATTATTAGTGTTCTTGCGGTGTTTCCGAGCATATTTTGTGCTATTTCGGGAGCTCGATGAGCATAGTTTTGGTCCTACATTTTCGAGCTGTTGTGTAAAGGCTATACGGATCTAGAAATGTCAATTTGTAGGCTGTTATGCTGCTGAAAGTTCTGTAAAAATTTCCATTTTCAGATTCATTAATAATTTGTGAAGTTGTGAAGCTTTTAGCACTATTTTCAACATACCCGATTTGGGGTTTCTTGAGGAATTTGGTGGATCTTTGGGATATTAGCAGTTTGATTTTAAAGATCTGATTAGAGGTTGGAAATATCATGAAAAATCAGAAAAGGGACATTTCAAACCTTCAGTAGGATCATTTTCAGTTTGAGACCCTGAATCATGTAGGGGATGGAGCTGGCCTCCTCCCTGCCCCAGAAATCTTGGTGACATACGAACACTTGGCCCTGTAGTGATGTGCTAGATAGCCAAGCTATAGGTCTAGCACTGTTGAGGTTGAGGGTCACATCAAATACCATGATCAAAAGCGTGGATTCCCCATAGGGCAAAGAAGAGACTCAGATGCAATTTGGATTAGGATCAGTCCCTTTGAATGATGTTTGTGTTAGAGTGAGAGGTCTCTGCTTGGTTGCAGTTTAGAGGTGGTCTGGGCCTCATCCCTTATTGAGATTTCATAGTCTAATCATGTGTACGGAACTGTGCCAGGGATCCATCATTTTGACAGTGGCAAGTTAGGACTGTTGCAACCCCTTGTTGCCTTTCCTAGGTGTGTTGACTCGTCACATGGAGAATTCTATGTTTAGAATGGGTGCACTTGCATGATTTGCAAGGCAGGGGCCCCGTCCACTGACATAGCTCTCCCATGTGTCAACTCCCACCTTTGTGAGGTGATGGGGTGGGGACACACCACAACATTCCTTGTCCCACCCATTGGGTGCTCAGGGTTCGGGATGTGTCAACACCCAACACACGGGTGCATCGCGCACCTTAGAAATCCAAAGAATGAAGTGCGATCTAGTGCCTTGCATGCTTGGGTCACCAAAAGAAAAAAACATAACAAAATCATGACTCTTGGCAATGGATATCTTGGCTCTCGCCATGATGGAGAATGTAGCAAATTGCAATACTTAGTGTAAATTGTAGAATCTCGTTAATCATCAAGTCTTTGAATGCAAGTTGTGTTTGAGGCCTCAGCCAAGGGCATGTCTACTTGGGCATCGCACTATAAAATTTTTCCCTCCCCAGTGAAGAGTGGAGGTGGCCGTCTATGTTTGGAAGTGGTGCAAGGTCAGCTAAAATGAGCACGAGGTCCGTCGATCCATCACGATGAGCAATGGCTTGCAAAGGTCGGCGTTGGTTTCAACTGATTGAATGATTCCTTGCAAGGAACTTTATTCTAGGCTCAATGGCCCATCGCAGTGCAGGCATGTTGCATCTCTACCGCATCCCCAAGTCAGGCATGAATACCTGCTGATTTTAAGCATATCAATAAGCAGAGGAAAAGAAACTTACTAGGATTCCCCTAGTAACGGCAAGCGAACCGGGAAGAGCCCAGCATGAAAATTGATGGCTGCACTTGTTGAATTGTAGTCTGTAGAAGCATCCTCAGTGATGGACCAAGCCAAAGTCCCCTGGAAGGGGGTGCCAAAGAGGGTGAGAGCCCTGTCAGGCCCAGACCCTGTCATACCATGAGGCATTGTCGGCAAGTCGGGTTGTTTGGGAATGCAGCCCTAATCGGGTGGTAAATTTGGTTGAAGGTTAAATATGGGAAAGAGATTGATAGCGAACAAGTACCACAAGGGAAAGATGAAAAGGAATTTGAAAAGAGAGTTAAAGAGTGCTTAAAATTACCAGGAGGGAAGTGGATGGAGGTTAGCGATGTGCCCCGATTGGATGCGAAATGGTGTGAGCCGATCTGTTGCTCGGTTTAGGGGATGTGCCAGCGCGGGCTATCATGGTAGCACAAGCATGACCTTTTGGTTGCACAAATACTTTTGTCGCAGTGGTCGAGGAGTGAAGCATGTGCCTTTATGGTGGGTTCTCAAGAACCTGTGCGCTCGTGGCACTGGCTAGCGGGCTTTCTATCTGACCTGTCTTGAAAATCGAACCAAGGAGTCTAACATGTGTGTGAGTTGGCAGGTTGGGAAAACTTGTGAGGCACAAGGAAGCTGACTAGTGAGATCCCCTCTCATGGGGTGCACCGCCGACCAACCCTGATCTTGTTGAAATTTGCTAAGGAGTGTGTAATACCTCACTTGTCGAATCAACTAGCCCCAAAAATGGAAGGCACTAAAGTGCACAACCTATACTTTGTCATTGGGGCAAGTGCCAGGCTTCAACGAGTAGGAGGATGTGAGGGTTGTTGCAAAACCTTGGGAATGAGCCTGGGTGGACTGGCCCTTGGTGTAGATCTTGGTGGTAGTAGCAGATATTCAAATGAGAACTTTGAAGATTGAAGTGGGGAAAGGTTCCATGTGAACAAAACTTGGACATGGGTTAGTCGATCCTAAGAGATGGGGAAACCCTGTTTCAAGGGTGCACTTTGTGCGATCATCGAAAGGGAATTAGGTTAATATTCCCAAATCGGGACATGGCAGTGGATGACAATGTTAGGAAATTTGGAGACATCGGCAGGGGCCTCAGGAAGAGTTATCTTTTCTTTTTAACAACCTGCCCACCCTAAAATTGGTTCAGTCGGAGATAGGGTCCAGCGGCTGGAAGAGCACCACACGTCCTGTGATGTTTGGTGCACCTTTGGCAGCCCTTGAAAATTTAGAGGACCGAGTACCATTCATGCTCGATCGTACTCATAACCACATCAGGTCTCCAAGGTGAATAGCCTTTGGTCAATAGAACAATGTAGGTAAGGGAAGTTGACAAAATGGATCCGTAACTTTGAGAAAAGGATTTGCTCTAAGGGTTGGACCTAGGGGTCTGTGCCCCGAACTCGTGGGCTGTTGGTGGCCTACATGAGCTGCTCCCATAGTGAGGGCAGGTCGTCGCGTGCCGATCGGGCGACGGACGTAGGACACCCCCTTCAGAGGGCTTTCCCTAGGTAGTGAACAGTTGACTCAGAACTGGTATAGACAAGGGGAATCTAACTATTTAATTAAAACAAAGCATTGCGATGGTCCCTGCGGATGATGAAGCAATGTGATTTCTGCCTAGTGCTCTGAATGTCTAAGTGAAGAAATTCAACCAAGCGCGAGTAAACGGTGGGAGTAACTATGACTCTCTTAAGGTAGCCAAATTCCTCATCATCTAATTAGTGATGCACATGAATGGATTAACGAGATTGCCACTGTCCCTATCTACTATCTAGCAAAACCACAGCCAAGGGAATGAGCTTGGCAGAATCAGTAGGGAAAGAAGACCCTGTTGAGCTTGACTCTAGTTTGACTTTGTGAGATGACTTGAGAGGTGTAGAATAAGTGGGAGCTTTCAGGCGCAACTGAAATACCACTACTTTTAACATTATTTTACTTATTCTATGAGGTAGAGATTGGGTAATGCACCTATTTTTTGCCTTAAGGTGCATCTAGGTGAACCAATCTGGATAGAAGACATTGTCAGGTGGGGAGTTTGGCTAGGGTGGCACATCTGTTAAAAGATAATGCAAGGTTCCTAAGATGAGCTCAATGAGAATAGAAATCTCATGTGGAACAAAAGGGTAAAAGCTCATTTGATTTTGATTTTCAGTACGAATGCAAATTGTGAAAGTGTGGCCTATCGATCCTTTAGACTTTCAAAATTTGAAGCTAGAGGTGTCAAAATAGTTATCATAGGGATAACTAGCTTGTGGTAGCCAAGTATTCATTACAACGTTGCTTTTTGATCCTTCGATGTCGGCTCTTCCTATTATTATGAAGCAGAATTCACCAAGTTTTGGATTGTTCACCCACCAATAGGGAACATAAGTTGGGTTTAGACCATCATCAGTTAGGTTAGTTTTACCCTACTGATGATCTGCGTCATGATAGTAATTCAACTTAGTACGAGAGGAACTGTTGATTCACACATTTGGTCATCACGATTGGTTTAAAAGCCAGTGCCGCGATGCTACCATGTGTCAGATTATGACTGAATGCCTCTAAGTCAGAATCCATGCTAGATGCAGTGCATATCTCTCTCTGGTTTCATTGTGACCCGCAGTAGGGGTGCTCTTGCACTCCCAGGGGCCCGTGTCATTGGCCATCTCCAATTGGTGCATTAGCCCGTTCGAGCAACCTTGGATATTAATTTCAAGTAGTTAGCAAGAAGAATATTTTGTAGATGACTTAAATAAGTGATGGGGTATTGTAAGTGGCAGAGTGGCCTTGCTGCCATGATCCACTGAGATTCAGCCCTCTTTCGCCTCGATTCGTAAAACCTTTTTGGACTCTGAGGTGGGTGGGGTTTGTAATTTGCACAAGGGCGAGAAAATCTCCCAAGTGCCAAATTCTTGATGGGTGGGGTTTGCAAGTTTTTTTTGCAAGGTCGTAACAATCTCTCAGGTGCTAAATTCCTAGCAAGTGGGGTTTGCAATTTGTGCGAGTGTAGGAAAATCTTCTAAGTGCCAAATTTCGGGCGGGTGTGGTTTGCAATTTTGACGAGGGCGGAAAAAATCTCCTAGGTGCCAAATTTTGAGCAGGTGGGGTTTTCTAAAAATTTCCATGAGGGCAAAGAAATCTCCCAAGTGCCAAATTCCTAGTGGGGTGGGGTTTTGTAAAACTTTTCGTGTGGGCGAAGAAATCTCCGAAGTGCCAAATTCCTGGCGGGTGGGGTTCGCAATTTCTGCTGGGGCAAAAAAATCTCCCAAGTGCCACATTTCAAGTAGGTGGGGTTTTGTAAAAAATTTTACAAGGGCGAAAAAATCTCCCAAGTGCCAAATTTCAGGCGGGTAGGGTTTGCAATTTCTGCGAGGGCGAAAAAATCTCCCAAGTGCCAAATTCTCGGCGGGTGGGGTTTGCAATTTTTGCGAGGGTGTAAAAATCTCCCAGGTGCCAAATTCTTGGCGGGTGGGGTTTGCAATTTCTGCCAAGGCGAAAAAATCTCCCGAGTGCCAAATTTTGGGCGAGAGGGAGGGGTTTTGTAGAAATTTCTGCCAGGGCAGAAAAATCTCCCGAGTGCCAAATTTTGGGCAAGTGGGGTTTTGTAAAATTTCCACGAGGGGGATAAAAATCTCCCAAGTCCCAAATTTTGAAATGGTGGGGTTTGCGATTTTTGAAAGGGTGAAAAAATCTCCTAAGTGCCAAATTCTTGACGGGTGGGGTTTTGTGATTTCTGTGAGTGCGAAAAAATCTCTCGAGTTTCAAAGTTTCCTCGAGGGAAAAAAAGTCTTCGAAGAGCAATTTCCATGTGGCTCGGGTTTGTAATCAGTGCAATTTCAGGCAGGTCAGGGTTGCAATTTTTGTGAGGGCTAAAAAATCTTCCAAGTCCAAATTCCGAGCGGGTGGGGTTTCATAATTTCCAAGTGCCAAATTTTGAGCGGGTGGAGTTTGTAAATTTTGTGAGGGCAAAAAAATTTTCCAAGTCCAAATTTTGAGCGGGTGGGGTTTGTAAATTTTCGTGAGGGTAGAAAAATCTTCTGACTACAAATTCCAGGCAGTTCCCTAGGTTTTGTAATTTTTGCGAGGGTAGACGACTCATGTGTGTGATCCAAAATTGGTCAACTTATTTTTTTGGTTAACGCCCAAAGTTTTGAACTCAAATCAAGCTGGCTACCCCGACTCAAATTGCCTCAAGCCTAATCACCTCCAAATTTTTTGCACAACCCATGTCACCATGCTTGACTTGATTCTAAGTGCCCCAAGTCATGTACGTGGTCCAAAAGAGGTCAACCTTTCTTTTTTGGGTTAATGCCCAAAGTTTTCAACTCGAACTATGTCAGTAACCCCGACACGAATCACCCCAACTACCCCAACCCTGACTCGAATCGCGTCGAGCCTTAACTGCCTCCATTTTTTTTGCATGACTCATGTCACCATGCATGACATGATTCTAAGTGTGCCGAGTCATGTGTGCGATTGAAAATCGAGTAACATTTTTTTTGAACTCCCAAAATTTCATTCCTTTTCGCCTTACGGGGCCTATCGTGATCTCTTTTTATAAAGAAAATTCTCAAATCAGATTGTTTCAGCTACCCTACCTTGAATCTGGCTAGCTAGGCATAACGCCTTGAGTCAGCTTGGCAATACGTGAACTGAAACATGTGCGTGATCCAAAAGTTGGTAACTTGTTTTTTTTTTTGTAATGCCCAAAATTTAGCACTTTTTGCTGTACAGGGCCTCCCATGATTTTTTTTCCCTCGTTGACCCAGTTGGGTCACCTGAGGCTGGGGCGATGGAGATGGGTTGACCTCACCAAGTCATGTCTTAAGCCTTGCTCATAATGTCAGCTTTCAAAGTTAGCTCAACAAGTTGACTGTTCAAGCACGCTCACCAAGTTGACACTTTTAGTTCACTCACAAGGTCTTCTCGCATGGTCAGCTCATCGAGTCACCTCACCAAGTCACCTCAATGACCCAACTCATCTAGTTTCCTCACCAAGTTGACTCTTTAAGTTTTCTCACCAAGTCAGCTTGTCAAGTTGCATCTCCTTAGGGTTGGCGACCAAGGGTTGGATAGCTTTGCTCACTGGGTTGCCTCACCAAGTGGGGTCGCCAGGTCACCCCACCAAGTAGCCTCAACAAGTTGACTCTTTCAGTTTGCTCGACAAGTTGGCTCACCAAGTCAGCCTACTATCTCGCCTTGCCAAATTTCCCAACCAAGTTTCCTTTTTAAGCTCGCTCATCAATTCAACTCACCAGCTTAGCTCCCTAGGTTGATGCACCAAGTGCTCTCACCAAGTCGAATCTTTAAGTTCGATCATCAATTCACCACATGGGGTTAGCACACCAAGTCGACTCTTTAAGTCCGTTCATCAAGCCACCCCACAAGGTTAGCACACCAAGTACTCTCACCAAGTTGACTCTTTAAGTCCGTTCATGAAGTTACCCAAGTAGGTTGGTCCACCAAGTACTCTCGCCAAGTCGACTCTCTAAGTATGTTCATCAAGTCGCCACACCAAGTACTCTCACCAAGTCAACTCTTTAGGTCCATTCATTAAGAAACCCTACAAAGTCGACCCTTAATGTTCATTCATCAAGTCACCCCACCAAGTCAAATCTTTGACTCCTTTCATCAAGTCACCCCACCAAGCTGACTCTTTAAGTCCATTCAACAAGTCACTAGAACAAGTACTCTCACCAAGTTGACTCTTTAAGTCTGTTCATCAAGTCACCCCACCAGGTTGGCCCACCAAGTACTCCAACCAAGTTGACTCTTTAAGTACATTCATTAGTTCACCATGCCAAGTACTCTCACCAAGTTGACTCTTTAAGTTCGTTCATCAAGTCACCCCACAAGGTTAGCCCACCAAGTACTCCCACCAAGTTGACTCTTTAAGTTTGTTCATCAGTTCACCCTGCAAAGTATTCTCAACAAGTTGACTCTTTAAATTTTCTCATCAAGTCAAGGCACCAAGTACTGTCACCAAGTCAACTCTTTGAGTCCATTCATCAAGTCTCCCCACCAAGTAATCTAACCTAGTCGATTCATCAAGTGCGTTCATCAAGTCACCCCACCAAGTACTCTCACCAAGTTGAATCTTTAAGTCTGTTCATCAAGTCACCCCACCATGTACTCTCACCAAGTCATCTCTTTAGTTTTTTTCATCAAGTCACCCCACCAAGTTGACCCTTTAAGTCCGTTCATCAAGTCACCCCACCAAGTACTCTCACAAGTTGACTCTTTAAGTCCTTTCATCAAGTCACCCCACCAAGTTGACTCTTTAAGTCCATTCATCAAGTCACCAGAAAAAGTAATCTCACCAAGTTGACTCTTTATGTCCCTTCATCAAGTCACCCCACCAGGTTGGCCCACCAAGTACTCCCACCAAGTCGACTCTTTAAATTCATTCATCAGTTCACCCCACCAAGTACTCTCACCAAGTTGACTACTTAAGTCTGCTCATCAAGTTGATCCACCAAGTACTCTCACCAAGTTGACTCTTTGACTCCGTTCATCAAGTCACCCCACCAAGTACTCTAACCAAGTTGATTCTTCAAGTGCGTTCATCAAGTCAGCCCAAAAATTACTCTCACCAACTCGACTCTTTAAGTCTTTTCATCAAGTCACCCCACCAAGTACTCTCACCAAGCCAACTCTTTAGGTCTGTTCATCAAGTCACCCCTCCATGTCAACCCTTCAAGTGCGTTCATTAAGTCACGCCACCAAGAACTCTCACCAAATCAACTCTTTAAGTCTGTTCATCAAGTCACCCTGCCAAGTACTCTAACCAAGTTGACTCTTTAGGTCCATTCATCAAGTAACCCCACCAGGTCAGCCCACCAAGTTGACTCTTTAAGTCTGTTCATCAGTTCAGCCCACCAAGTACTCTCAACAAGTTCACTCTTTAAGTCTGATCATCAAGTCGCGCCACCAAGTACTCTCACCAAGTTGACTCTTTAAGTCTGTTCATCAAGTCACCAGAACAAGTACTCTCACCAAGTCGACTCTTTAGGTCCATTCATCAAGTCACCCAACCAGGTCAGCCCACCAAGTACTCCCACAAAGTTGAGTCTTTAAGTCCATTCATTAGTTCACATTTCCAAGTACTCTCACCAAGTTGACTCTTTAAGTCTGTGCATCCAGTCGAGCCACCAAGTACTCTCACCAAGTTGACTCTTTAAGTCCATTCATCAAGTCACCCCACCAAGTACTCAAACGAAGTTGATTCTTCAAGTACGTTCATCAAGTCACCACACCAAGTACTATCACCAAGTCGACTCTTTAATATCTTTCATCAAGTCATCCCACCAAGTTGACTCTTTAAGTCTATTCATCAAGTCACCAGAACAAGTAATCTCACCAAGTTGCCTCTTTATCTCCCTTCATCAAGTCACCCCTCCATGTCGGCCAATCAAACACTCCCACCAAGTGGACTCTTTAAGTCTATTCATCAGTTCACCCCACCAAGTACTCTAACCAAGTTGACTCTTTAAGTCTGCTCATCAAGTTGAGCCACCAAGTACTCTCACCAAGTTGATTCTTTGAGTTTGTTCATCAAGTCACCCCACCAAGTACTCTCACCAAGTCGATACTTTAAGTGCATTCATCAAGTCATCCCACCAAGTACTCTCACCAAGTCGACTCTTTAAGTCTGTTCATCAAGTCACCCCACCAAGTACTCTCACCAAGATAACTCTTTAAGTCCGTTCACCAAGTCACCCTGCCAAGTCGACCCTTTAAGTCTATTCATCAAGTCACCCCACCAAGTACTTTCACCAAGTCGACTCTTTAAGTCCTCTCATCAACTCACCCCACCAAGTTGACAATTTAAGTCCGTTCATCAAGTCTCCAGAACAAGTACTCTCACAAAGTCAACGATTTATGTCTGTTGATCAAGTCACCCACCAGGTCAGCCCACCAAGTCGACTCTTTAAGTCTGTTCATCAGTTCACCCTGCCAAGTACTCTCACCAATTGGACTCTTTAAGTTTTCTGATCAAGTTGAGCCACCAAGTACTCTCACCAAGTTGACTCTTTGAGTTTGTTCATCAAGTCACCCCACCAAGTACTCTAACCAAGTCGATTCTTCAAGTGCATTCATCAAGTCACCCCAACAAGTACTCTCACCAAGTCAACTCTTTAGTTCTATTCATCAACTCACTCCACCAAGTACTCTCACCAAGTCAACTCTTTAGGTCCATTCATCAAGTCACCCCACCAAGGCCACCCTTCAAGTGCGTTCATCAAGTCACCCCACCAAGTACTCTCACTAGGCTGACTCTTTAAGTCTGTTCATCAAGTCACCCCACCAAGTACTCTTACCAAGTAAACTCTTTAGGTACGTTCATCAAGTCACCCCTCCAATTTGACCCTTTAAGTCCATTCATCAAGTCACCCTGCAAAGTACTCTCAGCAAGTCAACTCTTTAAGTCCTTTCATCTAGTCACCCACCAAGTCGACTCTTTAAGTTCGTTCATTGAGTCACTAGAACAAGTACTCTCACCAAGTTGACTCTTCAAGTCCATTCATCAAGTCACCCCACCAGGTCGGCCCACAAAGTACTCTCACCAAGTTGACTCTTTAAGTTTTGTCATCAGTTTACCCTGCCAAGTACTCTCAACAAGTTGACTCTTTAAGTCAGATCATCAAGTTGCACCACCAAGTACTATCACCAAGTTGACTCTTTACGTCTGTTCATCAAGTCACCAGAACAAGTACTCTCACCAAGTTGACACTTTAAGTCCATTCATCAAATCACCCCACTAGGTCAGCCCACCAAGTTGACTCTTTAAGTCCATTCGTTAGTTCACCCCACCAAGTACTCTCACCAAGTTGACTCTTTAAGTCTACTCAATTAGTCGAGCCCCCAAGTACTCTCACCTAGTCAACTCTTTAAGTCTGTTCATCAAGTCACCCCACCAAGTACTCGAACCAAGTTGATTCTTCAAGTGTATTCATCATGTCACCCCACCAAGTACTCTCACCAAGTCGACTCTTTAAGTCCTTTCATCAAGTAACCCCACCAAGTGATCTCACCAAGTCAACTCTTTAGGTTTGTTCATCAAGTCACCCCACCAAGTTGACCCTTTAAGTCAGTTCATCAAGTCACCCCACCAAGTACTCTCACCAAGTCGACTCTTTAAGTCCTTTCATGAATTCACACCACCAAGTCAACTCTTTAAGTCCATTCTTCATGTCACTAGAATAAGTACTCTCACCAAGTCGACTCTCTAAGACCATTCATCAAGTCACCCCACCAGGTTGGCCCACCAAGTACTCTCACCAAGTTGAATCTTTAAGTCAATTCATCAGGTCACCCCGCCAAGTACTCTCACCAAGTTAACTTTTTAAGTTTTCTGATCAAATCGTGCCACCAAGTACTCTCACCAAGTTGACTCTTTAAGTTCTTTCATCAAATCACCCCACCAAGTAATCTAACCAAGTGGATTCTTCAAGTGCGTTCATCAAGTCAAATGACCAAGTACTCTCACCAAGTTGACTCCTTAACTCTGTTCATCAAGTCACCCCACAAAGTTGACCCTTCAGGTGCATTCATCAAGTAACCCCACCAAGTACTCTCACCAATTCGACTCTTTAAGTGTCTTCATCAAGTCACCCCACCAAGTACTCTCACCAAGTCAACTCTTTACGACCGTTCATCAAGTCACCCTACCAAGTTGACCCTTGAAGTTCGTTCATCAAGTCACCCCACCAAGTACTCTCACCATGTCAACTCTTTAAGTCTGTTCATGAAGTCACCCAACTAGGTCGGTCCACCATGTACTCTCACCAAGTCAAATCTCTAAGTTTGTTCATCAGGTCACCCCACTAAGTACTCTCACCACATCAACTCTATAGGGCCGTTCATCAGGTCACCCTGCAAATTCAACCCTTTAAGTTTGTTCATCAGGTCACCCCACTAAGTCAACTCTTTAGGTCCTTTCATCAAGTCACCCCACCAAGCCGACTCTTTAAGTCCATTCATCAACTCACCCCACTAGGTCAGCCCACCAAGTACTCCCACCAAATTGACTCTTTAAGTCTATTCATCATTTCACCCCGCCAAGTACTCTCACCAAGTCAATTCTTTAGGTCCGTTCATCAAGTCACCCTGCCAAGTCGACCCTTTAAGTTTGTTCATCAAGTCGCCCCACCAAGTACTCTCACAAAGTTGACTCTTTAAGTCCTTTCATCAAGTGACCCCACAAAATCGACTCTTCAAGTTCATTCATCAAGTCACCAGAACAAGCAATCTAACCAAGTCGACTCTTTAAGTTTGTTCATCAAGTCACCCCACCAGGTCGGCCCACCAAGTACTCCCACCAAGTCGACTCTTTAAGTCCATTCATTAGCTCACCCCGCCAAGTACTCTCACCAAGTTGACTCTTTAAGTCTACTCATCAAGTCGAGCCACCAAGTACTCTCACCAAGTTGACTCTTTGAGTCCATTCATCAAGTCACTCCACCAAGTTCTCTAACCAAGTAGATTCTTCAAGTGTGTTCATCAAGTCGCCCCACCAAGTAGTCTCACCAAGTTGACTCTTTAAGTCCTTTCATCAAGTCACCCCACCAAGTTGACTATTTAAGTCTGTTCATCAAGTCACTAGAACAAGTACTCTCACCAAGTCTACTCTTTATGTCCCTTCATCAAGTCACCCCAGCAAGTTGGCCCACCAAGTCGACTCTTTAGGTCCGTTCATCAGTTCACCCTACCAAGTACTCTCACCAATTGGACTCTTTAATTCTCCTCATCAAGTCAAGCCACCAAGTACTCTCACCAAGTCGACTCTTTGAGTCCATTCATCAAGTCACCCCACCAAGTGCTCTCACCGAGTCAACTCTTTAGGTCTGTTCACCAAGTGACCCCACCAAGTCGACCCTTTAAGTTCCTTCATCAAGTCACCCCACCAAGTACTCTCACCAAGTCAACTCTTTAAGTCCTTTCATCAAGTCACCCCACTTGGTCGACTCTTTAAGTCCATTCATCAAGTCACCAGAACATGTAAAAGTACTCTCACCAAGTTGACTCTTTATGTCCATTCATCAAGTCACCCCACTAGTTTTGCCAACCAAGTACTCCCACCAAGTTGATTCTTTAAGTTCGTTCATCAACTCACCCCGCCAGGTCGGCCCACCAAGTCGACTCTTTAAGTTCGTTCATAAAGTCACTCTACCAAGTCAGCCCACCAAGTTAACTCTTTAAGTTCGTTCATCAAGTCACTCCGCCAGGTCGGCCCACCAAGTACTCTTACCAAGTCGATCCTTGAAGTTCAGTCATCAAGTCACCCTGCCAAGTCAGCCCACCAAGTACTCTCACAAAGTTGAATCTTTAGGTTCGTTCATCAATTCACCCTGCTAACTCGGCCCACCAAGTTCTCTCACCAAGTCGACTCTTCTAGTTCGTTCATCAAGTCACCCCACCAGTTTGACCCACCAAGTACTCTCACAAAGTCGACTCTCTAAGTTCATTCATCAAGTCACCCTACTAGGTCAGCCCACCAAGTACTCTCACCCAGTCACCCCGCTAGTTCGACTGACCAAGTCGACTCTTTAAGTTCATTCATCAAGTCACCCAGCCAAGTCGGCCCACCAAGTTGACTCTTTAATTTTTTTCCTTAAGTCACCTTGCCAGGTCGGCCCACCAAGTAGTCTGACCAAGTCGATTATTTAAGTTTGTTCACCAAGTCACCCTACCAGGTCAGCCCACCAAGTCGACTCTTTAAGTTTGTTCATCAAGTCACCCTGCTAGGTCAGCCCACCAAGTCAACTCTTTTGGTTCATTCATTAAGTCACCCCACCAAGTACTCTCACCAATTTGACTCTTTAAGTTCATTCATCAATTCACGTGACTAGGTCAGCCCACCGAGTACTCTCACCAAGTTGACTCTTTAAGTTTGTTCCTCAAGTCACCCTGCCAAGTCGGTCCACCAAGTACTCTCACCAAGTTGAATCTTTAAGTTTGTTTAGCAAGTCAACTTGCTAGGTCAGCCCACCAAGTTGACTCTTTAAGTTCATTCATCAAGTCACCCTGCTAGGTCAGCCCACCAAGTTGACTCTTTTGGTTCGTTCATTAAGTCACCCCACCAAGTGCTCTCACCAAGTTGACTCTTTAAGTTCATTCATCAAATCACCCCGCTATGTCTGCCCACCAAATACTCTCACCAAGTTGACTCTTTAGGTTCATTCATCAAGTCACCCCGCCAGGTCAGCCCACCAAGTGGACTCTTTAAGTTCATTCATTAAGTCACTCGCCCAGGTCAGCCCACCAATTCACCAAGTACTCTCACCAAGTCGACTCTCTACGTTCGTTCATCAAGTCACCCTGCCAAGTCGCCCACCAAGTCGACTCTTTAAGTTCACTCATCAAGTCACCCCACCAAGTACTCTAACCAAGTCGATTCTTCAAGTGTGTACATCAAGTCACCCAACCAAGTACTCTCACCAAGTCAACTCTTTAACTCTGTTCATCAAGTCACCCCACCAAATTGACCCTTCAAGTGAGTTCATCGAGTCACCCCACCAAGTACTCTCACCAATTTGACTCTTTAAGTCTGTTCATCAAGTCACCCCACCAAGTACTCTCACCAAGTCAACTCTTTAGGATCGTTCATCAAGTCACCCCACCAAGTCGACCCTTGAAGTCCATTCATCAAGTCACCCCACCAAGTACTCTCACCAAGTTGACTCTTTAAGTCCATTCACGAAGTCACCCAACCAAATCGGCCCACCAAGTACTCTCACCAAGTCAACTCTCTAAGTTTGTTCATCAAGTCACCCCACCAAGTAATCTCACCAAGTAAACTCTTTAGGTCCATTCATCAAGTCACCCCGCAAAGTTGACCCTTTAAGTTTGTTCATCAACTAACCCCACCAAGTCGACTCTTTAAGTCCTTTCATCAAGTCACCCCACCAAGCCAACTCTTTAAGTCCATTCATCAAGTCACAAGAATAAGTACTCTCACCAAGTTGACTCTATAAGTCCATTCATCAAGTCACCCCACCAGGTCGGCCCACCAAGTACTCCCACCAAGTTGACTCTTTAAGTTTGTTCATCAGTTCGCCCCGCCAAGTACTCTCACAAAGTCAACTCTTTAGGACCCCTTAAGTCTGTTCATCAAGTTGCCCCACCAAGTACTCTCACCAAGTTGACTCTTTAAGTCCTTTCATCATGTCACCCCACCAAGTCAACTCTTCAAGTTCGTTCATCAAGTCACGAGAACAAGTACTCTCACCAAGTTGACTCTTTAAGTTTGTTCATCATTTCACCCCACCAAGTACTCTCACCACATTGACTCTTTAAGTCTACTCATCAAGTCGAGCCACTAAGTAATCTCACAAAGTTGACTCTTTGAGTCTGTTCGTCAAGTCACCCCACCAAGTACTCTAACCAAGTCGATTCTTCAACTGTGTTCATCAAGTCACCCCACCAAGTACTCTCACCAAGTCAACTCTTTAAGTTTGCTCATCAAGTCAACCCACCAAGTACTCTCACCAAGTCAACTCTTTAGGTCCATTCAAAGAGTCATCCCACCAAGTCGATCCTTCAAGTGCATTCATCAAGTCACCCCACCAAGTTGAATCTTTAAGTTCATTCATCAAGTCACCCCGCCAGGTTAGCCCACAAATTACTCTCACCAAGTTGACTCCTTAAGTTTGTTCATCAAGTCACCTCGCCAAGTCAGCCCACCAAGTAGACTCTTTAAGTTCATTCATGAAGTCACTCTACCATGTTGGCCCACCAAGTCACCTCTTTAATTTCGTTCATCATGTCACCCTGCCAAGTCAGCCCAGCAAGTACCCTCACCAAGTCAACTCCTTAAGTTTGTTCATCAAGTCACCCTACCAGGTCAGCCCACCAAGTACTCTCACCAAGTCAACTTTTTAGGTTTTTTCATCAAGTCACCCCACCAAGTACTCTCACGAAGTTGAATCTTTAAGTTCATTCAACAAGTCACTCCACTAGGTTGGCCCACCAAATTAACCCTTTAAGTTTTGTCATCAAGTAACCCTGCCAGGTCTGCCCACCAAGTACTCTCACAAAGTTGACTCTTTAGGTTCGTTCATCAATTCACCCTACTAGCTCGGCCCACCAAGTCATCTCACCAAGTTGACGCTTTATGTTTTTTCATCAAATCACCCCACTAGTTCGGCCAACCAAGTACTCCCACCAAGTCGATTCTTTAAGTTTGTTCATCATTTCACCCAACCAACTACTCTCACCAAGTGGACTCTTTAAGTCTTCTCATCAAGTCGAGCCACTAAGTAATCTCACCAAGTTGACTCTTTGAGTCTGTTCAACAAGTCACTCCACCAAGTACTCTAACCAAGTCGATTGTTCAAGTGCGTTCATCAAGTCACCCCACCAAGTACTCTCACCAAGTTGATTCTTTAAGTCTGTTCATCAAGTCAACTCACCAAGTACTCTCACCAAGTCAACTCTTTAGGCCCATTCATAGAGTCACCCCACCAAGTTAAACCTTCAAGTGCATTCATCAATTCACCCCACGAAGTCAACTCTTTAAGTTCATTCATCAAGTCATCCCGCCAGGTCATCCCACAAATTACTCTCACGAAGTCGACTCTTTAAGTTTGTTCATCAAGTCACCCCACTAGGTCGGCCCACCAAGTGGACTCTTTAGGTTCGTTCATGAAGTCACTCTACCATGTCGGCCCACCAAGTTGACTCTTTAAGTTTGTTCATGAAGTCACCCTGCCAGTTCAGCCCACCAATTACTCTCAACAAGTCGAATCTTTAAGTTTGTTCATCAAGTCACCCCGCCAAGTCGGCCCACCAAGTACTCTCACCAAGTCAACTCTTTAGGTTTTTGTCATCAAGTCACCCCACCAAGTACTCTCACCAAGTTGACTCTTTAAGTTTTTTCAGCAAGTCGCTCTGCTAGGTTTTCCCACCAAGTACTCTCACCAAGTCGACCCTTTAAGTTTGGTCATCAAGTCACCCCGCCAGGTCTGCCCACCAAGTACTCTCACAAAGTCGACTCTTTAGGTTTGTTCATCAATTCACCCTGCTAGCTCGGCCCACCAAGTTCTCTCACCATGTTGACTCTTTAAGTTCATTCATCAAGTCACCCCGCTAGTTTTACCCACCAAGTACTCTCACAAAGTCAACTCTCTAAGTTTGTTGATCAAGTCACCTTGCCAGGTCAGCCCACCAAGTACTCTCACCAAGTCACTCCCCAAGTTAGCTCACCAAGGTGGCTCATGAGTCAAAATTTCAAGTGTGCCCACCAAGTCAAGTCTTTCAGTTTGCTCACCAACTCCGCTTGCTAGGTCAGCTCACTGAGTCAAGTCGTCTCACCAAGTTGACTTACCATCTTTCATCACCATCAATTTACTCCCATGGCTCATGAAATCACACCACCTAATCAATGTCAATTTTTGGCTCCATTGCCAAATTCAGCAAAAATGGGGTCGTGGATGGCTATTCAATTACATTTTTCAATGAATTGATTTTTTTAAGGCACTTGTCTATGTGAATGCATATTCTCAAATGCAGAGCAAGCCTTGCAGTAATATCTTATATAAGAGAGGCAGTGTGCTCGAAATAAAGTCGAGTCATAATTTTCAAATTGGGTAGCCTTGGATATAAAATGGAAGTTGAGCCATTCTAGCTGAGCCATAATTTTTTAATTGGGTTGCCTATGATACAAAATTCAAGCCGAGCCATAATTTTCAAATTTGGGTAACTTGTGATATAATATGGGTACCCAAGCCATTCTACTTGATTCATAATTATCAAATCAAGTAGCTTCCAATATAAAATGGTCGTCGAGTCATTCTAGTCAGTCTCCAAAAACTGATCAATTTACCCCCCTCACTGATGCAATCAAATTGTCTAACCAATGCCAATCTTTGTCTCCATTGACAACCTCATCAAAAATGGGGTCGTGGATGGCTATTCAGTCACATTTTTCATTGAATTGAGTTTTAAGGTACTTGTCCACTGAATGTACATTTCTGATGTAGAGTAAGCCTTGCACTAATAGCTTATATAATGGAGGTAGTGTGCTTGAAAAATGGTGGACGAGCCTGCTTGGCTGACCCGATTTGGGCCAGCCATGCTAGCCGACCCGATCTGGCCGAGCCGTTCTAGCCGAGCCATGCTGGTCAAGCCGATCTGGGCGAGCCATTCTGGCCAACCCGATTTGGGCAAGCCATGGTGGCCGAGCCATTTTGGGTGAGCCATGCTGGCCGACTTGATCTGGGTGAGCCATTCTAGCTGACCTGATCTGGCTGAGCTCCAGAACCGGTGTCGTGGATGACTGTTTGGTCACATTTTTCATTGAATTGGATTTTTAAGGGATTTGTCTGTGCTATCGTAGATTTCAAATGTAGGAGCCTCACACTAATAGCTTATATAGGAGAGGTGGTTACCGCGAGCCTCTCCCATGCCCCTTTCATTGATTCAACATTGGTGTCTAGGCAGATCAGATTGTTGGATTTTCAAATGGTGTATGCTGATGTTGAATCAATGAAAGGGGCATGAAGCAATCTCAGTGCTTTTCCTTGGCTCTCCTTTAGATCATTTTTTTTGATGACTCAATTTTGGAAAAGGTGAGGCAGCAGTTGCCGATCCATGGCATGTCTATTTGGTGATTTTAAAACTTGATCTAAATGTGAGCCCTTATCTAGCACTCTGACGTTGCTTGGTATAATGGAAATTTGCTATGGGTGCTTGGTACTCTAGCAATATTTCATGGTGTACTTATCACGGCTACATGGGAGCTTTAATATCGAAAGCTCTCAGCAAAAAATGGTGTTCAAGCCATGCTGGCCAACCCGATCTGGGCGAGCCATGTTGGCCAACCTGATCTGGGCAAGCCATGCTGGCCGACCCGATCTGGGTGAGCCATTCTAGCTCACCCGATCTAGACGAGCCTTTTTCGTCGACCCGATCTGGCCGAGATCCAAAAACGGTGTCATAGATGGCTGTTTGGTCACATTTTTCATTGAATTGGATTTTTGAGGGATTTATCCGTGCTATTGTAGATTTCTAATGCAGAAGGAGCCTCACACTAATAGCTTATATAGGAGAGTTGGTTGTCGCAAGCCTCTCCCATGCCCCTTTCATTGATTCAACATTGGTGTCTAGGCGGATCGGATTGTTGGATTTTCAAATGGTGTATGCTAATGCTGAATTAATGAAAGGGGCATAAAGTGATCTCTGAGTGCTTTTCCCTTTAGATCATGTTTTCTAATGACTCAATTTTGGAAAAGGTGAGGCAGCGGTTGCGAATCCATGGCATATCTTTTTGGTCGAGCCATTCTGGTCGACCAAATTTGGGTGAGCTGTGCTGGCCGACCCAATCTGACCAAGCTATTTTCGTCGACCCGATCTTTCCAATCTCCAAAAATGGTGTCGCGGATGGCTATTTGGTCACTTTTTTCATTGAATTGGATTTTTAAGGGATTTTTTTGTACTACCATAGATTTCAAATGCAGAAGGAGCCTAGCAATAATAGCTTATATAGGAGAGGTGGTTGTCGTGAGCCTCTCCTATGCCCCTTTCATTGATTCAACATTGGTATCTAGGTGGATCAGATTGTTGGATTTTCAAACGGTGTATGCTAATGTTGAATCAATGAAAGGGGCATGAAGTGATCTCTGAGTGCTTTTCCTTGGCTCTCCTTTAGATCATGTTTTTTGATGACTCAATTTTGGAAAAGGTGAGACAGCAGTTGCCAATCCAGGGCATGTTTTTTTGGTGATTTTAAAACTTGATCTAAATGTGAGCCCTTATCTAGCACTCTGGTGTTGCTTGGTATAATGGAAATTTTCTATGCGTGCTCGGTGCTCTAGCAATTTTTCATGATGTTCTTATCGCGGCTACATGGGAGCTTTAATATCGAAAGCTCTCGGCAAAAAATGGTGGCCAAGCCATGTTGGCCGACCCAATTTGGGTGAGCCATGCTGGCTGACCAAATTTGGCTTAGCCATTTTCATCGACCTGATCTGGCTCTTCTTTCTCACTCCATCGACACAAATTTGAGAGTTGTTCAACAACGGTTGTCATTCCAATGTGTCATTGCAGTGATCTAGAGAGCAATGCTAAGGGCGGGAGCTTGCGTCTAGCATTTGGGATGTTTGTGCAAGTAAGAAGGGGAGCTTCTCTTATCGAAAACTCTTTGTAGCCTTTGAATATAGACCCAGTGTCAATGATATTGATGGATATGAGCTTTGGATTCTAAATTTGTTCAGCTAACATTTGTTTTTATGAGAGATCATTACGAAAGCACTTCCCGATTGCTATGCGGGAGCTCCCTAAGATTGCCTTTGTGCCAACTCGATCAGCACAACATTGGGAATGGTTCGACAGCAGTTGTCATTCCAATGTGTCATCGGGATGTCTTGGAAAGTGGCCTTTCAAGGGTGAGATCATGTCTAGCACTTGGATTGTGTGTCATCACAAGTGAATGGGGAGATCTCTCTGTGAATGGCGACATGGTCATTGCAAGAGAAAATTGACTTAGTAGTCAGAGCATTGGCCTTGGGCCATTTTGACAGCCTTGCAATTTCTCTATAATTGCAACCTATGTTTGTGCAGTAGCAGAGTTAACATGTAAAATTGGCCTTTGGTCTTGATAGTTCTAGGAGATGACCTCCAGATTTTTTTGGATTGGGCCCCTTCAAGGTGAAATTCATCCAGTTGATCAGATGAGCTCGATGACCATGTCACTCCCTTGGCTCCATGAATTCAAATCCCATCCAGCTGCCATAGACACTCCAAATGCTGAGCCATTGTTACCATGCCATCCTACTCAAACTCCTAGATGATCAAGGCCAACATTATTTCTGCTCCTCTCAAGTAAACCTTAAAAAAGGAACTGAGGCAAATAGTATTGTCGAGTCATCCTACCCGAGCTATTCCACCCGAGCCGAGCTATTCTGCCCAATCTCCAAAAGGTGGCCATTTCACTACCTTGGCTCCATGAATTCCCATCTCCTGATTGATGAAAATATTTTGCTCCTTTATCAACCTCATAAAAAATGGGGTCGTGGATGGCTGTTTGGTCACATTTTTCAATGATTTGGATTTTTAAGGCAGTTATTGGTGTGTTCGCTAATTTCTAATGCAGAGCGAGCCTCACACTAATAGCTTATCTGGAGAGGTGGTTACTGTGAGCCTCTCCCGTGCCCCTCTCATTGATTCAGCACCAGTGTCAATGCAGATGGATATGTCATATTTTGAAATGGTGGATGCTGACATTGAATCAATTAGAGGGGCATGAAGCCCACCCTCGAGGTGCTATTCCTCGACTCTCCTTTAGACCATGTTTTCTTGTCACTTAGCTAGTGCAATTTCGGAAAAATGTTTGGCAGCAGTTGCTAGCCCTCACCGCGTCTACTTGGTGATTTTAAAAGTTGATCTAAAATGGGAGCCCTCATCTAGCACCTCCGTCCAGTGTTGCTTGGGTATTGTATAAATTTTTGCTATCAGCGCAAATCCCCCAACGAATGCCTACCCTTGGATTGTCTCTTAGATCACCTTCTTTGATCACTCAACCGACACAATTACAGAAGAGACTTGGTAGTGGTTGCCATTCTACAGCACATCTATTCAGTGATTTAAAAGTTGATTTAATGGCGAGCCCTTGTCTAGCCATGAGGTGGCTGCCTAGTGCTCTAGCAATTTTTTGTGTGCCTATTGTGGCTACAATGGGAGCTTTGATAACAAAAGCTCTTGGTGACCCTCCCCAATAGAATCAGTGCTGGTGTTCGAGAAAGACACGTTATTTAGATTTGGAATATTGGCACTACCATCGTTTCTATTGGGAGGGTCGTGAAGCCATATCAATTTTTCTATGTGAGAGCTCTCTCCCCAGAGTCATTCTCTTTACAACAACTTATTTGGAAAAAAAATTTTGGAATGGTTTTGTAGCAGTTTTTATTCTAATGGTGCCATTGTGGTGGTTGTCTGAGCAGCGATTTGAAGGGCGAGCCATCATCTAGCAGTTGGGCTATGCATCACAAGTGACAAGGGAACCTTTGTAATTAGAAGCTCCCCATGGCCATTTGAAGAGAGGAGCCATTTCTTGTGTGAGCAAGGAAAAATTTAGCCTTGGATTCCAAATGAAATCAATGACATCGGATCTATATAAGAGCAGAATGAAGTAGCAGCCCATTTTCTATGTGCGGCTCCCCAAAGTTTCTCTTCTTTCTCACTCCATCGGCACAAATTTGGGAGTTGTTTGATAGTGGTTGTCATTCCAATGTGTCATTGTGGTAATTTGGAGAGCGATGCTAAGGGCGAGAGCTTGTGTCTAGCATTTGGGATGTTTGTGTGAGCGAGTAGGAGAGCTTCTCTTATCGGAATGTCTCTATGGCCTTTGAATATATAGACCCAGTGCCGACGATATTGATGGATATGAGCCTTGGATTCTAAATTTTTTCACATCTAACATTGGTTTTTGTGAGAGATGGGTACAAAATCACATCCCAATTGCTATGTGGGAGCTCCCTAAGGTCATCTCTATGCCAATTCGATCAGCAGAACATTAGGAATGGTTTGACAACAATTTTCATTCCAATGTGTCATCGGGGGATGTCTTGGAAAGTGGTCTTTCAAGGGTGAGATCGTGTCTAGCACTTGGATTGTGCATCGCGTCACAAGTGAATGGGGAGATCTCTCTGTGAATGGTGGCATGGTGATTGCAAGAGAAAATTGACTTAGTCAGAGCATTGGCCTCGGGCCATTGTGACGGCCTTGCAATTTCTCTTTAATTGCAACCTATGTTTGTGCATTAGCAGAGTTTGCATGTAAGATTGGCCTTGTTCTTGACATTTCCAGGAGATGACCTTCAAAACTTTTGGATTGGGCCCCTTCAAGGTGAAATTCATCTAGTTGATCGGATGAGCTCGATGACCATTTCACTCCCTTGGCTCCATGAATTCACATCTCCTAATCGATGACAATTTTTTGCTCCTCTGACAACCTAATAAAAAATTGGGTCATGGATGGCTACAATGGGAGCTTTGATAACAAAAGCTCTCGGTGACCCTCCCCAATAGAATCAGTGCTGGTGTTAGAGAAAGACACGTTATTCAAATTTGGAATATTAGCACTAGCATTGTTTCTATTGGGAGGGCCATGAAGCCATCCCAATTTTTCTATGCAAGGGCTCTCTCCCTAGAGTGGTTCTCTTTGCAACAACTTCTTTGGCACAAAATTTTTGGAATGGTTCGGCAGTGGTTGTTTTTCCAATGGTGCCGTTGTGGTGTTTGCTTGGGAAGCGATCTAAAGGGCAAGCCATCATCTACCAGTTGGGCTGCGCATCACGAGTGACAAGGGAGCCTTTGTAATCGAAAGCTCCTTATGGCCATTCGATGAGAAGAGCCATTGCTTGTGTGAGTAAGGATGAATGTAGCCTCAGATTCCAAATGAAATCAATGACATTGGATCTATATAAGAGCGAAATGAAGCAACAGCCCATTTTCTATGCGTGACTTCCCTCGACACAAATTCAGGAGTTGTTCGACAGTGGTTGTCATTCCAATGTGTCATTGTGGTGATCTGGAGAGCGATGCTAAGGGTGAGAGCTTGTGTCTAGCATTTGGGATGTTTTTATGAGCGATCAGGGGAGCTTCTCTTATTGAAACCTCTCTGTGGCCTTTGAATATAGACCCAATGCCGAGGATATCGATGGATACGAGCCCTTGATTCTAAATATGTTCACAGCTAACATTGGTTTTTGTGAGAGATGGGTACGAAAGCACTTCCTGATTTCTACGAGGGAGCTCCCTAAGATCGCCTCTGTGCCAACTTGATTGGCACAACATTGGGAATGGTTCAATAGTAGTTGTCATTCCAATGTGTCATCGGGATGTCTTGGAAAGAAGCCTTTCAAGGGCGAGCTCTTGTCTAGCACTTGGATTATGCTTCATCACAAGTGAATGGGGAGATCTCTCTATGAACAGTGACATGGTGATTGCAAGATAAAATTGACTTAGTCAAAGCATTAGCCTCAAGCTAGTGTGACGGCCTTGCAATTTCTCTTTAATTGCAACCTATGTTTGCGTAGTAGCAAAGTTTGCATGTAAGATTGGCCTTGTTCTTGACAGTTCCAAGAGATGACCTCTAGAACTTTTGGATTGGGCCCTTTCAATGTGAAATTCATCCAGTTGATCGGATGAGCTCAATTACCATTTCAGTCCCTTGGCTCCATGAATTCACATCTCCTAATTGATGACAATCTTTTGCTCCTCTGCCGACCTCATAAAAAATTGGGTCGTGGATGGCTGTTTGGTCAAAATTTTCAACGATTTGGAATTTTAAGGCAGTTTTCAATGTGTTTGCTAATTTCTAATGCAAAGAAATCCTTGCACTAATAGCTAATATAGGAGAGGTGGTCATCGTCAGCCTCTCCCATGCCCCTCTCATTGATTCAACATCGGTGTCAAGGCGGATGGATATGTCAAATTTTGAAACGGTGGACGCCGACGTTGAATCAATTGGAGGGGCATGAAGCCCACCCTCAAGGTGCTATTCGTCGACTCTCCTTTAGATCATTTTTTCTTGTCACTCAGCTGGTACAATTTTGGAAAAAGGTTTGGCAGCAGTTGCCAGCCCTCACCGCGTCTACTTGGTGATTTTAAAACTCGATCTAAAATGGGAGCCCTCGTCTAGCACCTCTGTCCGGTGTTGCTCAGGTATTGCATATATTTTTGCTATCAGCGTGAATCCCCCAATGAATGCCTACCCTTGGACCCTCTCTTAGATCACCTTCTTCGATCACTTGACTGACATAATTACAGAAGAGACTTGGTAGTGATTGCCATTCTATAGCGCGTCTGTTCTGCAATTTTGAACTTGATCTACTGGCGAGCCCTTTTCTAGCCATGAGGTGGGTGCCTGGTGCTCTAGCAATTTTTTATATGCCTATCGCGGCTACAATGGGAGAGGTGGTTTCCACGAGCCTCTCCCATGCCACCCTTATTATTTCAATGCTGGTGTCAGGGCAGATGGATATGTTAGATTTTGAAATGGTGGACACCGACGTTGAATCAATTAGAGGGGCATGAAGCCCACCCTCGAGGTGTTATTCCTCGACTCTCCTTTAGATCATGTTTTCTTGTCACTTAACTAGCGCAATTTTGGAAAAAGGTTTGGCAGTGGTTGCTAGCCCTCACCGCATCTACTTGGTGATTTTAAAACTTGATCTAAAATGGGAGCCCTCATCTAGCACGTCCGTCCGATGTTGCTTGGGTATTGCATAAATTTTTTCCATCGGCGTGGATCCCCCAATGAATGCCTACCCTTTGAATCTCTCTTAGATCACCTTCTTCGATCACTCGACTGATGCAATTAGGGAAGAGACTTGGCAGCAGTTTCCATTCTACTGCGCATCTATTCAGCAATTTTGTAGCTAATCTAATGGCAAGCCCTTGTCTAGCCATGAGGTGGGTGCTCGGTGCTCTAGTAATTTTTTGTGTGCCTATCACGGCTACAATGGGAGAGGTCGTTGCCTCCAGCCTCTCCCATGCCCCCCTCATTGATTAAATGCCAGTGTCAAGGCAAATGGAGATGTCAAATTTTGAAATGGTGGATGCCGACATTGAATCAATTAGAGGGGCATGAAGCCCATCCTCGAGGTGCTATTCCTCTACTCTCCTTTAGATCATGTTTTCTTGTCACTCTACTGGTGCAATTTCAAAAAATGGTTTGGTAGTGGTTGCTAGCCCTCACCGCGTCTACTTGGTGATTTTAAAACTTGATCTAAAATGGGAGCCCTCATCTCGCACGTCCATCCGGTGTTGCTTGGGTATTGCATAATTTTTTGCTATTGGCACAAATCCCCCAATGAATGCTTACCCTTGGACTGTCTCTTAGATCAGCTTATTCAATCACTTGACCAAAAAAATTATGGAAGAGACTTGGCAATGGTTGCCATTCTACAACGTGTCTATTCAACGATTTCGAAGTTGATCTAATGGTGAGCCCTTGTCTAGCCATGAGGTGGGTGGTGGGTGCTCTAGCTATTTTTGTGTGCCTATCATGGCTACAATGGGAGAGGTGTTTGTCGCGAGCCTCTCTCGTGCCCCTTTGATTGATTCAACACCGGTGTCAAGGCGGATGGATATGTTGGATCTTGAAATGGTAGACACTGACATTGAATCAATTAGAGGGGCATTAAGCCCACCCTCGAGGTGCTATTCCTGGACTCTCCTTTAGATCATGTTTTCTTGTCACTCAGCTAGCACAATTTTAGAAAAAGGTTTGGCAGTAGTTGCCAGCCCTCACCGCATCTACTTGGTGATTTTAAAACTTGATCTAAAATGGGAGCCCTTGTCTAGCACCTCTGTCTGGTGTTGCTCGGGTATTGCATAAATTTTTTCTATCGACGTGAATCCCCCAATGACACTCAACTGATGTAATTATGGAAGAGAATTGGTAGCGGTTGCCATTCTATAATGCGTCTGTTCAGTGATTTTGAAATGGATCTAATGGCGAGCCCTTGTCTAGCCATGAGGTGGGTGTTGGGCGCTCTAGAAATTTTTTGTGTTCCTATAGCAGCTACAATGCGAGAGGTGGTTGCCGCAAGCATCTCCCGTGCCCCTCTCATTGATTCAACACCGGTGTCAAGGTGGATGGATATGTTAGCTTTTGAAATGGTGGATGCCGATGTTGAATCAATTAGAGGGGCATGAAGCCCACCCTCGGGGTGTTATTCTTGGATTCTCCTTTAGATCATATTTTCTTGTCACTCAGCTGGCGCAATTTTGGAAAAAGGTTTGGTAGCGGTTGTCAGCCCTCATCACGTCTACTTGGTGATTTTAAAACTTGATCTAAAATGGGAGCCCTCGTCTAGCACCTCCATCTGGTGTTGCTCGGGTATTGCATAAATTTTTGCTATCGACGTGAATCCCCCAACGAATGCCTAGCCTTGGACTATCTCTTAGATCACCTTCTTCGATCACTTGACCGATGCAATTACAGAAGAGACTTGGCAGTGGTTGCCAGTCTACAGTGCATCTGTTCAAAGTTGATCTAATGGCGAGCCCTTGTCTAGCCATGAGTTGGGTGTTTGGCGCTCTAGAAAATTTTTTTGTGCCTATCGCGGCTACAATGGGAGCTTTGATAACAAAAGCTCTCGGTGACCCTCCCCAATAGAATCAGTGCAGGTGTTCGAGAAAAACACATTATTGATATTTTGAATATTGGCACCAACATCATTTCTATTGGAAGGGTTATGAAGCCATCCTAACTTTTCTATGCGAGGGCTCTCTCCCTAGAGTTGTTCTATTTGCAACAAGTTCTTTGGCACAAAATTTTTGAAATGGTTCGATAGTGGTTGTCGTTCCAATGGTGCCATTATGGTGGTTTCCTAGGCAATGATCATAAGGGTGAGCCATCATCTAGCAGTTGGGCTGTGCATCACGAGTGACAAGGGAGCCTTTGTTATTGGAAGCTCCTCGTGGCCATTTGATTAGAAGAGCCATTGCTTGTGTGAGCAAGGATGAATGCAGCCTCAAATTCCAAACAAAATCAATGACATCAGATCTATATATAATAGCGAAATGAAGCAATAGCCCATTTTCTATGTGTGGCTCCCCAAAGTTGCTCTTCTTTCTCACTCCATCGGCACAAATTTGGGAGTTGTTCAACAACGGTTGTAATTCCAATGTGTCATAGCGGTGATCTTGAGAGCGATGCTAAGGGCAGGAGCTTGTGTCTAGCATTTGGGATGTTTGTGCAAGCGAGCATGGGAGCTTCTCTTATCGGAACCTCTCCATGGCCTTTGAATATAGACCTAGTGCTGACGATATCGATGGATATGAGCCTTGGATTCTAAATTTGTTCACAACTAACATTTTTTTTTGTGAGAGATTGGTATGAAAGCACATCCTAATTGCTATGCAACAGCTCCCTAAGGTCACCTCTATGCCGACTTGATCAGCACAACATTGGGAATGGTTCGAGAGTGGTTGTTGTTCTAATGTGTCATCGAGGGATGTCTTGGAAAGTAGTCTTTCAAGGGTGAGCTCGCATCTAGGACTTGGATTGTGCATCATGTCACAAGTGAATGGGGAGATCTCTCTATGAATGGATGGTTGCACGGGTGCATTTCTCAACATCCCTAATTTCATCAAGGGTCCACTCTCCATCCTAAGTTTTTGCTGATTGGTAGAGCCTTGGGATTGAGAGGGGTGACGACAAGAAGGAAAGAGATGGTTGCATGGGTGCATTACTCAACGTCCCTAATTTCATCAAGGGTCCACTCTCCATCCTAAGTTTTTGCCAATTGGTAGAGCCTTGGGATTGAGAGGGGTGGTGACGAAAGGTTTGGTTGCCGCATAATTTATTCGCTAGTGCATTCTCGGTGCATGTTTGCCTCTTCACTATCTCATCCTACAGAAGTGCATGGCACTATCATGACACCTTTTTTGGTTCGGGCTAGTAGAAGCATAGAGTATTACCAATAAGTTTTGTTTGGATGTGGAAACTCTCCATGCCCTATCCTGCCCATGCGATCCGAATGGCTGCAGCTCATGGGTTCTACGGGAGATACTCTTCTTTAGCTTCCCCCTAAAGAGAGTGTTTAGTATTTGCATTGTGTGGACAAAAAGCCCAAGGTGTTTCATCTCTCTTCAGATGTGAAATCCTAGGAGGGCTTATCGAAGTATGGCCATTTGTACGGGGTGCACCAAAAAGTGTGTAGGGGGCATATGCCTAAGAAATGGATGTCTCTGAGTGTCCTTACTTAGTCACGTGCGTAGTGTACATCTTTGCATTACGACTCTGCTGTGAGCATTTGTGATTCTAGCATTTTGGGGGAACAGGTTTCGTACGAGATGTTCTTCTCAGGCTCCTATGAACCAGAGCGCTTGTCTTTGCAATGTTCTGACAAGTGCAGGCCCAACATGTCTATCTAGGGGAATAAATTGCATGAATGCTTTTTTTTGAGATGTGTGTGCTCACAGGTGGTTACCTCATGATGAAGTTCTTCAGTATGTGCATGTGCATGAGATTAAATTTTTTCTGACAATGCTAGTGTGAGTGTTCACCCATAGGAACTTTTCTGTACTTGTACTGGCAGATCATGTGTCACGGGGAATGGTTAGTGAGGCTTTTCTGGGAAAGGAGATATTTGCCAGAGGTTAGACATGTCTGTGTATGCAAGCAGGCTCTCATCACCTATAAATGTGTAGAGGGGGTGTTATACATGATGCCCTTGAGTGGCCTTATAATTTAGGTGGTCGCGTGCATAGTGATGCCCCTGCCAATCGCATAACCAGCCATGTTTTTGACTCACATGGCCCTTCACCCTTCAGCACAGTGGTCTCTGTTGGCACTTTGGCAACCAGCTCTTTGTCATTGGAAAATGTTTGTTGTGATTGAGAAGGATTTTGTCTGTGCGAGTGCACCTCAACAGGCATGTAGGAGGCATATGCATGGGAAATGGATGTCTCTTAGTGGCCTTACAATTGAGGTGGCTATGTGCATGGTGCATCTTGTACAGACTTCAAGTTTCTTTTTGAGTGGTGGAGATAGTGAGTTCGAGGCTAAAGGGTGTTGTACGAGATGTTCTTCCCAAGTGCTTGTGAATCAAGGCTCCCTATTTGGCCCTCTCCAATCGATGATGGGACACTTTACTCTTGTGTGAAATCTTTGAGTGTTATGAGTCCTGCATGTGCTATGAATGTCATTCTTGTTGTTTGTGCGGTGGATTATGTTTGGATGCATGATGGAGCGAATGCAAATTTTGATTTCCCATCACGGCGGGCATCCCTTGGCTGTAGCAGGTCTTGGGGGTCCCCTTGTTGTTAGAAGCTACCTTGTTGATCCTGCCAGTAGTCATATGGTTGTCTCAAATATTAAGCCATGCATGTCTAAGTATGAACTATTTTAGACTGTGAAACTATGGATGGCTCGTTAAATCAATTATAGTTTCTTTGATGGTACTTTGCTACTTGGATAACCATAGTAATTCTAGAGCTAATACGTGCACCAAATCCTGACTCTTAGAAGGGATACATTTATTAGATAAAAGGCTCCCATGGGCTCGCCCGCTATTCTGGTGATTCATGATAACTCGACGAATCACATGGCCTTTGTGTTGGCGATGCTTCATTCAAATTTCTACCCTATCAACTTTCAATGGTAGGATAGAGGCCTACCATGGTGGTGACGGGTGATAGAGAATTAGGGTTCGATTCTAGAGAGGGAGCCTAAGAAATGGCTACCACATCCAAGGAAGGCAGCAAGCACACAAATTACCCAATCTTGACATGGGGAGGTAGTGACAATAAATAACAATACTGGGCTCATCGAGTCTAGTAATTGGAATGAGTACAATCTAAATCCCTTAACAAGGATCCATTGGAGGGAAAGTTTGGTGCCAACAGCCATGGTAATTCTAGTTCTAATAGCATATATTTTAGTTGTTGTAGTTAAAAATATCATAGTTTGACCTTGGGTCGTCACGGTTGGTCCACCTTCTGGGTGTGCACTGGCCCTCACATCCCTTTTGTCAATGGTGTGTTCCTTGCCTTAATTAGCTGGGTCACGATTTTGACACCATTACTTTGAAAAAATTAGAGTTCTCAAAGTAAGCCTATGCTCTGAATACATTAGCATGGAATAACGCGATAGGAGTCTGGTCCTGTTTCGTTGGCCTTCAGAACCAGAGTAATGATTAATAGGGACTGTCGAGGGCATTCGTATTTCATTGTTAGAGGTGAAATTCTTGGATTTATGGAAGATGAACCACTACGAAAGCATTTTCCAAGGATGTTTTCATTAATCAAGAATGAAAGTTGGGGGCTCGAAGACAATCAGATACCATCCTAGTCTCAACCATAAATGATACTGACCAGGGATCGGCGGATGTTTCTCTAAGGACTCTGCCAGCACCTTCTAAGAAATTAGAGTGTTTGGGTACCACTAGGAGTAGAGCCTGGGGCTTAATTTGACTCAACACAGGGAAATTTACTAGGTCCAGACATAGTAAGGATTGACATATTAAGAGCTCTTTCTTGATTCTATGGGTGGTGGTGCATGGTCGTTCTTAGTTGGTGGAGCAATTTGTCTAGTTAATTCCATTAATGAATGAGACCTCAGCCTGCTAACCAGCTACGCGGAGGTTCCCCTTCGTAGCTAGCTTCTTAGAGGGACTATGGTCTCCTAGGCCATGGAAGTTTGAGGCAATAATAGGTCTGTGATGCCCTTAGTTGTTCTGGGCCACATGCATGCTACACTAATGCAACCAACAAGTTTCTCTCCCTAGCTCGAAAGGTTTGGGAAATCTTTCCAAATTGCATCATGATGGGGATAGACCATTGCAATTATTGATCTTCAACAAGGAATTACTAGTAAGCATGAGTCATCAGCTCGCGTTGACTATGTCCCTACACTTTGTACACACTACCCATCGCTCTTACCAATTGAATGATCCCATGAAGTGTTTAGATTGTGGTGACGACGGTGGTTCCTGTCGATAACATCATGAGAAGTTCATTGAACCTTATCATTTAGAGGAAGGAGAAGTCATAACAATGTTACCGTAGGTGAAAATGCAATAGGATCATTGTTGGTTGGAGACCCTGAATCATGTAGGCGATGGAGCTGGCCTCCTGCCCACCCTCAAAATCTCAGTGATGTGCGGACACTAGGTCCTTCAATAATGTGCTAGATGGCCAAGCTACAGGTCCAGCACTGTCGAGGTCGAGGATCACATCGAATGCCATGATCAAAAGCGTGGATTACCTACGGGGTGAAGAAGAGACTCAGATGCAATCTGGATTAGGATCAGTGCCTTTGAATTACGTCTATGTCAGAGTGAGAGGTCTCTTCTCAGTTGCAATTCAGAGGGGGTCCAGGCCTCGTCCCCCATTGAGATTTCATGGTCTGATCACGTATGTGACACTGTGCTAGGGATCCATCATTTCGATGGCGGTAAGTCAAGACTATTGCAACCCCCTATTGCCTTGCCCAAGTGTGTTGACTCATCGCTTGGAGCATTCTGTGTTTAGGATAGGTGCACTCACATGATTTTTGGGGTAGGGGCCCCGTCCGCTGACATGGCTCTCCCATGCGTCGACTCCTAGCTTTGCAAGGTGATAGGGTGGGGACACACCATAGTGTTCCTCATCACACCCATTGGGTGCTCAAGGTTTGGGATGTGTCAACACCCAACACATGGGTGCATCGCACACCTTAGAAATCCAAAGAATGAAGTGTGATCCAGTGCCTTGCGCACTTGGGTCGCCGAAAGACAAAAACATAACAAAATAATGACTCTGGGCAATAGATATCTTGGCTCTTGCCACAATGAATAATGTAGCGAAATGCGATACTTAGTGTGAATTGCAAAATCCCATGAATCATCAAGTCTTTGAATGCAAGTAACTTACCAGGATTCCCCTAGTAATGGCAAGCGAACCGGGAAGAGCCCAGCATGAAAATTAATGACCACGCCTGTCAAATTATAGTTTGTAGAAATGTCTTTAGTGATGGACCAGGCCCAAGTCCCCTAGAAGGGGGTGCGAGAGAGGGTGAGAGTCCCATCCAGCTCAGACCCTGTTGCACCACAAGGCATTGTCGGCAAGTCAGGTTGTTTGGGAATGCAACCCTAATCAGGTGGTAAATTTTGTCCAAGGCTAAATATGGGTGAGAGATCGATAGCGAACAAGTACCATGAGGGAAAGATGAAAAGGACTTTGAAAAGAGAGTTAAAGAGTGCTTAAAATTGCTGGGAGGGAAGCCAATGGATGCTGGTGATGTGCCCCGATCAAATGTGGAATGGCGTGAGCCGATTTGCCGCTCAGTTCGAGGGATGTGCTAGTGCAGGCTATCACGGCAGCACAAGCATGACCTTTTGGTCACAAAAATACTTCAGTCATGGTGGTCAAGGAGCAAAGTGCGTGCCTTTACGATGGGCTCTCAGGCACCTGTGCACTCATGGCGCTGGCCAGTGGGCTTTCCATCCGACCTGTCTTGAAACAAAGACAAGGGAGTGTAACATGTGTGCAAGTTGGCGGGTTGGGAAAACCTGCAAGGTGCAAGGAAGCTGACTAGTGAGATCCCCTCTCGAGGGGTGCACCACCTACAGACCCTGATCTTCTATGAAGGGTTCGAGTGGGAGCACACCTATTGGGACCCAAAAGATGGTGAACTATGCCTGAGCAGGGCGAAGCTAGAGGAAACTCTGGTGGAGGCCTATAGTGATACTGGCATGCAAATCATTCATATGACTTGGGTATAGGGGTGAAAGACTAATCGAACCGTCTAGTAGCTGGTTTCCTCCAAAGTTTCCCTCAGCATAGCTGGAGCTCACGTGTGAGTTTTATCGGGTAAAGAAAATGATTAGAGGCATCGAGGGCGTAACACCCTTGACCTATTTTCAAACTTTAAATAGGTAAGTTGACGTGGCTGCTCTGTTGAGCCACGTCATGGAATTGTGAGCTCCAAGTGGGCCATTTTTGGTAAGCAGAACTTGTGATGAGAGATGAACCGAAAGCCGAGTTACGGTGCCAAATTGTGCACTAACCCAGATCCCACAAAGGGTGTTGGTTGACTAAGACAGTAGGATGGTGGTCATGGAAGTCAAAATTCGCTAAGGAGTGTGTAACAACTCACCTGCTGAATCAAGTAGCCCCAAAAATGGATGGCACTGAAGTACACAACCTATACTCAGCCATTGGGGCAAGTGCCAGGCTTCGATGAGTAGGAGGATGCAAGGGTTGTTGCAAAACCTTGAGCATGAGCTTGGGTGGACTGGCCCCCAGTGTAGATCTTGGTGGTAGTAGCAAATATTCAAATGAGAACTTTGAAGACTAAAGTGGGGAAAGGTTCCATGTGAACAACACTTGGACATGGGTTAGTCGATCCTAAGAGATGGGGAAACCCTGTTTCAAGGGAACAGTTTGCATGATCATCAAAAGGGAATTGGGTTAATATTCTCAAACTAGGACGTGGAGGTGGATGACAACATTAGGAAATTTGGAGACATCAGTGGGGGCCCCGAGAAGAGTTATCTTTTCTTTTTAACAGCCTACCCACCTTAAAATCAGTTCAACCAGAGATAGGGTCTTGCGGCTGGAAGAGAACCTCACATCCCACGATGTCTAATGCACCTTTGGCAGCCCTTGAAAATCTAGAGGATCGAGTACCAATCACACCCAGTCATACTCATAATTGCATCAGGTCTCCAAGGTGAACAGCCTCTCGTCAATAGAATAATGTAGGTAAGTGAAGTCGGAAAAATAGATCCGTAACTTTGGGAAAAGGATTGGCTCTAAGGGCTAGGCCTAGGGATTTGTGCCCCAAACTCATGGGCTATTGGTGGCCTACCCAAGCTACTCCTGTGGCGAGGGCGGGCCGTCACGTGCCAATCGGGCGATGGACACAGGATGCCCCCTTCAGAGGACTTTACCTAGTTGGCAAACAGTTGACTCAAGACTAGTATGGACAAGGGGAATCTGACTGTTTAATTAAAAAAAAGCATTGTGATGGTCCCTGCGGATGCTGACGCAATGTGATTTCTACCGAGTGCTCTGAATGTAAAAGTGAAGAAATTCAACCAAGCATGGGTAAATGACGGGAGTAACTATGACTCTCTTAAGGTAGCCAAATGCCTCATCATCTAATTAGTTACGCACATGAATTGATTAATGAGATTCCCACTTTCCCTATCTACTATCTAGCGAAACCATAGCCAAGGGAACGGGCTTGGTGGAATCAACAGGGAAAGAAGACCCTGTTGAGCTTGACTCTAGTCCAACTTTGTGAAATGACTTAAGAGGTTTAGAATAAGTGGGAGCTTTCGGGCGCAAGTGAAATACCACTACTTTTAACATTATTTTACATATTCCGTGAGGTAGAGATGGGGCAATGCCTATGTTTTTGGCCTTAAGGTGCGTCTAGGCATGCCAATCTAGGTGAAAGACATTGTTAGGTGGGGAGTTTGGCTTAGGTCGCACATCTGTTAAAAGATAACGCAGGTGTCCTAAGATGAGCTCAACGAGAGTAGAAATCTCATGTGGAACAAAAGGGTAAAAGCTCATTTGATTTTGATTTTTAGTATGAATACAAACCATGAAAGTGTGGCCTATCGATCCTTTAGACTTTTGGAATTTGAAGCTAGAGGTGTCAGAAAAGTTAACACAGGGATAACTGGCTTGTGGTAGCCAAGCGTTCATAGTGACATTGCTTTTTGATCCTTCGATTTTGGCTCTTCCTATCATTGTGAAGCAAAATTCACCAAGTTTTGGATTGTTCACCCACCAATAGGGAACGTGAGATGGGTTTAGACCGTCGTGAGATAGGTTAGTTTTACCCTACTAATAATCCACCCCGAGATAGTAATTCAACTTAGTATGAGAGGAACTATTGATTCACACATTTGGTCATCACGCTTGGTTGAAAAGCCAGTGGTGTGAAACTACCATGTGTCAAATTATGATTGAATGCCTCTAAGTCCAAATCCATGCTAGATGCCATGCATATCTCTCTCCAGCTACATCACGACTTGCAGTAGGGGTGCTCTTGTACTCCCAGGGGCCCGTGTCATTGGCCATCTTTGATTGGCACATTAGCCCATTGGAGAAACCTTGGATATTAATTTAAAGTGGTCGGCGAGAAGAATCTTTTGTAGACGACTTAAATAAGTGATGAGGTATTGTAAGTGGCAGAGTGGCCTTGCTACCATGATCCACTAAGATTTAGCCCTCTATCGCCTCGATTCATAAAACCTTTTTTGACTCTGAGCTGGGTGGGGTTTGTAATTTGCGTGAGGGCCAGAAAATCTCCCAAGTGCCAAATTCTGGGTGGGTGGGGTTTGCAAGTTTTTTTTGCGAGGTCGTAACAATCTCTTAGGTGCAAAATTCCTAGTAGGTGGGGTTTGCAATTTGTGCGAGTGCGGGAAAATCTTCCAAGTGCCAAATTCTGAGCGGGTGGGGTTTGCAATTATCACGAGGGCGGAAAAAATCTCCCAGGTGCCAAATTTTGAGTGGGTGGGATTTTGTGAAAATTTTTGCGAGGGCAAAGAAATCTCCCAAGTGCCAAATTCTCGACAGGGTGGGGTTTTGTAAAAATTTCTGCGAGGGCGAAGAAATCTCACAAGTGCCAAATTCTTGGCAGGTGGGGTTTGCAATTTCTATCGGGGCAGAAAAATCTCCCAAGTGCCACATTTTGGGCGGGTGGGGTTTTGTAAAAAATTTTGCGAGGGTGAAAAAATCTCCCAAGTGCCAAATTTCTGGCGGGTGGGCTCTACAATTTCTATGAGGGCAAAAAAATCTCCCAAGTGCTAAATTCTTAGTAGGTGGGGTTTGCAATTTTTGCGAGGGCGTAAAAATATCCTAGGTGCCAAATTCTTGGTGGGTGGGGTTTGCAATTTCTGCCAGTGCAAAAAAATCTCCCGAGTGCCAAATTCTGGAAGGGAGGGAGGGGTTTTGTAGAAATTTCTGCCAGGGCAGAAAAATCTCCCGAGTGCTAGATTTCGGGCGAGTGGGGTTTTGTAAAATTTCCCAAGTCCCAAATTTTGAGCTGGTGGGGTTTGCAATTTTTGGAAGGGTGAAAAAATCTCCCAATTGCCAAATTCTCGTCAGGTGGGGTTTTCTGATTTTTGCGAGTGCAAAAATATCTCTCAAGTGCCAAAGTTTCCTCGAGGGCAAAAAATTCATCCAAGTGCAATTTCCATGTGGGTCGAGTTGGTAATCAGTGCAATTTTGGGCGGGTCAGGTTTGCAATTTCTATGAGGGCAAAAAAATCTTCCAAGTTCAAATTTTGGGCGGGTGGGGTTTTGTAATTTCCAAATGCCAAAACCTGAGCAGGTGGGGTTTGTAAATTCTGCGAGGGTGGTAAAATCATCCAGGTCCAAATTTTGAGCGGGTGAGGTATGTAAATTTTCATGAGGGCAAAAAAATCTTCCGACTGAAAATTCCAGGTGGGTCCCTAGGTTTTGTATTTTTTGCGAGGGCAGACGACTCATGTATGTGATCCAAAATCGATGAACTTATTTTTTTGGTTAACACCCAAAGTTTTGAACTCAAAATCGAGTTGGCTACCCCGACTCGAATCGCCTCCAAATTTTTCTCACAACCCATGTCATTGCGCTTGACTTGATTCTAAGTGCCCCGAGTCATGTACGTGGTCCAAAAGAGGTCAACTTTTTTTTTTTGGGTTAGTGCCCAAAGTTTTCAACTCGAACCGTGTTGACAACCCCGACACGAATCACCCCAACTACCCCAACCCCAACTCAAATCGCGTCGAGCCTTAACTACCTCCAATTTTTTCACATGGCTCATGTCACCATGCTCGACATGATTCTAAGTGCACCGAGTCATGTTTGTTATCCAAAGGCGGTCAACTTTTTTTTTTGGGTAACTGCACTTGCCTTGATTCTGAGTGGCCCTAGTCACTTACATGACCCAAAACTGGGTAACTTTTTCTTTTTTCTTTTTTTTGTCAAGTCCCAAAGTTTTGAACTCGAATAGAGTCTGATACCATGACTCGAGTCATCTCCAAATTTTTTGCATGAATTATGTCACTGTGCTTGACTTGATTCTAAGTGCCCCGAGCTGTGTACGAGATCCAAAAGCAGCTAACTTTTTCTTTTTGGTTAACGTCCAAATTTTTCAACCCAACCCACCTCAGCAACCTTGACTCAAAGTGCCTCAAGCCTTAATGGCCTGCAATTTTTTTGTACGACTCATGCCACCGTTGACTTTTCGCTCAAATCATGTCACCCAGGGCACCTCGATGCTATGTGATCTGAGCCCTGTGCGCGATCCAAATTTGAGTAACATTTTTTTTTGAACTCCAAAAATGTCATTCTTTTTCACCTTAAAGGGCCTATCATGATCTCTTTTTATAAAGAAAATTCTCAAATCGGATCATTTCAGCTACCCTACCTTGAATCTGGCTAGCTAGGCATAACACGTTGAGTCATCTTGACAATACGTGAACTGAAACCTGTGCGTGATCCAAAAGAGGGTAACTTTTTTTTTTTTTTGTAATGCCCAAAATTTAACACTTTTTGTTGTACAGGGCCTCCCATGATTTATTTTTTTTCCCTTGTCAACCCACTCTGGCGACCTAGTCGGGTCGCTCGAGGCTAGGGCGACAGAGATGGGTTGACCTAGTTGGGTGACCCAAGTTGGGTCGACCCAGGCATGCAATCCTGGCTGGGGATAGCAAGTCAATTCTATAAGTTTGCTTGCCAATTTTGCTAGCTAGGTCGACTCACCAAGTCATCTGACCATGTGGTCTTTGCCAAATCAAGAATTGACTCTTTAAGTCCACTCATAGCTCATCAAGCCAGCTCACCAAGAAGACTTATCGTCTCACCTCACCAGGTTGCCCCACTAGTTTGCCTCTTCTTTAAGACTGCTCACCATGTCGGCTCCCCAAGTCAGCTCATTAAGTCGACTATTCATGTTGCCTCACCAAGTTGACTCCTTAAGTTCGCTCACCAAGTCAGCTCCCTATGTCATCTCACCAAGTAAACTCACCTAGTCATTTTACCACCTTTCCCTAGAAAGTGTGCTTGCTAAGTTACCCCAATGAGTTTCTTCTCTAAGCCCACTCACCATGTTAGCTCACCAAGTTAGTTGTTCAAGTATGTTGCCAAGTCAACTCTTTAAGTTCGCTCACCAGGTCAGCTCGCCCAAATCACCTCTTTAAGTTTGCTCACCAGGTCAGTCCGCCCAAGTCACATCAGCAAGCTAACTTGTTGAGTAACCTCAAAAAGTTGACTCTTTAAGTGAAATCACCAAGTTAGCTCATGAAGTCAACTCACCATCTTGCCTCGATAAGTTGGCTTGCCGAATTACCCCACCAAGTCGCCTCTTTAAGCCCGCTCACCGTGTCAGCTCGTCAGGTCGGCTCACCAAGTTGACTAATCAAGTAGGCCCACCAAGTCGCCTCAAGGATAGCTCCTCACCATGAGTTGCCTCACCACATTGACTCAATGAGTCACCTTACCATGTTGACTCTTTGAGCCCGCTCACCAGGTCACCTCACAAAGTCAACTCGAGCACATTGCCAAGTCGACTCTTTAAGTTTTCTCTCTAGGTTGACTCACCAAGTCAGCTCACCATGTCATCTCAACAAACCAACTTGCCAAGTTGCCTCACCACATTGGCTCTCTAATTCCACTCGCCAAGTCACCCCACCAACTCGCCTCATTAGGCACACTCACCATGTTGAGCCACCAAGTACTCTAACCAAGTCAATTCTTTAATTGCATTAATCAAGTCACCCAACCAAGTAATCTCACCAAGTCAACTCTTTAACTCTATTCATCAAGTCACCCCAACAAGTACTCTCACCAAGTCAACTCTTTAGGTTCGTTCATGAAGTCACCCCACCAAGTCGACCCTTCAGGTGCGTTCATCAAGTCACCCTACAAAGTCGACCATTTAAGTTCATTCATCAAGTCACCCCACCAAGTTGACACTTTAAGTCCTTTCATCAAGTCACCCCACCATGCTGACTCTTTATGTCCTTTCATCAAGTCTCCATATCAAGTACTCTCACCAAGTTGACTCTATAAGTCCATTTATCAAGTCACCCCACCAGGTCGTCCCACCAAGTACTCCCACCAAGTCGACTCTTTAAGTCCATTCATTAGTTCACCCTGCCAATTACTCTCACCAAGTCAACTCTTTAGGTCCATTCATCAAGTCACCTCGCCAAGTCAACCCTTTAAGTCTGTTCATCAAGTTGCCCAACCAAGTACTCTCACCAAGTTGACTCTTTAAGTCCTTTCATCAAGTCACCCCACCAAGTCAACTCTTCAAGTCTGTTCATCAAGTCACTAGAACAAGTACTCTAACCAAGTAAACTCTTTAAGTCAGTTCATCAAGTCACCCCACCAAGTTGGCCCACCAAGTACTCCCACAAAGTTGACTCTTTAACTTTTTTCATCAGTTCACCCCACCAAGTACTCTCACCAAGTTGACTCTTTAAGTTTGTTCATCAAGTCAAGCTACCAAGTACTCTCACTAAGTTGACTCTTTGAGTCCGTTCATCAAGTCACCCCACCAAGTACTCTAACCAAGTCGATTCTTCAAGTGCGTTCATCAAGTTGCCTCACCAAGTACTCTCACCAAGTCGACTCTTTAAGTCCTTTCATCAAGTCACCCCACCAAGTTTATTGTTTAAGTCTGTTCATCAAGTCACCAGAACAAGTACTCTCACCAAGTCGACCCTTTATGTCCCTTCATCAAGTCACCCCACTAGGTCGGCTCACTAAGTACTCCCACCAAGTTGACTCTTTAAGTTCGTTAATCAGTTCACCCCACCAAGTACTCTTAGCAAATGGACTCTTTAATTTTGCTCATCAACTTGAGCCACCAACTACTCTCACCAAGTTGACTCTTTGATTCCATTCATCAAGTCACCCCACCAAGTGCTCTCACCAAGTCAACTCTTTAGGTCTGTTCACGAAGTCACCCCACCAAGTCGACCATTTAAGTTCTTTCATCAAGTCACCCCATCAAGTACTCTGACCAAGTCAACTCTTTAAGTCCTTTCATCAAGTCACCCCACCAAGTTGACTCTTTAATTCCATTCATCAAGTCACTAGAACAAGTACAAGTACTCTCACCTAGTGGACTCTTTAAGTCTCCTCATCAAGTCAAGCCACCAAGTACTCTTAGAAAGTTGACTCTTTGCGTCCGTTCATCAAGTCACCCCACCAAGTACTCTAACCAAGTTGATTCTTCAAGTGCATTCATCAAGCTACCCCACCAAGTACTCTCCCCAAGTCCACCCTTCAAGTGGATTCATCAAGTCACCCCACAAATCAACTCTTTAAGTTCATTCATCAAGTCACCCCGCTAGGTCAGCCCACAAATTACTCTCACCAAGTCGACTCTTTAAGTTCGTTCATCAAGTTACCCTGCCAGGTCAGCCCACGAAGTGGACTCTTTAAGTTTGCTCATGAAGTCACTCTGCCAAGTTGACCCACCAAGTCGATTCTTCAAGTTCGTTCATCAAGTCACCCTGCCAGGTCAGTCCACCAAGTACTCTCACCAAGTTGACTCTTTAAGTTTGTTCATCAAGTCACCCCGCCAGGTCATCCCACCAAGTACTATCACCAAGTTGACTCTTTAGGTTTGTTCATCAAGTCACCCCACCAAGTACTCGCACCAAGTCAACTCTTTAAGTTCGTTCATCAAGTCGCTCTGCCAGGTCAGCCCACCAAGTACTCTCACCAAATTGACCCTTTAAGTTTGATCATCAAGTCACCCTGCCAGGTCAGCCCACCAAGTACTCTCACAAAGTCAACTCTTTAGGTTCATTCAACAATTTACCCCTCCAGCTCGGCCCACCAAGTTCTCTTACCAATTCGACTCTTTAAGTTTTTTCATCAAGTCACCCTGCCAGTTCGACCCACCAAGTACTCTCACAAAGTCAACTCTCTAAGTTCGTTCATCAAGTCACCCTGCCAGGTCGGCCCACCAAGTCGACTCTTTAAGTTCATTCATCAAGTCACCCTGCCAGGTCGGCCCACCAAGTCAACTCTTTAGGTTTGTTCATCAAGTCACCCCACCAAGTACTCTCACCAACTTGACTCTTTAAGTTAATTCATCAAATCACCACGCTATGTCTTCCCACCAAGTACTCTAACAAAGTTGACTCTTTAGGTTCATTCATCAAGTTGCCCTGCTAGGTCAGCCCACCAAGTGGACTCTTTAAGTTTTTTCATCAAGTCACCCGGCCAGGTCAGCCCACCAAGTCACCAAGTACTCTCACCAAGTCAACTCTCTAAGTTTGTTCATCAAGTCACCCCGCCAGGTTGGCCCACCAAGTTGACTCTTTAAGTTTGTTCATCAAGTCACCCCACCAAGTACTCTAACTAAGTCAATTCTTCAAGTGCGTTCATCAAGTCACCTGACCAAGTACTCTCACCAAGGTTACTCTTTAACTCTATTCATCAAGTCACCCCACCATGTACTCTCACCAAGTCAACTCTTTAGGTTCGTTCATTAGGTCACCCCACCAAGTCGACCCTTCAGGTGCATTCATCAAGGCACCCCACCAAGTACTCTCACCAATTCGACTCTTTAAGTCTGTTCATCAAGTCACCCCACCAAGTACTCTCACCAAGTCAACTCTTTCGGACCATTCATCAAGTCACCCCACCAAGTCGACCCTTGAAGTCCATCCATTAAGTCACCCCACCAAGTACTCTCACCAAGTTGACTCTTTAAGTCTGTTCACACAGTCACCCAACCATGTCGGCCCACCAAGTACTCTCACAAGGTCAACTCTCTAAGTTTGTTCATCAAGTCAACCCACCAAGTACTCTCACCAAGTCAACTCTTTAGGTCCATTCATCGAGTCACCCTGTAAAGTTGACCCTTTAAGTTCATTCATCAAGTCACCCCACCAGGTTGAATATTTAAGTCCTTTCATCAAGTCACCCCACCAAGCTAACTCTTTAACTCCATTCATCAAGTCACCAGAACAAGTACTCTCACCAAGTCGACTCTATAAGTCCTTTCATCAAGTCAGCCCACTAGGTCAGCCCACCAAGTACTCTGACCAAGTCGACTCTTTAAGTCTGTTCACTAGTTCACCCTGCCAAGTAGTCTCACTGAGTCAACTCTTTAGGTTCATTCATCAAGTCACCCCGCCAAGTTGACCCTTTAATTCTGTTCACCAAGTCGCCCCACCAAGTACTCTCACCAAGTCGACTCTTTAAGTCCTTTCATCAAGTCACCCCACCAAGTCGACTCTTCAAGTCCATTCATGAAGTCACCAGAACAAGTACTCTAATCAAGTTGACTCTTTAATTCTATTCATCAAGTCACCCCACCAGGTTGGCCCACCAAGTACTCCCACCAAGTTAACTCTTTAAGTCTGTTCATCAGTTAACCCCACCAAGTACTCTGACCAAGTTGACTCTTTAAGTCTTCTCATCAAGTCGAGCCACCAAGTACTCTCACCAAGTCAACTCTTTGAGTTTGTTCATCAAGTCATGCCACCAAGTACTCTAACCAAGTCGATTCTTCAAGTGCATTCATCAAGTTGCCCCACCAAGTACTCTCACCAAGTCGAATCTTTAAGTCCTTTCACCAAGTTACCCCACCAAGTTGACTGTTTAAGTCCATTCATCAAGTCACCAAAACAAGTACTCTCACCAAGTCGATTCTTTATCTCCCTTCATCAAGTCACCCCACAAGGTTGGCCCACCAAGTACTCCCACCAAGTCAACTCTTTAAGTCCGTTCATAAGTTCACCCTGCCAAGTACTCTCACCAAGTGGACTCCTTAAGTCTGCTCATCAAGTTGAGCCACCAAGTACTCTTACCAAGTTGACTCTTTGAGTCCATTCATCAAGTCACCCCACCAAGTGCTCTCACTAAGTCAACTCTTTAGGTCTGTTCACCAAGTCACCCTGCCAAGTCGACCCTTTAAGTTCTTTCATCAAGTCACCCCACCAAGTACTCTCACCAAGTCAACTCTTTCAGTCCTTTCATGAAGTCACCCCACCAAGTTGACTCTTTAAGTCTATTCATCAAGTCACCAAAACAAGTAAAAGGACTCTCACCAAGTTGATTCTTTATGTCTGTTCATCAAGTCACCCCACCAATTCGGCCAACCAAGTACTCCCACCAAGTTGATTCTTTAAGTCCGTTCATCAGTTCACCCTGCCAAGTACTCTCACCAAGTGGACTCTTTAAGTTTTCTCATCAAGTCGAGCTACCAAGTACTCTCAACAAGACAACTCTTTCAGTCCGTTCATCAAGTCACCCCACCAAGTACTCTAACCAAGTCGATTCTTCAAGTGCGTTCATCAAGTCACCCCACCAAGTACTCTCATCAAGTTGACTCTTTAAGAGTGTTCATTAAGTCACCCCACTAAGTACTCTCACCAAGTCAACTCTTCAGGTCCATTCATAGAGTCACCCCATGAAGTCGACCCTTTAAGTTCATTCATCAAGTCACCCCACCAAGTCAGCCCACAAATTACTCTCACCAAGTCGACTCTTTAAGTTCGTTCATCAAGTCACCTTACCAAGTCGGCCCACCAAGTGGACTCTTTAGATTCATTCATGAAGTCACTCTGCCAAGTTAGCCCACCAAGTCAACTCTTTAAGTTTGTTCATCAAGTCACCCCGCCAGGTCAGCCCACCAAGTACTCTCACCAAGTTGACTCTTTAAGTTTGTTCATCAAGTCACCCCACAGGTTGGCCCACCAAGTACTCTCACCAAGCCGACTCTTTAGTTTTTTTCATCAAGTCACCCCACCAAGTACTCTCACCAAGTTGACTCTTTAAGTTTGTTCATCAAGTCACTCTGCCAGGTCGGCCCACCAAGTACTCTCACCAAGTCGACCCTTTAAGTTCGATCATCAAGTCACCCCGCTAGGTCGGCCCACCAAGTACGCTCACAAAGTTGACTCTTTAGGTTTGTTCATCAAGTCACCCCACTAGTTTGACCCACCAAGTACTCTCACAAAGTTGACTCTCTAAGTTTGTTCATCAAGTCACCCTGCCAGGTTGGCCCACCAAGTTGAATCTTTAAGTTCGTTCATCAAGTCACCCTACCAGGTCGGCCCACCAAGTTGACTCTTTAGGTCCGTTCATCAAGTCACCCCACCAAGTACTCTCACCAAGTTGACTCTTTAAGTTCGTTCATCAAATCACTCGGCTATGTCTACCCACCAAGTACTATCACCAAGTCGACTGTTTAGATTCATTCATCAATCCTACCAGGTTGGCCCACCAAGTGGACTCTTTAAGTTTGTTCATCAAGTCACCCGGCAAGGTCGGCCCACCAAGTCACCAAGTACTCTCACCAAGTTGACTCTCTAAGATTTTTCATCAAGTCACCCCTCAAGATTGGCCCACCAAGTTGACTCTTTAAGTTCATTCATCAAGTCACCCCACCAAGTACTCTAACCAAGTTGATTCTTCAAGTGCGTTCATCAAGTCACCTGACTAAGTAATCTCACCAAGTCGACTCTTTAACTCTGTTCATCAAGTCACCCCACCAAGTACTCTTACCAGGTCAACTCTTTAGGTCCGTTCATCAAGTCACCCCACCAAGTACTCTCACCAATTTGACTCTTTAAGTCTGTTCATCAAGTCACCCCACCAAGTACTCTCACCTAGTCAACTCTTTAGGACCGTTCATCAAGTCACCCTACCAAGTCGACCCTTGAAGTTTGTTCATCAAGTCACCCCACCAATTACTCTCATCAAGTCAACTCTTTAATTCTATTCATGAAGTCACCCAATTAGGTTGGCCCACCAAGTACTCTCACCAAGTCGACTCTCTAAGTCTATTCATCAAGTCACCCCACCAAGTACTCTCACACGGTCAACTCTTTAGGTACGTTCATTAAGTCACCTCACAAAGTCGACCCTTTAAGTTCGTTCATCAAGTCACCCCACCAAGTTGACTATTTAAGTCCTTTCACCAAGTCACCCCACCAATCCGACTCATTAAGTCCATTCATCAAGTCACCAGAACAAGTACTCTCACCAAGTCGACTCTATAAGTCCGTTCATCAAGTCACCCCACCAGGTCGGCCTATCAAGTAGTCCCACAAAGTTGACTCTTTAAGTTTGTTCATTAGTTCACCCTGCCAAGTACTCTCATCAAGTCAACTCTTTAGGTCCGTTCATCAAGTCTCCCTACCAAGTTGACCCTTTAAGTCCATTCATCAAGTCGCCCCACCAAGTACTCTCACCAAGTCAACTCTTTAAGTCCTTTCATCAAGTCACCCCACCAAGTCAACTCTTCAAGTTTGTTCATCAAGTCACTAGAACAAGTACTCTAACCAAGTCAACTCTTTAAGATCGTTCATCAAGTCACCCCACCAGGTCGGCCCACCAAGTACTCCCACTAAGTTGACTCTTTAAGTCCATTAATCAGTTCACCCCACCAAGTACTCTCACCAAGTTGACTCTTTAAGTCTGCTCATAAAGTCAAGCCACCAAGTACTCTCACCAAGTCGACTCTTTGAGTCCATTCATCAAGTCACCCCACCAAGTACTCTAACCAAGTTGATTCTTCAAGTGTGTTCATCAAGTTGCCCCACCAAGTACTCTCACCAAGTCGACTCTTTAAGTCCTTTCATCAAGTCACCCCACCAAGTCAATTTGTTAAGTCCATTCATCAAGTCACTAGAACAAGTACTCTCACCAAGTCGACTCTTTATGTCCCTTCAGCAAGTGACCCCACCAGGTCAGCCCACCAAGTACTCCCACTAGGTCGACTCTTTAAGTCCATTCATTAGTTCACCCTGCCAAGTACTCTCACCATGTGGACTCTTTAAGTCTACTCATCAAGTCGAGCCACCAAGTACTCTCAGCAAGACAACTCTTTGAGTCTATTCATCAAGTCACCCCACCAATTCAACTCTTTAGGTTAGTTCACCATGTCACCCCACCAAGTTGACCCTTTAAGTTCTTTTGTCAAGTCACCCCACCAAGTACTCTCATCAAGTCAACTCTTTAAGTACTTTCATTAAGTTACCCCACCAAGTCGACTCTTTAAGTCTATTCATCAAGTCACTAGAAGAAGTAGAAGGACTCTCACCAGGTCGACTCTTTATGTCAGTTCATCAAGTCACCCCACCAGTTTGGCCAACCAAGGACTCCCACCAAGTCGATTCTTTAAGTTCGTTCATCAATTCACCCCACCAAGTCAATTCTTTAAGTTCTTTCATCAATTCACCCCACCAAGTACTCTCACCAAGTGGACTCTTTAAGTCTGCTCATCAAGTCGGGTCACCAAGTACTCTCAGCAAGTTGACTCTTTGAGTCTGTTCTTCAAGTCACCCCACCAAGTACTCTAACCAAGTCGATTCTTCAAGTGTGTTTATCAAGTCACTCCACCAAGTACTCTCACCAAGTCGACTCTTTAAGTCTGTTCATCAAGTCAACCCATCAAGTAATCTCACCAAGTCAACTCTTTAGGTCTGTTCATAGAGTCACCCCACCAAGTCGACCGTTCAAGTGCATTCATCAAGTCACCCCACCAAGTCAACTCTTTAATTTCATTCATCAAGTAACCCGGCCATGTCAACCCACAAATTACTCTCACCAAGTCAACTCTTTAAGTTTGTTCATCAAGTCATGCCACCAGGTCGGCCCACCAACTGGACTCTTTAAGTTTGTTCATGAAGTCACTCTACCAAGTCAGCCCACCAAGTTTACTCTTTAAGTTTGTTCATCAAGTCACCCCGCCAGGCCAGCCCACCAAGTACTCTCACCAAGTTGACTCTTTAAGTTTTTTCATCAAGTCACCCTGCTAGGTCGGCCCACCAAGTACTCTCACCAAGTTGACTCTTTAGGTTTTTTCATCAAGTCACCCCACCAATTACTCTCACCAAGTTGACACTTTAAGTTTGTTCATCAAGTCACTCCGCCAGGTTAGCCCACCAAGTACTCTCACCAAGTCAACCCTTTAAGTTCGGTCATCAAGTCAACCCACCAAGTCGGCCCACCAAGTACTCTCACAAAGTCAACTCTTTAGGTTCATTCATATATTCACCCTGCCAGCTCGGTCCACCAAGTTCTCTCATCAAGTCAACTCTTTAAGTTTGTTCATCAAGTCACCCCGCCAGTTTGACCCACCAAGTTCTCTCACAAAGTTGACTCTCTAAGTTCATTCATCAATTCACCCTACCAGGTCCACCAAGTACTCTCACCAAGTCACCCCGCTAGTTTGACCCACCAAGTCGACTCTTTAAGTTTGTTCATTAAGTCGCCTAGCCAAGTCATCCCACCAAGTCAACTCTTTAAGTTCGTTCATCAAGTCACGTGACTAGGTCAGCCCACCAAGTACTCTCACCAAGTCGACTCTTTAAGTTTTCTTATCAAGTCACCCCACCAGGTTGGCCCACCAAGTACTCTCACCAAGTTGACTCTTTAAGTTTGTTCATCAAGTCACCCTACCAAGTCGGCCCACCTAGTGGACTCTTTAAGTTTGTTCATCAAGTCACTCAGCCAGGTTGGCCCACCAAGTCACCAAGTACTCTCACCAATGACTCTCTAAGTTTTTTCATCAAGTCACCCCAATAGGTCAGCCCACCAAGTCAACTCTTTAAGTTCGTTCATCAAGTCACCCCACTAGGTCGACCCACCAAGTAGTCTCGCCAAGTCAACTCTTTAAGTTCGTTTAGGCTAGCCAAGTTCGCTGGCCAAGTCATCTCACCACTAGGCTAGCTAGCTCTTCTCATCGAGGCATCTCACCATGTGGGCTTGCCAAGTCACCCCAAAAAGTCACCTCAATGAGTTGACTCTTTAAGTGGACGCTTACAAAGTTAAGTCACCACATTGACTTACCATGTTTCCTTACCAAGTTTCCCCACTCGGTCATGTCTTAAAGTTTAGTCACCATGTTGGATTTCTAGCTTGATTCCCCAAGTCAGCTCGCCAAGGTGGCTCATGAGTCAAAAGTTCAAGTGCACCCACCAAGTCAAGTCTTTAAGTTCACTCACCAAGTCTGCTTGCTAGGTCAGCTCAGCGAGTCAAGTCGTCTCACCTAGTTGACTTACCATCTTTTGTCGCTGTCAATTTACTCCCATGGCTCATGAAATCATGCCACCTAACAGATGTCAGTTTTTGCCTCCGTTGCCAAATTCAGTAAAAATGAGGTCATGGATGGCTATTTGGTTACATTTTTCAATGAATTGATTTTTTTAAGGCACTTGTCTATGTGAATGCATATTCTCGAATGTTGAGCAAGCCTTGCACTAATATCTTATATAGGAGAGGCAGTGTGCTCGAAATAAATTTGAGTCATAATTTTCAAATCAGGTAGCCTTGGATATAAAATGGAAGTTGAACTATTCTAGCCGAGCCATAATTTTTGAATTGGGTTGCCTATGATACAAAATTCAAGTCGAGCCATAATTTTGAAATTTGGGTAAATTGCGATATAAAATGGGTACCCGAGCCATTCTACTTGAGTCATAATTCTCAAATCAGGTAGCTTTTGATATAAAATGGTCATCGAGCCATTCTAGTCGGTCTCCAAAAATTGATCAATTTAGCCCCTTGACTAATGCAATCAAATCGCCTAACTAATGCCAATCTTTGTCTTCGTTGACAACCTCATCAAAAATGGGGTCGTGGATGGCTATTTGGTCAAATTTTCATTGAATTACATTTTAAGGTACTTTTCCACTGAATGTACATTTCTGATGTAGAGTAAGCCTTGCACTAATAGCTTATATAGGGGAGGTAGTGTGCTTAAAAAATGGTGGGCGAGCCAGCCTGGCCGACTCGATCTGGGTGAGCCATGCTGGCCGACCTGATCTGGCCGAGCCATGCTGGCCGAGCTAATCTAGGCAAGCCATTATCATTGACCCAATCTAGGCGAGCCATGCTAGTCGATCCATGCTGGTCAAGATGTTCTGGGCAAGCCATGCTGGCCGACCCGATCTGGGCAAGCCGTTCTGGCTGACCCGATCTAGCTGAGCTCCAAAAACAGTGTCATGGATGGCTATTTGGTCACTTTTTTCATTGAATTGGATTTTTTAGGGATTTGTCCATGCTATCATAGATTTCAAATGCAAAAGGAGCCTCACACTAATAGCTTATATAGGAGAGGTGGTTGCTGTGAGCCTCTCCCATGCCCCTTTCATTGATTCAACGTTGGTGTCTAGACGAATCGAATTGTTGGGTTTTCAAACGGTGAATGCTGATGTTGAATCAATGAAAGGGGCATGAAGCGATGTCAGTGCTTTTCCTTGGCTCTCCTTTAGATCATGTTTTTCGATGACTCAATTTTGGAAAAGGTGAGGCAGTGTTTGTCGATACATGGCGTGTCTTTTTGGTGATTTTAAAACTTGATATAAATGTGTGCCCTTGTCTAGCACTTCGACGTTGGTTGGTATAGTGGCAATTTTCTATGGGTGCTTGGCACTCTAGCAATTTGTCACAGTGTACTTATCACAGCTACATGGGAGATTTAATACCAAAAGCTCTCAGCAAAAAATGGTGGTCGAGCCATGCTGGCTGACCCAATCTGGGTGAGCCATGCTTGCTGACCTGATCTAGGCAAGCCATGCTGGCCGACCTGATCTAGGCAAGCCATTCTAGCTGACTCGATCTGGATGAGCCATTTTCGTCAACCTGATCTGGCCGAGATCCAAAAACGGTGTCGTAGATGGATGTTTGGTCACATTTTTCATTGAATTGGACTTTTAAGGGATTTTTTCATGCTATTGCAAATTTCTAATGTAGAAGGAGCCTCACACTAATAGCTTATATAGGAGAGGTGGTTGTCGTGAGCCTCTCCCATGCCCCTTTCGTTGATTCAACATTGGTGTCTAGGTGGATCGGATTGTTGGATTTTCAAATGGTGTATGCTGATGTTGAATCAATGAAAGGGGCATGAAGCGATCTCTGAGTGCTTTTCCCTTTAGATCATGTTTTCTGATGACTCAATTTTGGAAAAGGTGAGGTAGTGGTTTTGAATCCATGGCATGTCTTTTTGGTGATTTTAAAACTTGATCTAAACATGAGCCCTTGTCTAGCACTCTGGCGTTGCTTGGTATAATGGCAATTTGCTATGGGTGCTTGGCGCTCTAGCAATTTGTCATGGTGTACTTATCGCAGCTACATGGGAGGTTTAATACTGAAAGCTCTGGATGAAAAATGGTGGCTGAGCCATGTTGGTTGACTCGATCTAGGTGAGCCATTCTGGCTGACTCGATCTAGGTGAGCCGTGCTAGCGTACCCGATTTGGCAGAGCCATTTTCATCGACCCGATCTTGTTGAGCTCCAAAAATGGTGTCGTGGATGGCTGTTTGGTCACATTTTTCATTGAATTGGATTTTTAAGGGATTTTTCCTTACTACCATAGATTTCAAATGTAGAAGGAGCCTCGCACTAATAGCTTATATAGGAGAGGTGGTTGCCGTGAGCCTCTCCCATGCCCCTTTCATTGATTCAACATTGGTGTCTAGGCGGATCGGATTGTTTGATTTTCAAACAGTGTATGCTGATGTTGAATCAATGAAAGGGGCATGAAGCGATCTCTGAGTGCTTTTCCCTTTAGATCATCTTTTCTGATGACTCAATTTTGGAAAAGGTGAGGCAATGGTTGCAGATCCATGGTGTGTCTTTTTGGTGATTTTAAAACTTGATCTAAATGTGAGCCCTTGTTTGGCACTCTGGCATTTCTTGGTAGTGTGGCAATTTTCTATAGGTACTTGGCGCTCTAGAAAATTGTCATGGTGTACTTATCACATCTACATGGGAGCTTTAATACTGAAAGCTCTAGACAAAAAAAGGTGGCCGAGCCATGCTAGCCGACTCGATCTAGGCAAGCCATTCTGGCCGACCTGATCTGGGTGAGCCATGCTAGCCGACCTAATCTGGTTGAGCCATTTTCGTCAACCCGATCTTCCTGAGCTCAAAAAACGGTGTCGTGGATGGCTTTTTGGTCACATTTTTCATTGAATTGGATTTTTAAGGGATTTTTCCTTGCTACAGCAGATTTTGAATGCAGAAGGAGCCTCACACTAATAGCTTATATAGGAGAGGTGGTTGCCGCGAGCCTCTTCCATGCCCCTTTCATTGATTCAACATTGGTGTCTAGGCGGATCGGATTGTTGGATTTTACAATGGTGTATGCTAATGTTGAATCAATGAAAGGGGCATGAAGCGATCTCTGAGTTCTTTTCCTTGGCTCTCCTTTAGATCGTGTTTTCCGATGACTCAATTTTGGAAAAGGTGAGGCAGTGGTTGCCGATCCATGGCGTGTCTTTTTGGTGATTTTAAAACTTGATCTAAACCTGAGCCCTTCTCTAGCACTCTGGCATTGCTTGGTATAATGGCAATTTGCTATGGGTGCTCGGCGCTCTTGCAATTTGTCATGGTGTACTTATTGTGGCTATATGGGAGCTTTAATATCGAAAGCTCTTGACAAAAAATGGTGGCCGAACCATGCTGGCCGACTCGATCTGGCTTAGCCATTTTCATCGACCCAATCTAGCTCTTCTTTCTCACTCCATCGGCACAAATTTAGGAGTTGTTCAAATGTGGTCGTCATTCCAATGTGTCATTGCGATGATCTGGAGAGCGATGCTAAGGGTGGGAACTTGCATCTAGCATTTGGGATGTTTGTGCAAGTGAGCAGGAGAACTCCTCTTATCAGAATCTCTCCGTGGCCTTTGAATATAGATCCAGTGCCAATGATATCGATGGATACGAGCCTTGGATTCTAAATTTGTTCAGCTAACATTGGTTTTTGTGAGAGATGGGTACGAAAGCACTTCCCGATTGCTATGCAGGAGCTCCCTAAGATTGCCTCTGTGCCAACTCGATCAGCATAACATTGGGAATGGTTCAACAGCAGTTGTTGTTCCAATGTGTCATCAAGATGTCTTGGAAAGTGGCCTTTCAAGGGTGAGCTTGCATCTAGCACTTGGATTGTGTAACATCACAAGTGAATGGGGAGATCTCTCTATGAACAGAGGCATGGTGATTGCAAGAGAAAATTGACTTAGTAGTCAGAGGATTGGCCTCGGGCCATTGTGACGGCCTTGCAATTTCTCTATAATTGCAACCTATGTTTTTGCAGTAGTAGAGTTTGCAAGTAAGATTGGCCTTTGTTCTTCATAGTTCTAGGAGATGACCTCCAAAATTTTTGGATTGGGCCCCTTCAAGGTGAAATTCATCCAGTTGATCGAATGAGCTCGATGACCATTTCACTCCCTTGGCTCCATGAATTCAAATCCCATCCAGCTGCCATAGACACTCTAAATGTCAAGCTATTATTACCATGCCATCCTACTCGAACTTTTAGATGAACAAGGCTGAAATTGTGTCCAATCCTCTCAAGTAAACCTCAAAAAAGGCACTGAGGCAAATGGTATTGTCGAGTCCTCCTACCCGAGCTATTCCACCCAAGCCGAGCTATTTTGCTTGATCTCCAAAAAGTGGCCATTTCACTACCTTGGCTCCATGAACTCCCATCTCCTAACCGATTAAAATCTTTTGCTCCTCTGCCGACCTCATAAAAAATGGGGTCATGGATGGTTGTTTGGTCACATTTTTCAATGATTTGGATTTTTAAGGTAGTTGTCGGTGTGCTCGCTAATAAAAGTTGATCTAAAACGGGAGCCCTCGTCTAGCACCTTCATCTGGTGTTGCTTGGGTATTGCATAAATTTTTTCTATCGACTTGAATCCCCCAAAAAATGCATATACTTGGACTGTCTCTTAGATCACCTTTTTCGATCACTCAATCGACTCAATTATGGAAGAGACTTGGTAGCGGTTGCCATTCTACAGCATGTCTATTCAAAATTTTTCAAGTTGATCTAATGGTGAGCCCTTGTCTAGCCATTAGGTGGGTGCCTGGTGCTCTAGCAATTTTTTGTGTGCCTATTATGGCTACAATGGCATCAACGACATCGGATCTATATATAAGAGTGGAATGAAGCAACATCCCATTTGCTTTGTGTGGTTCCCCAAAGTTGCTCTTCTTTCTCACTCCATCGGCACAAATTCGGGAGTTGTTTGATAGTGGTTGCATTCCAATGTGTCATTGCAGCAATTTCAAGAGCGATGCTAAGGGTGGGAGCTTGTGTCTAGCATTTGGGATGTTTATGTAAGCGAGCAGGGGAGCTTCTCTTATCGGAACCTCTCCATGGCCTTTAAATATAGACCCAGTGCTGACAATATCGATGGATACGAGCCTTGGATTCTAAATTTGTTCACAGCTAACATTGGTTTTTGTGAGAGATGGGTACGAAAGCACGTCCTGATTTCTATGCGGGAGCTCCCTAAGGTCACCTCTATGCAACTTGATTGGCACAACATTGGGAATGGTTCAACAGTGGCTTTTGTTCCAATGTGTCATTGGGATGTCTTGGAAAGTTGTCTTTCAAGGGCAAGCTCACGTCTAGCACATGGATTGTGCGTTGCATCATAAGTGAATGGGGAGATCTCTCTATGAATGGCGGCATGGTGATTGCAAGAGAAAATTGACTTAGTTGGAGCATTGGCCTCAGGCCATCTTGACAGCCTTGCAATTTCTCTTTAATTGCAACCTATGTTAGAGTAGTAGCAGAGTTTGCATGTAAGATAGGCCTTGTTCTTGATAGTTCCAGGAGATGACCTTTGAAACTTTTGGATTGGGCCCCTTCAAGGTGAAATTCATCTAGTTGATTGAATGAAGCTCGATGTGCTTGTATCTATTTTGAGACAATATTGATGATCATTAATCTATGGTAGTGAGTATATCCCATTCGATAATCGCAATGGCGGAGCTGGTGGGAAGTACTTGTCACTTTGTTTTGTTGGATACCCTATATGTAGGTGTTTGCATGGCTTGCAACACACTGCACATTTGGTGTTCGATTCTAAGATGCGCTAGTGCGTTCAAAGTGCGTGCTCACCTCTTCATTGTCTCATCCTAAAGAAGTGCATGGCACTGTCATGACAACTTTTGTGGTCTGGGCCAGTAGAAGCATAGAGACTGATAATTTTTGTTTGGATGAGGAAACTCTCCCTGCCCTATCCTGCCCATGTGATCCGAATGGCTGTGGCTCATGGGTTCTGCGAGAGATACTCTTCTTTAGCTTCCCCCTAAAGAGATCATTCGATGTTTGCATTGTGTGGACAAAAATCCTAAGGCATTTTATCTCTCTTAAAATGTGAAATTTTGGGAGGACTTGTCAAAGTATGGCCATTTGTACGAGGTGTACCAAAAAGCGTGTAGGGGGCATATGCCTAGGAAATGGATGTCTCTGAGTGCCCTTACTCGGTCATGTGCACGGTGTACATCTTTGCATTATGACTCTGCTACGAGCATTTGTGATTTGAGCATTTTGGGGGAATAGGTTTTGTATGAGATGTTCTTCTCAAGCTCCTACAAACTAGAGTGCTCATCTTTGCAATGCTTCGACAATTACAGGCCCAATGTGTCTATCTAGGGGAAGAAATCACACAAATGCTTTTTGCTGAGATGTGGGTGCTCGTGGGTAGTTCCCTCATGATGCAATTCATCGGTATGTGCATGTGCATGAGATTGAAGCTTGTCCAACAATGCTAGTGTGAGTATTCACCCATAGGAACTTTTTTGTCCTTGTGTTGGCAGATTACATGTCACAAGGAATGGTTAGCGAGGCTGTGCTGGGAAAGGAGATATTTTCTAGAGGTTAGACATGTCCATGTATGCGGGCAGGCTCTCATCACTTATAAATGTGCAAAGGGGGTGTTATACATGATGCCTTTGAGTAGCCTTATAATTGAGGTGGTCGTGTGCATAGTGATGCCCCCGCTAATCGCATAACCAACCATGTTTTCGACTCACACAACCTTTCACCCTCAGCACAGTGGTCTCCGTTGGCAATTTGGCAACCAACTCTTCATCAGGGGAAAATGTTTATTGCGATCGAGAAGGATTTTTTCTATCTAGGTGCACCTAAATAGGTGTGTAGGAGGCATATGCCTAGGAAATGGATGTCTTTGAGTGGTGTTACAATTGAGGTGGCTACGTGCGCAGTGCATCTCGTACAGACTTGAGGCTTCTTTCTGAGTAGTGGTGACAGTGCATTCGAGGGTAAAGGGTTCTGTACAAGATGTTCTTCCCAGGTTCCTATGAACAAAGGCTCCCTATTCGGCCCTCTTCAGTCGATGATGGGACACTTTCCTCTCATGTGAAATCTTTGAGCATTGCAAGTCCTGCATGTGCTGTGAACGTCATTCTTGTTGCTTGTGCGGCAGATTATGTTTGGATGCATAACGGAGCGAATGCAAATTTTGGTTTCCCATCGTGGCGGGCATCCCTTGGCTATAGTAGGTCTTGGGGGTCCCCTCATTGTTAGAAGCTACCTGGTCGATTCTTCTAGTAGTAATATGCTTGTCTCAAAGATTAAGCCATGCATGTCTAAGTATGAACTATTTCAGACTGTGAAACTACAGATGGCTCATTAAATCAGTTATAGTTTCTTTGATGGTACTTTGCTACTCGGATAACCATAGTAATTCTAGAGCTAATATGTGCACCAAATTCTGACTCTCAAAAGGGATGCATTTATTAGTTAAAAGGCCAACACAGGCTCGCTTGATATTCTAGTGATTCATGATAACTCGACGGATCGCACAGCCTTTGTGCTAGCGATGCTTCATTCAAATTTCTGCTCTATCAACTTTCGATGGTAGGATAGAGGCCTACCATGGTGGTGACAGGTGATGGAGAATTAGGGTTGGATTTCAGAGAGGGAGCCTAAGAAATGGCTACCACATCCAAGGAACGTAGCAGGTGCACAAATTACCCAATCCTGACATGAGGAGGTAGTGACAATAAATAACAATACTGGGCTCATCGAGTCTAGTAATTGGAATGAGTACAATCTAAATCCCTTAACGAGGATCCATTAGAGGGCAAGTCTGTTCCAACAACCATGGTAATTCCAACTCCAATAGCATATATTTAAGTTTTCGCAGTTAAAAAGCTCGTAGTTGGATGGTCGATTGTCATGGTCGGTCTGCCTTCTGGGTGTGCACTAGCCCTGATGTCCCTTTTGCCGGCGGCATGTTCCTAGCTTTAATTTGCTGGGTCACGGTTTCGATGCCGTTACTTTGAAAAAATTAGAGTTCTCAAAGCAAGCCTATGCTCTGAATACATTAGCATGGAATAATGTGATAGGAGTCTGGTCCTATTCTATTGGCCTTCAGGACTAGAGTAATGATTAATAGGGAATGTCAGGGGCATTCTTAATTCATTGTTAGAGGGATTGACAAATTGAGAGCTCTTTCTTGATTCTATGGGTGGTGGTGCATGGCCGTTCTTAGTTGGTGGAGCGATTTGTCTGGTTAATTCCATTAACGAATGATACCTCAGCCTGCTAACTAGCTACGCAGAGGTTCCCCTTTGTGGCCAGCTTCTTAGAGGGACTATGCCCTCCTAGGCCATGGAAGTTTGAGGCAATAACAAGTCTGTGATGCCCTTAGATGTTCTGGGCTACATGTGCGCTACACTGATGCAACCAATAAGTTTCTCTCCCTAGCTCGAAAGGTTTGGGAAATCTTTCCAAATTGCATCATGATGGATATAGACCATTCCAGTTATTGATCTTCAACAAGGAATTCCTCGTAAGCGCAAGTCATCAGCTCATGTTGACTACATCCCTACCCTTTGTATACACTACCCATCACTCCTACCGATTGAATGATTCAGTGAAGTGTTTGGATTGCAACAACTATGGTGGTTCCTATTGGTGACATCGCAAGAAGTTCATTGAACCTTATCATTTAGAGGAAGGAGAAGTCATAACAAGGTTACCATAGGTGAACCCGAGGTAGGATCATTGTTGGTTTGAGACCCTAAATCATGTAGGGATGGAGCTGGCCTGCTCCCTGCCCCTAAAATCTTAGTGACATGTGGACACTTGGCCCTATAGCACTGTGTTGGATGGCCAAGCTATGGGTCTAGTGCTGTCAAGGTCGAGGGCCACATTGAATGCCGTGATTGAAAGCGTGGATTCCCCGTGGGGTGAAGAAGAGACTTAGATGCAATCTGGATTATGATCGATGCCTTCGAATGATTTTTGCAATGGAGTGAGAGGTCTCTCCTCGGTTACAATTTAGAGGTGGTTCGGGCCTCATCCCCCATTGAGATTTCATGGTTCGATCGCGTGTATAGCACTGTGCCAGGGATCCATCATTTCGATGATGGCAAGTCAGGACTACTGCAACCCCTCGTTGCCTTGCCCAAGTGTGTTAACTTGTCGCTTGGAGCATTCTGTGTTTAGGATGGGTGCGCTCACATGATTTGTGGGGTAGGGGCCCTGTCCACTAACATGACTCTCCCATGTGTTGAATCCCACCTTTGTGAGGTGATGGGGTGAGGAGATACCACAACATTCCTTATCGCACCCATTGGGTGCTCGGGGTTTGGGATGTGTCAACACCCAACACACGGGTGCATCACAAACCTTAGAAATCCAAAGAACGAAGCGTAATCTAGTGCCTTGCGAGCTTGGGTTGCCGAAAGAAAAAAACATAAAAAAATCATGACTCTCGAAAATAGATATCTTGGCTCTCGCCATGATGAAGAATGTATCAAAATGCAATACTTAGTGTGAATTGCAGAAACTCGTGAATCATCAAGTCTTTGAATGCAAGTTGTGCTCGAGGCCTCAGCCAAGGGCACGTCTGCTTGGGTATCGCACTACAAAATTTTTCCCTCCCTAGTGATGAGTGGAGATGGCCATCCATGTTTGCAAGTGGCACATGGTCAGTTGAAATGAGCATGAGGTCCGTCGATCTGTCACAATGAGCAGTGGCTCACAAAGACCAGCGTTGGTTTGTGCTGATCGAATGATTCCTTGTGAGGAACTTTATTCTAGGATCAGTGGCCCGTCACAGTATGGCCATGCTAAATCTCTACTGTGTCCCCAAGTCAGGCATGAATACTTGCTAAGTTTAAGAATATCAATAAGCAAAGGAAAAGAAACTTACAAGGATTCCCCTAGTAACGGCGAGCGAACCGAGAAGAGCCCAGGATGAAAATTGACAGCTATGCCTATCAAATTGTAGTCTGCTATAGAAGCATCCTCAGTGACAGACCAAGACCAAGTCCCATGGAAGGGGGTGTCAGAGAGGGTGAGAGCCTCGTCAGGCTCAGACCCTATCACACCATGAGGCACTGTTGGCAAGTCAGGTTGTTTGGGAATGTAGCCCTAATCGGGTGGTAAATTCTATCCAAGGCTAAATATGGGTGAGAGACCGATAGTAAACAAGTACCGTGAGGGAAAGATGAAAAGGACTTTGAAAAGAGAGGTAAAGAGTGCTTGAAATTGCTAGGAGGGAAGCAGATGGAGCCCGGTGATGTGCCTTGATCAGATGCAGAATGGTGTGAGTTGGTCCACTGCTCAGTTTGGGGGATGTGCCAGGCTCCGATGAGTAGGAGGATGCAAGGGTTGTGAGGTGGGGAGTTTTGCTGGGGTGGCACATCTATTAAAAGATAATGTAGGTGTCCTAAGATGAGCTCAACGAGAACAAAAATCTCGTGTGGAACAAAAGGGTTAAAGCTCATTTGATTTTGATTTTCAGTATGAATACAAACCATGAAAGCCTGGCCTATCGATCCTTTAGAATTTCAAAATTTGAAGCTAGAGGTGTCAGAAAAGCTACCACAAGGATAACTAGCTTGTGTCAGCCAAGCATTCATAGCGATGTTGCTTTTTGATCCTTCAATTTCGGCTCTTCTTATCATTGTGAAGAAGAATTCACCAAGTGTTGGATTGTTCACCCACCAATAGGGAACGTGAGCTGGGTTTAGACTGTCGTGAGACAGGTTGTTTTTACCCTACTGGTGATCCGTGTCGTGACAGTAATTCAACTTAGTATGAGAGGAATCATTGATTCACACATTTTGTCATCATGCTTGGTTGAAAAGCGAGTGGTGTAAAGCTACTGTGTGTCGAATAATGACTAAATGCCTCTAAGTCAGAATCCATGCTAGATGCGGTGCATATCTCTCTCCAACTACATTGTGACCCGTAGTAGGGGTGCTCTTGCACTCCCAGGGGCCCATGTCATTGGGCATCTCTCATTGGCACATTAGCCTATTGGAGCAACCTTGGATATTAATTTCATGCGGTCGGCGAGAAGAATCTTTTGCAGATGACTTAAATAATCGACGGGCTATTGTAAGTGGCAGAGTGGCCTTGCTGCCACAATCCACTAAGTTTTAGCCCTCTGTCACCTCGATTTGTAAAACCATTTTTAACTCTAAGGTGGGTAGGGTTTGTATTTTGTGCAAGGGCCAAAAAATATCCCAAGTGCCAAATTCTAGGTGGGTAAGGTTTGCAAGTTTTTTTTGCAAGGTCGTAAAAATCTCTCAGGTGCCAAATTCCCAGCACGTGGGGTTTGTAATTTGTGCGAGTGCGGAAAAATCTTCCAAATGCCAAATTATGGGTGGGTGGGGTTTGTAATTTTCGCGAGGGCAAAATAACTCTCCCAGGTGCCAAACTTTGAGTGAGTGGGGTTTTGTGAAAATTTCTGCGAGGGAAAAGAAATCTCCCAAGTGCCAAATTTTTGGCAGGGTGGGGTTTTGTAAAAATTTTTGTGAGGGTGAAGAAATCTCCCAAGTGCCAAATTTTTGGCAGGTGGGGTTTGCAATTTCTGCCGAGGCAAAAAGATCTCCCAAGTGCCACATTCTGGGAGGGTGGTGTTTTGTAAAAAATTTTGCGAGGTCAAAAAAATCTCCCAAGTGCAAAATTTTGGGCGGGTGGGGTTTGTAATTTTTGCGAGGACGAAAAAATCTCCCAAGTGCCAAATTCTCAAGGGTGGGGTTTGCAATTTTCATGAGGGTGTAAAAATCTCCTAGGTGCCAAATTCTTGGTAGGTGGGGTTTGCAATTTTTTCCAGGATAGAAAAATCTCCAGAGTGCCAAATTTCGGGCAGGAGGGAGGGGTTTTGTAGAAATTTCTGCCAGGGCAGAAAAATCTCTTGAGTGCCAGATTTTAGGCGAGTGGAGTTTTGTAAAATTTCCACAAGGGGGAAAAAATCTCCCAAGTCCCAAATTTTGAGCTAGTGGGGTTTGCGATTTTCAGAAGGGTGGAAAAATCTCCCAAGTGCCAAATTCCTGGTGGGTGGGGTTTTGTGATTTCCGCGAGTGTGAAAAATCTCTCGAGTGCCAAAGTTTCCTCAAGGGCGAAAAAGTCTTCCAAGTGCAATTTCCATGTGGGTCAGGTTCGTAATGAGTGCAATTTTGGGCGGGTCAAGTTTGCAATTTCTGTGAGGGCGGAAAAATCTTTCGAGTCCAAATTTTGGGCAAGTGGGGTTTCGTAATTTCCAAGTGCCAAATTTCGAGCGGATGGGGTTTGTAAATTTCGCCAGGGCGAAAAAATCTTCCAAGTCCAAATTTTGAGCAGGTGGGGCTTGTAAATTTTTGTGAGGGCAAAAAAATCTTTCGACTGCAAATTCCAGGTGGGTCCTTGAGTTTTGTAATTTTTGCGAGGGCAGATGACTCATGTACGTGATCCAAAATTGGTCAACTTATTTTTTTGGTTAACGCCCAAAGTTTTGAACTCAAATCGAGTTGGCTACCCCAACATGAATTGCCTCAAGCCTAATCGCCTTTGAATTTTTTGCACAACCCATGTCACCGTGTTTGATTTGATTCTAAGTGCCCTAAGTAATGTACGTGGTCCAAAAGAGGTCAACTTTTTTTTTTTGGGTTAATGCTCAAAGTTTTCAACTCAAACCATGTCGACAACCTCGACACGAATCGCCCCAACTATCCCAACCTTGACTCGAATCACGTTGAGCCTTAGCTACCTCCAATTTTTTTGCATGGCTAATGTCACCGTGCTCGACATGATTCTAAGTGCGTTGAGTCATGTGCGTGATCCAAAGGTGGTCAAATTTTTTTTTGGGTTAACGTCCAAAGTTTTCAACCCAAATTGTGTTGGCAACCTCGACTCGTATCGCCTTGAGCCTTAACCACCTCAAGTTTTTTCATAGGACTCATGTCACCATGCTCAACTTGGTTCCCCGAGTCATGTACATGATCCAAAAGTGGTTAACTTCTTCCTTCTTTGGTTAACACCCAAAGATTTCAACCTAAATCATGTCAGCAACCCCGACTCAAATCGCCTTGAGCCTTAATCACCTACAATTTTTTCGAACCACTCATGTCACCATGCTTGACTTGATTCTATGTGCCCCAAGTCATGCACGTGATCCAAAAGTGATTAACTCTTTTTTTTTAACTAAAGGAAAAAGTTTTTGAATCGACTCAGCTACCCTGACTCAAATTGCCTCAAGCCTTAACCATCTCCATTTTTTTTTTTCTCGACTCATGTAACCATACTCGCCTTGATTCTGAGTGGCCCGAGTCACTTACGTGATCCAAAATTGGGTAACTTTTTCTTTTTTCTTTTTTTTGTCAAGTCCCAAAGTTTTGAACTTGAATAGAGTCGGATACCATGACTCGAGTCATCTCCAAATTTTTTACATGACTCATGTCACCATGCTCAACTTGATTCTAGTGCCCCGAGCCATGTACGTGATCCAAAAGCGGTTAACTTTTTCTTTTTGGTTAACACCCAAAGTTTTCAACCTAACCCACCTCGACAACCTCAACTCGAAGCACCTCTAGCCTTAATGGCCTCCAATGTTTTTGCATGACTCATGCCACTGTCAACTTTTTTCTCGAATCATGTCACCCAGGGAACCTCGATGCTACATGACCTGAGCCCTGTACGCGATCCAAATCTAACAACTGTCACCAAGTTGACTCTTTATGTTTTTTCATCAAGTCACCCCACCAAGTTGATTCTTTAAGTCTGTTCATCAGTTCACCCCACCAAGTGGACTCTTTAAGTCTGCTCATCAAGTCGAGCCACCAAGTACTCTCAACAAGTCAACTCTTTGAGTCCGTTCATCAAGTCACCCCACCAAGTACTCTAACCAAGTTGATTCTTCAAGTGCGTTCATCAAGTCACCCGACCAAGTACTCTCACCAAGTCGACTCTTTAAGTCTGCTCATCAAGTCACCCCACCAAGTACTCTCACCAAGTCAACTCTTTAGGTCTGTTCATAGAGTCACCCCACCAAGTCGACCCTTCAAGTGCATTCATCAAGTCACCCCACCAAGTTGACTCTTTAAGTTCATTATTCAAGTCACCCTGCTAGGTCAGCCCACAAATTACTCTCACCAAGTCGACTCTTGAAGTTTATTCATCAAGTCACCCCGCCAGGTCAGCCCACCAAGTGGACTCTTTAAGTTCATTCATGAAGTCACTCTACTAAGTCAGCCCACCAAGTCAACTCTTTAAGTTTGTTCATCAAATCACCCTGCCAAGTCAGCCCACCAAGTACTCTCACCAAGTCAACTCTTTAAGTTTTTTCTTCAAGTCACCCTGCCAGGTCGACCCACCAAGTACTCTCACCAAGTCGACTCTTTAGGTTTGTTCATCAAGTCACCCCACCAAGTACTCTCACCAAGTCGACTCTTTAAGTCCGTTCATCAAGTCACTTTGCTAGGTCAGCCCACCAAGTACTCTCACCATGTCGACCCTTTAAGTTTAGTCATCAAGTCACCCCACCAGGTCGGCAAACCAAGTACTCTCACAAAGTCGACTCTTTAGGTTCGTTCATCAATTCACCCCGCCAGTTCGGCCCACAAAGTTCTCTCACCAAGATGATTCTTTAAGTTCATTCATCAAGTCACCCCACCAGTTTGACCCACCAAGTACTCTCACAATGTCAACTCTCTAAGTTCGTTCATCAAGTCACCCTGCTAGGTCAGCCCACCAAGTACTCTCACCAAGTCACCCCACTAGTTTGACCCACAAAGTTGACTCTTTAAGTTTGTTCATCAAGTCACCCAGCCAACTCAGCCCACCAAGTTGACTCTTTAAGTTTGTTCATCAAGTCACGTGACCAAGTCAGGCCATTGAGTACTCTCACCAAGTCGACTTTTTAAGATTGTTCATCTAGTCACCTTGCCAGATCAGCCCACCAAGTACTCTCACCAAGTTAACTCTTTAAGTTTGTTCATCAAGTCACCCTGCTAGGTTAGCCCACCAAGTTGACTCTTTAAGTTCATTCATCAAGTCACCCTACCAAGTCAGCCCACCAAGTTGACTCTTTAGGTTCGTTCATCAAGTCACCCCACCAAGTACTCTCACCAAGTCAACTCCTTAAGCTCATTCATCAAATCACCCCACTATGTGTGCCCACCAAGTACTCTCACCAAGTCAACTCTTTAGGTTCATTCATCAAGTCACCCCGCTAGGTCAGCCCACCAAGTGGACTCTTTAAGTTCATTCATCAAGTCACCCGGCCAGGTCAGCCCACCAAGTCACCAAGTACTCTCACCAAGTCTACTCTCTAAGTTCGTTCATAAAGGCACCCCGCTAGGTCAGCCCACCAAGTCGACTCTTTAAGTTTGTTCATCAAGTCACCCCACCAAGTACTCTAACCAAGTCGATTCTTCAAGTGCGTTCATCAAGTCACGCGACCAAGCACTCTCACCAAGCTAACTCTTTAACTCCATTCTTCAAGTCACCCCACCAAATACTCTCACCAAGTCAACTCTTTAGGTCCATTCATTAAGTCACCCCGTCAAGTCGACCCTTTAAGTCTATTCATCAAGTTGCCCCACCAAGTACTCTCACCAAGTTGGCTCTTTAAGTCCTTTCATCAAGTCACCCCACCAAGTCAAATCTTCAAGTCTGTTCATCAAGTCACTAGAACAAGTACTCTAACCAAGTTGACTCTTTAAGTTCGTTCATCAAGTCACCCCACTAGGTTAGCCCACCAAGTACTCCCACCAATTCAACCCTTTAAGTTTGTTCATCAGTTCACCCTGCCAAGTACTCTCACCAAGTTGACTCTTTAAGTTTTCTCATCAAGTCGAGCCACCATGTACTCTCACCAAGTCGACTCTTTGAGTCTATTCATCAAGTCACCCCACCAAGTACTCTAACCAAGTTGATTCTTCAAGTGTGTTCATCAAGTCACCCCACCAAGTGCTCTCACCAAGTGGACTCTTTAAGTTCATTCATGAAGTCACTCTGCTAAGTCAGCCCACCAAGTCGACTCTTTAAGTTTGTTTATCAAGTTGCCCCACCAAGTCAGCCCACCAAGTACTCTCACCAAGTCGACTCTTTAAGTTTGTTCATCAAGTCACCCCACCATGTCGGCCCACCAAGTACTCTCACCGAGTCGACTCTTTAGGTTTTTTCATCAAGTCACCCCACCAAGTACTCTCACCAAGTCGACTCTTTAAGTTTGTTCATCAAGTTGCTCCACCAGGTCAGCCCACCAAGTACTCTCACCAAGTTGAACCTTTAAGTTTGGTCATCAGGTCACCCCGCTAGGTCAGCCCACCAAGTACTCTCACAAAGTTGACTCTTTAGGTTTGTTCATCAATTTACCCCACCAGCTCGGCCCACCAAGTTCTCTCACCAAGTTGACTCTTTAAATTTGTTCATCGAGTCACCCTGCCAGTTTGACCCACAAAGTACTCTCACAAAGTCGAATCTCTAAGTTCGTTCATCAAGTCACCTTGCCAGGTCATCCCACCAAGTACTCTCACCAAGTCACCCTACTAGTTTGACCCACAAAGTCGACTCTTTAAGTTCGTTCATCAAGTCACCTGGCCAAGTCGACCCACCAACTCGACTCTTTAATTTCATTCATCAAGTCACATGACCAGGTCAACCCACTAAGTACTCTCACCAAGTCGACTCTTTAAGTTTGTTCATCAAGTCACCCCACCAGGTCAGCCCACCAATTACTCTCACCAAGTCAACTCTTTAAGTTTGTTCATCAAGTCACCCTACTAGGTTGGCCCACCAGGTCGACTCTTTAAGTTCGTTCATCAAGTCACCTAGCCAGGTTGGCCCACCAAGTTGACTCTTTAGGTTTTTTCATCAAGTCACCCCACCAAGTACTCTCACCAAGTCAACTCTTTAAGTTTGTTCATCACGTCACCCAGCTATGTCTGCCCACCAAGTACTCTCACCAAGTTGACTCTTTAGGTTGATTCATCAAGTCACCTCACCAGGTCGGCCCACCAAGTGGACTCTTTAAGTTCGTTCATCAAGTCACCCGACTAGGTCGGCCCACCAAGTCACCAAGTACTCTCACCAAGTCGACTCTCTAAGTTCGTTCATCGAGTCACTCCGCCAGGTCAGCCCACCAAGTCAACTCCTTAAGTTTGTTCATCAAGTCACCCCGCCAGGTCGGTTGACCAAGTAGTCTCTCCAAGTCGACTCTTTAAGTTCGTTTAGGCTAGCCAAGTCCACTAACCAAGTCATCTCACCACCAGGCTAGCTAGCTCTGCTCACCGAGGTATCTCACCATGTGGGCTCGCCAAGTCACCCCAAAAAGTTTCCTCAATGAGTTGACTCTTTAAGTAGACACTCACCAAGTCAAGTCACCACATTGACTTACCATGTCGCCTTACCAATTTACCCCACCTGATCACTTCTTAAAGTCTGCTCACCATGTTGAATTTTTAGCTCGATTCCCCAAGTTAGCTCGCCAAGGTGGCTCACGAGTCAAAATTTCAAGTGCGCCCACCAAGTCAAGTCTTTAAGTTTGCTCACCAAGTCCCCTCGCTAGGTCGGCTCACTGAGTCAAGTTGTCTCACCCAGTTGACTTACCATCTTTCATCACTGTCAATTTACTCTCGTGGCTCATGAAATCACACCACCTAACCGATCTTAGTTTTTGGCTCCATTGCCAAATTCAGCAAAAATGGGGTCGTGGATGGCTATTCGGTTACATTTTTCAATGAATTGATTTTTTTAAGGCACTTGTCTACATGAATGCATATTCTCAAATGCAGAGCAAGCCTTGCACTAATATCTTATATAGGAGAGGCAGTGTGCTCAAAATAAAGTCGAGTCATAATTTTCAAATTGAGTAGCCTTGGATTAAAAATGGAAGTTGAGTCGTTCTAGCCAAGCCATAATTTTTGAATTGGGTTACCTATGATACAAAATTCAAGCTGAGCCATAATTTTTAAATTTGGGTAACTTGTGATATAAAATGGGTACCCGAGCCATTCCACTTGAGTCATAATTCTCAAATCGGGTAGCTTCCGATATAAAATGGTCATCAAGCCATTCTAGTCGGTGTCCAAAAATTGATCAATTTACCCCCTAACTGATGCAATCAAATCGCCTAACCTATGCCAATCTTTGTCTCCGTTGACAACCTCATCAAAAATGGGGTCCTGGATGGCTATTCGGTCACATTTTTCATTGAATTGGGTTTTAAGGTACTTGTCCACCGAATGTACATTTCTAATGTAGAGTAAGCCTTACACTAATAGCTTATATAAGGGAGGTCATGTTCTTGACAAATGGTGGGCGAGCCAGCCTGGTCGACCCGATCTGGGCGAGCCATGCTGGGTGACCCGATCTGCCCGAGCCGTTCTGGCCAAGCCATGCTAGCTAAGCTGATCTGGGTGAGTAATTCTGGCCGACTCGATCTGGGCAAGCCATGCTGGCTGAGCCATTCTAGGCAAGCCATGCTGGTTGACCCATTCTAGCCAACCCGATCTGGCCGAGCTCCAAAAATAGTGTCGTGGATGGCTGTTTGGTCACATTTTTCATTGAATTGGATTTTTAAGGGATTTGTCTATTCTATCATAGATTTCAAATGCAGAAGGAGCCTTGCACTAATAGCTTATATAGGAGAGGTGGTTGCCATGATCCTCTCCCATGCCCCATTCATTGATTCAACATTGGTGTCTAGGTGGATCGGATTGTCGAGTTTTCAAATGGTGTACGCTGATGTTGAATCAATGAAAGGGAAATGAAGCGATCTCAGTGCTTTTCCTCGGCTCTCCTTTAGATCATGTTTTATGATGACTCAATTTTGGAAAAGGTGAGGTAGCGGTTGCCGATCCATGGCGTGTCTTTTTGGTGATTTTAAAACTTGATCTAAATGTGAGCCCTTGTCTAGCACTCCAATGTTGCTTGGTATAATGGCAATTTTCTATGAGTGCTTAGCACTCTAGCAATTTGTCACGGTGTACTTATCATGGCTACATGGGAGCTTTAATACTGAATCCTCTCAATGAAAAATGGTGCCCGAGCCATGCTGGCCGACCCGATCTGGGCGAGCCATGCTGGTCGACCCAATCTGGGCGAGCCATGCAGATTTCTAATGTAGAAGGAGCCTCGAACTAATAGCTTATATAGGAGAGTTGGTTGTCACGAGCCTCTCTCATGCCCCTTTCATTGATTCAACATTGGTGTCTAGGCAGATCGGATTATTAGATTTTTTTTTCAAACGGTGTATGCTGATGTTGAATCAATGAAAGGGGCATGAAGTGATTTCTAAGTTCTTTTCCATTTAGATCATCTTTTCTGATGACTCAATTTTGGAAAAGGTGAGGTAGTGGTTGCAGATCCATGGCGTTTCTTTTCGGTGATTTTAAAACTTGATCTAAACGTGAGCCCTTGTCTAGCACTTCGACGTTGCTTGGTATAATGGCAATTTGCTATGGGCGCTTGGTGCTCTAGCAATTTGTCATGGTGTACTTATCATGGCTACATGGGAGCTTTAATACCAAAAGCTCTCGTCAAAAAATAGTGGCTGAGCCATGCTGGCTGACCCAATCTGGGCGAGCCGTGCTGACTGACCTGATCTGGCCAAGCCGTTTTCATCGACTCGATCTTGCTGAGCTCCAAAAACGGTGTCATTGATGGTTGTTTGGTCACATTTTTCATTGAATTAGGTCTTTAAGGGATTTTTTTGTGCTATCACAGATTTCAAATGTAGAAGGAGCCTTGCACTAATTACTTATATAGTAGAGGTGGTTTCTGCGAGCCTCTCCCATGCCCCTTTCATTGATTCAACATTAGTGTCTAGGGGGATCAGATTGTTGGGTTTTCAAACAGTGTATGTTGATGTTGAATCAATGAAAGGGGCATGAAGCAATCTTTGTAATTTTCCTCTTCTCTCCTTTAGATCATGTTTTTTGATGACTTAATTTTGGAAAAGGTGATGCAGTGGTTGTCAATCCATGGCATGTCTTTTTGGTGATTTTAAAACTTGATCTAAACATGAGCCCTTGTCTAGCACTCTGACATTGCTTGGTGGGCGAGCCATGCTGGCCAACCCAATTTGGGTGAGCCATGCTGGCCGACCTGATCTAGGTGAGCCATTCTAGCTGACATGATCTGGGTGAGCCATGCTGGCCAGCCCAATCTGCGTGAGCCATTCTGGCCATCATGATCTGGGTGAGCCATTCTGGCTGACCCAATCTGGATGATCCATTTTCATCGACCCGATTTGGCCGAGATCCAAAAATGGTGTCGTGGATGGCTGTTTGGTCACATTTTTCATTGAACTGGATTTTTAAGGGATTTTGTCGTGCTATCACAGATTTCTAATGTAGAAGGAGCCTCACACTAATACCTTATATAGGAGAGGTGGTTGTCACGAGCCTCTCCCATGCCCCTTTCATTGATTCAACATTGGTGTCTAGGTAGATCAAATTTTTGGATTTTCAAACAGTGTATGCTGATGTTGAATCAATCAAAGGGGCATGAAGCGATCTCTGAGTGCTTTTTCCTTTAGATCATGTTTTTTGATGACTCAATTTTGGAAAAGGTGAGGTAGCTATTTCAGATCTATCGTGTGTCTTTTTGGTGATTTTAAAACTTGATCTAAACGTGAGCCCTTGTCTAGCACTCTGGCGTTGCTTGGTATAATGGCAATTTGCTATGGGTGCTTGGTGCTCTAGCAATTTGTCATGGTGTACTTATCAGGGCTACATGGGAGCTTTAATATTGAAAGCTCTCAGTGAAAAATGGTGGTCGAGCCATGATGGCCAACCGGATCTGGGCAAGCCATTCTGGCTGACCTGATCTGGGCGAGCCGTGCTGGCCGACTTGATCTGGCTGAGCAGTTTTCGTCGACCCAATCTTGCCAAGCTCCAAAAATAGTGTCGTGGATGGCTGTTTGGTCACATTTTTCATTGAATTATATTTTTAAGGGATTTGTCTTTGCTACCGTAGATTTCAAATGTAGAAGGAGCCTTGCACTAATAGGTTATATAGGAGAGGTGGTTACCGCGAGCCTCTCCCATGCCCCTTTCATTGATTCAATATTGGTTTCTAGGTGGATCAGATTTTTGGATTTTCAAATAGTGTATGCTAATGTTGAATCAATGAAAGGGGCATGAAGTGATCTTTGAGTGCTTTTCCTTGGCTCTCCTTTAGATCATTTTTTTTGATGACTCAATTTTGGAAAAGGTGAGGCAGCAGTTGTCGATCCATGGCATGTCTTTTTGGTGATTTTAAATCTTGACCTAAATGTATGTCCTTGTCTAGCACTCTGACGTTACTTGGTATAATGGAAATTTGCTATGGGTGCTCGACACTCTATCAATTTTTCATTGTGTACTTATCGTGGCTACATGGGAGCTTTAATATCGAAAGCTCTCAGTGAAAAATGGTGGCTGAGCCATGCTAGCCGACCTGACTTGGGCGAGCCATGCTGGCTGACCCGATCTGGGTTAGCCATTTTTGTTGACCCGATTTGGCTCTTCTTTCTCACTCCATCGGCACAAATTCGGCAGTTGTTTGACAGCAATTTTCATTCCAATGTGTCATTGCGGTGATCTGGAGAGCGATACTAAGGGCGAGAGCTTGCATTTAGCATTTGGGATGTTTGTGCAAGCGAGCAGGAGAGCTTCTCTTATTGGAACCTCTCTGTAGCCTTTGAATATAGACCAAGTGCCAATGATATCGATGGATACGAGCCTTGTATTCTAAATTTGTTCAACTAACATTGGTTTTTGTGAGAGATGCATACAAAAGAACTTCTCGATTGCTATGTTGGAACTCCCTAAGATTGCCTCTGTGAAAACTTAATCGACACAACATTGGGAATGGTTTGACAGCAATTTTCATTCCAATGTGTTATCGAGATGTCTTCGAAAGTGGCCTTTAAAGGGCAAGCTCACATCTAGCACTTGTATTGTGCATCATCACAAGTGAATGGGGAGATCTCTCTGTGAATGGGGGCATGGTGATTGCAAGAGAAAATTGAATTAGTAGTCAGAGGATTGGCCTCGGGCCATTGTGATGGCCTTGCAATTTCTCTATAATTGCAACTTATGTTTGCATAGTAGTAGAGTTTGCATGTAAGATTGGCCTTTGTTCTTGACAGTTCTAGGAGATGACCTCTAGAACTTTTGGATTGGGCCTCTTCAAGGTGAAATTCATCTAGTTAATCAGATGAGCTCGATGACCATTTCGCTCCCCTGGCTCCATGAATTCAAATCCCATCCAGCTGCCATAGACACTCCAAATGCCAAGTTGTTGTTACCATGCCATCCTACTCAGACTCCTAGATGATGAAGGCTGACATTGTGTTTTCTCCTCTCAAGTAAACCTCAAAAAAGGCATCGAGGCAAATAGTATTGTTGAGTCGTCCTACCCGAGCTATTCCACTCGAGCCGAGTTGTTCTGCCCGATCTCCAAAAGGTGGCCATTTCACTACCTTGGCTCCATGAATTCCCATCTCCTAATCGATGACAATCTTTTGCTCCTCTACCAACCTCATAAAAAATGGGGTAATGGATGGCTGTTTGGTCACATTTTTCAACAATTTATATTTTTAAGGCAGTTGTCATCTAGCAGTTGGGCTATGCATAACAAGTGACAAGGGAGCCTTTGTTATTGGAAGCTCCCTGTGGCCATTCAATTAGAAGATCCATTACTTGTGTGAGCAAGGATGAATTTAGCCTCAAATTCCAAATGAAATCAATGATGTCAGATCTATATAAGAGCGAAATGAAGTAGCAGCAACCTATTTGCTATGCGCAGCTCCCCAAAGTTGCTCTTCTTTCTCACTCCATCGGCACAGATTTGGGAGTTGTTTAACACCGGTTGTCATTCCAATGTGTCATCGTAGTGATCTGGAGAGTGATGCTAAGGGCGGGAGCTTGTGTCTAGCATTTGGGATGTTTGTGCGAGCGAGCAGGGGAGCTTCTCTTACCGGAACCTCTCCATGGCCTTTGAATATAGACCCAGTGCCGATTATATCGATGGATACGAGCCTTGTATTCTAAATTTGTTCACAGCTAACATTGGTTTTTGTGAGAGATGGGTACAAAAGCGCATCCTAATTGCTACGCGAGAGCTCCCTAAGGTCACCTCTATGCCAACTGGGTCGGCACAACATTGGGAATGGTTCGACAGTAGTTGTCATTCCAATGTGTCATCGAGGGATGTCTTGGAAAGTGGTCTTTCAAGGGCGAGCTCACGTCTAGTAGTTGGATTGTGCATCGCATCACAAGTGAATGGGGAGATCTCTCTATGAATGGAGGCATGGTGATTGCAAGAGAAAATTGACTTAGTCAGAGCATTGGCCTTGGGCCATTGTGACGGCCTTGCAATTTCTCTTTAATTGCAACCTATGTTTGGGCAGTAGTAGAGTTTGCATGTAAGATTGGCCTTGTTCTTGATAGTTCTAGGAGATGACCTCTGGAACTTTTGGATTGGGACCCTTCAAGGTGAAATTCATCTAGTTGATCGGATGAGCTCGATGACTATTTCACTCCCTTGGCTCCATGAATTCACATCTCCTAACCGATGACAATCTTTTGCTCCTCTGCTGACCTCATAAAAAATTGGGTCATGGATTGTTGTTTGGTCAGAATTTTCAATGATTCAGATTTTTAAGGTAGTTTTTGGTGTGTTTGCTAATTTCTAATGTAGAGCAAACCTCGCACTAATAGCTTATATAGGAGAGGTGGTTGTCGTGAGCCTCTCCTGTGCCCCTCTCATTGATTCAATGCCGATGTTAGGGCAGATGGATATGTCATATTTTGAAACGGTGGACGCCGATGTTGAATCAATTAGAGGGGCATAAAGCCCACCCTTGAGGTGCTATTCCTCGACTCTCCTTTAGATCATGTTTTCTTATCACTCAGCTGGCACAATTTTAGAAAAAGGTTTGGCAATGGTTTCCAACCCTCACTGTGTCTACTTGGTGATTTTAAAACCTGATCTAAAATGGGAGCCCTCATCTAGCACCTTCGTCCAGTGTTTCTCCGGTATTGCATAAATTTTTGCTATCGGCGTGAATCCCTCAATGAATGCCTACCCTTGGACCCTCTCTTAGATCACCTTCTTCAATCAATCGACTGACACAATTATAGAAGAGACTTGGTAGCAGTTTCCATTCTATAGTGCATTTGTTCTACGATTTTGAAGTTGATCTAATGGCGAGCCCTTGTCTAGCCATGAGGTGGGTGCTTGGCGCTCTAGCAATTTTTTGTGTGCCTATCGCGGCTATAATGGGAGATGTGGTTGCTATGAGCCTCTCTCGTGCCCCCCTCATTGATTTAATGCCAGTGTTAGGGCGGATGGATATGTCAAATTTTTAAATGGTGGACGCCGATGTTGAATCAATTAGAGGGGCATGAAGCCCACCCTTGAGGTGCTATTCCTTGACTCTCCTTTAGATCATGTTTTCTTGTCACTCAACTGGCACAATTTCAAAAAAAGGTTTGGCAGTGGTTGCTAGCCCTCACCACATCTACTTGGTGATTTTAAATCTTGATCTAAAATGGGAGCCCTCGTCTAGCATGTCTGTCCGATGTTGCTCGGGTATTGCATAAATTTTTGCTATCGACATGAATCCCCCAACGAATGCCTACCCTTGGACTCTCTCTTAGATCACCTTCTTTGATCACTTGATCAACACAATTACCGAAGAGACATCGTAGCGGTTTCCATTCTACAACACTTTTGTTCAGCGATTTCGCAGTTGATCTAATGGTGAGCCCTTGTCTAGCCATGAGGTGGGTGCTTGGTGCTCTAGCAATTTCTTGTGTGCCTATCACACCTACAATGGGAGAGGTGGTTGCTATGAGCCTCTCCCATGCCCCCCTCATTGATAAAATGCTAGTGTCAAGGTAGATGGATATGTCAGATTTTGAAAGGGTGGATGCTGACGTTGAATCAATTAGAGGGGCATGAAGCCCACCCTTGAGGTGCTATTCCTTGACTCTCCTTTAGATCATGTTTTCTTGTCACTCAGCTAGCACAATTTTGGAAAAAGGTTCGACATTGGTTTCCAGCCCTCACCGTGTCTACTTGGTGATTTTAAAACTTGGTCTAAAACGGGAGCCCTCATCTATCACGTTCGTCTCGTGTTGCTCGGGTATTGCATAATTTTTTGCTATCGACGCGAATATCCCAACGAATGCCTGCCCTTGGACTATCTCTTAGATTACCTTCTTCGATCACTCAACTAACACAATTATGGAAGAGACTTGGTAGTAGTTTCCATTCTACAACGTGTCTGTTCAGCGATTTTGAAGTTGATCTAATGGCGAGCCCTTGTCTATCCATGAGGTGGGAGGTGGGCAGTCTAGAAATTTTTTGTGTGCCTATCACGGCTACAATGAGAGAGGTGGTTGCCATGAGCCTCTCCCATGCCCCTCTGATTGATTCAATGCCAGTGTCAAGGTGGGTGGATATGTCGGATCTTGAAATGGTGGACGCTGACGTTGAATCAATTAGAGGGGCATTAAGCCCACCCTCGAGGTGCTATTCCTGGACTCTCCTTTAGATCATGTTTTCTTGTCACTCAGCTGGCACAATTTTGGAAAAAGGTTTGGTAGTGGTTGTCAGCCCTCACTGCATCTACTTCATGATTTCAAAACTTGATCTAAAATGGGAACCCTCGTCTAGCACCTTCGTTTGGTGTTGCTCAGGTATTGCATAAATTTTTTCTATCGGTGCAAATCCCCAAATGAATTCCTACCCTTGGACTCTCTCTTAGATCACCTTCTTTGATCACTCGATCGACGCAATTATGGAAGAGACTTGGCAGCAATTTCCATTCTACAGTGCATCTGTTCAGCGATTTTGAAGTTGATCTAATGGCGAGCCCTTGTCTAGCCATAAGGTGGGTGCTAGGTGCTCTAGCAAGTTTTTGTGTGCCTATCACAGCTACAATGGGAGAGGTGGTTGCCGTGAGCCTCTCTCATGCCCCTCTCATTGATTCAATGCTAGTGTCAAGGTAGATGGATTTGTCAGATTTTGAAAGAGTGGACACCGACATTGGATCAATTAGAGGGGCATGAAGCCCACCGTCGAGGTGTTATTCCTGGACTCTCCTTTAGATCATGTTTTCTTGTAACTCAGCTGGTGCAATTTCAAAAAAGGGTTTGGCAGCAGTTGCCAGCCCTCACAACATCTACTTGGTGATGTTAAAACTTGATCTAAAACAGGAGCCCTCGTCTAGCACCTCCGTCCGGTGTTGCTCGAGTATTGCATAAATTTTTGCTATCGGCACAAATCCCCCAATGAATGCATACCCTTGGAATGTCTCTTAGATCACCTTCTTTGATCACTCGACTAACACAATTATGGAAGAAACTTGGTAGCGGTTACCAGTCTACAACACGTCTATTCAGCAATTTCAAAGTTGATCTAATGGTGAGCACTTGGATTGTGCATCGTGTCACAAGTGAATGGGCAGATCTCTCTATGAATGGCAGCATGGTGATTGCAAGAGAAAATTGACTTAGTCAGAGCATTGGCCTCGAGCCATTGTGACGACCTTGCAATTTCTCTTTAATTGCAACCTATGTTTGCGCAGTAGCAAAGTTTGCATGTAAGATAGGCCTTGTTCTTGAGAGTTCCAAGAGATGACCTCCAAAACTTTTGGATTGGGCCCCTTCAAGGTGAAATTCATCTAGTTGATCAGATGAAGCTTGATGTGCTTTTAATCGCAATGGTAGAGCTGGTGGGAAGTACTTGTCACTTTGTTTTGTTGGATACCCTATATGTAGGTGTCTCCATGGCTTACAACACACTACACATTTGGTGTTCAATTCTAAGATGCGCTTGTTGCTAAGTGTATGGAGTTGTATCTTTTAGCCAAGGGCTCCGTCTCTTGGCACATTCTATCCTTGCATTTTTATCCTACCCAGACAGCAAGAAGGAAAGAGATGGTTGCATGGGTGCATTGCTCGATGTCCCTAATTTTATCAAGGGTCCACTCTCCACCCTAGGTTTTTGCTGATTGGTAGAGCCTTGGGATTGAGAGGGGGGCTAAGAGGGGGGCTGGCAAAAGCTTTGGTTGCTACATAATTTATTCGCTAGTGCATTCTTAGTGTGTGCTCGCCTCTTCACTGTCTCATCCTATAGAAGTGCATGGCACTGTCGTGACATCTTTTTTGGTCTGGGCCAATAGAAGCATAGAGTATTATCGATAATTTTTGTTTGGATGCGAAAACTCTCCATGCCCTGTCCTGCCTGTTCGATCTAAATGGCTATGGCTCATCGGTTCAGCAGGAGATACTCTTCTTTAGCTTCCCCCTAAAGAGAGTGTTTGGTGTTTGCATTGTGTGGACAAAAAGCCCAAGGCATTTCATCTCTCTTCAGATCCAAAATTCTGGGAGGGCTTGTCGAAGTATGGTTGTTTGTATGGGGTGCACCAAAAAATGTGTAGGGGTCATATGCCTAGGAAATGGGTGTCTCTGAGTGTCCTTACTCGATCACGTGCACAGTGTACATCGTTGCATTATGACTTTGCTCCAAGGATTTGTGATTCGAGTATTTTGGGGGAACGAGTTTCCTACGAGATGTTCTTCTCAGGCTCCTACGAACCAGAGTGCTCATCTTTGAAATGCTCTAACAAGTGCAGGCCCAACGTGTTTGTCTATGGGAAGAAATCACACGAATGCTTTTTGCTGAGATGTGGGTGCTCACAATTGGTTCCCTCATAGTGTAGTTCTTCGGTATGTGCATGTGCATGAGATTGAAGCTTGTCCGACAATGCTAGTGTGAGTGTTCACTTGTAGGAACTTTTTTGTGCCTACAGTGGCAGATCACATGTCACAGGTAATGGTTAGCGATACTGTGCTAGAAATGGAGATATTTTCTAGAGGTTAGACATGTTCATGTATGCGGGTGGGCTCTCATCACCTATAAATGTGCAGAGGGGGTGTTATACATGATGCCCTTGAGTGGCCTTATAATTGAGGTGGTCGCGTGTACAATGATGCCCCCACCAATTGCATAACTAGCCATGTTTTTGATTCACACGACCCTTCACCCTTCAGCATGGTGGTCTTCATTGGCACTTCGGCAACTAGCTCTTCATCATGGGAAAAAAAATTTTGTGATCGAGAAGGATTTTTTCTGTGTCGGTGCACCTCAATAGGTGTGTAGGAGGTATATGCTTGGGAAATGGATGTCTCTGAGTGGCCTTACAATTGAGGTGGCTATGTGCGTGGTGCATCTTATACAGACTTGAGGCTTCTTTTCGAGTAGTGGCGATAGCAAGTTTGAGGGTAAAGGGTTCCATACGGGATGTTCTTCCCAGGTGCTTGTGAACCAAGGCTCCCTGTTTAGCCCTCTCTAGTCGACAATGGGACACTTTCCTCTTGTGTGAAATCTTTGAGCATTGCGAGTCCTGCATGTACTGTGAATGTCATTCTTGTTGCTTGTGCGACAGATTATGTTTGGATGCATGAGAGAGTGAATGCAAATTTTGGTTTCCCATTGCGGTGGGGATCCCTTGGCTATAGTAGGTCTTGGGGGTGCCCAAATTGTTAGAAGCTACCTGGTCAATACTGCTAGTAGTCATATGCTTTTCTCAAAGATTAAGCCATGCATGTCTAAGTATGAACTATTTCAGACTATGAAACTGTGGATGGCTCATTAAATCAGTTATAGTTTCTTTGATGGTACTTTGCTACTCGGATACCATAGTAATTCTAGAGCTAATACGTGCATGAAATCTTGACTCTTAGAAGGGATACATTTATTAGATAAAAGGCCGGCGTAGGCTCGCCCACTATTCCAATGATTCATGATAACTCGACGGATTGCACGACCTTTGTTTTGGCGACACTTCATTCAAATTTTTGCCCTATCAACTTTTGATGGTAGGATAAAGGCCTACCATGGTGGTGATGGGTGATAGAGAATTAGGGATTTATTTTAGAGAGGGAGCCTAAGAAATGGCTACCACATCCAAGGAAGGCAGTAGGCACGTAAATTACCCAATCCTAACACGGGGAGGTAGTGACAATAAATAAAAATACTGGGCTCATCGAGTCTAGTAATTGGAATGAGTACAATCTAAATCCCTTAATGAGGATCCATTGTAGGGAAAGTTTGGTGCCAGCAGTCATGGTAATTCTAGCTCCAATAGTGTATATTTAAGTTGTTGTAGTTAAAAAGCTTGTAGTTGGACCCTGGGTTGTCATGGTCGGTCTGCCTTCTGGGTGTGCACTGGCCCTCATGTCCCTTTTGTTGGCAGTGTGTTCCTGGCCTTAATTGGCTGGGTTGTAGTTTAGGAGTCTGGTCTTGTTCTGTTGGCCTTCAGGAATGGAGTAATGATTAATAGGGATTTTTGGGAGCATTCGTATTTCATTATCAGAGGTGAAATTCTTTGATTTATGGAAGACAAACCACTACAAAAGCATTTGCCAAGGATGTTTTCATTAATCAAAAATGAAAGTTGGGGGCTCAAAGATGATCAGATACCATCCTAGTCTCAACCATAAATGATGCCGATGAGGGATCAACGGATGTTTCTCTAAGGACTCTGCCAACACCTTCTGAGAAATTAGAGTATTTGGGTTTCGGGCGGAGTATGGTTGCAAGGCTGAAACTTAAAGGAATTAACAGAAGGGCACCACCAGGAGTGGAGCCTGCAGCTTTATTTGACTCAACATGGGGAAACTTACCAGGTCTAGACATAGTAAGGATTGACAGATTGAGAGCTCTTTCTTGATTCCATGGGTGGTGGTGCATGGCCATTCTTAGTTGGTGGAGTGATTTGTCTGGTTAACTCTATTAACAAATGAGACCTCAACCTACTAATTAGCTATGCAGAGGTTCCCCTTCGTGGCCAACTTCTTAGAGGGACTATGGCCTCCTAGGCCATGGAAGTTTGAGGCAATAACAAGTCTATGATGCCCTTAGATGTTCTAGGCTGCACACGTACTACACTGATGCAACCAATGAGTTTCTCTCCCTAGCTTGAAAGGTTTGGGAAATCTTGCCAAATTGCATCATGATGGGGATAGACCATTGCAATTATTGATCTTCAACGAGGAATTCCTAGTAAGCATGAGTCATCAACTCACATTGACTACATCCTTGCCCTTTGTACAAACCGCCCATCACTCCTACTGATTGAATGATCTATGAAGTGTTTGGATCACGATGACGATGGCAGTTCCTGTCGAAAATGTCACAAGAAGTTCATTGAAGCTTATCATTTAAAGGAAGGAGAATTTGTAAAAGGGTTATCGTAGGTGAACCTGTGGTAGGATC